>JAPFFP010000012.1:4981847-4997260 GCA_026153255.1 Solanum medicagineum | reverse complement strand
AATATGATTGTTAAGTGATGATTGTGTTATCTTCTTTATGAAAAATATAGTGAAATGCAAATAAATTTTATAAACAATATGTAACTTTTCAAGAGATTGCATGGCCTTGGGGTATAGTAGGGTTAGGTGGAGAACGTGTTTTTTTATCATGTCTTCTCATTATCTGTCGTATTACGTGTTAGTTTTATCATATTTACATACTGCCATGTGCTATTTATTATTAGTTGCTCTTTCTGTTCCCTTCCCTTTTCTTTTTGTCATATCTAGTTCTTTCTGCTTATGGGTTTTGAGATGAGGGTCCCCACGAGATAGCCTCTCTACTTCTATGAGGTAATGGTAAGGTCTGCGTACATTCTACCCTCCCCAGACCCCACTTGTGGGATTTCACTGGGTATGTTGTTGTTGTTTTTGTTGTAGTTTTCAAGAAATATATGCTTATGTATTATACTTCGTGCAGGAAATTTAGACAAATATGATTGTTAAGTGATGATTGTGTTATCTTCTTTATGAAAAATATAGTGAAATGCAAATAAATTTTATAAACAAAATGTATCTTTTCAAGAGATTACATATTATGTAATCAGGAGAATATAGTAAATATGACCACTTCATAGTGAAGAAAGATTATTAAATTGGAAAATATGTATACGAATGGGTAAAGAGTGCGGAAAAGTTTAAATTTTTTGTTTGCCTGTGGTAATTAGATATGAGGCTTGATTTTTGAGACGAGGATTTTTCGGAAACTGCCTCTCTATCTTTATGTGGTAGTGGTAAGGTCTGCGTTACTGCGTACATTTTATCCTCCCCAGATCCCATTTGTGGGATTCCATTAGGTATCTTGTTGTTTGTGTGGTAATTAGAACATTTTGGTTGCAGATATTATATCGATGCAGTCTGTAAAAGACATCGTACCAGCTGCATCAAACAATATAAACACACAATTTATTGTTTTGGAGAAAGGGAGGATAGCTTTAGAAGGGCAACAAAAAACGTGTTTGGCACTAGTCGCAGATGAGACAGCTGCAGTTCACTTTCAAATGTGGGGTGATGAATGTGATGCTTTTGAGGCTGGGGATATCATCAGGTTAGAAAATGGCATCTTTTCTTATACCCGCAATAATCGCAACAACCATGTGCTACGGGCAGGTAAGCGAGGCAAGGCAGAAAAAGTAGGAGAGTTTACTATGGCATTCGTGGAGAAACCAAACATGAGTGAGATACATTGGGTCCCTGATCCCAAGAATCCTAAGATATATATTCCAGCATCTACTTCTCAGTTTTCATGATTGAGACAGGTACTTCCGTTTAATCTCTCTTCCTGGATAGTTGCATTTTTCCTAACTTGAGCAAAAAGAGCAGTTCAAACGTCATATGACTGTAGTTAACACCAGTAGGACCTGTTTCATAATTTCACTGAATATGATTCGAATATATGTTAATCTATTTAGTTCAGTTTCTTTTGAACGGTTTTATGATGCAGTAGACTGATGATTGTGGGGATTGGTTCCTGCGGTTTGTAGAAAGTAATGCCTCTTTTTTTCAAGTTGGATTGAGCTGACACTCATCTTGTGTGTGACTGTTTGATTATTATCAGCTTCTCTGCTTCAATGTATAAACTGATGGAAAAAGATCCTTTGTATTTAGGTAAAGTTTTCGTACCTAAACAAAGAAAAAAGTATAAAAGTATGGATGAACCGATGAAGGGAAAATGAATACATAAGGACTGGGAAAGAGATGACATCGTGGCATATCTGTCCCTCTTATGGAAGAAAAGAGCTCTCCTCCCACTTGAAAATGATCATATACCTTGATTTCTACCGGCATATGATAAAGCGACCCATAAGTGCTAACAGAGTGTATCTTCGACACCCTAACAAACCCCAAGCATATTCTTGGTCATATCGAATATAAATGGAACCAATTCTAAAGGACCAAAAGGTGAGATTGAACCCCATATTGAACGGAACACATTTACCTGTTTTGACAGGCAGATGCAATTCTCCTATTAGCACTTGTAGCTAGCCATCTTTGGCTGCTTTGACCAGCTTATGTAAGCACAAAATCTGCCGTTTAACTCATTATTTCCAGTGTTGGTCATTAGTGATTATTGGTAAGTTGTGACTTATTTTTGATAGTAGCCTGTCATTTCACCTTCCACGAAGAAGATCAAACGCAAGGCATATATTATGACATATTTATAGTTATTAGATTGTAAAAGGTCTCGAAATTAAAGAATGTAGTAAGAATTCTACCCCATCTCTATCTTCATTTTGTATGTCCGCGGAAACTGAGTGTTGACTTATCAAACCATTCATATGGCTTAACCAGACCCCTCTCTTAACTTGTAAGAAACTTGTTTGCTGAGTTGCATGCCTTTGCAGATACTTCTTGATTGAAATATAAAAGGCTTGAGAAGATCTTATATATAGGTACAACGTAAACATCTCATCGAGATCAAGGAATTAAAAGTTTTACACAACAACCAATACAATCTTGGGTCATGCTCAGCACGGGCAACCTCTTCTGATAACTTAAGAAATGAGGGTACATAACTAACTATATCGATCAAATTATAACAACAAAAACAACATACTCAAGTGTAATCCACAACTGGGGCTTGTGGAGGGTAAAGTATACGCAGACCTTACCCCTTACCTTGTCGAGGTAGAGAGGTTGTTCTCGATAAACCCTTGGCTCAAGGAAAACCATATTAAATTAGTTAATCATCGAGCATTTTCCATGATACTCTGGATGAAACTTCCGATAGAAGTGTAAGAAGAGCCACCTTCCATGGTTGCTGTTCTGCTCTTCTCCTTTATCTCCTTCACTTTCATCCGGATTTTATTTTCTGGGTCCATAAGTTCCCTTATTGCTTTCTCAATCTTCTCTGCTTTCACTATAACTTCTTGGCCCGTTGTCACTTTTGGATCCTTTCTGTAATCCATTTTAATCTCAACTGCCATTTCCAAATCCTTAACCAATTGAAATGCATTTGCTTGCTGCTCCGCGTACATTGGCCAAGTAGCCATTGGCACTCCAAAATAGATGCTTTCCAAAGTCGAATTCCATCCACAATGTGACACAAAGCCTCCCACTGCTTTGTGAGATAAAATTGCCAACTGAGGTGCCCATCCTATCACCTGTTGAAAAATAATAGACACGGAAATAATAAGATGCAATGATAAGTAGTAAAAGATAAAATGAAGTTAGGATGTGAAAAAATAATGATACACTATGAATGGCATTGTCTTCAGAGTAGATTTTATATTTAGATAACGAGTGACAACGTACTCCCAATAATGCATCATCCAGGAATCTTGTAATGTATACTTGAATAGAAGTTTCGGGAAACTCTTAAATCTCTCAACTGTTTTTGTAGGAATTTGTAGTGAAAAAGGAAAGAAAATGATTCTTGAAGAGGGTGGAAAAATTAGGAGACAAGATAAAATTATGTAGTTTCTTAAAAATAAACAAGTTATTATTTTTAGTGTGCTAGGTTTTAAATAAATCAAAATAAAATCAACCCCACCAAATTTGTGGTGGGAAGATAAGTACCCTCCAGTCTTAACCAAAGGTTTCAGATTCGAATTTGAATATGGATCAAGACTCGACCTTATATGAAAATAAGAAGGAAAGAACAACAACAACAATACCTTGCCAATCCCTTGTGTTCTTTGCAAGAACCCTTCTGGCAATACTTCTTCAAAATTCTCGTAGTCACCTGGAAGCCTTGCATCTTTCTGTGGTGGTTTCCTCAATGTCCATAAAAACCGACACCCACTATTCTCGAGAGCATATGTTATTTCCTTAACTTGCTCTATCGTAAAACTTCCTCCGCTACCAAAACAGAGGAATACTACAGATGAAGGGTGTTGATCATCTAACCATTTTATAATATTCAGGTCTGATGAACTCAAGTTGTCCCCTTGAACATTATTAAGGTTCAACATTGGTCCCACAGGGTATACCGGTGGTATACTCTTGTCTCTTGAGAGGGAGTTTATCGCGTGAGAATCGAGTTCAAGAAAGGTATTTATCAAAATACCTTTGGTTTCTCGAAACCTTTTCGTAAGATCAAGAAACATGGTGGAACCTCCTTCCTTGTCTAACGCGACATCGGGCAGACATTTTGCAGGAAATGGATTGGAATATGTTGAGACAGAAAGTTCTGCTTCAGGGTCATCTTTGTAATTAGTAACATCTATTCCAAATTCATCTCTAAGGCTCTGTATATGGAATTGAAGACCAAGAGGAGCTGCACCACAGGTGTAGAAAACATAGGCTGGTAGCCCAAATTCATTGGCCACGTCTATCATAGAGGTGCAAAATAAGTCTATGACAATACCTGCACGTTAATTTCACCTATGATTACTAAACTTTATCCTAACACAAAAATTCAAAACTACCATTTGTAGCATTAAACATAAAAACTAAGCTTTACTCTACCCAGAATAACTATAAAGTCATTAAAATACTTTTTCTAGTCGCATTAAATCGGGAAGGTTGGTGATAGTGGCACTCTACTCTTCTCAACTTTAATACTCCCTCTGTTCCAATTTATGTGGCATCATTTGAGATTTCGGAAGTCAAATTTGTATATAGATTCTTTAAGCTTTTTGAAAACTACGTAGAAAATACTTTTACTCACAATAATTAATAATTTTAAATACTTAAAAGACATTGAAGTATTGTTGTCTAAGAAAAACTGTTTTAACTTTCGAAATCCGAAAAGTATCACATAAGTTGGTACTATGTTGGTACTGAAGGAGATACCAATGTTTTGTCTGTAGCGACGTTCGAACTCATGACGTGCGTCTAATTTATAAATCACGAGTTGTATGCTTATCACCTATGTCGCCCGAACTCACCAAAATTGTTATGTATAACTTACACAAATCTCATACTTTTTTGAGCTAATTCGAACTAATACCAACTTTTTTCAAAATTACCAAAAATCCATTCTTTTTGATACAAAAAACAAAACCAGTGATACATGTCTAAAAGGTAGGAGCACTAAAAGATTTAACTAGAATACGTGAAAAAATAGTGATTGTAATTTGTATCAATAGGTGTTGCAGTTTTGTATCATTTAAGGGATTTTTGTTATTTTTTAAAAGAGTCAGTATTATATGAAATTATGTAAACATAAGTTGTGTATTTCTGTAATTTGAAGAATTGTTGTTATTGCAGATATTTTTGAAGAGTCTAAGCTTACCAAACCCGTTGACACATAAAGTTAAGTTATAGATGGAGTTAATTTGAAATATTACCTGCTAGTGTAATATTTGATTGTGATTTGAGAATTCCAGCTACAACATCTCTAACTGCAGGCTTATGAGCAGGAATAAAGGAGGTGAAGAAGTTGGTTTTAAGTAGCTGCAAAACAGTGTCATCCTGAGGGAGTTGAATGAATTTCAAAGTTGAGCTGAAATTGGATAATGATTGTATATAAGTTGGAAGCTTGTTGTCATGAGGTGATTGGATAATGAGGACTGTAATAGACATGTTTTTTTCTCTAGTTGTGAGAACCTTTGCCATTTCTACTGTGGACACTAAATGACCAATTCCTGGAGAAGGAATGAAGATCAACTCTATCTTCTTGCTACTTGTCATTCTTCTTTAAAAACTTTGAAACTTGAAGAGCAAAATGGACTTTGTGGATTGTAGTGTAATATTGGTTTGCTGGAGGACACTATTGGGTATTTATAGGACCAAGATATGTGGTGGACAAAGAGTGACATGTCTTGGTCATAAAGAATGACAATTATATACGGATGGGTAGTCTCGTGGTCAATAAAGTGAATATTTTAGATGAGTTAAGATTGAATATAAATAATACTATAAAGTTTTTTCACAAAGATTGTTTTTCATATGTTTCAACTTTGGTGGGAGATATTCAGATATATAGTAGAAATAAACGGATTTAGACTATTACCATCATGAAGCCTTAAAAAGAATGACAATGATGTCATGGCATAGGTGGAGCATATTTATATAATAAGATAAGATGTAGAAGGTTTTGAGACATTGGGAAGTATCCAAGTATTGAAATCAAAAATAACAAGATAAGATGTAGAAGGTCTTGAGACATTTGAAGTATCCAAGTAAGCGGAGTGGTGAAAAGGAAAAGGTGGTTTCGTGATGCTTTCAATTGTGATGTCATGGCTTTGCTGGTTTGTCCTTTTAAACTAGACATAGGTGTTTGTGCCAGTACTGTTTTAATATCTGTTGTTTCGATTTATGTGATATAGTTTTAAATTATTAATTAGTGTGAATAATAGTACTTTTTATGTAATTTTTAAATAGTGTATTATTTTTTTGTTGATTTATGTGATACTGATTATTTTTTTTTAATTGTGATTTATATTTCTTTTATATCATTTTTAAACAATATATGTTATTTATCTATCTCTGTTTATGTGGCACTGATTCAAGTCAATCAAAATTTTTGTATGTATTTTAAATATTTTAAGTTTCTAATTATTGAGATTTATAGATTTTTTTTATGTAATTTTGAAATAATATGCCTTACTCTTCTTGTTTCAATGTATGTAGTACAAACCGTTTCAAGAGTTAATCAAATATTGTTAATTTTTTTACATTTTCAATACTTTTACGTCCTTCTGAATTGAATAATACATGTTATGCTTGCAGCTTTTGTTGTTGCCGGAACTATGTGGTATGGTTCGGCAATTATCCCGATTGAATTATTTGGGTCCACTCGTTATCAATGGGATCAGGGGTACTTCCAGCAAGAAATATAACGAAGATTTAGTGCTGGGCTAGCAGAAAATCAAACTTTATCAGAAGCCTGATCTAAAATTCCTAAAAAATTAACTTTTTATGATTATATTGGCAATAATTCGATAAAAGGAGGATTATTCAGAGTAGGTTCAATGGATAACGGGGATGGAATAGCGGTTGGATGGTTATGACACCCTATCTTTAGAGATAAGGAGGGGCATGAACTTTTTGTACGTCGTATGCCTACTTTTTTTGAAACATTTCCGGTCGTTTTGGTAGACGGCGATGGAATTGTTAGAGCCGATGTTCCTTTTAGAAGGGCAAAATCTAAGTATAGTGTTGAAACAAGTAGGTGTAGCTGTTGAGTTCTACAGCGGTGAACTCAACGGCGTCAGTTATAGTGATCCTGCTACTGTGAAAAAATATGCTAGACGTGTTCAATTGGGTGAAATTTTCAAATTAGATCGTGCTACTTTGAAATCTGATGGTGTTTTTGATAGATTAAATTTAAGAATCCATAAAATATTTCTTATGTTTATTTAAAATAATTTAAGTTGTCAATTTATTGTGATTTGTAGTATTATATATATCTTTTAAATATATATAAAAAATTTTAAAACATAAGATAAACCAAATTAAAATGGAAGAGCCACAAAAATTACAGATATACCTTTAAATTATTCAAATAGACATGCTCATCTGCTTCCTGCTTGAATAGTTTAACTCCCTCTTACTATATAAAAAAATATATCACATTTGTATCGCTTTGAAATTTCTTCAGTAGTGTTTGACAATAGATTTAGTTGAAAACTTGAAATTAAAAGGAAAAAAAAAACAGTTTTTGAATTTTAAAATTATGTTTAAACATATACTTTTCTTGGAAATAAATTTGAATTTTTTAAAAATAATTTGGACTAATAACCATTTATTTCAAAAAACTTACCAAATAAAAGTTTATCATGTTTATAGCCTGTTTGATAAAGTACTTTGTAGTCTAAGAATATGTTTTCTCTTATAGTGTATTTATTTTGAAATTTGAGGTGTTTGGTCAACAAAATGATACTTTTAGTAGTAGTAAAAGCATTTTTTATGAAAATAATCTATGAATTTTCTTACCCCAAATTGAAGTTAAAGTAGAAAATTATTTTTTTTCAAGACAAACATATTTTAATTATAAATTTGTATTTATGTGGATTATAACGTGCACGTATGTATATAACGCTTTCTATGGGTTATACTTCTATATCCATCATGTGTTACGTAAAAAAAATTATCTCGAGATTATAATCTTAAAATTATAACCCTTTTTTTTTCTTTTACCCTTTAGATGTACTCTATTCACCATCTATCAATATAATTTCTCTTTCATTTTCCATACACACCTTCCATTCTTCTTAAAAGAACCCATCAATCGAGCATAAACATGACATAAATATATCTTTTAACTTGACCTCAGTTGATATTTGTTCCCTCTGATTCTTGAGTGTACAAGTAGATGTATATGTCATACGCGACGCAATACACGTAGTATGCGAATTGCCATGTAGGATGTCATGTAGTCCACATATTTCTCTTTGTTTAACTTAATACAAATTTAAATGTGTACTTATGCATACTCAAAATTGAAGGACATAGATATCAACTAAGATTAAGTTAAATAACATATTCATTATGATGCGTTTCGATTACTTTGTTGGTAAGACTATCACCAATTGAGAAAAACAACAGTATGAGGCAGATACCTTCACTGTTTAAAGATTGAAAAATTCCTTTGAGGCCAGTAGATGTTGCATAGTATCATAGATCTTTTAGCCAGCAAGTTCTCAGGCAATGCTTCAACTAAGCTGATGAGTCTTTCCGCTTAGGCAAAGACATCCGAAGAGACACCTCAGCGATTGTAAAAATGATGTTTTCCAAAGAAAGCTAAAATGATATCAATCAAAACTAGTCGCAGTTCATGTATCACCTGAAAATACTACTCCATTCCACTTCTCAATCTTCTAGTGTCCAAAACTTCTTCCTTTCCCCGACTAACTCTTACAAGGTTCATCTATATTTTGCCCTCGATTCAGATGTCATTGAAATGATACAATCCATCATGTAAATCTTATATTATGGTGAACTCATCATGACCAAGACTAACGGACAATGAGACAAGTTTCTTTTCTTATTTCAATCATATCGGCGATTAGAATGAACAGAAAACTGTGACAATCCCCCAAAATCAAATAACCAGCTCTGCAACGCAATGAATGTATTAAGTATTATTCTTATCCTTCTTTCCCCTTTTCATTATTTCCATCTTCTTCGATTCCTTTCCTTTCTCCTTCAACTTATTCATGGCATCCACCAACTTGTTCGTCTGGGGCTCTGGCACCATACTCTTCGATACCATCTCATTAAAATAAGACAAAGCTTCCTCCAATCTTCTCCTTTCATAAAGACCGTGAATCATAATTGTATAGGATCGTTGATCGGGTCCTAGTCCATTCCTCTCCATCTCATCCCACGTACTCTTTACTTTCTCTTGATTATCCCAGCTCATAAACAACCTTAACAACAAATTGTAAATATCTCCAGTCATCTTACACCCCTTTTCGTTCATCCTCTCCAGAATCCCAACAGCTTCCTCAGGTGTCTTGGCAGAATTCAACAAGTAACCGTAAGTTCTAACATTAGGCAGACAACTCTCTCCCTTCATTTCCATCTCGTCTAAAAGCTCATAAACTTTCTCCATCCTCCTAATCTTGCATAAATTCTTAATCAATGAATTATAAGTGACAACGTCAGGTAAACAATCTCTCTCATTCATTTCATGGAAAATCTCGAGAGCTTCAGGAATTCTCTTCTTGAAACACAATCCATCGATAATACAATTGCAAATAGCAACATCTGGTTTACATCCTTTTTCCCACATTGTCTGGAACAACTCTACCGCCCTGCTTATTTTCCCCGATTTACATAATGAATTGATGAATATTCCATATGTAAATTTGTCCGGCTTACATTTTGAAGTCACAATATCATTCCAAAACCTCTTCGCCTCTCGCGAATTCCCCAAAACACACCATCCATTCAGAATGATATTCCGCGTCTTAATATTATCCTTGAACTCATTTTTCTTATTATGGAACAAGAATTCCGCATGTTCGACATGTTTGTATCGGCATAAACACACGAGAAGTGTCTGAAAAGCAATAAGATCAAGCTCCAAACCGAAAGATTTCCTCTTATAGAAGAACTCTTTAGCATCTTCAACTCTATGAGCTCCAGCATATCTATTAATCACAATGCCATAAGTTCTTTCATTAATCAAATTTCCTCTCTGAGACATTTCGTCGAGCACTTGGTTGAGTTCATCAAAACGTCTCATACGCCCAAGAATATCGATAATTTCATTGAAAGTTTCAGAATTTGGTGAATACCCACATGGATGTTCACCTGCTAATACCCATTTGAAGAATGTAAGAGCTGGTTTCCAATGAGAACGGTGCCGTTTAAGCACGTTTAGAACGAAATCTTCAGATAATGTGAAATTGCATTGATTGAGAGAATGAAAAATGTGACTTCCTGGTTTATCTGCTTCAACCTTGAGAAGATTCTGCACTTTCAACGCCCAATTCTCCTCGTCGAACTTTGTGTGCATTTGGCGATGAAAGGGAGACGCCCTTTTGGATTGAAAGCTGCAGAAACGCTGAATTCTCCGGTAGAGTTCCTTAGTTGACATTGGCAGCTTAAAAAGATGGCTACTCTCCGATGAACTTTCCGGTGGAACGGCCGGGGAGTCGATTTTATCGGAATAAAAACAAGAGCAAAAGTATAAAGGCTATCTAGAACTTTACACTAATTAAAGTAGTTTTTGTCAAATAAAACATAACAAAATTACTCCATCTTACTTTTCACTGTAATCCTTTGTAAAATCATAAATATATAGTGTAATTTATCTCCTCGAAAATAGAAAATATAAAATTTCAATAAATGAAAGAGCAAATATGAAAAAAGTTTCAAACATTTTTTTTGAACTTTGAACAATTCAACTATTTTGAACATTGAAAAAAGTCTCAAAAATTCAATTAATTTGAACGGGGGGAGTATTAATTTTTATTTTTGGACTTCTTAAACTAAAATTCGGAGGTGCGAGAGATTGGATTTAGGGGTATGCGGAGGGATAGAAGTAAACGAAAAAAATATTGGAAGGAGGTGATTAGACAAGATATGACGAAACTTCATTTAACCAGGACATGACGTAAGATAGAAGTGAATGGAGGTCATGTATTAGGAGATAAGGTTAATAGACTTGTAGGAGTAGGATGACGAGTGGCCTTGTGATGTGGTAGATTAGTAGAATCAGTCGTATCCTTATATCTTGTGTTGTTAATGCTTGTCTTATATTTGTTACTTTTATTGTATCTATAAATTATCATTGGTTTTCCACTTTAGATAGTTTCTTTTTCTCATATCTAGTATCTTCTACTATTGGGGTTTGATATTTTTTAGACGAAGGTCTTCCGGAAACATCTCTATCTCTGTGAGGTAGTGATAAGGTCTGCGTACATTATACTCTCCTCATATCCCACTTGTGGGATTCCACTGGGTACGCTGTTGTTATTGTTTAAAATTAAAGTTAGAATAGTGTTTGATCATATTTTTTGTAAAAAATATTTAGAATTTAAAGATAATTTTTGTAAAATATGATTTCTACTCAATTCTTTTAAAAATACTAGCTAAATCACTAATTTCTATTGATTTATATGAAATATACAATCAAATTTGCTTTAAAGGACTAATATCTCATAATAGATGTAGATTTTGGGGGTGGGGTGGGGGCTAGAAAACATTTTCTTGGATAACAAGTAAATTTTTTTAAATATTTATTTTTTAGTATTTGATAAGTTAAAAAAAATTATTATTCCAATAACATTTGCATGTGCTAGGATCGAAATAACTAGGTATCATGCAGAAGTTAAAAAAACAAACCTCGAAAAATTATGATTATGAAAATATTTGTTGATGTTACCAAGTTAGAAGGAATGAACATCTATCTATAAAGTCATAAACAATTTATATACATATATATATGCCAAATATGAGGATTTTGTTATTTTTTTTAAAAAAAATCAAATCATAATAAGAAAATTAACACAAACAATCAATAATATATTATCTAGAAAAATATTATGAAGGCGTAGTGAAATAGGGAGTGATATTTCAAGGTTGGGTAATCTTTTTAGTTTTACTATTGATGCTTATGGGCCAAGAAAGAGGAAACAAATGATTTTGACAGTTTTTCGTGGGTGTTTGTCACGACCCAGAAATTGGGCGTGATGGCACTCGTCTTTTTCCACCAAGATAAGTCAGCCTACAACCTAGCTATAACATTAAAATGCGGAATTATAATCAAAATAAAAGTTCAATTTAATGAAATCCCCCAAAACCTGGTTGTCACGTGCACAAGCTTCTAATGTATTACAACAGATTCGAAAGAAAAATACAAATACCAAATAATATTGTTTCTGGTATAGAATGAAATTATAAATAGGAGTGAGAAGTCAGCTGGGATGACAAACAGCTACCTCTCACAATTTCCACAGGAAGTCTCGGTTAAGGTGGAGAGTATATCACGACGATCCAAGCTCGCAACCTACAAAATTTGTTGTAGCAAGGGGGTGAGTACCAAACACACGGTACTCAGCAAGTGAACTACTAAATACAAAATTAAGTAGTATAGAATACTGGTACCCCCAACACTCCAACCAACCCACACAACCACAACCTGCATATAATCAGTCCAGCATAACAGTTCACATTGTACATAGCAAATACCATAACAACTATTATATTTTAACAACACCAGGGATCAAGTGCATCTTAAGTTTCATAAGGCACTCACACATTTATAAATGATAATGAGATGTAATGCAATGCAATGCAATGTCACAAAGAATGATGCATGTCTGTCCTAGTGATACACATCTGCTGATCATAAACATGCTCAGTCAGAACCCATGGGGGCCACACATGGACCATGTATCTGTCGCGACGTGCGACACGACCCTCGAATCATAGTACATCTTCTTTACTTTCTCATTCTTTTTCATTCCACAGAATACTTGTCACAAAAATCAATGCGAATAGGCATGTTTTTACACAATACAGAGAAAATGACTCATTTAATACGATGCACAGTTCACATCAACATAGTTTGGTACAACATCAACACTAGCTCAATACCTCAATTCATTCCCAACACCTTACACAAGAAGCACAAGATTCTATATACTTAACAAAGGTTAAGAAATTCACTTGTATTTGCCAAAGACAATCAATCAAGCACTTGAGCCTTCCCTTTCCGAATGAAATCCGAAATACCACGATCTAGTCAAAATCAATTATTACCATTTTAAATTGACATGCCAACAGTAGTGGAAAATAATTTTGGCATCACATAATTGTTTTCAACTTAATATATACATAATATTTTTATAATAAAGTACATAAAAGTACACGAAAATAAACTCATTTATATAAAATATCTTATTATAAAAGATTTAGAAAATAGGAGCAACTTACAGAAATAAATTGTTGAAGCTCCAGAATAAAACACCTCCCTCCAGCTAATAAAACTCTCAAAATATATATTATATTTCTCTCGTGTTTTGCTCTCTGTTCTGCTGCAAATGAGCAGAATGTTCCTATCCTTTTATAGAGGCAACCCGTTGCCTCACTTCCTCTAAAGAATGAATAACATATTTACATTATTGGGGCATTATCCTGACATGGTTAAGTGGTCTCAAAAGGCAATGCACTTAGTTAGTGCAGAAGCAATTACATATTATATAATAATAATAATAAAAAAAAACATACCACCAAGAGCATTAACTAAAAAGGTGATATACAAAATAATGCAACAGCTCGTTACAGTGTTAGCCCACGGTTTATATCGCTGCCCGGGGATCCGAGCCAACTTTCTCAAAAAATTACACCAGTGCACCTATAACGAGCCTGGCAAGAGCCCCTGGTGGTCCGGAGGCACCATAGGACGCCTAGTAGGATTTTATTAGCCAAGCAACAGGAAACAGATGATCCCGATAGTTTTTCATTGGTGTTAGCTTACGGTTTGTGGCGCTACCCCTGGATCCGGGCCAACTTTCTTGAAAGATTACACCGACCAATTCGTAATGAGTTCGGTAAGATCTCCAAGTGGATCGACGGCACTGCAGGACGCCTGGTAGGATTTTATGGGCCACAGAACACGAAACAAGAGATTTTAATAGTTTTTAGTGGGTGTTAGCCCACGGTTTGTGGTGCTTCCCGGGGATTCGGGCCAACTTTCTAAAAAATTTACATCAACCCATCCATAATGAGCCAAGCAAGTGCCCCAAGTGGCTTGACAACGCCGCATGACACCTGATGGGATTTTATAGGCCAAAGAATAGAAAATAGGCAATTTCGACAGTTTTTCATGGGTGTTACCGCTACCAGGGGATCTGGGCCAATTTATCAAAATATTACACCGACCCATCTGTAATGAGCCCGACAAGAGCCCCAGTTGGCCCAGCGGCGCTGCAGAACACCTAGTAGGATTTTATGAGCCAAGAAATGCGAAACAGACGATTTCAGCAGTTTTTGGTGGGTGTTAACTTATGGTTTGTGACACTGCACGAGTATCCAAGCTAAGTTTCCCAAAATATTTCACCGATCCATCGAAAATGAGCCCGACAAGAGCCCCAGGTGGCCCAGCAGTGCCGCAAGATGCCTGGTAGGATTTTATGAACCAAGCAACATAAAACATATGATTTTGGTAGTTTTCGTAGGTGTTAGCCCACAATTTATGACGCTGCACAGGGGTCTGGGCCAACTTTCTCAAAATATTACATTGACCCATCCGTAACGAGCCGGACAAGTGCTCTAGGTGTCCTGGCAGCACCGCAGGACGCCTAGTAGGATTTATGGTCCATGGAAAACGGAACAGGCGATTTTGGAAGTTTTTGGTAGGTGTTAGCCAAAGGTTTGTAGCACTGCTCGAGGATCCGGGCTAATTTTCCCTACAAACTACACCGACCCATTCGTAATGAGCCCGAAAAGAGCCCAAGGTGGCCCGACAACATTGCAAGATGCCTGGGAGGATTTTATGGGCCAAAGAACAAGAAGTAGGCGATTTCCACAGTTTTTCATGGGTGTTAGCTCACAGTTTGTGGCGTTGTCCGGGGATCCAAGCTAATTTTCTAAAAAATTACACTAACCTGTCTGTAAAGAGCCCAGGAAGAGCCCCAGGTCGGCCGGCATCTCTGCAAGACGCCTGGTAGGATTTTATGTGCCAAGAAACAGAAAACATGTGATTTCAGAGATTTTTCGTGGGTGTTAATTAGCCTACGGTTTGTGGCGCTGCTTGTGGATCCAAGCCAAGTTTTTCAAAAACTTACACAAACTCATCTGAAACGAGCCCTGCAAGAGTCCCAGGTGGCCCACCTGCAGGACGCATGCTGGGATTTTAAGGGCCAAACAATAGGAAACAAGTGATTTCGAAAGTTTTTCATGGGTGTTAGCCCACGGTTTATAGCGTTGCACAAGGATTCAGATCAAGTTTCTCGAAAAATGACAGTGATTCGACTGTAATGAGCACGGCAAGAGCCCCAGGTGGCTCGGCGATGCTGTGGGACGCCTGGTAG
>JAPFFP010000012.1:4948322-4967312 GCA_026153255.1 Solanum medicagineum | reverse complement strand
ATCCAATTAGGGACTCTCGGAATTAAATTTATAATTTCTTCCACCTATGCCACACAATTGGTTTAAAATAGAACACCTGGCCCTTTAAAAAAAATTCCAACGCTACAATTCCAAGATTAATATTTTACGGGGCCTAACATTTTATTTCCTCTCCAAATTAAAACTCTAGCAACCCCTTCACCCAGCCGTCGCCCCTCCATCTCCGAGCACCGTCCGGCTGCGCAGCGCCACTACCTCAACGTGGTTTTCTCCTCCCCACAAGTAAGGTCACTAATATTTCTTCTCTTTTTGCTTCATTTTTAGTATTATTTTGTTATTTTATGTTTTTGAATTTTATAACTTTTCAGCTTGCCCATTTTTATAACTTTTCAGCTTGCCCATTTCACTTTTATTATTAAAATTAGGATATTACAAGTATTTTTTGTGTATTGTATTGTGAAAAAGTAAATGAACTTTTTTTTTTGTGGGTAAACTTTATATTTGATTTTTTTGAAATTATTTTATGAATTGAGTTTTTTTTGTGTTGGAATAGTATTGTTATGAAGTTACAATGGCATTAGCATATATAATTTGTATATGTTTTTCTTAATTAGTGAGTAATTAACAATTTTAGGATTTTAGTTAGCTTGAATTTGGGGTTTTTTGAATGATCTTGCAAATTAGTTATTGTTTTTTGGAATTTTGAATTGTTATTGAAGTTAATTATAATGTTGGAATTGAATTGAACTTAGAATGATGTTAAAATTCTTGTTGAAGTTTGAATAAATTGTTGTTTTTAAGTAGAATTGTTGTTGAATTAGTTGAATTTAATTATTGTTGAAGTTAGTAGTGTTTAACTTGAACTTAGATTAAAGTTTGGACTTGAATTTTAAGCTGTGAACTTTAAAGTTGAATATAATATAAAAATTGAACTTTAAGATTCTTTTAAAAAAAGTTGAACTTAGATTTAATTTTGAACTTAAACTTTAAATTTTATTTGTGAACTTTGAACTTTTACATAATGTAGAACTTGAACTATAATTTAGGATTTGTTAAGATTATGGGTTTATTAGTGTTTGACTTGAACTTAGATTAAAGTTGAAACTTGAATTTTAAGTTGTAAACTTTAAACTTGAATATAATATAAAATTTGAACTTTAGGATTATTTTTAAAAGTTGAACTTATATTTAATTTTGAACTTAAAATTTGAACTTTATTTGTGAACTTAGAACTTGTATATAATGTAGAACTTGAACTTTAATTTAGGATTTGTTAAGATTATGGATTTAGTAGTATTTAACTTGAACTTAGATTAAAATTGGAACTTGATTTTAAGTTGTAAACCTTAAAGTTGATTATAATATAAATATTGAACTTTAGGATTTTTTTTAAAGTTGAACTTAGATTTAATTTTGAACTTAAGCTTTGAATTTTATTTGTGAACTTTGGCAAAGCCGACAAAAAATGACTTCTATAAATTATGATTATGCCAATAAAAATTTATTCCAGCAAATACATGGACTTTGTGCGTCTCCCATGGATCCCAACTTGATATTCAACTAGTGTGTAGTATTACGGCTGACATGCATTACTATATTGGACATCTTATTTCATTACATTAAACTACTTTATCATGTATCACTATTTGCAACGGGAAATCAACAAATTGAGAAAATCATCAAATTCCAGTTGTCTCGCCCCCAAAATGCACATAAATTCTCTAAAAAACTGGTTGAGCCTACTGAAATTATTAGCAGTATCATTACGATGATTTCATAAAGCTTTCATGAAATACAGGCTCAGAGCCCCGATACCTAAAACTTGTGGGCTAATACACACGAATGAGCTTGCATAGTTCAGAACCACTAAAGAAGACCACAAGGGGTCATAACTTCTATTACTCGTGGAATAGCTCATGGATGGTGCCTAATTCTTTTTTCCCATTCTATTTCGTATTTTATTTATGATGTTTATAAATAGGTCCTTTAGGTTTTGTTTATTTTTTTATGCCACATTTATTGCAGACAAGGGAACATACATTTACTTTTGATTTATGGGTGATTGTTCTTGATTTTTTGGTGATTATAAACACATTGTTCTTGACGATTTGGATTTTAATTATCAATGAAAGATACTGGATTCTATTTGCTCAAATTGTAAGTACTTGATTATAATTATTTTATCAATTATCAATCAGCATCTTACATGAGCAACTAAATCCACAACTAGAGTTGTGAGAACCATGAAGAGTTAATAATTTAAACCCAATAACTAGTAATTCTTGGATAGTGTCCATGCATGTATTGTTTATCTTTTTATTTTTATTACTTTTAACAAAATCCTATGTTAGAACTCGCCTTATTCTTACTTGTTGGACCAAGAAGGTAATGAATGGAAAAAGGGATAAAATAACAGAGATTTGACATAATTACACTCATCTAATTAGCTTAAATGAATCAAGGAATAGCTAAATCTAGGACCAATTTAAGGGTTAGTAAAGTATACACCCCTAGAGACAAAGTTGTGTAGTGATAATCATTTATTTACAAGACTAAGGACTTAGGTGAACATAACTTAATAGTTATGCATGGTACATACTAGAAAAGGTTACTATTTTTAGGTTTTGTTGAGTTATGAATTCATGGAGAACATAATACCCTAAATTCGTTTTTATGTTTTTCAAACACTTGTAATAAACTCAGTTTAGTTTTAGGTAGTTATTTACAATTATATCTCTAGTTAAACCACCCTTTTATGAAGTAAGAACAGTTTGAATACACATAAATTAAGTTAAATCTGAACTATATTTCTTGTGGGTTCGATCCTAAACTTGGTTAGATCTATATTTGACAATGGTCGCTTTATATTTCTTTAGGAAGGTGTAATTTGGGCATATCACCTATGCACCTTCCTCAGCCTCAACATTCCCCTCAACCTCAATCTCCTCATTCTCTTTTATCTCAACCCGAGGTGCAAAAGGTGTGTCTCCTATGGGCATATCATTTTCTTGGGCTCTACCTATAGCGGGCATTAGCCTTACTACTTATCTGCCTCGGCCATGACCTCTCGCTGTTGGTTCCTCTGTTACTAGCCCTATACCATTGTAATTTGTATTAACCATCTATGATATTAGAGTTAAAGAGGTTATATAGCAATTTAGATCACTAAATATTAATTGGAATCAAGTTACAATACAAAAAAATATATATAAGAGAGATTCTCTGAAGTCCTGTAGCCTCTCTAAGAAAAGTACAAATGTTACCATACTGATCAACAAGACTCATTTTTTTATATAGAGACTAACAAATCTAGGGCCCTGATACCAAATTTAGTCACGATCCAACCTAAAACGACTCCAAAAAGTGCCTAAAAATGTGCCTCGAAAGTGCCCAAAATTGTAATTTCTATTTATCTCAAAATCCGTGCGTGATATCAAAATTTTGACTTCATAATCTTGTTTAGGGGGTCAAATTGAGTGGTGAATGGGTCTAACCCCAATTAAAGAGCAAACAATTAGCAATTTTAATTTTCGTAATTTTTCTTATCCAGAACGATCCGCGACAGTGCCGCGATGTGCAACTATCACAGATATGTATTAATTTTGCCTCTGTGATAGGACCGCATTGCGGACCAGACGCAGACATACGAATTTTATTGCCAGTGATTTTTATCTCAGTCTAAGGCTTTTGGGTCTTGGGCCTAAGTGTTCCCAAGTAAGAAAATACCTATACTTAGCCATATTTCATCTTCATATCATCTAAAATATTGCCCAAAACTCACTCAAACACTTAGCCAATATTTCATCTCCTGAATTCAAGTCTCAAAACTCATCGAGATCTCAAGGTTCTCATTTAAGCTTCAAGTCTCCATCCCCAATCTTCATCAAGCTATTCTCCAAAGCTAAGGTATGTGGATTTCTTTCATGGGTTCCTTTCACCCACCATACCTGAGCTTCCTTTTACCTTAATTGCATGATTTAAAGTTGATTTACTCATGGTTCTTCTGTATTATGAATTTCATTGCACAATATGTTAGGGTTTCATGAAATTGTGACTGTTGTAGCATGTTTTGAGCTATAAATCTAAGATCTAATGTGAGATTTGATCAAGGATTTTGATGTATATTGCTTGAGGGTGTTACCAAGTATCTATTGATGGTTTTATACTGAATTTTCTAGCATGATTTCACTTTTGAATTGCATGGTTTTACACTAGCATTACAAACCCACCAATTCTCCTTACACATGGATTATGTTCTATATAAGCATGGTTTAATTCAAGTGTTATTTATACATGCCATATTGCTATATACTTATTCATTGCTTATGATATGCATTTTGATTATGTACTTATCTCTTGTTGCATTGCATCCTACATACTTAGTATATTCAAACGTACTAACGCATACTCTATGCCAACATGATGTCACCATGTAGGAACCAGAGCCCCGTTTGAGCATCTCCATCCACGTGGCTAGTACGATTTCACTCAAGCTTGTTGGTGAGTCCTCCATTCCGGGGACATTGCTTATTGTCTCATGCTATGTTCTAAGACTACCTTTCTTTTATGTAAATGTTGACTATGAGGGTGAGCCCGGTTGCTTGTCTTGGCCCCCGCACTTATCTATGTATTAGAGGTGTTGTTAGACATGTCATGTGTAATGTTATAAGCTTGAGTCTCTCTTAACTCTTGTTGTTATGATATGAATGATGTCCCTTAGCCTCAGTTACCCCTATTTCTACTCATATGTTGCTATTTTATTGTTTCCGTGACCAAGGATGTGCAATGATGCGCTAAGAGGCTTGCTTAGGATCCATTCGGGTTCCCCTTGTGTCGTGTCATGTTTAGGCCCTATGTTTAGGCCCCATTCCAGAAAGTGCATGCTGGAGCTACTTCAATGGCTAAGAAAAGGAACAAGGCAATTGGATAACAAGGGAATATAGAGAAGGCAAGATAGATCCACAAAAGGCAGAGGATGCAGAGGCTTGGTGTTAGCAGCACTAGCGGCATTGGTGTACCGGATATGGATCAGAAGGCACATAACTCTTCCTTATGGGAGAAAAGCATACACCATTATGGCAGATGTTGGAATAAATCAAGCAAGAACACAGATTGTGTCAAACAAAGTCATTGGGTACGTAGCAGGGAACGACACAAAAGGAATGGATAGACACAATCATTAAATAAACTATATAGATGTATAGATATAGGAGACATAGCTATTGGAATGGATTTGTTTTCTGCTTGTGCTAAGTGTTTGTAAAGACAACGTTTGTTGTGGTGATTAATACAATGTGCTAAGTGTTTTTTCTTTCTTCACCAAAAAGAAAAAAAAGATAAAAGCAAATTCAAGAATCAAGGTTTCTTGAATGTTAATGCTAAAAATGGTGGCTTTATATTTGGATCAGCCATTGTTGGTGCTCAAAGATATTCAAAAGTTGAGAAATCTGTCATGAATCAACATTACAATATTTCAATTCTTGGAATATCTCAACCTATTGGCAGTTTGATAGTCTTGACCCTTTAATTTGAACGTGCTCGAGCTCTATAATTCAAACAAGGTTTTATTTATCATTAGATGAGTTGCATCGTAAATACTAAACTTGAAAAAAAAGAATTAGGTAGAATCAAGCCTTAAACAATCAACTTTTGTATCTTGAGAGAAATAAATAGCTTCAATCGATTGTCATTAGAATATCTGCAAATAATTTACTAAATCCATCAAATAGTTCCAAATGATCAATATAGTATGGTTTCATTGTCGACTGATTGAGGGGGGGTGCAGGGGGTAGGGGGCATTAGTTTCTACATTGTTCCTTCTTCTTTTCCATCACATGAGATAGCTTATTGCATACTCTTCAGAAATTTTGCCTGCAAAAATACATTTAGGGCATGTTATTAAGTTGATATACGTACTGTTTAAAATATTTACTAAATGCGATTTATTTCTGAAAAATAACAAGACTTCTTGAAAAGTAATGAAAATATTTTTGAATTTTCCAAAAACGATTATTTCAAATTGTTCAATAACCGAAGAAGTTTGATAATCAATTTACATTGTGGAAGGTCAAAACTGAATGTCAATGCATAGGACACGTTATATGAATCTGACAACGAAATGAAAGAAATATAGAAAAACTTTCCGATGTTTCAAAACTAACCTTGGAAATAAATGAGTTTTTAAATAAAAGAGTGACACTTTATTAACTTTTTGAATAAGTAGGTCGTATTGTAGCTCAATTCAATTTTATAACATGAGTTTTAACCTGCTCTAATTCGAAATATTATTATCTATAGGTCCATTTCATACCATGAATGCTTGATTTTACAAATCATACTCCCTCCGTTTCATATTAAGTTAATTGTTAGCAAATTTTTTATGTTTCAAAATAAGTAAATTGTTTACTTTTCAAGGGATATGTTGGAATTTTTTTTTTCAATTTTATCCTTCATTAATTAAGTTTCTAAGGTTGAGTTTTGTATGAGAAATAAATGAGACATTAAATGAGTGTGTAGAATTTGAAAAGGGTAAAAATAAAATAACATGATTAAATCTTGTCTTTGTTTCTTTTTCTTAATATATGTGAAACGACTCAACAATTCACTTAACATGAAACGGAGGGAATAACAAATTACGTCTTTTATTTCAATTTATGTGAATATATTTAGTTGAGTTTCGAGTTCAAAATTATTATTTATTGGGGAAAAGGTCGAAATTTCCCCTAAACTATGCGAAATAGATCGCTTATACCCTCTATTACATTTTGGGATCAAAAATATCCCTGTCGCTATTACAAGGGACCACAAATGCTCTTACATCATTATTCTTGCCACATGAAAGTCCACGTAGAATTTTAAAATGTCTTTTAACTTTGTTCATGAGTAATAGTTATTATTTATCATTTACATATTTTTCTGCTATGATAAATATTCATAAAAGGAATAGTGAAAAAAGAAACATATATATTATTTAAGTAAATTTTATAAACACAATTTATTTTTAATTTTTAAAATATATAGTTTGAATAGATCACATCAAAATTTTATGATGTTTTTTAATTTTGTTCATGAGTAATAATTATTATCTATCATCCACATATTTTTCTGCTATGATTTGGGGGCCATAAAAAGAATAGTGAAATATATATATATATATAATTTTTTTTTCCCATGCCGACAATGGTGTAAGGACATTTGTAGTCCAAAACATAGATGACAGGGGTAATTTTGATCTCAAAATAGTCGAAGGCTATATTTGCGCTATTTCAAATAGTTCGATGGTAGTTTTGACCCTATTATTGCCACGTGGATATCTACGTGGATTGCCATGTGGTAAGAATAACGATGTAAGGGCATTTGTGGTCTTTTGGAATAACGACAAGGATATTTCTTAATCCAGAATATAACGAAGGATATAAGTAATCTATTTCGCATAGTTGACCTTTCTCCCTTATTTATTTATTTGGAGGAAGGGGAGAGTACATTGGAAGTCAAACCTCCCATCTCTAGATGAAGGTATGAGCAGCTCGTTTACTAAATATTGTATTACCACTTTTAAATGTTTTGAATGACGTATATTTTCAACTCAACAACATTAATGCCACATAAGTTCGATCAATGGCATTGAGGTTTTAAATGTTGTGTTCTAGTGGGTTTAGGAGTTCAATTGACAAATTGATGAATAGTAAGGTTCAACTAAAAAACCAAGCCAAGTACAAAGATCTCTTAGGTTATTCCACCTGAGATACACACAAACTTTATCTTTATGGTGTTTTTGATAGACTCAAGCTCAAGAAAGCTTGTGTTTCTATCATTTAAATTATACACATTTGCACAAATTGGACAAAAAGAGGTCTTTATTTTTTGTTTTAATTTTCCATTCCGTTTTCAGTATCCGCGTTGAAGTATCACTATCTGCTTCAAGACCAAAACAGAGATCATTACTTGCTGATATTAAAATTGGTAAATGACCCTAACAGAAACAGGAATATTTCTATATTCTGGTTGCAGGCAAAACGTATATTTTTTCTAAACTGGAAAACTTGAGCAGAATGTGTTCCTTTATACAGCGGAAAAGTAAATTTACTTAGCACAGTGGGTATTCACAGTCAAGAAGTCGAGAGTAAATTTCCTCACAAGTAGGTCTTTCGTTTGGCTCTGCCCAGCAATCTGAAAAAACAAGTTTATGATCAAACTCATCACAAAAAGAAAAATCGTGGAAAAAATATTTATGCAATCACGTCACTTAGGTATAGGTAAGCCAAATAAGTATTGTGGAGAGGTAATTAGAGAAGACATTACACACCTACAGCTTACAAAGGATATCATACTAGATAGAAAAGATATGGAGGTCGACGATGAGGATAGAAGATTCGTAAGTAGTTAAGCTTTGTATAGTTTTCCTTATCAATATTATTGTTATTACTTGTTTCTTTTGCTTTGGTTATTCTATAATTTTGTTATTGTTACCGTTCTTTTCTTCATTACTTGAGCCGAGAGTCTATGGAAAATAACCCCTCTACGGTCACAAGGTAGAAGTTTGAAAGTAAAGGTAAGATCTACGTACACACCATCCTCCCAAATCCCCTTGTGGGATTATCTCCATTATCTGAGCTGAGGTTCTATCAGAAACAACCTTTGCATTCAGAAGGTAGGGTTGCCTACACAAATTAGGTCACTTATAAGGGAAGTAAAAGTTATGTTGTTTAGGTTGCGGTGCATGCCGGATCCTCCAAAAGTAGTGTATTTCTGGAGGATCAGAAATGGTGTGGCAACATCTTTAGAGGGTCTGAGCAACACTGATAATAAATAATCTCTAATGTAAACATTAATTGATAACCTGATAAAACTGGTACCTAACTTGTTATCAGCTAAAATATATTGATAGTGTAAAAATATATACATTGTGTATATAACTTATATCCAACTACGATTACCTGCTATTAGTCTGCCGAGGGGTCCTTCAGGTATCTCTAACCTCGACCCTTCATTGGCAACAGCATAAACTACCTAAAAAAGCACAATGCATTACTAGATGCAGCCAAGTAGAGATATACCAGTGTCAATTTCTAGAGCTAATTAACCCGTATCAAGTGACAAGGTCAAATTAACATACCTGATCGGGTGGTATACCCTCCCATGGTCTATTTAGGGTACAAAGCTCCCACATTATCATGCCAAAGCTAAAAATGTCACATTTTTCTGTGAAAGGTTCATTACGAATGAGTTCTGGAGACATCTATTCGGGAGTGCCAGCAGACGCTGAGTCTCTCAATGATGCATCTGTCATTATTCTTGAGAGGCCAAAATCACTAATTTGACAGTCCAGCGCTTATTCACTAGGCAGTTTGCACTTTTTAAGTCACGATGGACAATCTTCATCCGATGCAAGCACATGAGCCCTCTTTAGCTCCGACAGAAACATGAATCAGTTGGAATTATCATAAATCCTGTCAGGGTATAAATAACAACATGTCTGCTGTCTTTGTTTCAGAGCATTGAATAAACCAACCTCGTATATCACGAAGTATATTGAGCTTCTTCTGCCAGCTAAGCCTCTTCTTTTGACCACTTACATGAATCAAATGATATAGAGATCCCATCTCCATGTATTCAGTAACCATTGATAAATGTGGGGGTTCTGCACAGGCACCCAGGAACAATATAACTGTGAGGAATGGCATTAGTTAAATAACACTAGCTTGATTACAAATATCATACTTCCAGGCAATATTCGAACTAAAAATCAAACTTGGAAGAAAAAGAAAAGGGATGTACCATTTGGATGTCGAAGTCGGCTGGGAAAAAGTGACAAGAAAAGAACACTTTGAATTAGAACTGTATAAAGCTCAAAGTAACAAAATCTGTAAAGCAGATACAACACCTAAGGATAGAGATCTCATTGCAGAAGTCCTCCATATTTTCAGCAGTAAGATCTTGCTCCAGAAAAACTTTAATAGCAACCTCAGTCCCATTCCAATTGCCACGAAAAACTTCTCCAAAAAACCCTATAAATATAACCAGAGTGTAGAATTCAAATTCCAATACAGCATAGGGTGGTATAACCATATCTTTCATTAGAAAATTACAAGTCAGCATCATATTCTAAAACTCGCATTGATTCTACAGGTAACTGTACAATCATTTCTTTGTAGCAGATGAGGTGAATTAACAAAATCGAAAAGAAATACATATCTGGTCTTTGGATCATTGAAGAGACAAGTAAACGACTTTAATTCCTCAACAGCTAATGTTCAAAATTTTTCCTATATGTCCAACACAAATCATTCTAGCATCTATCTGTGTCCATATCTAGTGTACCTTACCTCTTAAGTGATATACAACATTTTCATCTTATTTGGGAAGGTAGACACCCTAGGGACCTCTTCCTAGTACAAGAGGACTGGATAGGACACAACTCCTAGTGAACATGCGATCTGCAAGATCCACAAACAAGTTTCACAGCTTTTAGTTTGGCATCCCGGTCCCAACAATTTTTTGCAGTCCACGCCATAAGGATCACCTGATCAGTAGCAATACACTCATCACAGAGGCTCATGTATGGAAGAACAAAAAGAAGTATTAGGGATGGAAGATTGTTTATTACCAAAAGAAAAGAGGGTGGGTAGGGTTGGGTTGGGGTTGGGGGTGGGGTAGGGGGATGGAAGATTTACATAGGAATCAATACATTCTGTTTGCTATAAAATCTTTTTGAAGTCGCAACGACTGAACACTTTTAAGAAGCTTTTAATGGAAATGGGATATAGAGCTGATAGTCGAAAGGGATAGACATTAAGGAAACCAAATAGCCGCATCTCCACTTCTGGTGCCACTTTTAGTATGTCAGTACCAACAGAACCTGTTTCACCCCAATGTCCACACACTTACATTCTTCTCTGCCACAGAAGACACAAAATGTTGTCCTTCGGTACGTGAGATTCGGGAGAAAGAAAAATGAAAGAGATATTTCAGAGTCAGCACTAAACTCATCTTTCGCATAGAGGTGCAGAAGCATATTGAAGAATCTCTGACCAATGTAGCAAAACCCAACAGGGCACATCAGCAGATCATAAGAAACCATCACTGTGTTCCTAATCTTAAATATTGTCCACTTTCTTGTCTTCAGCTTTATAAAGATCTTCTAAACTCAATATATACCTAGGTTAAATGGGAATTTAGATGTGATCTCCCCTCCTTCCCCCCCTCACACGACAGATATGAACCCGCATTTGCCTAGTTTTACTTGAATACGGCCCCACGTATCCATCCCTCTGTGGAATCCTCCACGGTCTGAAGTGAAGCAAATAAATCCAAGTTTAATTTAATATCAAAGTTTTAGCATAAAAGAGTCAAGATTTCATGAATTGTGATGACAAAAAGGATGAGCCTAGCTGCCTGGGTTGCTTTACTTTAAAGCTGGCAGAGCATGATCCACCAGCAATAGCATTCTAGTTTACAAAGCATGAGATGAAGGAGAAACGGGAGCAACTTAGCCAGCTCATTGCAGCAAGTATAAGTGGCACCAAAAAAATATGCAATCGAGGAACTTAACAAACAAAGAAAGAAAAGAAGCTGAAATACATCAGCACTACCACAAAATGTTTTAAGAACAATGCTTACCTATTCCAACTCGAGTGCCAACAGTCAACTCTGAGAAGTCTATATTCCATTCTTCAAAAGGTAGAAGAGGCTTATTGAGATACATATGTGATTCTAGAATCCTGTTCCAGGTTGAGATCAATTCATCATTCATCCTCTCTGGCCCACTTCTTTCTGGAACCTGCCTCCTCAACTCGTGGGGAGATGAGGGTAATGACATTGCTCTCTGTGAACTCATCTGCTTTCTTGAAAAAGCAAAAAAGTTAGAACGCAGTTCTGACATTTCATCACGGTCATGAAGGAGAAAATCAGGGACCTAAAAGGAACTCTAGTTAGTAATGACTGAAACAAGTAGAGATAAAAACCCTCAAACTACTGTTGGGCTAAAATCTGTGAGCTGAAGATAAAGTATTAGTTGACAAGCAGACTTTCCATAATTTAGCATATACACCTGGTACATGTCCAGCAATCTAGAGAAAGAAATTATTAATTCTAACAACATCTTAACTTTCTCAAATTGATGAATTTTGGGTTCTAGACTTATTTTGGATGGGTATGCGACAACCTCTTGATTTAAACCTGAACTAAAAAAAAAAAAGATAATGCTTTTGTCATTCATTTTCCACAATTAGAGGCCCCACAAATCAGAGTTAAGAAGAAATTTCCACTAAAATTCAAACTTCAATAGTGTTACATAGGGAAAAAGCTAGTGGTCTTAACAGAGAAACTATTTTGATTGAAAAAAAAAAGTAATCTTCATGCACTAAAGCTCTCGTTGTGCGCAGGGTCAAGAAAGGGCCCAACCACAATCTAAATATTTTGATACAACCTAAATATTCATCCTCCTTTAAGTCGTTTGCAACAGTTCTCTTCCCTCAAGTTCACCAGACTACCCACAACCTCTGACATTTGGTCACAAAGAAAGGCAGAAAGAAAGTAAATAGAATCTATGGAAGTATTAGTATCATGTGTGAATATATAAGACTGGATTAGAAGTGTTGCAACTTGTTCCCTCCAACAATTTGTTTAACTCTATCGTTTTTCTTTACAAATAAAAGTAACTTTGTCACAAAGATGGCACGAAGTTGGTGAAATTATACATGGGCAAAAATTTAGAACTTCCCCATTTCAAACATCTAGGGTCTGAGGAACTCATATACATCTGTCATCTTACACCAGAAAGCCAAAAATGCAAGTATCTGTATCTAATTTTATGTATAGGGATTAGGTAAGCCTTCAAATGATCTTCTGTTCCACTCCAGCCAAACTGACCAAAAAATGCACGCAGGGATGGACCCAAGGTGCATGTTCTTACTCTATACAACTTAAAAGATCAACTCTATCAACATCAAAGCTGATATATTACTCTATACTAGAAGAGGGAATAGAGAGGAGGCTTGGGGTCAAGAGGCTACTTTGGGAATTTACAAAATTTTTGGGCCAATTAAACTTTCTCCTGTCACTTTTATACGGCAGCTTCATACTATTTTTTTAGCTTTTACATTGATTGCCACATGAGGTCTTGAAAAAGGGTCCTAACTGATTTGCCTTCAATTATCACAATCTTTTGAGTTGGAAATTTTGCTCATTTGGTGCAGAATTTTATTACACTTGTGTTTTTTTTTTTTTACTTGATTCTTATATCAACAACAAACATTTCATTCATTTGAAAGTTTAAATTTGACTATTACTCCTTTCTATTCATTTTAGTTGTTAGTTATACTTTTTGAAAGTTAATTTGACTAACATTTGTGCTATTCAAGAGTTAATTTGACTGACTTCTAAATTGGATTTATTAATTTGATATTTAAAAATAAAAATTTTGATATTCGAAAACCATACAAAGGTACTATAAATTGCAAAATTTTGCATATTACTATGATGAAAAAATACATCTTAAACTGTTAGTCAACGTTCATATTGTTTGATTTCAATAAGAAAATTGTGACAAGTAACAATAGACGAAGAGATTATTTCTTTACGTAGTTATTCAATACTAGGAGAAAAATTATAAAATTTCCTTGATTTAAATATAGAGGAAATAATATAACAACAACAACAACAACATACCCAGTGCCTCAAAAGGTTCCCACTCATTGCGGGGTGAGGGGGTCGGATGTACGCAGCCTAACCCTTATGTTTAAAAATATAAAGCGTCTGTTTCCAGATAGAGGAAATAATATATTATTTAAAAATACTATTAAAAGTACCATAAAATACAATAATTAATAAACTAAAATATTTTTAAAACATATTAAAAATTTGATCGACTATCTAAATTTCACATATGCTACATATGGAGTAACATGTATTATTTGAAAATTACTTTAAAAGTACCATAAATTACAATAACTTAAAATATTTAAACGTCATGTAAAATTCGATCGACTCTCCTTATTCTACTTGTACTATATAAATTGAGAAAAATAAAATAACATATATTGGGCTCGTGCTCGCGCAGGTCCTTGTATCTTGTAAACTTAGAAGTTAGAACTAAAAAAGTAGCACAGCTATTAATGTTTGAGATCCAAGATTGTTAGACTTTAGGAAAGATAGTCTCCTATCCACGGTGAACACTAGGGGTGTGTTTATATGCAGGAAAACTTTCTTCCTTGTTGTGGGATTAGGGAAAACAAAGTCTCATAAGTGACATTTCATTTGATAATCTCCCTCTTGCCCCTTAACTCACTCACCCACCACCACCTTTGTTGTGGTTAGTATACGTGCTAATGTGGTTATGAGAGAGATTATAAAATGATTGAGAGAATTGTGGAAGCTGAAAAACAGAATGAGAGGAAATTAACAAATTAAAATCTAATTTAACAATTAATCATACAATTGTTTTGTTTTGTTTTAGAATTACTGTTTTTCCTCTACTCACCCACCTCCACTATCGTAGTGTTTGCCTAAATTATATATAAAAGCTCATGAGACAATAATTATTATTTACTTACCAAACAGCAGAAAATAAGTATAAAGACCACTTATTTTTTAGGAGAATATTTTCTTTCATACCAAAGACACCCTAGAAGAAGTGCATTTTCTCTCATACCAAACACACCCTAGAATAAGTGTTTTTCAAGTCCTCATGTGAATATCAGGCCTTTCAAGTCCTATGATCTTGGTCGAAGTGGTGCTCACCTGCTGGATTGATTTGGTAGTGACAGGGGCATTCACCATATCAAATGACATGACTAATGAACTTGGTGTGGTGGTCAATTAGATAACTGCAGACTTTAGTTATGTGGAGCTTTATCAGAGAAAAAAACAGAAGTACTTCACGGCATTCCAAATATCATTGAGAGTTCCAACTTTCAAGTAACAAAGGAATGGACTGATTCCCTCTGTAGTTAAAAGAATAGTATCATTCGGGGAAAAGAATATAAATAGTCACAATCTTAAAAATGGTATGTGCCACGGGGGAAAGGTGGGAAGAGAACCAAATTCCCATTCTCCTGCACCAAACAGGCCCTGAATGCTCTTTGCTTCAAGGTAACTTACCCACATCACCAAAACAAAGGACACTATTAACACCGTAAAACTCCTCAGTTTGATTTGAAACTGATTCTGAAATAGACTTGATAAAATTTAAGAGAAATAAGATAAAGAAAGAGGTAAATCAAAAATGAAACAACTATTAAAAACAAACACAAGTTCATAATAGATATGAAGAAAACACAAGGTAGAGTGCTCAATGCTATCATAGTAAGCATCACCATAAAAAGTCCTACTAAAAAATGAGCACATGAAATTTCATCTAGCTAGAATAGCAGAATAGTGGCCCAGCCTCAATGGACAACATGTTTATCCAAAACAATTCAGTAGAAGTAACAGTCAAAGTCAAAATTTAGAGAAGCTTCTTTGCCCTTTCAGTTATACTCCCTCCTTGTCAATTTGTTTGTATTACTTCTGTTTTAGAAAGAATGTCTCTTTCCTTTTTTGATAAACTCTTTAGTTCTAACTTTCCACAGGGTATGTATAAGACCATAAGATTAAAGAATATTTTAGTACATTCTACATATCTTTAATTTTTTATTTTTTTTTGAGAATGCTCTACATATCTTTAATTTAAGACCACAAGGTTCAAAAGTCTTTGTTATGTTCTTAAACACCATTTCACATCAAAACCAGACAAATAAATTGAAAAAGAGTGAGTATCCCTTTTCATTCTAAAAGGGGGGAAAATGAAAAAACATAATTTTGCTGATCACTACTACCACGAATAAAACCAAACTGTTACCAGGAAAAAGATATCAAAAAATTCAAAACTATTAGTGGTCCTCAAACCAGAGAGAAAGGTAACATACATCTTTTTTCAGATCTAAAGCACCAACTCTCTTGTTTGAGGCATGATGATATGAAGTATTTTCTTCTTGTTCTTTCAAGAGTCGGTTCTGCTTGAGTGCTTCATTCATTGCTCTTGACAGCCCTGGTATGGTTATGACCAAAAGATGAAATAAGTACAAGAAAGTGGCACATAAAATTCTTCAAACAATCTTCAGGTCAACACCATATTATGATAAAGAACTTCTAGGAACCCATTCTAGATACGATATTCCCTTTTTTTTTTTTTTGGCCATAAGTGGCCCTATGTGTTGTTTGGATAATTCTCTAGAAATGTTTATCATTATTCATAATTTTATTTGATTTTCACCAAACCACTCATATTGTTACTTTCACCACCATCATCTCAACGTAATATTTTCAATAATGTGATATGCATTAGACAAATGACTTATAATATAGCAACATTTTGAAAAAAGAAGAGTATATTGAAAAAGTTAGAAAGCTCAACAACAAAATATAGTTATAAGCTTTAGAAAACTTTAAGCAAAATATGGAAGATAAGTACTATAGAATACGAATTATTGCAAAAAAGGTTAAGTAAAATGAATGGGAGGAACGAAAATTAAAATTTCTTTATAATGCAGAAATAAGGATCAAAGTGGAATCCCTGCGCTCTTGGAAATTTGGGAGAAAGTTTCCTTCTAATCCAATTACCTAAGTGTATGAAAACAAAATACTTTATCAAACAAAATGGTGCTGAGAAACTTCTTGAAATTTGCCAGGAAAATAGATATACATATAATGACACAATGGGAGTCAATCGGGTTCAACTTTGTACAAAACTAATACAGGAAAATATGAGCCAATGTATAGAAGTGCTGTAGTAAGACTGTTTTGCTATGACCATTTTTTATAGTAGAAATATTGACCTTACGATATCATCACAAATTTCTGGAGTTATACTAATGCTTCTTCTTCGTAACCTCCGTGTTTCTGATGTCGGTACACCTTCCGACCTGTGAAACAATAGGAAAATCAGGAAACATTTGCAAAAATTTTATTTATAATTTTAAAATTTGAAGAAGTTAATTCAGTAATATTAACAGAAAACAGAGTACAGCTCAATAATTCAGTATTTAACAGAAAACAGAGTACAGCTCAATAATTCAGTATTTAACAGAAAACAGAGTACACCTCAATAATTCAGTATTTAACAGAAAACAAAGTAAACCTCAATAGTATAGAAGTAACCTGCACATAGCTTAACTTAGTTGCATGCCACCATTTTTGGTATTACCTTACCACATAAAAATATGAAAGGGTAATGCAGTTCTTTTCAGAACATCAAAGATGAACAAACAGCACATTTTCCATTTTAAAGTAAAAATTTTATGCAGAGATGCTCTGCTAAATGGGGTAGGATACACCGAAGAAGTGGAGCATAACATTGCAAGAAAACCAGCTGCTGGCTCATGTTGTTTTCTGTTATATAGTTATCCTTTGCTATTAAAAGTACATAACCCTGAATTATAACAGCATGTTGCAATTTTATTGAGTTAATCATGAAAGGCACGCATAAGTGGGAAAACTTTAAAAGCATACAACTCATTGTGAGCCCAATATGAATTTAAGTGGCTAGAATTAGCTGCAGACTATCTGACAAATTAATTTTTCCTGTAAAGATATTACATGATTTGCATTAATCAAGGATCTGACTGGGGATATAATTAGGAGTTTATTTCACAAGTATACTCTTGTGAAATGTATTAACTGCAATCTCTATAGATTTCCAATCAAGCTTTTCAATGATGTATACTCCAATTTACAGGGAGAACCCCTGCTTTCTAAAAATATCCGTGTGTCTCTAAAAAGCTACAGTGTTGCTGGAGGGAACTCTTCACTGCTGGGGTTGGATCTCCCCTTATAAGGACTCTTCAAGTCTCACCTTCCACCTAGAAAGGTTCACAGGCTCCTGGATCCTTCCTTAAAAATCTACTGCCAGAAGACCCAAGCGCAGAATATACTACTATAAGAATCACTTCCTTCCACCATCAGAATCCAACTCCTTTTTTGTCCACCAGTTGAACCTACTGATCCAGAATTCTTTCCACCCATATTTTGTACAAGTAGGCACCTGAAGTCAGTAAGCCATCTAGGCCTCAGCTTACTGTTGCAAGTTGTTTTTCAATTTTGGGTTCTAGTATTAGCTCTTTCTGTCATAGAACAACAACATACCCAGTGGAATCCCACAAGTGGGGTCTGGGAGAGTAAAATATACACAGACCTTATCGCTACCTCAGAGGTTGCTTCCAAAAGACTCTCATCTCAAAAATATCATCCCAAAAGCAGAAAATACTAGATATGAAACAAAACAACTAAAGTGAAAAACAAATGATAGTTTATCGGAAAAGTATTTGGGGAAGGTGATTAGACAGGATATGGCACAACTTCGTATCACCAAGGATATGACCTTAGATAGAAAAGAGTGGAGGTCACGTATTAGGGTAGAAGATTAGAGAGCTAGTAGGGGTAGGATGATGTCTAGCCTTGGGATATAGTAGGTTAGTAGATATGAAACAAAACAACTAAAGTGAAAAACAAATGATAGTTTATAAAGACAATAAAAATAACAAAAATAAATGACAGACAATAACAAGACTATATATAAAAACACGACTACCTCTACTAACCTACTATATCCCAAGGTTAGACATCATCCTACCCCTACTAGCTCTCTAATCTTCTGCCCTAATACGTGACCTCCACTCTTTTCTATCTAAGGTCATATCCTTGGTGATAAGAAGTTGCGCCATATCCTGTCTAATCACTTTCCCCAAATACTTTTCCGATCTACCTCTACCCCTCTGTGTAACCCCTAAATCTAACCTCTCGCACCTAAAACGAGCGTCAACACCTCTTCTCTTCACATGCCCAAACCATCACAGTCTCGCTTCTCTCATTTTGTCTACCATGGAGGCCACCCCTAACTTCCCTGAAATGATCCCATTCCTAATCTTATCCCCCTGGTATGTCCACGCATCGATCTCAACATCCTTATCTCCGCGACCTGTATCTTCTGAATATGTAGAGAAAAATAAGGAACACAAATAATTTATGATGTAGAGA
>JAPFFP010000012.1:4923121-4935430 GCA_026153255.1 Solanum medicagineum | reverse complement strand
TCTTGTACAATGGAACCATTGTACTCCTCCTCCATTCATCAGGCATCTTGGCAGTCTTCATAATAGCATTGAACAGTGTAGTCAACCACTCAATGCTATTCTTGACCATGTTCTTCCAGAAGTCTACCGGAATCTTATCGGGCCCGACCGTTCTCCCCGTCTTCATCCTACTAATAGCCCGTCTTACCTCCCCAACACTGAAAATAAGATCCATGTCCTCATCATCCTCTTTACACATGAGATGGGCTTTACCAGACAACCTTCCATTTCCTAAGATTCTCTGACATCAAATAACCCCTCAAGTAGCTAACCACATAAAGAAACACACATTTCTCGCTACCACAGGAATCTAAACCAACTCATGTGGAAAACTATCTTCCGCCCGAATCAGAAGTTCTTCATTGAAGGACTTGAGAGAGATACTTATTCCGCAGCTACCAACTCAAAGCATCAAGTATGTCGACTGGCTCGCCTTGATATTGAAGTAAAGCTAGCAATTTCTGTAGCTCGATTGCCTCCCAATCCTGAGACTTCCTCCTAAACCTCACCTTGTTAGAAATCCTCTTTGAGAAGAAACACCAAAAAATAATCCTAAAGCAGCAAACCTCCGCATCATTTTCCCCCCTAAAAACTAACTCTCCTCTCGTCCCCAAACTGTTTTTGGTAAGGCAAATAATTTTATTAACAACTGGGGGTAAAACCCCATGTACAAGTTATATACAAAAAATAAAAGAGAGAACCTACATTGAAACATGATTCTCAAGAAAGAAGAATCAATCTTCTAAACAAAATCGGGGTCTCAGGGGAACACAAAAAGCAAACTAGAAAGAAAATACTATTTTCACAGCTATACAAAATATTGCTCGAACCTTCAAATGCTCTCATATTTCTCTCCAATGACCCACAACAATGCTAGCAGGTCAACCCTCCATGCCCTAGGACTTCTTTTTTCCCCTTCTATAACCCCCGTTATGTAATGTCGCCTTCATTGTTCTTGGCATGACCCATTGCACCTCAAACCTATTAAGAACTACTCTCCAAAGTCGACTAGCCACATGACAATGTAACAATCCACATCTTCAACCAAGCTCTTGCACATGAAGCACCAAGTAACATAGTTGATCTTCTTTATCGAGTTTTTGGATGTCAATATCACACCCCTTGCTACCAACCACACAAAGAAACACACATTCCTTGTAACACTATCCATCTCTCCTTAATAACATCTCATAAATTTACTTAAAGATGAATAAGGCTAACACTACTCTCTTGCCCTCTCCAAGCGTCCGATCTATCGATAAGCAAATCCTGCCCATACAATAACTCAACCAAACAATCAAATTCTACCAACTCCCAGCCCTGTAGATTCCATTCCACCTGAATCTTAGTTCCCAATGAAATTCCCCCTTGTAAGACCTGAAATTTGTTGGATTGTCATTTCTATTTAGCAAGACACCCTATAAAAGTTAAAAGAAAGTTTCCTTTTGGCACATTCGTCCCACGCCACTTATGATTCCAAAAACCAACCCCCTTCTACCATCACAGCTTTGAAGGAAATGTCTAGTAAAGTCTCCCAATCCCTTCATTATACTACTCCCTAAACCACATCCAATGGTGTTGCAATCTTTCTAAACCTCCAACCACCTTTCAAAATGCCATACGTTTTTGCTGCCACCATCATTCAAAGCACGTTATCCTCCACCTCTACCCTCCATAACCGTTTCAATAGCAAGGATTTGTTGAAAACTCTAAGATCATTCACAAGTCCTATCCACCCCTCCAATTTAGTGAGACTTCTTGTCTTCCACCGTTGAATCCCATAGAAAATTATGCAAGTGTCTTTCAACTTTTTTGTCACTTTACAAAGAGCCTATAGTAGACATAAAATATGTGGGGATGGTTGATCAATACCTCCTTCCCTCCTTTGAGAAGTTTTTTTTTTTTTTTTTGGCCACCCTACTAGCCGCTTCTCAACTCTCTCATTAACCAGATTCCACACAGCTAGTCTTTGTTCGAAGCACCCAAAGGTAGAACCAAATATGTAATAAGTAAAGATCCCACCTTACAATTCAACATTTGTGCACTCTGATCCATGTAAACCACTTCTACTAGAGTGGTTCCACATTTTCGACTGATCTTGAAGCCTGACACAACCTAGAACCAAATAAGTATCTGTCTCCAAAAATCTAGCTGGGAACTATGTTGCATGGAGCCAAGAACAAATTTGAGGGAAAAGACGTTGAATGTTGACAACATTTAAGTCGGATGAAGTTGATAAATGAATAGCTTATAGAAGTTGCAGAGACCATGGAGGAGTGAAACAAGTTTATTGGAAGAACATTGAGAAAAAAGATTTCTTGGAAGAAAAAATAGACAAACAACAACAACAACAACAACATACCCAGTGTAATCCCACAAGTGGAGGGTAAAATGTACACAGACCTTACCACTACCACAAAAGAAAAAATAGACAAACAAATTACTTTAATTATAAATTGTCTTGGGAAAAGTAGTGACTAGAGAAGAGTGAAAGAAATTTTCTTGGAAGAAGAAAAAACAAACAAATAACTTTAATTATAAATTGTACCGTGTTCATCGTATATGACCCTTTTATTTTTCTGAATTGTGACGCTGACACATAAATAATCAAATTCTATACAATATCTAGATTATGTTATTTATAACTATTTTTTTCTTATAAAATGAGTTATGATGTTTAAATTAATTAGTACGTCAACCATTTAAAAATTAGAATATCTTTATAATCATATTTTTATAATATTGAATTTATTTAGTTGAATCCCTGCACTCATATTTATACTCGGATTTGTACCCCCAAATCTTAAAATTTAGATTTTGTCGAATTTGACTCTCGGATTTGTACTCGTCTAGGATACCCATATTCGAGTTCGAGCAACTTAGGTTGTGAAAACACTGCACCACAAAAACTAAGTTATCATCTGTAAATCAGAGATGAGTGATTGTCACATTGCTATGACCTCTAAATGAAGCATCAAACCTCTTCACTCAATCCTTCCATTACCAGAATGAATAACATCGAGGATAATGGACCTCATGTCTGAACTCCCTCAAGCTCCCAAAGAAATCACAAGGATTTCTATTCACCAAAATAGGGAATTTGGCCACTGAGAGAGAAACATTAATCGATCTCCTCCACTTGACCCCCAATCCCTATCTTTTGCGTAAAAAGTCTAGAAACTCCCATTTCACATGATCATGAGCTTTCTCAAGATCCAACTTACATAAAGTTCCTGGCGCTCTTTTCTTCTTTCAAGAGTCAACCACTTTATTCTCCACTAAAGCTGCATCAAAAATCTGCCTTCCATAAAAGCTGCTTTTGAGATGAAGAAATTATTGCATCCAATTCTGTTAGGTAACACCTTAGAGATAATCTTATAATAGATGCTTCCCACCACACTAATAGGTTATTATCTCTGATGCTCGTCGCTCCTTACTTCTTTGGCACAATGGTAATGAAAGATGCATTAAGACTTTTTTCAAACTCTCCAGTTTCTTGAAATTCTGCAATGGTCTCCATCAACTCTCCCGTAACTATTCTCCAACTGTGTTTGCAAAAAGCTAGCGGGAAGCCAACTGGACCCAGGGCCTTGTCTCCCGCCTCTCCTAAAATATCCTTTTCCAACCATGCTATCATCCCCTCCCCTATTTGACTTATCACTATTTCCCCATGCTTCAATCTCCACCTAACATCTTCTTTAAATAGCCATTCATAGTACCCCCACAATAGCCCCTTAATTTCCTCCTCCCCATATTCCCCTACACTCCACACCTCACCCATAAAGCAATCACATTTGTTCTCCATCCCCCATCCATTACTCCATATTTATCAGCTATCACCCCTTTCACAAAGCTTCATTCTCCACCCAAATTTTCACAACCATTTACCCAAAAGTGCCTTGTTAAAAACCTTTCCAGTCTCTAACCCCAAGTCCTCACCAAACAACGTAAAAGTAGATTTACAGTATTGTTTATCAGGGGAAAACAAAGGAGTAACAACGTTATCACTGGAGATGTAACATTCAAAATAAAATGAAGCTACACCCATCCTTTATAAGAAGTAAAAATAAAAGAAACAGGCAAAGTTCGTGACAGTATATTTAGGAAGAGTCATATTCACGATATCACTTATTGCTTGCTTTTCCTTAAAAGTGGAGAAATTTTTGTGTCCTACCCTTCTATTATCCCTGTCCAAGAGAAATGTATATGGTCTCTCTTGATAAAAGAACCTCTTTCACCTAGATCAAGTACTTGATAAGAGCACCTCTTTCAGCTACTCACAAGAAAATAAGATAACTTGAAGATCTCCTACACCTCAAACAAATTAAAAAATTAAAACAGGGAAATGGTTAAGATGAATATGCCTTTTCATCAATGGATAAAATAATATAGATGTGGAAGCACAAATGAGCAATCTGCCAATGCAAAATATTTATTTCTCTCATCCTATTGTTCATGGCATGAAAGTTACTGATTTTAAGAAAAATCATATCAGAAGTGCATCTTTTATTAGAAGTGTATCAGTTGTATGTGGTTAATATTCAATTCATTCAGATCTTAAAGGGAAAAAATAGTTTTTATAGTCGCAATACAAGCAACAATACAAAGAAATCATTAGTTTCAGCACTCACAGGAACAACAGAGTAGAAACCATTTGGTATTGGTTCAGAAAGTGTTCCAGCTTTCCAGAAAATATGAGAAGCAGTCTAAGAGGATAACCTATCATATTCTCTTTCAGTTGGTTCCTGATTCCTCATAATTTCTTCTTTTCCATCAAGTGAAATGAATCCAAACTTTTTAGCAAATTCTGAAGGCCACCAGGCAGTACTGGGGTATATATGCTTTAGAAGTCCAACTTTATTTGGTATCTCTTCCATGTCCACAGATAGTTGAATTGCAATACATCTCATACCACTCCTACCCTATAATTTCAAGACAAAATATTGTAATCTAAAAGCTTCTTCTACTCTGATCTGAGCAAAACTGATGCCATGAACCTGCAAAGTAAAAATTGGTTAGCTCAATTCTTCAACCGAAGACTATCCGTAATTCCTTTTACGGATGACAGAAACATTAACTACACTCACAAAATTAGGCTGACAAAGGTAAAGGAGATGAAAATATAAAGATTATAAAAGAAGTGGCCCATATGGAATCCCTAAAGTGATTTAGAAGTGTCTTGAGAGGATGGATTAAAATGGATTACTTAAGTCATTTAATGTTGCTAGGAAATGGCAGGGTGCCAATAAGTACATAAAGTAGATATATCTACAATGAAGTCTATATTCTTGCTAAGAAGATAATGGAAATTTATCGTGAGAGAAAGAAAGATCTAATTGTGTTTGTGAGATTAGGTCTTGAGAAGGAGGATTGTCCAAACCTTATAAGAAGATTACCTATCTCATTAACGACCGATGTGGGACTTGTTCACTCTCAACACCCTACCTCATGCCCAGGACTGGACATCTGATGCATGGGAAGATTTAATTTAGCGGCCCAACATCGGGTAAGATGAGTCCTACTCTGATAGCATGTGAGATTAGATCTTGGGCCTAACTCACACCCCAAAAGCTAGCTCAAAAGGATGAGGATTACCCAATCCTTATAAGGAGACCACCCATCTCATTAACCACCGCTGTGGGACTTTTTTTCATTTTTTACAATATTAATTAAATTAAAGAAATTATACAATATAGAATCAAGAAAAGTTTTTGTGAGAAATATTGGAGAAGAATATTATTGAAATTATTGTGTCTCCATTATTACAATGAGACCTATTTATAGACACTACATTAGACTCCTTTTTCAACTAGGATATTATAATACAATCCTTTTTCAAATAGAATTCTATATATTATTTCCTATTCTAAGTAAGATTGTATATACCTATTTCTATTCTAACACTCTCCCTCAAGCTGGTGGATACAAGTCATACGTACCTAATTTGTCACAAATATAATTAATATAAGGGCCCATGAGGGTCTCGGTGAGATATTTGCAAGTTGATCACCCAACTTCACAAAATTGATCATCAATCTCAATGTGCTTAGTCTTCTCATAAAGTACTAGATTTAATGCATAATGCCGATAAAACACAAAGTGATAAATTCCTGACTTACAGTGTTAAACTTCCCAAACCAAGCTTCAGAAGACTATTTCAGACCATAGAGTGACTTACACAATCGACATACAAGGCTGTCAAACTCCTCCAAGGAGCAAAATCAGATGGTTGCTCTATATAAAATTCTTCCTCGAGATCATCATGGAGAAACATTCTTATTGTCCAACTAGTTAAAAGGTCACTGAAGAATGGCAACCATAGTTTAAAAAAGGGACATATGCTATTTTAGCAACGAGAGGAAAACACTACTCTAATCCAATCCAAACATCTGAGTATATCCTTTTTTTCTTGGTAAAAGTAATCTAAAACAGAAAGGAAAAGAAAACACGATAGAATAGCTCAAATCTATCTAAAGTAATGCAATGGTCATTAGAAAATGCTCGAAATCTGGTATAGAATATAGAATAGTCTCGATATTAAAAGATGAGTGGACCTTAAACAAGAAAGTCACCATAATATTGGCCGAAACATGCTCATGTGTCGGATTATTAGATTTGATGGCCGAAAGTGGTCACAATCTAAGAAATAAAATATATGGGTAGGGTCAATGTGATGGAGTGACCCTACTGAGAAAGAAAATTATATGGACAGGGTTGGATAGACAGCACAACCCTATTAAAATATAAAATTATATGGGTAGGGTTGGAGTGATGGCATGGCCCTATGCAAATTAGATTGAGGAGTCACCGAAAAGATGCATAGGACTATGCAAATCAAATTTGAGAAGTCACCAAAAAGACACACGATATTATGCAAGTCATGAGTAAGTAATTTTCGAAGAAAATCACAGCACTACACAAATTGAATATGAGTAGTCTGGAGAGATGCATGGTGCTACGCAAATCGAATATGAGAAAGTAGTCACCGAAAAAATGGCACAATGCTACACATATCAAATATGGAAAAGTTGTCACTGGTAAAATGGCATAGTGCTAAACAAAATAGATATTAGAAAGTCACTACCAGAAAGATGGCGTGGTACTACACAAACATTAATATTATATGGGGTCCACACAAATAGCCCTAGGAAGTCACCGAAAATCGACACACAGTGACCTATCTGATTGAGTCTTCTTCACTTGAATATAGATTCATACATATATTATTGATCCTATTTTTGTTAACACAACCATTTGCCAGAGAAGCAGCATATATGAGTAATAGCCGCCCGCAAGCAGCTTAAGCTATTTGATTCTCTACCAAGATCGTAGAGGCTTTTATACCATGTGAAAAATATTAGAGAAGAATATTATTGGAATTATTATTACATTGAGACCCTATGTATAGGCAGTATATTAGACTCTTTTTTCAACTAGGACAATACAATACAATCCTTTTTCAAGTAGAATTCTATATATTATTCATATTTTTATTCTAAGTAGGATTGTATATATCATTCCTATTCCTATTCTAAGTAGGATAGTATATACTTATTCCTATTCTAATAGTTCTTTTGTGGGTGTTGGAGAATAAAGGAATTTATATTTATATAAGATATATATAAAAGATAAAAAATAACAAATAACAATATAGATTCATATTATCATTTCTATTTGACAATCTAAAGCGTTCCATCTGCATTCAAGTGCTTCAAGAACATGATTACCAAAAATACAAGAACAATCAACTTCCAAATCCCAAAGGACATCTAAAATTGCATCTCCAGTACACTTAATCATGAAATGCACTAAAATTAACTTTCACTACCTGTTGCTCCTAACACTCGTGCTATTACCCACACAAACTTGATCAAACAACTGGCAAAACGACCAGTTTATGTGTTGAGCCCACATAAAACACTCTCATGCTTAGATCTTTGTAAACCAAGATTCGCAACCATTGAGAATATATCCTTTCTAACTAAGAAATTGCCTAAAATCACCACACCAAAACAAATGACTCAAACAATCAACTATATCCTCAAGCTAGCGTGTTTAGATAGGCATATCCAAATTACTACAGTGAAATTACTCGGAGCCCTTCCCGCAAAAATGGGGTTGGATCTACTCTTAGTCCGTTCTATTTGTTCTAGTGATAGATGAATGGATGTGAGACATCCAAAATAAGGTGCCGCTGTATGTGTTATTTGTGGAGTGACTAGTACTAATTGATGAGATGAATTGGAGCTAATGCTAAGCTAGGTATGAAAGTGAGACTTGACACACAAAATATCTCTCTGAGAGACAATTTTAAGTATCTAGGGTCATTAATCTAGGGAAGTGGGAACATCAACAATGATATCACACATCATATTAAAGCGGCATGGATGAAGTGGAGGCTTGTCTCTAGAGTCTTGCGTGATAAGAAGCTACACCAAAACTCAAACGTTAAGTTCTATAATGGTGGTTAGAACGACATTGTTGTGTGGGGCATAATGTTGGCCACTCAAAAACTCTGATTTCCTGAAGATGCATGTTGCGGAGATGGAGATGCTGAGGTGGATGAATGGTCAAACTGGGTGAGATAAATAAGAAATGAGGATATTTAGGATAAGATGGGAGTGGGCTCTAAGGTCATTTGATATATGTATAATTCATTAATTATTAATATATATATATATATACACACACATTTGAAAGGAAATTAAAATGGTTTAAACATGTGTAGAGGAGATGTGTAAACGCACCAGTAAGGAGGTATAGGAGGTTGGTTATAGAAGGTACGAGAAAAGGCGGAGGTAGGTCAAAAAAGTATTGAGAAGAGGTGATAGGACAGGATATGACATAGCTTCAAGTTATTGAGGACATCACCCTAAATAAGAGGTGTGGAAGACACATATAGGTAAAATTTTAATAGGTAGTGTAGTGTTTTCTTGCGTAGGGTGATGGTGTTTGCCATGATATTAGTTGCATTGTTGTAGTTCTTATTATTTATGTTTATCATTGTTTATCATCATTTTTTCAATAGTCCATCCTAGTATGTTGTTTATTGTGTTTTGACTATCACATTATTTTAATGTTGTTTTCTAATCCTTCACGGGGGACTTTGCACTGTTACCTTGTTATTTTCTATATTATCTTCACTGTCTCCTTTTTTGTACTTGAATTTGTTGCACTTGAGTCGAGGATCTTTAAGAAACAACTTGTCTACCTCCATGAGATAATAGTAAGGTCTGTCTATCTACCTCCTCAGACCTCACTTGTGGAACTTCACTGGGTATATTCGTGTTGTAACTGCAGATACACTACTTTTGTAATTTTATGGACCATGGACCCTCGCAAGAACACCAATTCCTAATTCAAAATGTCCCTCCATCACCAAACTTAACATCATCTGGGTTCTAACTTCGAATGTTGTTCACAAGCAAACAGTTTGATCACCAATTCATTTTCCACAAACTGGCACACAGTAAATCTCAACATAAATACAGCTACAATCTAGACACTAATTCTATACACTAAGATGTCATTTGGTATAAAAAATAATATGACATTTGATTTGCAATTTTGAAATCCGCACACCTAACACATGTATAAATTATTAGGGAATTGGTGTATGCAGGAACGAAGACGGAACATCTAATACATCTGTAATTCATATAAATGCATAAATCTAACCAGATACCAAATGACCCCTAATAATACTCCCACCGCCAATCCCCTCCAATTTCTGTAAATCTTTTTTTCGCTTCCTGAAAGTCAATTTGACTAATATTTGAAGCTAAATTGGATTAGATCAACACATTTTTTTTATTTTATTTAATGATAAGGTTATTAATCAACAAAGCCAAATTAAAATTAACTGAAAATTTTAGATATTCAAAAACCATATAGAACGTAGTATAAGTTGCAATTTTCTAATGTCAATACCATGAAATTATAAATTCGAATCTCGAAAAAAAGAAGTGCAGTATAAATAGGGACGGAGTGGAGAAAGCATTTAGCATTGCAATTTGATTTTTTTTAAAAAAAAGAACAAAGCGAGTATAAAATTGAACAACACACGAGCTATAATGTGCACAAATGCGTGCATATACATAAATATCTAATCACAAAAGTGTGATCAGAGAGTTTACCGAAAGCTAGAAGATCTAACGAAGTGAAACTAAAGCTAATACAGTAGCAGCAGCTGGGACGGTACGAATGGAGTAGCATTTAGCACCGTATTTTGAATCTTTTTCAATAAGAAAAAACAACAGAATATAAAATTGAACAATAAATAAGCTATAATAAGCAGAAACGCTTGCATATATGTAACTATTTACGAAGAAATCGAAGGAAGTAAAGGCAAATAACAAAAGTGTGATCGGAAAGTTTACTGGAACGTCGGCAGATCTTAAGGAAGTGAAATCTGAAGCTAATAAAGTAGCAATGGCAAATAGCACTTGAATCGTTACATCTTCTGGAGATTCAGAATCGAAAATGACTGCTCAAAAGTGTAAAGATTCATTCATAATTTAGTATAATGGTGTGTATTTAGGATGGAGGAAAATATTTTTCAATTTTTTCATGTTAGGCGTAAACATTTTAAAAAATATTTTTTTAATTAATTTATTTTCTTCAAATTCAAGGAAAATAATTTTTTTTAAAAAATTAAGGAAAATATTTTATAAAATTCTCATTCAATTTCAAATTATTTTTTCATCCTATCGCTACCGCAATCTCCCTCCCCCCAAAAAAATATTATTTTTAAAATAAATAAGATTAAAATTTTATTTTTGAAAAAAAATCACATTTGAAAATTTAAATTTTTTTGCCGATTCCCATAAAATAATTTTTAAAAAAAATTGAATTTTGAAATTTTCAATTTCTTACTTCACCCTGCACCCCAACCCCCTGCCTTCACCCTAACACCATATAAAAAATATTAATTTACTTTTACAAAAATTTCAAATTTGAAAAATTTTAATCTTTTATTCCACCCGATGCCCCCAACTCACTAGCCCTGGCCCCCACCCCATCCCAAAAAAAAAGAATTAAAATATTTATATGAAATATTTATAAATATTTTAGTGTCGAAAACTATTTTTTAAAAAATAATTTCTCTACTCTCTAGCTAAAAAAACAAATTGAATAAATGACATCCCAAGTTAATTGTCTCCTTCCTGCATATGCAACACCTCCAACCCCAACCCCGACCCTTTGATTATCCCACCCTCCACCACCCCCAAACTCCCATTCCTCACACCATCCCACCCTCGTATTGTTCTAATAGATATGAATGTTTTTTGAAATAGTAATATTTTTTTGCTTACATACCGAACATTAGGGAAAAAAAGTAAGAATCCAACTTATTTTTTAAAAAAAATATTTTTTAAGAATATATTCTCTATTAAAAATATTTTCTTCGTACCAAACGCACCCTGATGGTATATAAAAGCTTGGAGCACAAGAATAGGAATATGTTGCTATTTATATTGCTTAGTATTAATGTCTTGCAATTTTGTTAAAATTACTATTTCTAGATTATAAAAATGATAGATCAACGGATAATAAAACTTCACTCAAACTCTAAAGTACTATGACCAATGATTGTTGTCCGTGTGAAAATATCGTTCACAGTGTTAGTTAATACTCTTCTATTGTGATGAGGATATTGTACGATCATATCTGACTTGTTCATTCTTTTTGTCATTTTTTTCATGTTATCCGAATAATAATCTTTTCTTATCATTGGGGCATAAGTTCTCGTCCTTTTTTAGATTACGATTATTTAATAACCTACTTGTTTAGATTACATGTGTTGCACATGTGTATCAATAGTAAGTAATAAATGTATATATAAGGAAATAAATTGTTATATGTATGTTATATTATTAAGTACAGAGCTTAAAAATATAATCAATAATAACAAATTAACAATAACATAAGGATTATGGTAAAAAAAAAAAGATGACTATTTGAACGTAACTATAAAATTGTAATAATAAAATATTGTGATTTAACTTCGATCCAAATTTTCTAAAATCAACTCCATATGGTCCTCGGTATACGGAGTCATCAGCAAATCTTGTCAAAATTGTAAGTAAGTCAAATCACATTATTATTTTTATATGAGTCATTAAGGACAAAAATCGTAGAAAATTCTCAATTGATGTTAGAACCCGTAACTTCCGTAACTTAACTTAAACCCCGAAAGTCCTTAATTGGTTCGGTTTAATAAAGTTTGGGACCAAACATAATATTTCCCCAAAGTTTGGTCCTTAAGAT
>JAPFFP010000012.1:4905396-4919933 GCA_026153255.1 Solanum medicagineum | reverse complement strand
TACATCCGACCCCCCCTCACCCCGCAATGAGCGGGAGCCTTTTGAGGCACTGGGGTATGTTGTTGTTGTTGTTGATGATAATACACATTTCATATGAATATAATTTATCAACACGGAGTATCAAGATACGTTAATAATTTATCTTACTTTAGACATGTTAATTTTTATAAAAATCACATATGGAGGTTAGATCTCCATTCTAAAATCTTAAGATTATGAATTTATAAGCATGGGTCAATCGAGATATCCAAGTCACTCCTCAATGTTACTCACATATATGGTAATTCATCACGGTGCATCCGCTTTTTGGTTCGATATTTTTCAAGTTCGATTTTGATAATAAATATTTAAGAATAGACACCCCTGTGTCTCAATTTACGCGGAACAATTAAATTTTGAATTTCAAACTTCTAAACTTTAACTATGAATTGAGATGTCGAAGGCTTTTTAAATTTTTTAAATAGAATTTATATATTCGAAAATTATGTAAAGGTACCAAATACCAACCATGCCATATAAATTGAACGAAAGAGTATTAAGTACCAAACTTTGAATGTTTGGTGGTAACCAAAATTTGGTATAGTATAACTCAAAGCTATTTGGTGATTTATTTAAGTCAAGACTTTTAAACAAAAGATGTAAAATTGAGTCATCTTTGCAACGGCCAAACGTGGTTTGAGAGTTCAATTTCACTAGCCATAAGTGCATAATCTAGAAAGTTATTCATGTAGAAGAGAGTATGTATAAAATTAGTACCAATAAGTTAGTATTTTAAGAAATTTATTGACAACAGAGTACCACCAAGTCGTTCAGAAGGAGGATAAATAAATTTACAGACACCACTGTAACACCCGGTGAAAGGACCAAGATATCCCTAGAATTGACCTTGCGTGTAACGTGTCTTCCCATGCTCTGATTGTAATTTCGAGATTGGATTTGTGATCAGTGCGAAAAATTGAGTCGGAAAATGGTCTCGACTCGACTTTAAAGCGAAAAAACGCGAAGTAATTTTTTCTAAGAAAATAAAAAATAGTGAGGTTTCCGTGCCTCTTCCGCGACACGCTAGGGACACGGAATCACACTTGGGTTTTTCCGAAAGTTAGACGAAACTGGAAAATTCATAAAAGAGTGTAATAATACACTAGTGCGCGTCATGCACTAGTACAGATGGAAGCGAATTTTTTTTCTTTGATGGGGAGGGGTAGTTTCGACCTTTTCCACACCCCATATCCTAAACTAATAAATTTTAATTCATTTTAAGTCCAAAAAATGCATTTTTTATTCTTTCATTCTCTCAAAACAAGAAAACCCTCTCAAGAACTCACGTTCACGAATTCAAGAACGATAGTAGGGCCTAGGGATTCTTTTCAATTCTTCAAGAATCCTTTCTCAGGTATGTAAGGCCACTTAAAAATTATTTTGATAACATCTTTAGAAATAGAAGCTAACTTTCACCTATGAACTTTCAAGCATTAGTTGAGACTAAATTCCTGTAAATTTGTAAAGTATGTTAATTTTCATGGTAAATTCCATAGATATCTTGATGAATAGTATGATATTTGGTCTTTATATTATTCTATTAAAGCATTGTCATCAAGTTTAAGCTCTTTTATGAACAAGATTTGTTATTGTTAAGGTTCTTTGAAAATCTTGTTACTATTTCAAGAAAAGAAAGACTAGTTTGAGTACCCTTTAAGCTAAGTTCAAGAAGTATATTTTAAAGATTGATTCTGCATATTAGCCAAGAAATCTAGCTTAATTTTGAATCACTTGAGTTGATATTATGAGAAAGCTAAGTAGTAAGTTGGGCTAAGTTCCCGAGAAAAACATGTTTTTGAGAATTTCAAGTCTTTAAGTATGGGCTATAAAAAGTATTTTGGGAGTAGTATTGAGCACCGACATGGGTGAGAGTAGAATAAATTACTCAAACTCGTAAATTATGTAGCCAACATAAGATAGGATTGTACCATGGTACCTTCCTCATTAGCCACTGAGATGGCGCAATTTTGGGATAGATTCACTCCCCTAGTTCTTCATCCCTTACCCCGGCAAAGTACAGGACGACTTTGCAGCGTGGGCAAGACTCTGTATCACCACGAAGCTCATAATGATGGTTGTCGGTTAGAGAAACTCCCCAAGCTAAAAAATTATGTTTTACTTACCAGTTTTCAGCATGTTACCTTCAGCATACAAGTCTTTATGATTATTGTTATTTCACTATGGATTATGTTTATGTCTTTTGAGATATAATGTGATATTCTAAGATACTGTTTTTGACCATCTTACATACCGTACATTCCACGTACTGACGTCCTTAGGACCCGTATCATTATATGATGTAGGTGACAGAGTTCCTTAGCAGCTGCTTCGTTGAGAAATTGACAACTTCCATGTAGTGGTGAGACCTCTTCTCAGTCCGAGGCCCTTTGGTTGATGTTATTTCATTTCAGTCTTTATTTCAGTTCTGGCTACTTGGGGCCTGTCCCAATAGTCCTTTCAGACTATTTTAGTAGAGGTTCCATAAACTATGTGTTAGATACTTCAGTTCTGACTAAATTGATTTCACTGTTGAGCTATTTCTCTTTTCAATTATTCAGATAAGTTCAGTAGTTTATGTTACTTATTTAAAGCCTTTCCACTATTCTTAAGTCTTTCGATGAGTAAGTAGCCAGGCCAAGTGGTTCGCTTGGGACTAGAAATGATTTTCGAGTGCCAGTCACGTCCAGGGCGTTGGCTCGAGACGTGACAACCACCACAACTAAGTTGGAACTTTATGTAAACTATATAGAAAATAGAGTAGCACCAAATTATCCAGAAGGATGGGAAAACATGTCGTCCAGAAAGTTGGCAGCCAAAACTTTCAAAGTTTTAATGAAAAATACAATTTCAACTCTGTAATTTGATTTTGACGACGGCAAACAATATTCGCCTCACAAAATAAAGCAAGAAGATAGGAAGAATCAGGACATACGTTATGTTGTATATGCAGGAGTTTATTGGGAGGGAAAATATGCGTTTGATTGATATATATAGAGAAATTTTAGAAGTTGCATCGGTTGGGAAAATGTGGAATTTGTCGCAGCTATAGGGGAAAGTAGCGTCTAGTTAATATAGCTGAGGCGTTACTTTTAAGTTAGGTATTTTTAAGTGAGGGGTAATTGCATAATTTAGGAGTTATTTTTAAGTGAGGAGTATTAATGTAATTTAACTTAAATTTTTTTGAAAATTTGGAGTTCATCCTTTTAATGTGTATATATATATATGAAGTATGCAAATTATCTTTTTGATGCTTTTATGTTATAATAAAACAAAAACTTGTTAAATTTAAAAGATCAATTGATTTTCATATTTCATGAATTATAAATTGAAAAGGCACAAATTAGTAGTCTTTCCTCGTGAAGTTATTACCATAACTAAAGTATTATATAATATCACTACATAAGTTTTTTAATTTAGATATTCATACTTGAAAGTTAATATATGCACGACATATAAATATTTTAATATTTTATTTTATACATATAATATATTCTTACAAAATTTTATCTTATAATATTTGCGTATAACTGTTATAAAAAAATAATTTTATAAAGAGTGCATAGCTATGATAATGACACTGTTATTATAAGTAAAATCTTTTTATGAAAAAAATATAATATAATATAAAATTTTAGAAAAAAATCACACCATTTTACTAAAATATCGGTATAACGATCCACCATTATAAATAAAAAGATTAAACACGATAGTAGATTAAAAGAGATATTTTTTGGGGGCAAAAAAGTGTTATTCCTAATTAGGTATAAGTAAGAGTGACAATTGGACGGATTAGATCAAATTTGAGTGGATTATAATGGGTCAGGATAACAAACAGGGCAAGACCAACCAACCCAACCCAATCCAACCCAAATAAATATGCTTGGGTCACAATGGGTTGAGTCGAAAGAGGTTAAGTAATGAGTTATAGAGTGGGTCAAGACCCACACCGACCTAACTTTTACTAAGTTTTACTTACTTTATTTGTTCTTTTTCAATATTTTAGTACTTAATTAAATTATTTTATTTATTATGGCCATATAAAACATATCAAATTAACAAAAAGTGTTTTAAAAATAATTTGACAAGATCTCTCTCAAGTCAATTCAGGTTGAATATCAACAAACTTTTAAATGGGTTGGATTGAGATGAGTTGAACTAATAAATGTGCAGACTATTAACTCGCTCAAACTTCAACGGATTGAAGGATTAAACGGGTTGAGTTTAATTTTGCCACCCCTAGATATAAGGTATAATAGTCTAGGATAACATTTTGAATTATTTTATCTTATGTTTGATAGAAATATTAGATACTCATGAGATTATTTATCTTACCATTTATATCCTGATAATATGAGATAATTTCAAAATAACTCATACTTATATAGTTCATCTCAAAAGAACTACTTCCAACCATAAGCTACCTTAATCATTACACAAAACTATGTAGAATGGTGGAGTGTCCAAAAACTCAAGAATAACACATTTATGATTGATTTTAGTAATACACCAATGATTAAATGGACAAGTTGGTGAGTCACAAAAATATAATATGACTAGCTAGGATGATTTTTGTGAGGATGAGGGCCCTTCTCCTCCCCTCCCCACACTCTTTAATCAAATAAAGAAAAAACATTTCATTTTATTTTATTTTAGTTTTCTTAAAAAAAAATTCAACACCCTTTATTGGGGATATTTGAATGTTATTTTACTTCTATATCTATATATATTAAAATAAAATGAATAGAGGAGCCCAGGTCAGTCAATCAATCCATCAATATACCTTCTCCTCTATTTGTATTCACTACTTAATTTGTTTCAATTTATGTATTTTATTTTTTAATTTATTATGTATTTATATATCATTAAATAATAATACTATAAATTATATAAATTAATAAATTAAAATAATAAAATAAATATATTATAAATATATTTGACTCTTAAAATTTATGTGCCACATTCTATAATATAGAAGCGAATAGAGGAGTTTAGAGTGAGCCGGTCAATTGATCGATTTACCCTTCTCTTCTATTTATATTTATTGGTACTTTACTTTTTTTTTTAAATTTATTTGTTTTTTTTAGTATATTTTGTATTTATAAATTATTAAAATATTTAAAAAATGTATTATGAATTTATCTAACTCTTAAAATTTTATCCATGTGACATAAATTAAGACAGAGGAGGAATATATATTGTTTAAAATTATGTTAAAAGTACTATAAATAACAACAATTAACAAGTTAAAAATATTTTTAAAACATATTAAAACTTTGATTAAATTCTCAAAATTTTACGCATGTAACATAAATTACGACAAAAATTACGTTAATTAAGAGCATTATATATTACGCTAATTAACAACCTGAAATACCATCTTAACAATTTAGTTGATTCTCAAAGTTTCACATGTGCAACATAATTTGGGACAAAGTAAGTAACATATATTCTTTAAAAATTGTATAAAAGTACGATAAATCACAAAATTATTTTAAAAATGCTTACCTAATTTTTATAGAATTTTTTATTTCCTAAAAACACTCAACATAAATAAAGAGATATATTATTATTATTGTCATGTAAATCTAATATTGTTCGTCCAATAAATGTTATCACATGATTTAAAACAATTGATCACAAGCCAAATTCAAATGCATAATAACTGAAGTAAACGCAAGACTTAAGAAACGTATTGATTCTTCTTAAATAATTACAAAACTTTTTTTTTTTTAAAAAAAAATTGGATTTTCCATTGAAGCAAAGCTCGAAACTTGCTCACTTGGAGAACCCAAAAAAACTTTATTCTTTAGCTAATCTCTCTTTCTCTCTCTTACCTCATTTTTTTTTTTGGGGGGATTTTTGATAGTTATTTTAAACGCTAAATTCAATCATTCAGCCAAGGGAAAAAAAAACCCAAACAATTCAAGGTCAAGATCATCTATCCATTTGCTAAAGGTACTGTGTGTTTTCACCCAGTTTAATTTTTATTTATGGTCTTGCATGTGTTTTTTAATTATTTTTTTTAAAGGATTTTCTGTGGATTGATATGCTTATTACTGCTCCATTGGAATTTGGATACTTGAAATTCTGTTTTTTTTTTTTCTGGTTTATGTAGCTGAATTTCAAGAATTCTTCAAGTTTTCAATTTTTCCAAAAAAGTTTGTGATATTGAAAATAAAAAGGTAACTTTTTTAGTTGAATTTCAAGAATTCTTCAAGTTTTCAATTTTTCCAACAAAGTTTGTAATATTGAAAATAAAAAGGTAATTTTTATAGTTGAATTTCAAGAATTCTTCAAGTTTTCAAATTTTCCAACAAAGTTTGTGATGCTGAAAATAAACAGGTAATGCTTTTTTTTTTTTGGTTGAAAAAGTAATATTTTACAAACACATTTTTTGAAAGCAACATCACTTTTTGCAAAGGCTCAAAATTTCCTTCTTTTATGTTATGTTGTGCTAGGAAACAGTGATTATGGAGTTTGGAGAGGTTGAGTAGCTATTTGAAGGAAAATATATGGTTGTTTATAAGTTTAGATTCCAAATTAAGTTTCTTGATTTTGCAAATGAAAATCATGTAGTCTTTTTATTTATTCCTATTTTGCTCGGACTCTTCAAAAGAGTCAATGGGTGCATGTCGGATTCGCCAAAAGTAGTGTATTTTTAGAGAATCTGACACGGGTACAACATTGAAAGTGAAGAGTTTGCGCAACTTAGATTTATTCTGGTTGAAGATTTGTAATGTCAATGTAGTTAAATAATAATGTGAAAGAAAAGCCAAAACTATCAAGTTTTGAAATGAATAGAGTGAAATTAGTACAATGGAGTCATATAGTTGATCCTAAGTAATTCGGAACTCGGACTACAAGGGCCGAGCTACAGTTGGGCAGAACTCGGTATTTTTGGCTAGGCCTTGTAGTTGTGTTCAAAAATCTACTTAATATGCATAAATAATTTATTCAAAATCTAGTGAGGTGTCTTTTATAAATGAACTCAAAATCCTAGCTCTGCTTTTGGGGGCACCTTGGTTGGAAGTTCGAGTCAAAAGTATCAGGTAGGGGGTTTGGAGGGGTGGAGTTTACCATAGAAGATTCATCTACTTGGATTTCGCCATCTAGTGGATCTTGATAGTCCGAATATGAGAAGTGTCTTAATCGTGATGAATGAGCTATGTCCTCAAGATTTATAGTAAAATGTACCTTTCTCTTTACATCTTTTCCTCTTCTAAACAGAAGTTCCGAAAGAGGGTCAATCTTATCGTTACTATTGGCAAATGGAATTGTTCTGAAGACCTATGTTGCTTCGACTCTTCTGCGGTACCCGTAGCAAATCCTCCAAAAAAGAACTACTTTTAGAGGATCTGAGACACACTTTGCGGTATTTTCGAAGAGTGTCTTCAGCAACATAGTTGAAGACGCTCTTATCAATCTAAAGTGTGTTTCACATTGAACTTTTTACCTAAAGTTTCCCCGTAGATTTCTCAAGAAAATATTTTTGTATTTTTGTTGATAGTAATTGCGAATAAGCAATTAAGGGTGAAACTAAATAGGTAGCGAGATTTCAGAAATAGGTTGGCTTTCTTTATTTTGTTATGGAAAGTGAAAGTGGTTTCGTTTTTGAAATCCCGTATCAACTTACGTAGAGTTGATCTCAGCTTTGAGGATGACGCAACATCATTTATATAAGGACTCAAATGATCTTATATTGTAGTTAAAGTTAAAAATGAAGGCACTGGAGTAACATCGATTTGAAAGCGATCAGCTGGTCCCTGTTGCGTTATTATTTTGTTGTCATACATTGATGAAATTTTCACAGTTTGATTGTTGAGCATGCAGAAAAAAGGCAGTGTTAAGTTGCCAAATCATATTATGGAAGACAAGCAATTGAAGTTAAATCAACCTCTTTTGTCAGTAAGACGAATCTCTCATGGGATGATTTGCCAGAGAGATGAGAAAAAGAAAACTGACAATTCCTTTCGCACTACGACACATCCTCCTCATTACAAATCAGAAGTGAAGTCAGGCTTAGTAGTAAAGCCAGGAACTGTTCCTTTCCTCTGGGAACAGATCCCCGGAAGACCTAAGGATGAGAGCAGAACACAAACTCATCTCACGGAAAAACCTCCTACCGCCCCAAAGCTCCCTCCTGGGCGGAAGTTTAGAGATAACCAGGACTTTGATCAAATAGGGAAATTTCAAAATGCCATGCCGACTTGCACTTCTTCGTCAGATGAAAATGTAAAGAAGATTGAGAGTTTTGGCAGCTCAAAAGAAATGATGCATGATAAGGAAAAGATCGAATCGGATGATGATGATGTAGCCTATATGGATGCCTTGGATACACTTTCAAGAACTGAATCATCCTTCCTAAATTGTAGTGTAAGTGGCTTAAGTGGATTTGATGAGCCAAATCCAAAACAATCTGGAACTTCTGTAACAAATCCACAGACTAAAGATTTCATGATGGGTCGATTTTTGCCAGCAGCTAAGGCAATGACTTCAGATAAGACTTCAGAAACACCCTACTACGTCCGCAAGAAGCAACCACCTGTTGAGGATCAACGAAGACATATGAAGAATGTAAGAAATGGGGATAAACAGCCTCAGTTGCGCTACGGACCTAGTTTTACACTTTATCATTGCCAACCTCATGATTATAAAGAAGAAGAAGAAAGTGACGATGACTGTTCTGATAGTGGAAATTTATCTGCTAACGTTTGTGGATTGTTGCCTCATTTTTGCTTGAAAAGTTCTTTTCGTCTTCTGAATCCTGTACCCGATATGAGTGTTAGAAATCAAATACCTGTCTCTCCTGTCAGTAGAACACAAACTGGATCCTTTTCAGTTGCTTCTTTTGGCAGAACAGGCAATGAGGTATGAACTTCCATACTTCTCATTCGTCCTGTCACTCACTTTATCCACTCGCATTGTGCTAGCTTTCTTTCTCAAATTTTCTTTGACTAAACTATAATTATAATTCTTATTATCTTTTACAGCGATCAACATCTGATGTGAGCGAGCAAAAGTCTGTCATTGGATCTGTAACGACTCAACCACACGAGGATAAGGATGATGTTAAGGGCAGGGCCTATTCAACTTATGCCAATGACCCTTACGATAATCCCGAGGTCAAGTGCTTGTCTGGTCAGAGGAATAGCAGGGAAGTAGATGTTTTAACTCCTTTTGTAGAGAAAACTCTGTACATAGATATTGTGCATAAAGCAGACTCGTCAGTTAAGATATCATGTTCTCTAGATAAAAAACCATCCAAGTTACAACATGAGGACGTTGAGATACTTGAACAGATCATAAAACAAAAACCATTTGTAGATTGTTCACTTTATTCATCTGAGGTTTCACTAAAGCCATATGTTCAAAGGAAAGCTGACTTCAATCCACCACATTCAGTGGAAAAACTGAACAATGGAAGGGAGACGAAAACATGCACCTCTACCGGTCAAGCTCAAGATTGTTACCAAGGTGCAATGACCTTAGCAAAGTACGACAGTGATGTTAGAGAAAAAAACCAAAAGCCAATTGCGAGAAGAGAAAAGTTAGAGAACTTATGCAAAGTGCAGCCAGAGTTTCTTGTTCCACCACCTTTACCGAAATCTCCATCAGATTCATGGCTTTTCCGTACTTTGCCTTCTTTATACACAAAGAATGCATCTTCACGGGCTTATGTCGGGACAGGACTAAATCCGAGTAACCAGTCTTCTAAGCCACCACCTAGTGATTCCAAGTGGGAAACAATTGTTAAAAATCACAAAGAAACAGCAGCATCTGTGAAACTCTTGAGGTAAATTCTTTATTTCTTCCAACATACAAGTTTATGTATTTGTCTTCCCCCTTCCCCTCCTCCAATTTTGGAGTTTGGATAGAGTCCCGCATCGGCCCTTTAAGGGATGAGTGGTCTCTTTGATATGACTTGGGCTATCCTTACCACTTGAGTGAGCGTTTGGTGTTGAGTTAAGTCCAAGATTCATTCCCTTACGGGAGTGAAGGGAATGACTATATTCTGATTGTATGATACTTCCCCCGTTCCAGTTTTATGTGACAATATTTTCTTGTTAGTCTGTACCAATAAGAAACGACAACTTCCTAAATTTGGAACCAAATTAAGTTAAACTTCCCACTTTATTCTTGACAAATATTTTCTTGTTAGTCTGTTCCAATAAGAAACGACAACTTCCTAAATTTGGAACCAAATTAAGTTAAACTTCCCACTTTATTCTTGACAAGAAGTGTTTATAGACGCATAAATGTCACATGTTTATGATCGCAAGTCTCAAAAGTCGTCATTTATTTCTTGAACTTATTGCCTACTGTTTAAGTCTTCATTTGTTTCCTGAACTCCGCGCCTTTTGGTTAAAGTCTTCATTTATTTCATAAACTCCATGCCTATTATTCAAGTCGTCTTTGCTTTTTCCGGTTTCTTAATTTCTCTGCTTGGAATTCCACCATTCTATCAGGAACTCGGGGCTTTGACATATATAGAAGAAGCTCAGTAGAAGATGTAAAGGCTTTTCTGAACTCTGGTTTTTACCTCATACTTTCTTGTGCATATCGATTATCGAGAAGTATGATTGGCACAAAGGTGACCGAGAATATACTGTTTTCTGTATAGACTCTACACTGTCTTCAGTTGTAATGGCTTTATAACTGCAAACTCATATCATGTAATTACATGATGGAATAAGAGTTATCTGTAAAGGTGATCATGAAATTCAATGTAAACTTTAATGCCTTGCTGATGGATATGTTTATAGAGAAACAATGAAGTTGTCTACCTTACAAGTTACAATTGCATGAATTAAAGGATTTTCTTGAAGCTGAGAAAGGTAAATGTATTGATATTTGGATTAGAACCCGAAAGGTAGAGGGATGCAACCTTACCCTACCTTAGGTACAGAGGTTGTTTTTGATAGATCTCCGAATCAAATAAAGCACATCCTATAAGAAGAGGATATTTCTTGTTTATGAAGGAGTTAAATGTATTGATATTTGGACAAAAACTTGAAATATAAGTGGAAAAAGGTAGAGGGATGTTACTTTATTCTTACTTTGTGAAGGTAGGGAGGTCGTAACTGCTAGACCCTTGAACTCTAATATTCCAACTAAATTCGAATTCCAACTAAGTTTGATTCATGTATTGAAGAAGAGGTGGCCAACAAGATTTTTTTCATTTTCAAGAGCTCAAAAGAATCTAACAATTTCATCACAACCCAAGTTGGTTGATTTATTTATGATTTAGAATGCGTGACACACTTCGTCTAATTTCATGGGATACTTGTTCAAGGCTGATATAGAAGGAAAAAAATTGCTTAATATTTTTGTGTCTACTGAAATTTAAACCTGAGACCTCATGATTCTTACCACTTCATTGACCACATACTTGTGCATTGATTATCAAGTTTAAAAGCAACAATTTAAGGTGAGATATCTAAATTGATGTATGGTATGTATCAAATATGTAAATCAGAAAATGACATTCTCTACTAGTACACCAGTCATTATTTTCATATTGTCTAGATGTATAACAAATTCACCTCAATTACTTGAAAAAGTTGATTGATATAACCAAAAATGAACCATCTACTCAAGACTTGCTGGTAAGACATGGTGAGTTTGAAGATGTCAACTAGTAAATAGTGGCGGAGCTAGAATTTCAATTAAGGGATTTAAAATTTTAAAAAGTAAATATATGAATTAGATGAACGGGTTTCAACATCTATTATATATACATAAAAAATAATTTTAACAATATATAAATAGTATAATTTTTCATCGAAGGGGGTTCAGATGAACTCCTTAACCATAAGGTGACTCCTCCCGCGCTAGTAAATTATAAATTGGATCAAGATTTGAGAACATGTTCATATTTTATCATTCAAACTAATTAATAAATCAACACGTCATGTAATCCTTGTATGTTTTTTGAGGTAGGCTACTCAAGTTTTGAAAGCAGTTGTGTAATTTTAGCTAAGAGGAGATACCACTCTAGATAACACCATGATAGAGATTTGCAATCGATAATCTACTATAAGAGATTGTGCTCCTTAGCTGATCAAAAGGTGTTATTCGATAATATCTATCTAGAAGACTCCCTGCTAACACTACATATTCATTTGATACTCCTAAATGGCCAAGTTGGGTAGTCTAGTACCATTAGGCTATACATTTATATACCTTACGGAAATTGAGATTTTTAAAAAAATCCGAGAGTCCAAAGATAAATAAATAATCTTTTTAATATTTCATAATACATTTTATATAGTTTTGGATTATTTATTTATTTATTTATCTTTGAACTCTCGAATTTTTTTTTTAAATTCTTGATTTCCATGGGGTATATAATTTCTTCTCTTTGCTTTAAATAGTTCAAAATTAATATATATATATAAAGTTGAGGGGGTTTGGGTGACCCCCAAAACCTACGTAGGTCCGCCTCTACTCCTAGTGTGTTAATGGCCATATCTATGTATCTTGCATCTTGTTATAAGACATATATTGTCAGGCAAAATTTTGGAAATAATATCTTTATTTCCATGTTTTCTGCTACTTTATCACTTACTTTTTTATTTCATATTTCTATGTAACATTTCGAAGTGAAATTTCTCAATGTGATTAAGTATAAAACTTTTAAAATATTGAGTTTTTAAGATCGAAAACTTTTAACTTTTTAAGCCTCCTACTTATTATTATTTCTTTTTGCAGTCTGACAACTAAAACTTAAATTACATTCTATGCATTTTCATTTTTCACTTTCAAATGTTATAATTTCAAACCTAAAGAGTAGAAGGACTAGTAATTTTCAAACTTCAAATAAAAATATTCCAAGTTGGAGATGTCATGCTCAATTTTAGATGTCTATATATGGTGTTTAAGCTATATAAATGCATAATATGTTTTAATTTTATGAGGTAAATTAGATAATATCCGTCAGATCGCCATTGAAGAGAGAGAAACAACGGACAAAGAGAGATGGCGAGAGATAGCTGTCTGATACATGTGACGGCGGCGGTGATTGTCGGCGGTGCGACTGGTGACGTCGTTGGTGCTGTTTATGGGACATATGAGACTATTAGATACAAGGTTTCTGGCCTAATGAAAAATTAGATACATTGGACAAACTACTCTGGGAAGTGCTGCCATTCTTGATCTCTTCTTGGGAGCTGGAAGCTTGATACACTGTGGAAAGTCGTACCAACCTTTTCTTTAGGTCCATTTAATGGTGGAGCCTTGCGCGTGGTGAATCTCGATTAGTTGAACTCGAGACTTGAATGATTAAGAGCCTAAGACTGAAATGGTTAAGAACTCGAGATGGAATAGTTAAACAAAAAGAAAATATATTATAGGCATTGGGTTATACGTTACTATGCCAAATTTCTTCATTGACAAATATCAATTTCTTGATAAGAGCAGTGATTTGAAATCAATAGAGCCAAAAAATAAAAATAAAAATAAAAATTGGTAATATCCAATTTCAGACTTTATTTAAAAAGTTGGAACTTTAAAACTATTTAAAAACTATTAAATATGGCTATTCATTAAATAGAGGTCGTAAAAATGGCTATTTGTGCAATTCATCCTTTTTTCCCAGATTACAAGAGAGAGCCCACTGGAAGCCCAGGGGTTCCGTGATTATGCTTCATTCACCATCCAGCTGATCCGGGCCATCGTACTGTGATTGAAGTGAAATTCGCCGGAATTTCGTCGCCGGAAATATATCTTGATCCGGCACCGGCTACGTCGGGTGAGAGGAATTATGGCTGCGGTTGATGTGATCAAGTGTTGTATGGATTCCATAAGACAAGTGAGTATTCTCTATCGTTAATCATACAACAATCGATGCATTAAAATCGTTAACTTTTGATTGTGTTCTCAGTTCTTTTTCTGATCAAATTGTGCATTAGCAAATTTATCTGCTTTGAAGGTTGAGCTGAATCGCTAGAATTTAGAGAGGAAATGATTTTTAGGAATTGATAGCTCAGGAATTAAAAGAAAATACTCCCTCGTCCCAATTTATGTAGCACATTTGAAATTTTGAGATTTAAACTTCTAAATTTTGACAGTGAATTCGATGTACAAGCTTTGAGTTTTTTGAAATAAAATTTATATATTTGAAAACTAGGTAAAAATCACAATAATTAACAACTTAAAATATGTTAAAAAACTTCCGGTCGAAGCACTTGATTGACTCTTGAAATTCCAGCTATGCCACATAATTTGGGATGGAGGGAGTAGCTAAGGAGTTCGGGCTAGTGTCTAACCATGCTAAAGGGATCACAAATTTCTTTGTTTTATGAATATTTTGGTTTTATCAACTACACCTTAATCCCAAACTAACTGTATAGGGAGATGATTCCTCAATATCCATTCTACTGTATTCACGCGCAAGGATTCTCAGATTCATCATAATATGTACACCGGTACTGGGACTGATAGTGCTTATTATGCTTTTCTCATAGGCAGAGATAATGCACAAAAATGTTTTTTTTTTT
>JAPFFP010000012.1:4874849-4889126 GCA_026153255.1 Solanum medicagineum | reverse complement strand
ATAGGCTAGAAGAAAGAGTATGATGTTTAGTTTAACCAATGTGGGATATATTTCCTACTTCTATACAAATAACAACTAACAATATAGTCTCCTTTCAAGCAGTTCACGCCTAATCTTCTTCTCTAAGAAGGGCAAATTTTCTCTATCCGAAAAAAGGGCAAGTTTTTCTGGTTTTCAATTGCACAAAAAGATTTATAATCTTTGGATAACATGCTCGCTCCTGTAATTCAGAAGAAACCAAAGAAGACTTTATTCCAAAAGAAAAAAGAGAGAGAGATACATTAAGTTTCAAACATCTTCCTTTCACTCTTAAACTTTGTGAAGGTGTTTGAACTTCGTGTAAGTCAAACACCTTCACATAAATTGGGGTAGAGGGAGTTTTAAATTCTTTTTATCGAAAAAGGTATTTGCTATATTAACTTTTACGTTTTATGCGCCGTCTTTTCTCTGTATGATATGTTCATAGTTGTCAATATTATGGAATTGATCTATATATCAAATTCTCAAAATTTACCATGTCGATGTGTCCGCGACTAATCATTTTACATTTCACATCCATCTTCATGCTATCTAAAGTTTAATGGATGAAAGAACTCACTTTGTATGAACTGTAATATAACTTTAACCTCTAGACAGATGTTATATGTAGAAGAAAGACTTCCTTTAGCGATAATGACTTATTAGTGAATCCAAAAGAGCTCCCAATATTCAATACTGCACTCATATATTGATATCATGTTACTAAACAATTGAATGCTCTACTATGCTAGCAGCAACATCCAACTTAACCTACCACTTTAAGGAACTAAACATCAGTAACTTGATTTTGTGCGTGGAACATGGCTGTTGAGCTGAAAGCTGTATTTGAATAGACATTAGTGTTTGCTTTTTCTAGTATTGGAACATATATATCCCTATCTAATGGAATTGGTCCCGAGAGGTATCACTAATAAGAAAGATATTAGACAACCTCCCTTTTTTCTTTTTCACATAGGAGGTTTTCACTCCAATTTGGATATTAAAAGGATTACCAGAAATGACACGTTGCTTCTTGAAATTTTAGCCATACCAACTCCGGTTTTTGAAGCAAGATTTGTCTAATTAGACCATGAATTACAATTTCACAAGGCAATAGAACTTATTTACTGAAAAGTCATCTGTAGTTGCTCAACAAGGACATTCTTTTTTTTTAGTTTATGTAGGAAGTGATGTGTTTAGAGGAAAACATCATCCAGATAAATAATATTCTTCATCTGGCCTTCTTCAGAGTGCAATACATGATATATTACTAGCATCCTTTTCTATTTGCCTTCCCAACACTTTGCGATTGTGCTCCATTTGATATATATATATATATGCATTGTCTGACTGGTCCCGTGATTTTTGTGATTCAGGGTGAACGTAACTATTGGACCTCAGGAGGAAAGGGCGATGCTTTCTGGGATACACACAGTAGCAGATATATTTTGTTGCTGTTGTGGGCAAATTGTTGGCTGGAAATATGTATTCCCTTTCGTTCCTTCTCTCTCTATTTCTCGTGCATGTAGACATAAGACACCAAACCAAGTGCCCACACTAAAAGAGGAGAAGAATAGTTACTCCTCTCGCCATATAAATGTGGTACCAATTGCACATGCATGATCTTCCTAGACCGGATATGTTGTTAACAACTGTGTTTCTATGATGCAGGAGGCTGCATACGATGAAAGCCAGAAGTATAAAGAAGGGAAGTTTGTTCTTGAAAGGTGAGCGTTTTTTCTTGTTGGTTTCACATTCGATATACATACTTGAAAACGTCTTGTCTTGTCTGTTTTGAATCTCTTCCGTATAATATAACATGCTCTTCTGGTTATTTGTTAACAGAGATAGGATCGTCGATGGAGTTGACACTGAATTCTACATCGATACTCGTCCAAGTACCAGTGATGCTGAGGATGCATAGGCTTTGTTATGTTATATATCTAGAACATGTGTGGTTGTATCTTGTAGGTCTAGTTTGTAGTCTGTAGATATTGGGAAGAAGCTGTTTGCATCAAAATATTGTGTGGTTGTATCATGTAGGTCTAGTTTAATAGTATAAAAAGAAGTTGATGCATAAATTTTTGGTCTACAATATTTGAGTTTTTTCATCATGGATTAAAAAGTGGAACATAGAAGCTAGTATGATTATAAGCTACCAAATTACGTTAAACTAAAAATAGCAGGATGTATAAATTATGTATTATAATTCATATAATTTATAGTCTTACATATACAATTGGAGCTAGTACTACAGGTCGATGCAACAACTATCAAAGGATGCGGTGCAGTGGATGAGCCAACACTCTTAATTAGCGGTTTGAGCTTTGAGTCTTGGATATGAAAAAAATTCTTGATAGAGAGTGCTTTCCTCTGAATGGGATTTTACATGGCACGAATTCAAAATACTTGAATTACAATGCGGATATTGGACTGAAAAAACTTCCAAAAGGAATCAATTCAAGAATCTTTTTAGCACTTTTTTCTTTATGTCGGGTGTCAAAGCAAAGAAAGTATAAGATGCTTTTCGAATAAACATTACCTGAGAGAGCCCACTACCACAAAATTTTTGAAAAACATTCCTAGATATATTTATTCATATCCTTACTATTATGATGTATTTGCCATTCTAATTGTTCTAGCTTGCACAACTAATTCTTCTTTCTTAATCAGGTTTTGGTTTTGAGTAAACAACACAAAACACATTATTATTTGTGTTAATTACATGCCAAAACAATAATTTTGCTAATTATATTTTCTGTCAGAAAAATATTGTTTCAGATACATATATTTCAAATATACGTGGATCAAATCAGTGTAATTTACTTTAGATACATTGTATTCAAGTATGATTTGCATGTATTTAATTTACACTGATTTTTTCGCTCGCCTTTCTCCTTTTCTTCCTCATCTAGCTCCTTATGTATTTGTATTTCAAAATATATTGTATTTTGCAATTTTTATGTATTCAATATATATTTCATGTATCTATATATCTGAAATCAATGTCATTTAGTGTATCTTATACCAATGTCATCCCTTGTATTTGATATCAATTTCATGAGTGTACCTGATATCAAGTATTTAGTGTATTTGTACATAGATACATGTACTATCAAAATATGCACTGATATATTCATGAAGACATCCGTGCATAAACACATGTATTCAGTATCAAAATATACATTTTTACACATCATAAACCAAGCAAAAAATGGGAGAGGGAAAAATTGAGAGAGCGAGATGGGATATGTATAAATATTTTAGTGTATATATGATGAGATATTTGTCTACTTAAATAATTTTTTAAAATAAAAAAAATCTTGTTGGAAACATAGATATCAATAATGCAACACACGTGGATTTAAATTTAATGAGATTTTAATATGAGTATTTAATAATAAATAAAAAATTAAAATAATTACAAATTACAAATTCAAATTTAATTAAGTTCAATATTTAACAAAAAATAATAAAAAACACGTATAAAATGAATGATTTGTGATTTTTGAGTAGTGAAAAGGACAAATTTGACCCCTTTTCCTATTCAGGATTACCCTAAAAAAAATAGAAACAAGCACAAGTTCTTATGATTTTCCCACCAAACGCTACAGATAAGTACCTGAAAACAAATTGAGGGAGAAAACAAAAAATGGCATTCGCAGCTAACCCGTTATCTCTGAGTGTACCCGAACCCGTATTCGAATCCTGGCTCCGAGATACCGGCTACCTCGAAATTCTCGATCAACGGACTACCGATCTCCACCGCCACTCCTCCTCCACCGCAGCAGCATCCGCCGCCGCCGCCGCTTCCTCTGATGCTGCTGTTACTTACCCTGCCGCTGCCGCAGTTTCAATTTCAAACGGAGTCTTCGTTCTAATATTTTCACATATTGGAACCTTGCTGTCGCTTTTAACGCTGAATCCGTTTGCAAAACTCACCTCCGATGACTTTTCCGGTGATACACCGTCGTGGACCCTCCAATTCTTCGGGTCCTTTGATTCCTACTCATTTCCTTCGTCACCGTCTCAGGCTCGGCTTAGAGTCCACGAGAATGTGAAACGCTACGCTCGCAATTATGCCTCCCTCTTCGTCCTCTTCTTTGCTTGCTCTCTGTATGTTCTCTCTCTGTATTCTATACGTATGCATGTGTATGTGTATGTGCTTACTGTGTAAACATATATGCAGACATTGACTTGTGTCTATACATGCGATTACGATTATTACCAATTAACATTTGAGCTTGTGCAATTGACTTTAGTTTTAACAATATATGCTAAGCATTTGTATGAAATGGACCCGAATAGAGTTTAATAAATATACAGAATTCATATTACTTACTTCAACTCTTCAACTAATTTAGGATTGAGTCGTTTGTTGGTTGATTGTTTGAACGAGTTTTGTGTGAGAAACTTGAGGTTTTTAGGTATTGAGAGCTAAGTGATGCTCACTGGGAGGCAGTGGATTTGGATAGTACTTAGAAAGTTACAAAGCACTCTGTATACACACACGACATAAACATGTATACAGATGTTGATATGTAGTATCAGTGGCGGAACCTGCATTTTCGTCAAGGATATTCATACTTTAAGAACATGGGTGGGTGGTTTTCGTATCAAAGTGTTCAATAATTGATATATATCAAAATATGTATATTTAACCTATATATTCAAAAAAAATTCCGACGAAGGGTGTTCATCTGATCACCCTTGAGTGAATGTAGCTCTGCCCCTGGTAGTATCAAGTATGTGCTAAATGCACTTTGGAAGCTTGGGTTTCGGATAGGACACCTTTCAGTTACTGAGTGATCTGTTCAAGTTCCTTTACTTTTCAGAACTTGTACTTGTTAAATATAAAGATGTTAAGGGCTTGGAGATTTGAAGACATTACTTGGTCTGGATTTAGCGATATTATGTGGCTGAAGGATTTCAGTTCCAGTTGCTTAATTTTTCTGCTGTTTGATTGCTTTGGTATTGATTACATTGTAATAAATTTGGGAAACAGGTACCAAAAGCTGCTTGCCCTTGTTGGGTTGATTTCATGTTTGGCACTTTGGGATGTATTAAAACTATGTGGAGATTGTTGGGGATTAGAGCAGCACCCAATTATCAAACAAAGCTTGATTCGCATTGCTCAGTGTGGTGAGTCAATATTTTTGAGTGTTTTTCCCTTCCCATTCCCTCTCTCAAAAGAATAATGACACCTAGTGTGTTACTCTGGCAAATGATTCAGGTCTAGCATTCTATCAGTGTATGTTGATGATGGATAAATTGATCAAATCTTTGACTGTTTTATCATTTTCCATGTAATTATCTTATGTGTTAATTGTAAAAGTGAACACGAGGAAACAATAGTTGACTGATCCCTGATCTTTTAGCTGCTTGTCAACCTTCTGAATATTGTCCATATTTAGTGTTCCTTCTAACAATTGGCACTCTGCACTCCTCTAGAGTGGAGGCTCTTATGCCAGCTCTTGGGCGAGACACAGAGTTTATGTTCATTCCATACGGAGACACTTAATAGCAGGATGCATGTGACGTAAAAAGTATTCATATCTATAATTACCCTTGTGAGACCTTTATATTATAAGATCAAAGAATTATATGGAACATTTGGGCTGGCAATGTCCACATCCAACTTTATTCACATCCTCATTTCTTCTAAATATTATTTTCCTCACATAGGGAAACATTCATTATGTCCTAAAAGTCCGGCTCCTCTTTTGCTTTCTTGATAATCTGATAATCATTACCCATCCATCCACTTTGAGACCATATGTATTTTCTTTCTTCCTATGGCAAATTAGATGTTAGAAACATGAGTAGAATAGCTTTGGACGGCATATCAGTTGCAATGGACGTAGATTCATGGAAATCAGGATCAAGGACATACGGAGCTAAAGTATAATGAGTTGATACTACAAAATAGATGCAGATGTGAGGAATTACATACAAATTGATTCGGAGCAGGGTATGGTTTGACTATATTGTTCCCTAATTTGTTATGTAATTTTTTCACCATCTTAATTCAATTTTTGTGTTCAAAGTTCTCAGAATGATAGAGCCCCCAACCCCCCAAAAAAAACTAAACCCGATTTGGAGAAAAAACTGAACTGTGGGGATGATTGGGCGTACTGTATCTTTTACTCGAAGTGTTATAAATGGTAGACAGCTTTAATGCTTTATTCGATGGATATAGTAGTGTCAATGGGCCGGAAAAGAAAACAAAATGGTGGGGAATATTTGAGTATATTCATTTCCAAAAAGAAGAAGAAGAGAGGAAGTAGAAAAGGCGTATGATCTCTCCATTCCATCCTTTGTAATACCTGCACCTTGTCTTTTACTCAAATATTGTGAAAAAGGAAAATATGGTGGAAATAGCTTTAAATGGTTTAGCCTCTGCCAGATGCCTATATGTGTAAAAGTGCAAAAAGTAGGGAAGCTCTTTGGTGAGAAATTAAAAGAAGAGGGAAAAGTAAAAATGGAAGGCTTATAAACCTCTCCATATCATCTTTTTGCAGTACCTGCAAAGTTAACAATATATAGACATCTCTTACAAACAACATAAAGGATGCTTTTGCAACCGAAAAGTTAATGGGCTGAAGGTTCCTGTCCCTTGCGCGATCTTTTAACCAAACATAATTTATGAGATGTGTGCTACATCGTTATTTACCTATCAACCAAAGAGCAAAAAGAAATGAGTGTTTAGGGATTATGACTTCAAAGTTGAAGTGATGTGCTTCTGTGAACTGTGAAGCGTAAACTTCAAATAGTGAAATGCAAAGTAGATATACCTGATATATAGGTATCTACTTCAAAAACAACTTGTGTGGAACTACCTAGTTGTAATCCAATTTCGGCTGATGATTGTTGATAAAAGAATCTAACTAGAAAAAAAGGGAAAAAATAAAGGGAAAAAAATTCTGTTGGCTACTGTAATACTAGGACTACTTATGCATGTGTGTTTCAGCATTCTTTCTGTAGTCAACGGCTCAACGTCTTATTCCGATTCTTGAGTTTATAATAATTCTTGACTTCTCTTCTACTCTCTTAGTGGAGTTCCATATAAAAAAAGATTAAGGGGAAACTTTTTTATGGTATAAAATTTTATCATTCCAGTTATTTCTCAAGAAGAAAAGAGGGGATCTGTTGAACTTTAAGTATTCAACTTCACTAATGAGATACAAAGGCTTACTTCACTTTTCAAATTTTCACAAGAAGAGACCATTTTTTCAAACTAAATATAAAGCTAAGTGCTGATTGATTATGTGAAAATGAATAATCATTTTGTGATTGTATTTTATGCTTTAGGGGTTTTGTTGAAATTACATTTTAAGATGTTTATCGTAAGATTAGTATTGATTGGGACTAGATGTTGAAAATAGTAGTTTTCATTGCACCAGCTACCAGTTCAAGGGCAAGGGCAAGCCCGGTGCACTAGAGCTTCCGCTATGAATAAAAATACAATAGGAGTAGTAATTTTCATTGCTAGCTTTTTACAAATTCATGTATGTTAGATCAATGTTGTGTCTAATTGTTGTACACTTCATATCCATTTCCCCAACAAGCATGCATGCTAAATCTTGATTCACACTTTTTGTCTTAAGGCCAAATGATCTTTGTTGCTGTATTAGTGCTTCTAGTTCTTAGAAATACTTCTGAGCCTTTTCAAATGTATATTGGCTCTTTTTTGTTTCTCTAGATGATTTTGAGCACTCATTTGTTCTGGCAAGAAGAATTTTTCTGATTCTGTATAAATATGAGAATTGACTCAGCCTTTCTTGTACAGCTACTGCAGTTATTCTATTTTGTACAAATGTTCAAATGGCTCTCTTTTCAGCTCTTGCAGTCAGTTATGCAGGTAGGTTAACTTTCGTTGCCTAATTGGTTATCTTACTCTTTATCTTCTGTGTTATTTGTAATTTCAAGAGCTTATGGCTGATCGATGCATTTGCAGTGATGGTTCTGCATGCCTCATTTAGGAAGCTTGCGCCATCCAAACAATCAATGTCAAAGGATGGAAACAGGAGGATCCTTAGAAGATGATGAGTGGTGATATTATCAAATCATACAATCACATAGCCATTGCCTGGAGAGAAGGTAAACTTTGTTTACAAACTAGCATTAGGAGTATTGGTTCATGAGTACACCTCTGTCTGAAACTGAGAAGATTCATCTATTCAGAATGTAAGAAAATGCGCTTTTTTTTATAAAAAATTTTCGATTGTATGTATAAGTCTATAAAATGGAGAAAAAAAAGACTAGATAAGATTGTAGATGGCTGTAGAACCCTAAAGAGAATTAGCACTGCTAACACCCTGCTAGGGCTTTGTTATTTTGCTAAACGAATTCGTATTAGTAACATATTGTTAATCATCGACTAAATGAATTACTTTTGTGTTCAATTATAATAGAGCTCAGTTCATGTGTTCAAATGAAATATTCTAACAAATTTAAGTCCGGGACTGATTATATATCTCGTCTTTTTGGAAAAAGTAATAAGGATTAAAGTGTTCTAAGTCACTAGCCGCACATATTGACTGTCCCAGCAGAGGTGGATCTAGGGGGTTAGGTGGGTCTTCACCCGAATTTTTTTGGTACAAAATTATATTGTATATGTAAAGTGATTTTTTAAAACTTTTTTCATGTATATGTGAAGATTTTTTATCCTGTGAATATAAGATGAGGTTGGCTCGGTTATTTAAAATCGAAATTTATTTGAAGTTCCAAGTTCAAATCTTAAGTACTATAGCTTTATATTTCGAACCCTCTAAGGGAATTTCTAGATCAGTCACTGCGTCTAAAATGTTGATAGAGATATCCAATCCTTGAAGCGCATAGGCTTTGTGAATTTGAATATCAAGTCTCCTTGAGTGAATCCTTTCTTCAATTGACGATTTCATATCACTATTCAAACATTGATTTAAAATAATGATTTCAGATCGTAATTTCTGTATCTTGTTGTACAATCTTTCCTGTTGCCAATGTGACTTTTTGGTGCCAACTTTAACTTTACTTGAGATAATGCACTGATTAAAAGTAAAAAGACAGAGGAGTTAATAGGGAACGTTGTCTCTTGATGGAGTACCCCACAATGACTTTTAGGACAACTTTGTTTCTATTAACTAGTTTTTCACGCGCCTCATAGCTATCGAAACATTATTGTAATTTAATAATTGCAGTAGATGAAGAAATAACTAAATAATAATTACTAGAAATGAAACAGTAAAATTGGACTGCCACTTTAATAGCCATCGCAACACTAAGTAGGCAGGGTGTAGTCACCTGCCTGTTTCAAGCAACTGCAGCAGGCGGTTAAAATGCTCAGCCGTAAGCAATAATGTAAATAATAATTAATAGAAATGTCATAGAAAATTTGTGCAGACATTTTGATAGTCACCGCAAAATTAAGTAGACCTGTTATTGTAATTTCATAATTACATTTGATGAAGAAATAATTAAATAATATTTAATAAAAATGCCGTTAAAATATTGTCGTTGTTGAGATTCGATCTCGAAATGCTGGGTTTAAGGTGTCGAGCTAGGACCATCAAGCCAAGCAACAACTGCCTACTTGAAGCAGCTCAAGCAGGCACGACAACCCTAAGCTCCTTAAATAAGTGGCTTATTATAGGTAGGAAATGCTAAAATGATACTTTTTATTTCAAATTTTTCACTGGGGTTGTTTTCATGGACTATCATTTTAATTTACTATATAAATATTGTTGAATTTTGCATAAATATTATAGTAAGTTATTTTTTTTAAAAAAATTAGATCTTTCGAGGTGGCCCAGTGGTTTGGGCTTGAGACTTTCATGTTGAAGGTCTCAAGTTCGAAACTCCTTGTCAGGACTTGTCTAGTCTAGGTTACCTCTCTTATGTGATTTGCGAGCTATCACAGGAGTGAGAGTTTGCCTTGTACGCACCCAAAGAGTAGCAGTTGTGGATGCGAGCTATCACAGGAGTGAGAGTTTGCCTTGTACGCATCCAAAGAGTAGCAGTTGTGGATCCCTTGTTATTAAAAAGAAAAAAAGTATCACGCGTAATAGTCATCTTAATTTGATCTTAGTTGAGAATTAAATATGTCAATTTTGAAAATGTACATCTCAAAAACATAACTTTGATTTAAGTTTTCCATGAACACACTTTCCTGGATATGTATTCTCATTGTTGGGGTGCTCGGTGAGCCAACTTAAATCAAGTTAAAATGTTTGAAATATGTATTTTCAAAATTGACTGACTTAGTAGCGAGTAAGATCTAGTTAAGATGTCTATCCCATCTAGGCTCTGTTTTTCTTTTTTCATCATTTTATGACATATATACTAATTCTTATCAAATTAAGTTTTGAGCATTGATAGTATATACTACATTTTTACTATTATTTGAGTAACATTTATCTATGAAAACATATATCTTTTTTAGCAAGCTTAATATGATATTCTAATATTATCGGTTTTAATTGATTAAATTGTAATAACAATATAAAGATTATTTATGTTATGAGTATAATTAACTGAAATCCAATTTTTTATCAAGTGTGACTCATGATCAGACTTCACTCTCTTGTGCCTGCCAGCCCATGACATCTATTGATTGGGGAAGGAAATCAAAGAAAACTTCCTTTTCAACACAAGTGGCCAAAATATATGGTCCCATCCCATTACCAATAGAGTAATCAAGATTGCTCAATCCTTAAGGTTTGATGATATTCCAGCTTTTTGTAGTGCTACCTTTTTTTTTAAAAAAAATAAAAATACACAGATATAATAAAGAAAAAATATACAAAATAGACCTAATTTGAAATTATTTATCCTTAATAGATCCAATCTAAACTATTTATTCTTAATGGATCCATTACCCAAACTATTTACCTTTCTACCCACTTATTCCTTTTTATTTCGCGTGGGGAGATCATGCTGATGTCAGCATAAATACCATAAAATATACTTTGACGGTATATATATACTATGGAGGTATCATATAGAATAAATTTAGTCTTTTATGATACGCTGGTGGTATATTGATACCTAATTGGTATATAGATTTTTTTTAAGAAATAAATAAGAACCAAATAATTATTAAACTCTAAATTAGTAGAAAATATATTTGTTATATACTATGTCGGTATATTTATACCATATCGGCATCATATAAGATTGAACTTAATCATCTATGATACCCTATTGGTATATGTATACCCTATTAGTATATCATACACAACACGACGTTAGCCTGCGAGTTTTAATATTACGAGTGACAGAATTTTAATATTATGAGGGTACAAAATGTAAAAGGGTATATGAATGTAAATAGTTTGCTTTAAAGGGGTACAAGCTTAGTTTTCCTAAAATAAATATATACTAGTTAATTAGTTAACATAATTATATTTTGAATTAATTATATAGTTTGAATTTTGTATAATTCGCAATGAAATTGTATACCAAAATGTACAAATAGTGTGAATTGTATAGCGAATTATACAAATATTGTGCGCATATTGTATAGCAAAATATACAAATGTCATACAAAAACTGCGAATTGTATAATGATTTATACAAATGTTGTGCAAATTATACAAATACTGCTATAGCTATAATTATGAAATGTAATTACTCTAACTATAACCATGAAACATAATTAGACTTTCTATGTTTGTCATTTAAGAAATCTGCTCCCTTTTTTTCAATCAATTTAGTCATAGTTTGAATTGAAACTACGTCGTTTGAATGGTGGGATAAAAATAATAATCCTAAATTAAACATGAGATTATCTTGTTCAGTATAGTCTCAAGATTATTTAATCTCACTATACAGACTAAAATGATGGGATTACTCATCCCTTATAAAAGGTATAATAGCTAATTTCAAGAGATATCTCAATCGTTAAAATATTCTTCTCTTACTTATTCCACCAACAAAGCGATCTAACTGACTAAACTTTATAATTTTCAGGGATAGATATGCATTCTAGTATACGTATTCAGTAAAATTTAAAAACTTTCAATCAAATTCTATAATGTATGTTGAAAATTTCCTCAAATAAAATAAAATTTTAAATTTTTAACCCATCTCTTAATAACGTGTATACTAAAAAAAAATTAGAATGCCCCACCTCACGTTTTTTTGCTTGTCCAAGAACCTATAGGTAGACATCTTCATTGTTGAAAGTGATTGAAATGGAATCTGTAAACGAATTATTGCAGCATTGATTATTTCGAAAAAAGAAAACATATAATTAATAATTGAATAGAAATGGCAAAAAGAACAGCTATAATAAAGCACATCATTTTTTATACACAAACATGGTGGACTAATTTAATCTTGGGTTTGATTAGTTTGTCATATTATTTACCAATAACTTTTATTTTATGCATTAGGTCAAAAAATTAATTTCAGTAATAAAAGAAATGTTCTTTTTTTGTTATAATATTACAAAAAATCACTAAACTATTTTTTTTGGTTAAAAAAACATTCTCTCTATTCATAAAACTAGTCTTAATTACGTATCTATGAGAGTAGTCACCAATGATTATATTAGAACAAAGTATGCTTATATCACCCCCTTAAGATGCAAGCTTTTTTTCGAATCCTATGTGAATGTGCAATGCTTTGGGTATCAAACTACCGAATTCTAATTTTCATTACAACAAAAGAGCTATTTAATAATGATAAAGTTTCCTTTAGATTTAGCTACAATTGAGTTAATGTGATTGCATTCAGAGTCGCTAAAACTTTAGCGGCATTTATATAGGGTGTTACTTGTAAATATTCAACAACAACTACATATGCAAGTGGAATTCCACGAGTGGGGTCTAGGAAGGGTAAAATGTATGCAGATCTTACCATTACCTCATAGAGATAAAGAAGTTGTTTCCGCAAGACCCTCGTCTCAAAAATATCAGGTCTCAAAAAGCAAAAGATACTAAATATGAAAAAAATGACTAAAGTAAAAAGCAAATGATACTTATAAATATTCATAGTTATTATTATTGATATTAAATATAATATAACCTAATTATATTATTACCATAAAATCATTTGTGTACTAGTAGTTCTTATTTAAGAAAGGTAGAAAGAGAGGATCAAGTGAAGAGAGAGAGAGAGAGAAAGAATGAAGTTCTTGTTCCAATGTCCATGTTGTTCTTGTTTTTGTTTCATGAAGCCCCAAAAAGGAAAACCAAAAGCCAAAAAGGAAGAACCAAAACCTAAAGATAAGGTGGAAGAAGCAAAACCGAAAGAAAAGGTGGAAGAAGCAAAACCAAAAGAGAAAGAAGAAAGCAAATAAGAATGAAAGCAAAGGCAATGGGACAATGCAACTATATTATTTGATACAAGTAATATTGTTCTTCATTTACTTTATTTACTTCTAGTTAAAAACTTTTATGATGTGCAATTGCTATCTTCAAATCTTTTGAAAAAAGCTCATCTTAAATGTATTCTTATAACAAAATATTTGCACTTCATTCACTATAATATGCTTACATAGTCTTGATAATATCGTCACATTCAGATCCTCAAAAAATGCATAACTTTAAAGGATTCAATGAATATCCAACATAACTTTTGAAGGATGAATGGTTAAATTTCTTTAAATTAATTCCTCAAATATTTATTGACCTTAGAGTTTTTTTCTAATGAAATTTAAAAAAATAGATGTTTTGCCGGTGTAAAGTCACACAACTTAAAGATATTCCCCATAAGATTAGTTAAAAGAACTATATGAGCAAACCAAAATATCATGTTTGCACATAAGTGTATTTTTTAATACGATTCAAAGCGATAAAAGGCTAAATCACAGTGAACCCTTACCAATAATTTCAATTTCAAGAAAGACGATACTATTCAGAGTATGTTTATTGAAAAATTGGGACTCTAAAATTCCCCTATGGTCAGTAGTTAGCAGATACACAATGGAATCTGCATTAAAACAAACACCTTGAACAAGTATTACATTAGTTTCTTTGTTTTTTATATTTGTTTATAAATCAAGATCAGAAAATAGATATTTAGATTAATTAAATTATTCCATTATTTGTATATATATTTAAAATGTTTATGTTTTTAAATATTATCACACGGTATTTAGTATTTTATTTTGAATATTAACTTTTTTAATAAATCAAATTAACTTGTTCACAACTAATCACCGCATTTTTATTTTCAAACAATTTTGAAAATGCTATAAAATTTATAGTCTTTCCGTCTTTGGTGATTTCAAAAGATTGTTGAGGAGGTAAAGGGGAAATCACTACGTCTCCA
>JAPFFP010000012.1:4862230-4874749 GCA_026153255.1 Solanum medicagineum | reverse complement strand
AAAGTATTCATCGCATCCCTACCCCTACCTCAAAATTAGATTTTTTTTTTTTTTTGAAAAAAAATCTATCCTATCCTACCTAATCTCCCGCTCCTTACTTCTTTTAATCTTTTTATTTTGATTTTATATATATATGCTCCTTACTTTTTTTAATCTTTTTATTTTAATTAAATATATAAATATGTTTTTATTAAAAAAAATTCTATTTGCTGTATTTTTTTAAATTTTATTTTAGTTATAATAAATAAAACAACAACAATAACATACCCAATGTAGTCCGACAATCTAGGGTCTGGGTAGGATAGTGTACACAAACCTTACCACTACCTCATGAAGGTATAGAAATTATTTTCGAAAGATCCTTGGCTCAAGCGTCAATCTCAAAAAAAGAATTAAAAATAAAATATAATGAATTAATAAGAAAAGTAGTATATCAAGAAATGAAAAACTAACAGCAGTCAAATGGTGTGATAAACAAAATAAAATGAACAACATAGAGCAAGAACTACAAGGCGCGATTAGTCATACACCTGGCACTAGACCTCCCAAGGCAATGTATTGCTCTAGCCTAACTATCCTTCTACCATAATATGTGACATTCATTCCTTCTTATCTAAGGTTATGTCCTTGGTCATATGAAACTCCATCATATCTTATCTAATCATCTCTTGCCAAAATTTTTTTCGCCTACACCAAAAAATACACAAGTAGAAAATAATATGTTTCTAAAAATATATAAAAAATAGGAGAGAAAGGTAACATTTTTTTTACAAAATAAAAATAATATATAAAAAATAATTGGAAAGAAATAGGCAGGGTTTTTTTTGGGGGGTGGGGGTGGGGGTGGAGGTACTAGAATGGGTAAGGAAAATATTTTTAAAAAATTATATTTTTTGGGGGATAGTGATACTTTAATCTTTAATTTCTAATTAATATTAATAGTTTATTTAATTTTTGTTAAAATGAAATAATTAATTCATGTAGAATGTCATGTGACAAGATCTTTTCAAATAATAGAGAGTATTTATACACACCATTGAGATATGTTTTTACAATTAATGACTGATAATTTGAATATGAAACTCACTCTCAATAGATTAGATATCAAACTCAAAAAAATAAATATTTTAAGTGTGTTTTTTAATATTTTACTCAAGAATTATTAATTATATACCTAAATTATAAGGGTTTTATGTTGGGGGATTTCATAAATAACATAGGCTTGAAACTTAATATGGCCAAATAGCTATATTTTACATAATTACACAATATAACCTCGACTATGTGATCTGGAGGGGAGGAGAGAGGCGAGTAAGATCGAGAGAGGGAGGAGAGAGGTGAATTGTATATGTATATATGCCAAATTGTATGTGTATATCCATCAAATAATTGTATATCTGTAATTAATATACATATATATTTGTATATCTGGCAAGCGAGATTGGAAGAGGGAGGAGAAAGGCGAGCGAGAGTGGAGAAAAGCGAATTTTATATGTATATCTATCAAATTGACTATGTATATCTGTCAAAATAATTGTATATATGCAGCTGGTATACATTTGTAATTGTATATCTGTAAGAAATTGCAGAGAGAGAAAAGCAAGAGGCGAGAGAGAAAGAGAGAGGAGAGAGAAAATAGTAACAAAACTCTAACTATAGCTATAAATTGTAATTTTTTCAAATTATAGTTATATAATGTAAATATATATCATATGTTTGTCTAATTATGTTATTTTTCTTTTTATGTTCCTGTTGAACTTATGATTATTGGATAGTATATCCTCTTAAATAATTTTTTTCATATTAGTTATTACTTCACTAATTATTTAATTTCTATAAAATTAATTAAAACAGGGGTGTCAAGATATTTTTTTCATTAGACTTTTTAAAATCCAAATGATCACATTCTCTTCCTCTCCCAAATTTAGAGTCGTCAATATGGGCTAGGCACTTTGGGTTAGCCTGACCTAACTCGTGATTTAGTAGGGTTGGGCTAAGATTTTTGGAGCTCATTTAAAAAATGGGCTTTTAGCCCAGCCCGAATAAGTCTGCTGTAACATCCCATAAAATTACCAAAATACCCTGAGAACGAAATCATGCGCATAATGCGTCTTCCCAAGCTCCAATGAAAAATTCAAGACTGGATTTGCGATCAGCGCGAAAAATTGGGTAGGACGTGGTCTCGATCCGATTTTAGAGCAAATGGGTCAAAAAAAATTCATAATAAAACACGAACCAGTAAGGGTGCGCGATGGCTCCGCAACGCGGAGCCATCGCGGACCAACACTTAGTTTTTGTTCCAAACTTTTTCTACGGGATTTCGGAGGATTTTCGGCGAAAATTATCGAAAAAATACGCGGTCCGCGTCCGAAAATTGACTTTCTCCCAAAATTCGTAAGGGGCATCCTAGACCTTTCAAACCCTTCCTAGACTTAATATATGATCAAAATAGGTCATTTTAGGCCTTAAAAGGTTTTATAATCCATTCTTAAGTCATTCTAATTCTTTGAAAAAAACCTATGGCTAAAAGAGAAGAGAGGAGACCGAGGAGTTGAAGATTTCAAGTCGGATCCGTGCCAAATTGATCATCTACCTTTGTTCCAGGTATGTAAGGCTAAACGAAAACATGAGATTGTTCTCTCATGTACTCCATAGGTGGTCTAGATGGTAAATTGAAGGTTCTTAAGTCTAGATGCATGATTTCTTGAATATTTTCTTGAAAATTATATTATTTACATGTCTTTTCATACGTTGATAATCATCATAAACTTGTTTTCTTGAATTGAATATTTTCATGAGATATTGCACAAATCCTGTTTATTATTTTATTAAAAATTTGCATGAACGAAGATAGGATTGAGTCTAGAGCCTTGATTGGGAATGTGATTGCGAGTGTGATTAAGATTGAGATGTGAGAATGATAATGAGTTGATAAAACTTGATAGTCCTTTGAGTCTCCATAAATAAACTCTAACGACTTGTCTATTCTATAGTTCCTAATGATTGTTCTAAGTCTTGAGCTACTGATTGAGATGTTGGTCATGATGAGATGGTGAAAATCCTTGTGAGGCTGATTTGAGAAAGATGATAAATGATGGTTAGATGGATGTTAGCGTTTATGAGCAAGATGAGTCTACGGGAGAAGTATCAAGTACCGAAGAGAGTAAGAGTAAGTTTCATTCGCACTCATAAATACGTGGCCAGCGTAGCTGAGTATTGACTGTGAGCAACGGATGTTTCCTCAGTCCCAAAATACGGATAATTTTATACTAGCCTCATCCTCTCACTGGCACAATCTTCTCTTCTATTTAATTTTCTTTTAAATCGTTTGATGAAGTACTGAACATTTGAGTTTGAAAGAACTAATTCTTTAAGAAAAATATTAAAATATTTTTTCTTTGTTTAGATATATGCATATTTGCACACGTGATATTGTAATTTTTTTATTAGGTGATTGTGAAGAGAGTAAATAATGTGGAAAAAAAATAAAGGAAAAATTACACAAGATAACATTGCATGTTATTTATTTATCATTTATCTAACCTATTTATATAAAATTATCTAAAATGGCCTATTTAGATAAAAGAACCATATTTGCTTCGCTATTTAGCCACAGTTAAATAACGATATTAAAAAAAAAAAAAATTCTGTTGCTCTTTCTTAAAAAAATTTTCTTTTCTAATTGTTTCACTTTTTGTGGAAAAATAAAATGGTTAACCATTTTATTATTTTTTTATCTATTAAAGTGAGAATGTGTGAATACATAATTATTAATATATTTTGATACACAATTATATACATTTATATAAAATCGATATCATATATATATATATATGAGGTCTGCGTACAATCTACCCTCCCCAGACCCCACTTGTGGGAATATACTGGATATGTTGTTGTTGTTGTATATATATATACACTACATGATTATTTTATACATTATATATATATACATGTTAATGGCAATGTATTACATATATACTATATAGTTATTTATACAATATCAATATATTATATATACACCATATTTATACAAATATTGATACGTAGCATAATTATTTATATATCATGTAATATGTATACATCTGTATACACTATTATTACAATATTTATACATGTTTATACATTATCTAGACAATAATAATACATTACATATACACTAATTAACTGTTAGTAATTACTTTTTAAAAAAAGTTAGTTATTTACTCATAATCAAATCGTAGCTTATAAAAAATTAAAATTAAAATAAATCATGGCTAATAAAAATGTATTATTTAGCCATGATTTAATCGTGACTAAATAAATATTAGTCAGGGATGAATATTGAATTGGGCTATATTTCATCTTTTTATTTTTTTATAATAGTTTTTATAAATTAATAAATTTTTGGACACATTAGAAATTACCTGAAAAATAAATTTGATTGGGTAAATAATATCCAATAAAAAATATGTTTGAAGGTGAGCGACTGATAATTTCACCACAGAAGTGTCTTTATATCTTACTCCCTATTTATTTATAAACTATTCGTTTTAATTTTATGGCTTAATCTTATTCCACGATCCACATGAACTTCAAGAAATAACGAATAAATTTTATGACTTGTAATTTCAAATTATTTTAAATATAAAAATACAATTCTTTTTAAAATAGAGTAATAAGAATATAATGTTATATAAAATAGATTGATCGAAGGTCTTTTACCTTATTTACAAGGATCATTCTTTGTTTTAATTTATGTAACATAATTTATATTAATAAAAAAATTAAAAATTAAGTTATCTAAAAGTTGTAGATTTAAAATATTATAACAGCTGTGGGATAATAAAAAAAACTTCAATTAAGAGCCAAATTACACTTAATAGAGTCTGAATAGATTAAAAACAAAATTTACCATAACATAACCGGTAGCAATATTTAATATCATTAATTATAAGACTATTTTTCCAAATATTTTTAATTTATTTTAACATAAATTAATTCTTTGCTCTATTACAATTTATGTAATATTCTTTTTTAAATTAATCATAAACAATAAAATAATTTATATTTAGTGATTTACTATCCTAATTTACAGCACATACCTTTTTAGTCTGTTCAAAATCTTCTTATAATCCGAAATAATTTTATTTTCAAATTTATTTAACTATAAATTTTAATAGTCTTCTTTTTTAAAAAAGAATAAAATGTGTCACTCAAATAATAATTACATAAGCTAAAACGGAAAGTAAGAACAATTTAATTTGAACTCTCATTTAACCCATAATAAGATGGTTTATTGACATAGAATTTCTATAACTCGTGTGAAAAATACAATATTTTCTTTAAAAAAAAATAAATTTATGCTCAATCAAACATATTCACATAAATTAGGACAAAATATATGTTCCCTTCGTTTATTTTTACTTGTCATTATTTCAATTTTCGAGACCAACTTGACTAAACAACAACATGCCCAGTGAAATTCCACAAGTGAAGTCTTGGAAGGCTAAAATATACACAAACCTTACAACTAGCTCATAGAGGAAGAGAGGTTATTTTCGTGAAATCCTCGTCTCGTCAACTTGACTAAACTTCAAAGTAATGATTGAAAATTATACCAAAAATATGATAAGTTGTAATCTTTCTCATATAAATATAATGAAAAAATATAATATAGAATATTGATCAAAATTTATGTAATTTAATTTCAATAAGTGAAATAATAATAAGTAAAAAGTGAACGGAGAAGTATTATTTTGGAGAGGATATATTTTCCTCAATACAACGGTAACCTTTATCTTAATGCAATGCCCAATCTCTAGGTCTTCTTATGTGTCAACTCTCAAGTAGTGCACACACAAGTCTATATAAACTTTGTTGTCCCCCTACAACTTTTCCATTGTTTCTACTTTTGTTCTTCTAGACTTCTCGTGAACAACTTCTTCCTTTTTTCCTATTTCTTGTGACTCTTTTTTTGTATATACTTTTATCAGTACACAAAAAGAGTCTTTTTATCTCTTACACATCCTTGTAATATTGAGCTTCCATTAAGAAAATTTATGAACATGGCTCTGCAGAGACATATTGTAGTATTTCTTCTTTTGGCTTGTTTGTTTACACCTTCATATTCTTATCAATTTACGGTTGGTGGTAAAGATGGTTGGGTCCCTAACCCTTCTGTAAGTTACAACACTTGGTCTCAACATATGAGATTCCAAATCAATGACTCTGTTTGTAAGTCCTTTCATCCCTCCCAATTTAAGTCAATTTGCTCCAACTCTTTAAAATTATTGTCATGTTTGTCTAAATATGTATAGTTTTCAAAGGATTTGACAGATATTCAATCAGAGGCAGAGTTAAAGTGGAGGTTGGGGTTTACAACCTATTAGCTTTTTGATAGACTCTATATTTGTATTAGAAAAATATTGTTCTCCATTTTTGAGAATAGGACTTCAGAAAATAGTCACTCTACTTTCATTCCACCTCATAATGAGATTCCATTGTTGTTATATAGTTTTGTATTTAATAATATTTTGAAGAGTTCGAGGAATATAGTTGGTAAGAAGTAATTATTCCATGTGTTGCACTTTGATTTTGGTTAATTTTGTGTTTGATTTATAGTGTTCAAGTATAAGCAAGGAGCAGATTCTGTGTTGGAGGTGAGTAAGGATGATTATGACAAGTGCAACACAGCTAATCCAATCAAAAAAATGGAGGATGGGAACTCCGTTTTCACACTGGATCGCTCTGGACCCTTTTACTTCATCAGTGGCAACAAAGACAACTGTGAAAAGGGGCAAAAGTTGCTAGTCGTTGTAATCTCTGTTAGGAATCAAGGTAAACCTCCTTCTACTGCCCCACCGGCACCAAAAACTCCGGCACCGGGAGCTGCTCCACCTAGTGGATCAACTACACCGTCACCCACAGGCTCTCCTCCATCAGGAGGTAAACGGATTCAGAATTTAAATTCTTTTAGTTGCTTATGGTATTTTTTTATTTTTATTCAATTGAACATACTGATACTTACATGATTAATGCAGGCTCAGCTCCGGCAGCTTCTCCGCCTAAAGGATCGTCTACACCTGGTACTCCATTGGTACCTTCTGCTAACGCTCCGGCAGCTGCTCCGCCCACGGGATCAACCTCACCCGGTACATCGTCACCAAATGGAGCACCAACATCTACTCCTGCAGGTAAATTATAAATGAATTTAGAATTTCAAAATTTGATTGATTCAACGTTTAATTTCCTTCGATTTAAACGCGTAATCGCACGTTTAGAACAATGAATTCGAAGTTGGAATTCAAGTAAATCATATAACTATATCCGTCTGTTTAGGTAATACACCAACCGCATCTCCTCCAGCTCCTGGGACCGGAGGATCCATGGCTCCGGCAATGTCTCCGGTAGCGAATGGACCGGCAGCCAGTGTTCCAGCTTCTTCTGCACCGGCGGCAGGCGGACCATCTGGAAGTATGTCACCGGCAAGTTCGTTAGCACCAGCGGCAGGAGGACCATCGGGAAGTCCATTAGCACCGGCGGCAGGAGGACCAGCTGCGGGAGCGCCGGGAGGTGCTGCGGGTCCCGGCGGGAATACTCCGGCGGACATTAATTCGCCAGCTGGGTCACCAGAAAACCCGAATTCATTTGCAGTAAAGGCATTTACTCCATCAATTGTCCTTGTGTCAGCCGTTTCACTCGTTTTGACTGTGGCTTTAGGAGAATTGATTATTTTACCTTAGGTAAAATAATAATAATAATTAGAATTATTTACTGGATATTATATTTAATTTATGTTTTTCTGTATTGGTTTTTAATTTCTTTGAATAATCCCGGAGATTATTGGATGTTTTTAGATACACATGAGATGTATTTAATTGTTCTTTTTTCCTTTTTAATTTTTGTGGATGACTTAAAATTTGAATTTATGTCAGCTTAATTCTAGTTCATTTATAGAGAATTTTTTTCAGTGTAGCTCAAAACATGCACAAATAATGAGTTATTTTTGTTGCTTGACATGTAAATTGCGAATTTACAGTTTACACCTGATTGCGAAAATATGAATTAATTTATATATTAATTATTTTAATTTTTAAAGATTTAAATAATATATTATAAATATTATAACAAAATATATATTTTAATCGTTAAATTTTAAAAATCATAAACCACAACATCGTGGAATTTGGGGAGGATAAAATATATGCAGATTTTATCACTATCACATTAAGATAGAGGTTGTTTTTGAAAAATTCTCGTGCCAAAAATTAAGTCTTATAAGTAGAAGATACTAGATATGAAAAAAAAATAATTTATAATGAAAACAAATGATAGTATGTAAATAAGATAAAAGTAACAAATATAAGACAATACAAGATATATATATATATATATATATATGTATATATATATATATATGAATAATTCTAATAATTTACTATATCATACGGTCATACATCAATTTATTCTTATTAATTTATTAGTCTTTTATCTTAATACGTGATCTCTAATATTTTTTATCTAAAATGATATTTTTGTTGAGATGAAATTTGGCCGTATCTAATTTAAAAAACCATGTATAATCCAAATTCTAAAAGTGAACCAACTGAGTAAATTAAATTAAGAATGAAAAAGCAAGGCATGTGGGTCGGAATTTGGAAAGGGATAAAATACTCCACTCTTCATTTAGAAAAATAATAGTTTAGTGGATTTTTATTTATCTAATATAGTAAAAAATGGATATTTAATAATATTTATTTATTTTATAAATTAAAATATTATTTGTATTTATTATTTAATTTACTTTTATTATATATTATAATAAGTTTCTATTATATTCAAAGAATGATTTAAAACATTATATTTATTAATTCCTAATTTACTCCTTTATTTTAAAAGATCTATTTTTCTTTTTGACCAGTTTTTAAAAAAAAAAACTATTCATTTCCTATTTTTAAAAAATTTTAATTTTAATTTTTCGCATTATATATTCAAGGCTACAAGATTAAATAGTGTTTTGGCACATTTAACATAACTTCAATTTAGAACCACAAAATTAATATTTTTTATTTTTTAAAAAAAAATTGTGTTAAATCAAATTACATCATTTTTTTTAAATGGAGAAAAAAATTGATTCCTCCTTCCATTTTAAAATAACTGCTCCTTTCATAATAATTCTAAATGATTTTTATCATTAAAAAAAACAAATAATTTGATGGAAAGAATATTGTTTAATTCTATTTATAGTAGTATTATTCCTTTCATTTTTTTTTTTTCTTGTAACAGTTTTCTTTTGAGGATCAAATAATAATAATTTTAACTAATATATTAAGGTATATTTTTTGTTATTATTTTTACTATATAATATCTCATGCTTTAGACCTTATTTCCTCAAGAAACCATAACCAGACATTTTAACAAACACTTAGAGGGTGTGAAATGGTTGTATAAAACCATGCAATTTAGAGATGAAATCATGCAAGAAAATCCCATGCAAAACTCTCAATCAACACGTTGCAACACCCTTAAGAAATATACATCAAAACCTCTCATCAAATCTTACATTAGATCCAAGATATATAGCTCAAAATATAGCAAAACAGTCATAACTTTACCCAGTTTTAACGTAGTTCATAGACATGTACATAATAGTATACCCATTTGTAAAATCAAATTAAATCATGCAAATTGAGTAAAAAGGAGATTAGGGCACCATGGGCGAAAGGATCCAATGGCTAAAACCCACATACCTTAGCTTTGAAGAAGCTCTTGATAAAGATTGAAAATGGAGGCATGAAGCTTGAAGGAAATCCTTAATTTTGGATGAGGGTTTTGAGACTTGAATTTTGGAGTGAAAATATGGCTAAGTGTTTGAGTGAGTATTGGGAAATGTTTAGGATGATATGAGGGTGAAGTAAGAATAAGTATAAGTAAAAATACGTTTGGGAATGCTTGACCCAAAAGTCTTAGACCGTGATAGAAATCACTGGCAACAAAATACACAGGTCCGCGTCTGGTCCGCGACATGGACCTGTCACGGAGGTCATATTGACACATCCACAATAGTTGCACATTGCGGTGCTATCGCGGATCTATTCTGGATAAGAAAATTATAAAAATTGAAATTGCTTATCATTTTCTCTTAAATCAGGGTTAGACCCTTTTCCCCAAATTTTGACCCCTTGAACAAGAATATTAAGTTGAATTTTTGATATCGCACATGATTTTTGAGATATATGGAATTTAATATTCCGAGCATTTAGAGGCACATTTTCGAAAACTTTTTGTGGTCTTTCAAAGGTGGTTGATGAATCTACCCCTCAACATGGTAGTATGGGCATGTCACCCCCCCCCCCAACAAGGTGGTTGAGGCATGTCACCCCCACAACAAGGTGATTGGCCATGTCACCACTCAACAAGGGTGTGGTTAACTTGCAACACTATAGATACTTTTCATGAATTCAATGCATATGTAAAATCCCTTAATCATCATAGAGTCACTTGACTTGTAAACCATGTAGTAGTTCATCAATAACTTGAGAATTCTTGTCAAGACATTTTATCAAATACTTGGTGGGTGTGTAATGGTAGTTAAAAATCATGCAATTCAAGAGAGAAATAATATGAGAAAACTCAATGTAAATCAACCCACCAACACATAGTCAAACCCTCATCTAAGAAACCTTGAAAATCAATCATCAAATCTCATAATAGATCGTAGTTTCATAGATCAAAACATATATAGTCTTAATAGACAAAACCAATTCATAATATAGGCTTGAAATAGATAGACATGCATAATCAATCAACATTTCACAAAACCACAACATAATTTATAATCAAAATCCATAAAAAGAGATACTCATAGATGATACAACTTGAAAACATGCAATTTTCATAAAGAGGAAGATTGGGCTCCATAGGTGAAAGGACCCAATGGATGAAACCTACATACCATACCTTAAACTTGGGTTTTCTTGATGTAGACTTGAAGGAGACTTGAAGCTTGAGTGGAGTTCTTGAGATCCGGAATTAAGCTTGGGACACTTGAATTTGGATGGAATATTTGGTTCGATCTTGGAGAGGGTTTTGAGAGGGCTGTGAGTGATACAGAGTTGAAAAATCACTAAGTGTAGGTGTATTTACGCATAAGTGGGAATGGGACTATGACCTCAAGGCCCTGGGACCGAAATGAAAAACCAAGGAAAAGCTTACACTCGTCCGTGTCTGGTCCGCGATGCGGACCCATCACGAAGGACAGAATTACACTGATCCGTGCCCAGTCCGCGTTGCGGTCTGGTCGCGGATGCACACTGGATAAGAAAAATTTTTGAAAATTATTTTTTGCTACAGGTCTTCTAAAGTTGGGGTTATACTCATTTCCCACTCAATTTTGCCCCCTGATCGAGAATATGAAGTCAAATTTTCAATATCGTGTATGAATTTTGAGATGTATGGAAATTACAACTATGAGCATTTTCGAAGCTCATTTTTGGGCATTCTTGAGGCATTTCAATTACCCTACTTGCCAAAACCAACCATGCCCTACTTACCAAAACCAACCATGCCCTTCATTGGCGAAACCTTCAAATACACCCAATCATCAACTTCAAATTCAAGGTCTCTTCTTCTAGTGTCGGCATAGGAATTTTGCCGGCTTTAGGCTGCCTTCAATCTCTCCCTTATCATCCTTACTTTCTACAAAGCTTCCATGACCAAGTACAGACCCAACAAAGCTATCCCCACTTCAAACCATCCAACCTGGGACCTATAACGCCTTCCGTACAAAGCTTCGAAGCGGGCCATTCCAATGCTAGAGTGATAGTTGTTGTTATAACTGAACTCTATAAGTGGAAGATGCTCATCCCAATTACCCTTAAACTCCAAGACACAATACCTTAAAATATCCTCAAGAATTTGAATGGTCCTTTCGACTTGGACATCCGTTTGCGGGTGAAAAGTCGCGCTAAGCTTAACTTTGGTACCGAGGCCCTTTTGGAAAGACCTCCAAAAGTGCGATGAGAATTAGGCACTGCAATCCGAAATAATAGCCAATGGAACCCCATGCATGCTTACAACTCATGAATATATAACTTGGCATAGTCATCAACGCCATGAGTCACTTAACCGATAGGAAGTAAGCCGATTTTGTCATTTTGTCAACAATGACCCAAATGGAATCAAAATGCTTCCTAGTCATAGGTAAGCCGATCACAAATTCCATGTTGATCTCTTCCTACTTAAAAGTAGGAATCTCAATGTCTTATGCTAGGCCACCCGACCTTTGATGTTCGGCCTTGACTTGTTGGCAATTACGGCAACTGACTACGAACTTTGCAATGTCCCTCTTTATACCACCCCACCAATATACTTAAGTCAAATCCTTATACATTTTGGTGGAACCGAGGTGAATAGAATAAGAGGAATTATGTCCCTCTTTCAAGATAAAGCCTCTCAATTCATCAATATTGGACATACATAACTGTCACACCCCAAAGTCCCGTTAGGGTGGACTGGCACCCGTTGCCGATAAGGCTC
>JAPFFP010000012.1:4851516-4862130 GCA_026153255.1 Solanum medicagineum | reverse complement strand
AATTTTTTTTTCAAATTCATATTAATTGTATTCATTTTCATGACTTTTCACGAAACATGTTCATTATAAAATAATAATATAAATTTATAAATATTTTTAATCCTCATTTTTAGAACTTATGATTATAAGTCATATTATCTACAAAAATTAAATTACTTCTCACAAAATCTATGACCAAACGCATGTTAAATTTCACACAAAAATAACTTGCTAAAAATATTCAAAAGTTTGTAATGCTAGCTTAATTATTTATAACTAAAAGCAATAATATCATTAAAAAAGTTTTAATAAAAAATGCTTCTCTCCAAATAAATTTTTATCCAATATAAATTGAGAAGTAATCGAATTTCAATGAAGATATCATCCCATCAATGATGTAGACATTGCAATGATAGAGAAAGTGTTACACATGGTAGCAACAAGGTCCATACAATAAAGTTCTTGATATAAACTTTCACAAGTGGACAACTTTAAATGGGGCGTCTCGACTTGTCATAAATGATACCCTTTGACGTGTTCCTTCCTATTTGAATTGTCATACACAAAAAACAACAATGGGATGCATCATCCATCCACATATCAAATGGTCCATTATGTTTGAGGATCACTGAGTTTAAATATATCTCTGATTTTATAATAAGAATGAAATATATTTTTAAATTTTTATCAAGTTAAAGGGTGTTTTTAATAATATTGATAGTTTAGAGGTATATTTTGGTTTAGTTAATTAAGTAGATGGGATGTATTTTAGCACTTATGATAGTTCGAGATGTATTTTAATTTAGTTAGTTAAGTATAGGGATATATTTTTTTTAAGATTGTCAATAGTTTGGATATAAAACTAATAATTTACGTTAAATTAGTGGATATTTTTAATGTTTTCTGTGTACTTTAAGTTTCTTAAATATGCACACTTAATAGTTGAAAATGAAAAGCTTCGTAACGAAAAAGAGTATACAAAATAATAGAGGATGGGTTGTAGTGAATGACGCTATTTCTCCTTAATTAGAAATTTCATGTTCAAGTCTAGAGCATGAAAAAAATTATTCATAGGGTGTACTTTTCCTCGAATGATTCTAAATAGACGGGCTCTAAAGTGGGCATGAATATTTCCTCTATTCCTTTTCAATTGTAAGAGTCAATTTGACTAATTTTTAAATTTAAATTAGATTACATTAATTTGATATTTTAAATAAAATTTGAATACTCAAAAACAGTAAGTAAAGTACTACAAACTGCATTTTTTTTCAAATCAATATGATGAAAAAAATACACATGAAAATATTAATCAAAACTTATATAGTTTGACTCTTGAAAAAAAAACATGACAAATTGAGAATGAATGAAAATAGTACTTAATGAGAATCAAATATATATAATTCAGTATCCATATTAGAATCTGACTAAATTCAAATTTTTTTCAAGAAATTTCACATTAAATATAAAGTACTCTTTAATAAAAATAATTAATACCTAAAAAACTCAAATCTAAAATCTTTTATTAAAAATAAAAATATTTACCACTTTATTATAATTTTTTATCATGTATTATGCATTTTTTTTCTAAAACATGTGGCAGTACTTAGTCCACAAGAAGAAAATATCCCAACTCAAAAAGTAGAAATTTCGGCATACAGCCACATAACACACTGTACGTGACCACGCGAATTTGTTTTTCCTATTCCTTTCCTGCGTGTTTTGTTGTCCCAATGTAGATTTTGCGAAATCGATCGAATTCAATAATCTTTTTTTAAAATTATATATTTACATTGAAGTGTCAAATTGAAAAGGATTGAATCGAGTCATCTATATGGATCAATTTGAACTTATATAAAAAAAATTAAAATTTTAAAAATATTAAAATAAATAAATTTATATCAAGATATAACTTTAGACAGTGACTATTTTAAATTTTCATTGAATAATTTACACTTGGTATCAAACTAAATTTTAATGAACTAAAATTAATTAAGTTAATAAAAAACTTAAACGAATTGATATGACTTCAATTAGGAGTGGGGCTAGAACGTTGACTGCTGACTAATTTGGCCAAAATTGTAAAGTTCTTGATTGACAATTGATAATTTTAAAATATTAAATTAAATTATTAATGTCGATTTTCTTAACTTTATAAATTATTGAATTCATCAACGTCAAGCTTTTTCAGAGGCTTTTTCTTAAAGATTCTTTTTAATTTTTTAGTCAAGTATCTATACAAACATATTAATTAACTTGTGTTTTAAATATTTCTTAAATTATATTTCAAAAAATATAACTATTTAAAATAGGAGTGTGTATCGATTGATCCGATTTTATATATTAATAATTTGGTTTATCGATTTTCGATTTTTAAATATGATAAATCAATAACAAATCAATAAAATAATTTTTACTGATTTTCATTTATCGATTTTAAGTCCTTAACGGTTCAATTTTTTATTTATCCGATAAGAATTTTAATTAGAACTTGTATTAATAAAAGCAAATGGAGTACGAAGACTACTTTACAAACTTGTAAATGCCATAAATAGTTAATTACAAACTATAATACTAAAGTAAGTAATTAATCACTTAAGTACGGTAAAGATTAAAATAGGTAAAGTAATGATATAGTATCCTATTAATATTAAATTACTAATATTTAATATTTATGAAGACGTACAATAGTGAATTAATATAATCTTATTGGGTTATCAGTTTATCCGATAACTCAATAGTAAAAATCGATATCGAATCGATGACCCAATAATTTTTTCTTCAAAAATCATTAAAAATTTTATAACCTAATAAGCCAATAACAATAAATCAATAATGTTTGTATCGTTCGATTTATCGGTCGGTTCAATTTTTCACACCCCTAATCTAAGATATTTTTTTAAAAAAATCATAAAATATGATATAAGTGATGACACGAATATATTCAACAAAAAATAATAATAAAATCACATAAAAATAAATATTGTAAATAACAAGTAATAATGAAAATGATCATAGTTTAGAAGTACTAAATCAAGTTAAAATGAGTCTCATAATTAGTTACATGAGTAAATATTAAAGAAAAATAATAATTAGGTTATGTATTTTAATAGTCTAAAGTCTAAACCAATGTAAAATTAAAGAACAAATATGCAACATTATTTTCATTTTTAATGTTGATAAATTTTGATTTGTTTTGTTAGCATTACTATTGATTTGATTTTAATTTGAGCATTATTAGCATTACTAATATCAATAGACTATAACCTTTATTGGACCATTCAAAATTCCAAGTTAAACTTTAAAATAATATGCTAAGAGATAAAAGTTATGAAAAAATATAAGAAATATTTACAAATTATGTTAAAGTAAATATTTTTATGCATAAAATAAAATTTTAACATTATGTATATTGTTAGGTTGATTTGGTCTCAAGTTGATCTTTTAAAGTTAAATCAACCCAACTTAAGTAGAGTCGATTTTTTTTTCAATACCAAATTAAGTAAATTAAAGTAGTAGTTGTTTTTGTTCTATTTGATTTGATTTGCAATTTAATACAATTTTCAATTCGATTTTGTTTACTCCTAAATTATGGATATATAGGCAGGCGAGGAATACAAGATTATATCTTTTCACCCTTAATTAGTATTATGAATTTGAGTTTTTGAAATAAAATTTACATATCGATATATAGAGCGTTTTTTATGTTAATAAAGGTCTTTTACGACCTGAATTCATATTAAAAAATGAGATATGTGAAGATCTTTAGAAAGTTTTTTTTTAAATGTAAGAATGTAAATTTTACTAGATTCAAATTTGTAAGTTTATTAGGATTATATATATATATATATAGATAGATAGATAGAGAGAGAGAGAGAGAGAGAATATTCAAATAATGTGACTAATATAATCGGATCAATCATCAATCTAATCTCAAATGTATTGGGCTAGTTTATTTAAGTGGACACCAAATATAGCCCACTTTATTAGCCCAAAGTCCAAATAGCTATTAGTCCTATAGGGAAAATTATGTGGATAAACAAGTGTATATTAGTTAATTAGCTAATATAATTATAGTTTGAATTAATTACGATTCACGGTAAATATCTAACTATAATTACAATTTGAATTTTGTATAATCCGTATTCTTAATACAAACGTTGTGTGCAAATCAAATTGTATAGTGAAATATACAAACACTGTGAATTGTATAGCAAATTATGAACTATGTTCACGAATTGTATAGTTCAATATACAAATGCTATATAAAATTTGCGATTATATAAACATATACAAATTTTGTGCAAATTATACAAACACTACTATAACTATAGTTACAAAACGTAATGATCCAAACTATAGCTATGAAGCATAATTACGTTATATTTGAGTGACTATATGCGAAAAATCCTCGTTTAAATAGCTACTATTAGTATGTCTTACTACTCCATGTCAAATGACTTGACAATTTAAGTCAAGTTACTTAGCCATTAAAATTATATTATGTGTAAAATAATGTGACAATCCAAGTCCATTTAATGAGACACTAAAATCTTGCCATGTGTTAAATGAGATGACAATCCAAATCGAGTTAATGAGCCAGTAAAATCATACCATGTATCAAAATGATGTTGCACTACAAATCAAATAAACAAACTAATGATATCATGATCAAAACAAAATCATAATTGCCTTGTTTCCATGGTGGACGCCAAACTATTTCATCCTTAAGACAGTACAATTAAATCTATCAATATAATTTAAGAATACATGAGTTAGATTGATCTTACAAATGTAATAATACTAAAATGAATCTTAACAAAAATAAAATAAAAACATATAAATTAATGTTGATTGAAAATCAATTTTTTGTATTTTAAACCATATACCAAAGATTAGAATCCACAAAAATGTTCTTTTTTGCTCCAATATTACTTATACAGAAATGGTAGAACAATAAACAAAGGAGCCTCATTTATCATTTCAAATGTCTTACTCTAGATTTGATAAAAAGAATGTAAAAGGGGTCAAGCCATGATCTTTTACCTAAGGCAAAACTAATAAACATATCATGTGTTGACTTATTGACGTGAATTCGAATTAAATTTTATTAAATATCTATAAATAGTTAATTTGTAGATAAAATCTTGACGTGACTTTAGTGTTAGGTAGTGAAAACTGATATTATATTTAGCAGCTATCGCGGTTCAATCTCAGCGATGAGGTTGCTGGCGGGTATGAGGGCGGAAGCCCCCTAGCCGAAGGCCGAGGTGCGGGATGGAGCCCCTCCCCAAAATGTTATTATTCTCCGCGTATACATGTATTCTGTGTAATTGTAAATATCTGGATATCATTAATATATATAGCTTTATCATCGTGGAGTTTACCCATTGGACGTTACCACGAAATATTTTTTTTCTCTCTCTAAACATTTTTTCTCTGCCTTCTCCCTAAAGAACAGAACTATTGTTCTTCTTCCTTCTTCTTCTTCTACCTTAATCTGCAGATCTCTTTCCCAACATTTAGCACAAAAGTCAATAAGTTAAAAGAGATGTGATGCATCATTTCAATTATGTCTGGACAAAATACACATAAAGAAGAGTACTGATTATGTCAATAGATTCTTTTTATATATATAGTTGAAATATTAATATTAATATTGTCCAACAAATCTTAATCATAACAATGCGATTAAATTAATCAAAAGCTTTTTAAAAAAAGGAAAAGAGAAAGGCTCGATTTCGCCAATTATTAATATTTTGCCTTTGTTGATTTGCATCGTAATGATATTTTTCAATAGAACAAGGTTGATTATTGATTTATTTAGTCCATATTTGCGCATCCACATCTCCTTATAATTACTTAATTTACTTAGGGGGCGACTGAAGTTAATCAGTGGCCTAAAATGATTTGCATCGTAATAATATTTTTCAATAGAACAAGATTGATTATTGATTTATTTAATCCATACTTGCGCATCCACCATCTCCTTATAATTACTTAATTTACTTAGGGGGCGACTGAAGTTAATCAGTCGCCTAAAATCAAAAAGAAGATTGAAAGGATTAAATTTTTTTCAAAAAATTTAACGTATATTCTTCTAATTTTTTAAAATGTAGTTGTATTTAAATACTATTTTTTTTTAAAAAATTATTTAAAATAATAATACTGCATTCATTTTTAATCTTTTGTCAGACTTTTACTTAACATGAAATTTAATTTTATTGTCTTAATATATATGTGTGTAGTGATTTTTAATTTTCTGGTTTTAAACATATTACGTGGGTAGTTAGATTTAAAACTTGATACAAAGAAAGAAATATTCTTTAATGTTCCAAGACGAATTAAAAAAGGGAATAAGACAAATAAATTGAAAGATACAATATAATTCCAAAAAGAAAAATTATTCTCTTTATCTCAATTTATGTGATACCTGTCGAATTTCGAGATTTAAATAAGTCTATCTTTGACAGTAATTTTTTTATATATCTTTTAAATAATATGAATTGTCAATTATTGTAACCTATAGTACTTTCTACATAATTTACAAATATATAAGTTTTATTTCAAAAACTTTAAACATTCAATGCACAAATTTATAGTCAAACTAAAATTGTTTAACTCTTGAAAAATAAAAAATATCATATAAATTAAAATTAAAAAATCTAATAATTTTATGATTTATCGAAATTTGAGACCTAAGGCGGATGCCTCATTTTTAAGGGCATTAAGCAAGCCCCGGATTTACTCTACATCACAAAAATTCCAAACCACAAGTTTGTGACTTAAAACCACTCATCCACATCCTACTCACCATGCCACAACAATAAAAACTTCACACTTTTTCCTCTTTTACCTTCACTCTTCCTTTCTCCTTTCCCATATCCTTTCACCTATAGAGGAAAGGAGATACAAAAAAAGAAGCCAATAAATAAATAGAAGAACAAACTCGAGTTGATTTCACACCTCATTCACGCATCATTCCATCACAATGGCTCCTAGGTCAAGATTGGCGATCGTGCTCCTATTGACCCTGGCTCTGGCTATGGTAGCAGAGTCATCGTTCTCACACTTGGACTCTACCACCATAGCCTTTGTCCAAAGGAGCAATGACAATTTTGGACGTGTTGGAGACACGTTATTCGAGGAAGAAGAAATGATGATGCCATCCGAATCAGCTCGGAGACAACTAGACGATCGCGATCACATCGCCTATAGAGCCATGAGGGCGAATCAAGTCCCATGCAACCAACGTGGTGCATCTTATTATGAGTGCAACCGAATGTCAAAGATTAATCCCTACACTCGCGGTTGTCAAAGAATAACTCATTGTGCACGCACAAATAGTTAAAATTTTAAATGAAGGTACGCATGCGTGTTAATTATACATGCATGCGTACACGTAAAATATATTTAGGAAAATTATACCGATTGGTAACTTCTTTTTTGATAACTAATATTGTTTCCTTATATTAATTAAATTCTTAGAGAATAATAATATATTAAGAAGGTTACCAACAACAAGGAGATAAAATAACTTTTTTAAGTGTTTTATTTCCCTTTCTGTTGTTTAAATTATACTGTATACCGTCATTAAAGATGATTTTTGTAATTTAAGTATATGGTGAAATAAATTACAGATTGTCATTATACTTTGTTATTCCTTTCGATTATTTTCAATTTTACATTTTATTTAATTTATTATGTGTATGATTGATTGACCACATTGTATAATATAAAGTAAAAGATAAAATGATTATACATGTTATTATCGATATATCGATATTTTATGTTATCTATTGAAAATATTTTTAAACTTGGCCGAATATGGGAGTTGGATCTTTTAAAAATAATAAGAATGATATTGTATGGCCTTTTTGAGTTATTTTTTGGAAGTCGATTTATAAAAATAATTGTAACGATCCGTATAGTTATGTGATTTATGACTTGCGGAAATACGTGACACAATTTTTGAAGCAATTGAATGTATTTTTGAGAAGAAAATCTAAAAGCAGGAACTTGGAAACTAGAAATGGATCGCGATTAATAATGTGTTGAGATGACCTCGAATCAATATTTTGGATAAATTAAAATTGAAAATGACATGGCAAATATTTTTTGATTTGATATGTTATGTAGGTCAAACAAGCAATTAAAAACACACACACATAGCAAGAGTATTATAGGAAGTTGATCAGATAAGATATGACAAAATTTGATTTCACAAAGACATGACCTTAGATAGAAAAGAGTGGAGGTCGCGAATTAAAGTAGCAGGCTAATAGGCTAGTAAGGTTAGGTTGATGTCTGACCTTAAGGTACAGTAGGATAGTATAATTAATCGTGTCTTCATATCATGTGTTGTCATTACCCATCTTATATATATGTTAATTTTACCGTATTTACATACTATTATGTGTTTTTCATTATTAGTCGTTCTTCCTTTTTATTTTATTTTTTTCCTTTTTCTCTTTTTTCGTATCTAATTTTTTTCTGCTTATGGATTATGCGTTTTTTAGACGAGGGTTCCTAGAAAACATCCTCTCTACCTGGTGATGTAGTGGTAAGATTTGTATACATTTTACTCTACTCAAACCCCATTTCTGAGATTCCACTGAGTATATTATTGTTTATACATAGCAAAAGTTAGAGTGTCTTGTTTTGATCAAGAAAAAGCGTCTATATAAAGCTTCACGGAATATAAGGATCAAGATGACAAATCGAAACAAGTATAAAGATCCCCCACACCATTCCACCAAATGAAAATACTAGTTAACTTTGAAAGTCGTCTATGTTTTCCACTTAAAAATAGCAGTGAAACCAAGTGTGAATTGAGTCCCATCACATCAATCACTTGTTGAATCTTAATAATCTTCTGCAAACGTTGTGTTGTATGTATCATACAAAGGATCTCTCTGGGAGGTACAAATAACACTTTAATAGAAGAACATAAAGGGAGAAGGAAAACTAAAAAGAAAAAGAAAATGGTGCAATCTACAAAAAGAGGTTGCCATAAGCATTAGATTTTCCATGAGTCTAGTAGCAATTATATTGGCTAAGCAAAATACAATCAGAACAACCACCATCTCCTTCTTCCATGCTTTTTCTGCGCATAAAGTAAATATATTCTTAAATTGACTGCTTTCAGATAACAAAATTTACGAGAAATACAAATAACAACATACCTAGTGAAATCCCACAAGTGGGGTCTAAGGAGGGTAAAATGTACGCACACCCTACCATTACTTCATAGAGATAGAGAGGCTATTTCCAAAAGACCCTCATCTCAAACACAATTTACGATAAATCAAAAATATGAGATCAATAATTTCAGTCCCAATCATGTTGGTATCAGCTATATGAATCCCTACTTGTTTCGCCATCCAATATAACAATAAAATGCCAAGAATAAGTCAACTCAAGATTGAGATTCAAAAGAAGCGACTACAGCTCATTGTAATCTCTTTGTGCACACTACTGCTTGAATGCAACTTCTCTAAAGCAAAGCTTCACCCATTAAGCTATAATACCCTTGATTGGCATCAGTTCATTGCTCTAAGCAACAAAGCAACAGCACTTCATCGCTCTAAGCAACAACGCGGTGCCTTTTAATGACCACACTGCTTAGCACCATCTATTTATCGTTGGAAAAATAAACAAGAGTAATATCCTATTTGGCCAAGCTTTTGGAAGGTCAAAATTGTTTATTTTTATAAAATGAGGTGTTTGGCACTTTTGGGAGAAAACAAGTGCTTTTAGAGGATAACAGAAATTGTTTTTCATATGCTAAAATAAGAAGTTTTCCCCAATATGGGTATCGGACACCGGGTGGGAAACCCCAAAAAAAAAAAAAGTTATTGAGAAACAATTGTGAAGAAATACACTCAGAAACACTTTTCAACAGTTTGGTCAAATAGTAATTACTACTCAAAAGTATTTTTTAAATTGATTAGCCAAACATAAACTGTTCTCCCAAAAAGTACTTTTCGAAAAACATTTTTTAAAAATAAGATGATTTAGGAAACTTGGCCAAACAGGCTATAAATATCAAATATGACCACAACAGATTTTTAAGTAGTCCTAAAACCAATCCCCTGATGGGTTTGAAGATGAAGCAAATTTATCAACTTAATGTTAGAAAAAGATGCACTCCGTTGGTGTAAATTGCTTCTATTATTGCAAACCTATCTTTAAAAAGCATTCTTTCCAGCGTCCAAGGAAATCTGAATCTGAAGTGTTTGTTTGGTGGAATAGGATACTGTTACCATCATAGTTATCGAGTCCACTTATTTATTTGTTAATGCATCACGTATTTTAGGCTTTTTCTAGTTTTCTTTACTTGAGTACTTCAATCCAATATATATATATATATGTATATATATGTGTATATGTATATATTTATATTTATACAAACCGATCGATAAGAGACAAAAGTACCTTTTGATCCTGGTTCCTTTCTGATTCCATAACAATAGGTTGAGGAAGTACAGTATTGTCAATATTCTCAATATATGGTCGGACCTTCTCCTCCAACATTTTGTTAAGCTGAGATATGAACAGATGATCGCAGAGGAGAATATATCAGTAATATAGATGTTTATTTCTCCAACAAAAGATAAAGATAAAAATACATGAAAT
>JAPFFP010000012.1:4809545-4828154 GCA_026153255.1 Solanum medicagineum | reverse complement strand
GGAGGCTGCCCATGGAAGATAATTGGCAGATCCATTCAATTTGATAGTGGTGATAACAGGGGTCCCTATGTTAGATATGGTGAATGGTTGGGATGATGATGAAGCACCGATAGTAGTGGAAACATTGGCTATAGAAGACATATTGAAGGTTTATACCAGGAATGGGAACAGTTTATCAAATAGATCAGTTCTGGAATTTCTGACAGCGGCAGCAGTGCGTGACAATGGTAGTGAAGGAGATGTGACTGGGAAAAAAAAAATAAATAAAAAGGAAAAAAATGGGTTTTGATACTGCTGGACAAGGATACTCAGCAGTAACTTATAATTTTCTCACTGGTATGATTTGATGAGTCACCAAAAAGACGCATGGAACTACGCAAATCAAATCTGAGTCACCAAAAAGACACAATGCCATGCAACTCAGATATAAGAAAGTAGTTCGAAAAATTCACGGTACTACACAATTTGAATATGAGTAGTTCGGAAAGATGCAAGGTGCTAACAAATCGAATATGAGAAAGTAGTCACCGAAAAGATAGCACGGTGCTACACATGATAAATATGAAAAAGTAGCCACCGAAAAGATGATACAGTGCTACACAAATTAGATATAAAAAAAAATATTTACCGAAATGATGGCACAGTGACCTAAACATAATCATTGGCTAGACGGGCAGCATATATGGGTCATAGCCGCCCACCGGCAGCGGAAGCTCTTTGATTTTCAAGACCGTGGAAGCTCTGATACCATGTTAGAAATAGAGAAAAGAGTGAGAAAATTAAATTGAGAGATTTTTGTTTGGAGAGATACTTGGATTGAATGCTAAATAAATGAGAATGGTCCTTCTATATATACAAGTCCTTAAGGGCCCTTTCTAGCCGTTTGTGGCCGTTGCTACAGTATTGCTACAGTGCCCCGACCGTTGCTACAGTACCTATAGCCGTTGCTACAGTACTGCTATAGTACTATTCTAACAGTTGGCATCCCTGGTGCAGATACTCATATCCTTCCATATGGCGCCAAGACTTAAGATCAACTTCTGAAAGTGAGATCATTCCGATGGCCAAGTTGATAACATCGAGCATCACATAAGAGATTGGAGCTCTTCCCACCATCAATGAGACTGCCTTTTGATGCTTTGAACAAGGACAAAATCATGTGGAGCCGGGTGGTACAAAGAGAGAGAAACAATGAGTAGGTTGTCAAAAAGGATGCTATAAAAAATGGGAAATGATGTAATAATTAAAAGTATGTCGTTTTGATGTATCTACATGTAATGGATCTACATATTACGTGTCTCTTCCATGATCAAGTTAATGTGATAAAATTGGGACTCAACATATGGAAACTGAAAGGTTCACCTAGTTAGTTGGGAGACCATCACATCTCCAATATTTTGGGGAAAGCTCGACATGGAAGATATTAATGTTTTGTTACAGAATATTATAGACGTCATTCTTAGTAGAGGGATTAGAATTTAATCAATTAGAGGAGGATAAGAGGGAGTGCTTGCGAGACGAGTATTTGTAAGAGGAGGTATGGGAGGCAGTGGAGTGTTGTGCAGGGATAAAGCTCCAAGTCTAGATGGTTTTGCTTTGGCCTTTTTCCGTATTGTTGCAATGTAGCCAAAGTTGAAGTAATGGAGTTCATTTGAAGCTTTCCAGGTTCCCAGTGAAATTGAAAAAAGCAGTAATGCTTCTTTCATTGCCGCTATCCCGAAAAGAGAAAGTGCTATGAATATCAACGACTAGAGCATATTAGTCTAGTGGAAAGCATCTAAAAGATTATTTCTAAGGTGCTTTTCAATAGTCTAAAAGAGGACTTGGATGTGAAAGTTTCTATCTGACAGAGTGCTTTTGTGGAACATAGGCAAATTTTAGATACATCACTGGTGGCAAATGAGGGAGTGGTTGGGCTTATAGAAAAGGCGGGTGGGGCTTCAGCGGCCTTTTTAATGAAGATTTCCAATCAAAATTCCATCGATTGTAGCTAATGATTGCCCGCGAGACAAGTAATGGTGAAGAGGAGGTATGGGAGGCAGTGGAGTATTCTGTGGGGATAAAGCTCCAAGTCTAGAAGGTTTTACTTTGGCCTTTTTCCGTATTGTTGCAATGTATAGCCAAAGTTGAAGTAATGGAGTTCATTTGAAGCTTTTCAGGTTACCAGTGAAATTGAAAAAATCAGTAATGCTTCTTTCATTGCCACTATCCCGAAAAGAGAAGATGCTATGAATATCAAGGACTACAGGCCTATTAGTCTAGTGGAAAGCATCTGAAAAGATTATTTTTTAGGTTCTTTTCAATAGACTAAAAGAGGAATTGGATGCGAAAGTTTCTATCTTACAGAATGCTTTTGTGTAATGTAAGCAAATTTAGATACATCACTGGTTTGGACATGTGCGGAGAAGGAGTACCGATGCTCCTGTCAGGAGGTGCGAGAGGTTGGATTTGGGAGTTATACGGAGGAGTAGAGGTAGACCGAAGAAGTATTGGGAGGAGGTGATCAGAAAAGATATGACGAAACTTGATCTCACCGAGGACATGGCTAGAAAGGAGTGGAGGTCGCAGATTAGAGTAACAGGCTAATTGGTTGGTAGGGCTAGGTTAGTAGGATTAGTCAGGTCTTTATATCCTGTGGTGTCAGTATTCATCTTATGTGTATTAGTTTTATTGTATCTACTTTTCATCATTGCTTTGCGTTGTTAGTCATCCTTTCTGTTTTCTTTCTTTTTTGTTCCATTCTTTCCATATCTAGTTTATTTTACTTATGGGTTTTTGATACGAGGATTCGCAGGAAACAACTTCTCTACCTCTATGAGATAGTGGTAAGGTCTGCGTACATTTCATCCTCCCCAGACCCCACTTGTGGGATTCCAATGGGTATGTTGTTGTTGTTACTCGTGGCAAATGAAGTGGCTGACTCAAGAAGAGCGCACCGACAGCTGGGTATTTTGTGCATAGATCTATAAAAACTTATGATTGTGTTAATGAAGAATTTCTTGATTTCATTATCTTAAAGATGTGTTTCGGTGCAAGATAGAGAAAGTGGATCAAATATTGCATTTCAGCTATCATGTTTTCAGTCCCTGTGAACGGGAATTCGTGTGGTTTCTTTGGTAGTTCAAGAGGAGTGGGACAGGGAGACCCATTGTCTCCTATGTTGTTTATAATAGTGATGGATGGATTGAGCAGGATGATGGATAGAGTTGTGAAACGAGGTTACTCTAGAGATTTTCATACATCAATCAGCAAGCAATGTATTGTGAGGGTGTCATGTCTTCTATTTTCTGGTGTTGCTTTAGTGTTTTATGATGTTGAGAGGGCTCAGTTGGAGTTCTTGAGGCAAGTGTTGGCATGGTTTTAGGCGGTGTCAGGTATAAAAATCAAGCTCTATGAGATCATCCCAGCTGGTGAGGTGGAAATATTGAGGCCTTAGCACAGGTGCTGAAAATCACGATTGGGGCTATTCCTTTTACTTATCTTGGTTTACCACTAGATGCTGCTAATAAGGACCTGACTGCTTGGAACCTGGTGGTAGAAAGGGTAGAAAAGACACTTGCAGGTTGGAAAATGAGATTAATTTTAAGGAGGGGGGGGGGTGTTAATTAAGAGTATGGCATCGAGCATTCCTACATATTTCATGTTTTGTTACATGCTCCAGTAAGTGTTACAGACAAGTTGGAACAACTTTACAGAGATTTTTTGTTGGATAGCTCAAGCAGGGAAAGAAAGTTTCATTTCGTAAATTGGGCGATAATCACTACACCAAAGTGTTGGGGTGGGCTTGGGGTTAAAGATCTTGGGTCTTTAACAAGGAATAGCCTACTTTCCCTGATTTCTTTCTGGTGCACCCAAAGAATTCCTACATGTATAGATGAGCGGGTGTTGTTTGTAGAAAACCATATCCTGTTGTAACGGTTTCTACTTTGGTATACTTTTTGTATATGGGAAAGCTTTTGCCCCCTTTCATGTAATTTATTACTCTATTAAATAAAGTATGTACATAGCCATAATTAGGTAGCAGATTGTAGGAATCCTATATTTTTTTTCCAAGTTGACACCTAAAGTATTGTATTTATACCTTGCTTACCTGTTGGAATAAGATAACGTCTTCCATGCAATTACAGTTTTCAACAAAGCACTTCCTAAAAAGTTGTTATGGAGGTTTTGGATTGGGAGTCATGCATTATTGAGGGAACTGATAACCAGAAAATACAGAGTCATTGATAAAGATAGAGGTCTAGGACCGTAATTTTTTTTACTTCATAAATATGGTTTGTGGAGGAATATTATGAAGGCATGAGAAGATTCTAGCCACTTAGTTCACATATAAGCTATGTTGCCCAGACTCTCTAAAATTGTAGCTGTACTCGTGTCGGATTCTCTAAAATGCTTTTGGAGGATCCGACACGCACCTATCAACATTTTTGAAGAATCCAAACAGCATAGTATAAGGTAGGACATGGAAGTATATCAAGCATTTGGGATCAACATGGTGGGTAGAAAGCACGTTGAGGACAATCTGACCAACTTATCTAGGGTATTGTGCTTGAAAGAGGCGATGGTGTAACTTTCGAGTACAAGAGGGATGGGTGAGATTCATGGGGACTTGAGTCATAGAAGGAATTTTCAAGATCGAAAGGTGCATGAGTTACAATGGTTAGTGGAAATGCTCTACGAATAGACTAAATGGTTGGTGGAAATGCTCTACAAATAGACTATCATACTCACTGGTGAGGATGGAGGTGAGAGGCAAGAAGTGATGTTGTATTTCTCAGTAAATCCATACTACCTTAAGCTTTTGGTGAGAAAGGAATTTAGTGTAACATGTGTCTGTGTAGATTCTTAGAGCACTTTGGGAAGATGTTCTTCTTTACTTGGTTATCAGCAAAGGGGGCCATGTTGACAGTAGAGAAGATGGAATAGAAGAATTACACAAAATGGATATTTGTGTAAATGCTTTGGAGACGACGTGGATCACCTCTTGTTATATTGCCAGGCTGCTTCACAGTTGTGGTGGTTTTATTCTAAGCTAGTTTGGGTGCATTAAATGATGTCGGTTAAAGTATACCTACATAGCTGGAGCTCTTGTAGGAAGCTGAGATGCAAGGCATGGGAGATTGCCTCTTAGCCATCCTGTGAGAAATAAGAGTGTTCTCTTTTTTATTTTATTTTTATTGTTTTTAAAAGTAAAGCAGTAGCAGAGAATTTTGAAGAGTTAAAGAATGATTTTGTACATTTGAGAAATAACCTTTTACCCTTAGTAAGTCTTTTGTGCATCATTGAAGTTCCTATATGTATAGAAGATCTGGTATATTTGTGTATTGTGTAGGTTCTTAACTTTCTGGCATACATTTATGTAAGAGAACATGCAATGCATGAGAGATTACCCCTTACTCTTAGCCATCATGTGAGATAAGAGGGTTTTTGAGGGGTTAGAAAATGATCTTATACATTTGAGGAATAACCTTTATCCATAGTAAGGTTTTGGTGCATCATTGAAGTTCTTGTCTGCATAGAAGATTTGATACATCTGTAAGAACCATATCATTGTTAGGTTCACTACTTCTTGTACAGTTTATATGCTGGAGTTTTTCATTAAAAATAAAATTATATTCCTTATCAAGAGAAAAACTGTAATCAACAGTAACTTAAACTTCTATGATGTCCTTCATTACTGTTAACTGTTACAGCTGATAAAAATCATTTGCAAGAATGAGAAGTTGCTTGTGCCTGTATCTGTGAAGGTTTATGGCTCAATTTTTGGGATGACGATTCCTTTTCAAGAGATATATTTAAGTTGCTTCACTACTACTTACCTGTTGTTGAATTGCTCACAAAACAGGGACACCATGCAGCCCATTGAGTGTATACCATTTCATGAACTTATTTGCTTCAAGGATGTTGACAATCTCCAATCAGTTAAGTTTCCTGATTTGCATTCAAGACATGACCGATCACAGTAGGATGCTGCTAAATTTATCATCTACACTTCAATCTAAAAACATATGTGCTTACTTAAGCGTTTCTGGTTATTCAAATTTCCTTTGTGCTTCATCCACCTCAATCTCTTTCTCCAGGAACCACACCTAGTGAGTATAATTACGATTACTATTTGAAGTGAGACAGTGTTACTATGTTTAATAGATATCTTTGCTCTAGCTATCAACTTTGTCATTGGTCAGACCAAGTTGTATTTTGATTCTTATATGTGCAAGAATTTAGATAGTTCAGCTTATGGTATTATCAATAATTCTAAACTCATGTGTTTATTACTCGCTTTTGCATTTTCCATAATTTTCTCTTTTGTTTTTCCTTATTTTACTTGTTGATGGTGCACCAGAAATTAAGGTTATTAAGATAGGTAAGTACGATATTTTTGTGAATTTGTAAGTCATTGATAGCTGGCACCATTTTGAATATCTAGAGCATGGATTTATCTTGCTTGAGTTAGAGATCAAATTTTCTTGGCCGTAAAGAACTAGCCACCCAGATGAGACACCCACTGAAAAATATTCTTTTTCCGGGGGGAAAGAACCACTATTTGTCTCCTGTCTTGGGGGGCATGGCTTTGCAATGTCACCTATGCATATGGCTCTTTCAGTTGCATTTAACATCAAAAGCACTGTACTAGCCACGCAGATGAGACTCCTACTGAAAAACATTCTTTTTCCAGGGAAAAGAACCACTATTTGTCTCCTGTCTTGGGGGGCATGGCTTTGCAATGTCACCTATGTATATGGCTCTTTCAGTTGCATTTAACATCAAAAGCACCATAGCGAAATTACAAGTTAATTCGTGGGCTCACAGTTGTTTTTATGGTTCTACATAGGCTTTGGCTGGTGATCCAAGAAGAAGAATTCAAATTGATCTCTTAAATTTTTACAAAATTCTCAAGTGTGGATGTTGCAGCAATAGTGGTGGTACACTATCCCCATCTATGCATGATACCTCAATAATGTAAGACTGCTATGAGCACCTCTACTCATTGTTTACAATGATGTCCCATTAGAGCTAGGTGGCATGTGGCCTAAGTTTGGCCACATGAGCATATACCAAATACGATCCGGACTAGTTTATACTTTTTTTTCGTTCATTGATATGCTATCATTCTAATGTTATACTCATCCTGATTAACTAGGTTAATTTTCCATAATATTGTATGCTTTCCTGCCAATGAAAGAAATGCTGTGAGTGTTCTGGGTCCGTAGTCTCATGCAGTGGAAAACATTTCCTGTTCTATTCTTTTCCTCTGCATGCATTAGATAGACTTTGTTTCTGAATATGCATAATTGGCATTAGTCAGGAAAATTTCTCACTCATGTGAGATTTACATGACTTCTTTTTTAGTGTGCGCTATTTGGATTCAAGTCATACTCAGCGTACCACTACTGTTATGCCATCACACTGGTGAGCTTTTTTACATAAAAAAGTTTTTATAAGTAAAGTGGAGCTTAAATCATTTCTCAAATTTACCACATACATATATTGTTTTTTGCTATATAGATGATGCTTTTGGACTTTGTGCTTCTTATTAAGTATTCCATCTATTTCATTTTGTGTCTTAGTTTGATGTGCATGAAGTTTATGAATGTATAGAACACTTTTGAATCTTGTTTCTTAAGATAAAAAAGTGCACCTTGAACCTGTGGTTTTAACATGCCATGTCATTTGATAAACTTGGAATGGTATTAACAAGTTACTAAAAATAGAAGACATCTTTTTTTGGAGAAACTAAAAAAGAAAGCAAGACAAACTGAAATGGAGGGAGTTGTATTTTTCTTGGAGAGTCAATTTCATATAAGGTGAAGTACTCTGAAGGCTGAAGTCTACTCGATATATATATTGGCAACTATTTGCAACTTTAGATTGCATATTTTTTCAGGTGATAAAGCTGCTATGCTATAGTTTCTCATTAGAACCAGTTTTATATTCAATATTTTTATTATTATTATTATTTTTTGTATTTACGTGGATTAATTGGAGAGATGAAGTTGTTTTGAATCCTCATACACAGGTATACACTGGCTCAGGAGCATGGTGACCTCATTAATCTTCATGACTGGTTTCAATCTTTTAAAGCATCTATTTCAAGTTCAGGAAAGAAAGAGCTAAAGAAGTTGGCTTCACCGAAGAAAAGAAAGGATAACACCTATTCTCAAAACAATTCTGATGCGTTATTTCAGTATCCTTCAGCATTTTCTTGGCTGTTAAACAGGTGCCATGTGGATGTGGTATATAGTCCTCTTGCTGTCTGCTAACAATTTCATTGGATGCTTATCATGATTCCTATATGGTTTCACGTCATGTTAGTATCCCTGATTTATGTCTTATTGTAGTTCTGTTATGTATAAATTCCATGAAGCCTCTCATTCTCATTTTGCTGGCAATAAATGTTAATATTAAAAGTCACTTGATTAAAATTTTCAAAAGAAAGATTAGGCACGATCTCGCACCATTTAGCCTCATTAAGTAATTATAATTGCTTTGACTCCTGGAAAATTTCTTATTATCTTTGCACATTTTCTCTTTTTTTTTTTGTTTGTGTGTGTCTTACTGGTTTGACTTGTTTTACCAGAGAAAAAGGTAAAGTGTTTAATGTTACAGTTTTCCATGTATAGTCTGTGTGATATACAATACATCAGTTGGTTGATCAAATTTGTTTGCTTGATAAAAGACTAGATCAAAATAGAGTTTTTAATTAGATCTGTCCGAAACTCAATCACAATAGAAAATAGAAAGTAATAGAGTAGAAGGAATTCAAGTGGTGAAATTGTCTTGCGAATAGTCTGTTTCAGTATCCTCTTCCCTTTAGTACTTTTCACAGATTTTCTTTCATAATTGTACGTTATTGTGGTCTTTTGTGAGACTCAAGCATGGAAACCCAATGAACCCTTCTGGATCCTTGACTTAATGTTTCATAGAGCAAGGTTTTGCAGAGCTGTGATGGAGCTGCAGATTACAGGTTTGCTTCGTATGCCAAGCAAACGACGCCCTGATTATGTGCAGAGAGTGGCTTTTGGAGTGTAATACGCGTAATGGCTTGTTGTGGAAGAGGTTCTTACTCTTCACTTTTATTTCATGCTAATATCTTCTGTCTTTTATTCATACAGTCTAACAAATTTTATTTCATGATAATTTGTGTAGGGACTGATCTACTGCTAAATCAAAGAACCTACAAGATGCCATTGCATGTCCTGCTATGGTAAACATAGTTTGATTGTTTAGCAAATCAATGGAAGGCGTTGCTGGCCTCAACATTGTATCGCGTCGAGCAGGATCCTCGTCAACTGAAATGCCATCTTGGACCATAGGTAAACGGTCTGTATGTAAATTATATTTTAAATGTGTTACCAAACAACCTTGGTTGGAGGCTGGTCTGCGCAAGTTGATTTTCAGCTATCATTTATGTTGAATCATGTCACAGTGCATTGGATTTCATCTAATCTTGAATCATGATTTTCAGCTATCATTTATATATATATTCTACTTGAGGATATCTTATTTTCTTTAAGGAGATTAAGTTCCACTGCTGTAAAATTTTAGCATTTAAGCAAATAATTACTCTTTTTGTAGTGAAGGATACTTCCACCTTTTTTCCTTTGACAACTCTTCTTTTCCCGGGACAGAACCTTTACTTTAATGAAAACAATATTTTTGGGAAACTAAGCTTATGTCCCTTTGAAGTAAACTATTTAAATTTATATATTTTTTTACATTTTATGCCCCTTTACTATTAAAATTTGTGCGTTCATGTTGACGCTAGTACCCACCTTTTATGATATACCATTAGGTATATATATGCCGACAGAGTATCACAAAAGATTAAACTCAGTCTTATATGATAATCGGTATGGTATTAATACATCGATAGAGTATCATAAAGAATATATTTTTTACTAATTTAGAATTTAATAAATAAGTTTGTAACTTTAATAATTTTCTCTTAATTATTTTATTTATTAAAAAAAGTGCTCAAAATTATATGATACTGATAGAGTATCACAAGAATATATTTTTAGCAATTTAGAGTTTAATAAATAATTTTGTAATTTTAATAATTTTCTAATCCTATCCGATATTGATATGGTATAAATATATCGAATCACAATGAATATATTTTCTGCTAATTTAGAGTTTAATAATTTTTTTATTTGTTTTAAAAAAAAACATAATCCTATATGATATCAATTGAGTATTAATATACTGTCAGAGTATTACAGAGAATTGAACTCATTTTATATGATATCAGTATGATGTATCTATATTGCTGGAGTATTATAAATGATTATTTCATAGTATTCATGTTGTCATCATGCATGATGTCAACATAATATCAGGGCGAAATAAAAAAGAAAAGATGAAGTAAGAGTAGATAGTTTGGCCCATGGGTCTATTAATAATAAATGGTTTGAATTGGATCCATTAAGGGCAAATAATTTTATATTAGATTTATTTTGTGTATTTTTTCTTTTTCTATCTACAAAGTATATATAAAACAAAAATTAAATATACACATTCGACAAATATTTGATTTTATTCATAAATTACAAATTCAAACGTATTACAAGGTCTTACCCGTAGACCTTTTATGAATAAATGAGAAGCACTTGCGTGAGTGGTGATGGAAGAGCAAAAGTGAGAATGTTGACTTGAGTTGCACTAATATTTGCGAGAATTAAATGCCCAAAAAATCTAAAGGTTCCTTTATAAGGTTCGTCCATAAAAGATGAATCAAAACTTAAAATTAAGCCAAAAGACTTGCAAACGTTGATATCAAATATATATTTTTCGAAAGCACTCTTCTCATATAAGTAGCTTATAGATTAAATGAAACTTAAGAACGAAAGTGAAAATATGATCATAAGATTGAAAAATCCACTTTATCTTTTTAAATTTCATGTCAAATCAAACTAGGTCGTTCTTTTCTAAGCAAGGGAGCAGTAGTCAATCATTTGATCTTTAACGTTTAAAACAATAATAATGACATACATTCACATTTAAAAGATTTCTTCCTAAAATATAACTCTCTCATGTTTTTCTGGAAAACAATATTTAGTGCTAGCTCACGAGCTGGCCTGCTTATTGCTCAATTGAGCTAGTATTTTGGAGGTCCTCTCAAATTAAAGGCTGCGTTCAGCGCTACGCCAACCAGCTCGTTTTAATAGCTCTACTCCTTACACACACATTTGTATCAAAGATCAGATGTCTAGGCTTAAATTTTCACATCTAAAGGAAACAAATGACTAACAAGGGTTGTGGTGGAGTGATAAGTACTTCCTTCGTCCTTAACCAAAGGTCTCGAGTTTGAGTTACCTCAGTACGAAGTCGTCTTTGGTTAGGGAGCGTGCTGGCATGGAAAATGAGGGCTTGATGAGTATCTATGGCAGCCTTTAAGTTGTTGGAATCAATATCACCAACAAACTTCATGCTTTACAAATACCGGATGAGCTCAACAGCGAACTTTCCCTTCCTTGTTGAGCTTATTTCTCCAATCTGTCAATAAGAGATCCATTAGTCGCAGAAACAACACCGTTTCATATTAACAATAAGCCCCAAAATGAGCTGGCATGGTCGAGTGCATCTGCTAGTTTTCGCAACAAGTAATTGCCACAACATTGCTGAACATACCATCCCAGTATTAAATTTTCATTAAAGCTCTTATTCATCCTAACAATATCATAACACCAAACTTAGCAGGAAAAGGAAGTCTTGTTATCAAACAAGCTAAGCATTTATCTGAAGGAAGTCTAGATGCAGAATCAATAGAAATGAGAATTCTTCAACTAACCCTAAATATTTCTCCAAGTAAAATTCTCCAACAAGAAGTTCAATCCCAAACTAGTTGGGGTCCAATGTATGATACATCACAACCATGTCACTCTATTTTTGTTTTGATTTTATTTTGAATCAATCAAATATTTGAGGATTTGGGTTCTCGGGCGCTAAAAGTTCTCTATATTTCTTATTGCCATAAAATCTCTAACAAGACAAAGGCTCCTTGCAAACTAATCATGACTAGTTAGATCACCTGTATATACATTTTTCTTCTATTGTTCTAATACTTTGAGCCAAGTCTACGTGGATTGCCGAGAAGATATAGATGTTTTGGGATAATTCACTCATTCTAATTTTATGTCTACCTTGTCCCTTTTAAATCCTTAAATTACCATGGTTTCACACCTATAAATTGATGTGTTAGAGCATGACTAATCTCGAGCAAAACTTTTTCATTTAATCCCTCCATGTGTGCTACTGGGCCTTCAGCCAAATGTGATGATTCCTTAGCTTGTACTGCCGCACATCCATCTTAACATACACATTTCTGCAACACTCATTCTGTGAATATGTTGCAGAAACTCTCTAAATTACAATCACCTAATAAATCTAAAAACTATTATCACAAAATTGGCATTATAGCAATGGATCCAAAATTTAAACCAAAGCTTTACTGTGACTTTTTTCTCTAGTTACTTTTTATTTTTTAGCTTTGTTTTGTAGATTAAAGAGAACTTTGTAATTTGAAACAGTGTTTTTTGTTGCACTCAGTTGAGTGACAATATTGGCAAAGGATACTTCCCGTAGTTAAGGAAATGGGGGTTTACAATTAAGTGAAGTCCTTAAAAAAGGAAATTTCAACGTCAGAACTTATAGGAAGAGATAAGTATGCCCTTTGGATGGCCAACCAGAGGCGGATCGATAAGGGTTCACAGAAACCCAGTAGCTTTCACCCAAATCTTTGTATATGTATGAAGAAATACTCTAAATATCTATACATTGATTATAGGAACCCATAAGCTTCAAATCCGCCTCTGCAACCAACCAGCCAATAAGAAGAACACATTTAACTCAATATTGGAAAAACATTATAAAATAACGCAAAACTACTTCTTACCCATAGGTTATTTGTGGTGTATGTGTGCATGCGATATTGGAAGGGGGTTCATTCTGATTCATTCATTTTACTAGCTATGGAAGAATTTTATGAGAACTTACTTTAAGTCTTCCTTCCCCGCTAACTGATATCATGTCTCCAGTCTTAATGGTAGTATTGCTTTTTGTCACAGTGCTCCAATTGACACGAACATCTCCATTACTAAAAGGCCAGTAATATAGAGTGAGACAATATCAACATATGCAACAATGTATTCGGCCAAATACATTTGTATTACTACAACAGAGAAAACATATAGAAACTGTAATGAAATCAACACTTCTTTTTATGATGGTCCTGTGTGTGATAGCTTGCGGGGAGCTCCACTATTCCACCGAGTACCTGCTACCTCCCATCAGAACAAGGTACTAGTAAAGACTTAGGCAGATGGAAAAAAATCAATTAGTATTTTTTGCTTCCGCTAAGACTTAAACCGTAGACCTCGTGGATCTCCCACTTCATTAATCATTAGGCCACACTTATCGGTAGAAATCAACATATTATCCACATTGTTAATGACTCATTCAACTTTTGAGACTACAATAGCAAACCACCTCCAAATATCATCCTCTCCCTTGCTCTCCATTGTACAAGAATAAGGGTGACATTCAAAATCGTAACAATTACGGAGGTATCAAGTTGCAAAGCCACACTATAAAGGTTTGGGAGAGAGTGGTGGAGGTGAAGGTGAGAAGAAGAGTGTCAATTTCAGAGAATCAGTTCGATTTATGCCAGCGCGATCGACCACGGAAGCAATTCATCTTGTTCGGAGACTAGTGGAGAAATATAGGGAAAGAAAGACGGACCTTCATATGGTATTTATTGATCTTGAGAAGGCCTACAACATAGTTCCGAGGGATGTCCTATGGAGGTGTCTAGAAACAAAAGGTGTTCCAATGGTGTCTATTAGGGTGACAAAGGACATGTATAACAGAGTCAAAACTCGAGTAAAGGTGGTGGGAGAAGACTCAGAGTATTTGAGATGGAACTTCATCAAGGATCTGTGCTAAACCCTTTTCTTTTTGCCTTAGTTATGGATGAGCTGACATGACCTATTAAGGAGGAGGTTCTATGGTGTATGCTATTTGCGGATGACATAGTACTGATTGATGAGACTTAGGATAAAGTTAATAATAGGTTGGAGGTTTGGAGACATACTTTGGAATCCAAAAAGTTCAAATTGAGCAAGATCAAAATAGAATACTTCGATTGCAAATTTAGTGTTGCGAGGGATGAGGCAGACATTGAAGTGAAGCTTGCCACTCAATCTATTCCCAAGAGAAAAAACTTTAAATATCTTGGGTCCATCATCCGGGGTAGTGGTGATATCGATGATGATGTCACATATCGTATTGGGGCAGCATGGATGAAGTGGAGACTTGCCTCTGAAGTATTGTGTGATAAGAAGATACCACCTAAACTTAAAGGTAAGTTTACAGAATGGTGGTTAGACCGTATTTGCTATATGAGGTGGAGTACTAGCTAGTTAAAACTCACATGTTCAGAAGATGCAGGTTGCGGAGATGAAGATATAGAGATGGAAGTATGGATATACCAGGGGTGATAAGATTAGGAATGAGATCATTTAAGAGAAGTTTGGGGTGGCCTCTATGGTAGAAAATGTGAGAGAAATGAAACTGCGATGATTTGGGCATGTGCAGAGAAAAAGTGTCGACATTACTGTTAGGAGGTGCGAGAGGCTGAATTTAGGGGTTACGCGAAGGGGTAGAGGTAGATCCAAAAAGTATTGTGGGGGGAGGTGATTAGACAGGATATTGGCGCAACTTCATATCACCGAGGACATGGCCTTAAATACAAATGAGTTGAGGTCGCATATTAGGGCAGAAGGTTAATAAGCTAGTTCGGGTAGAATGATGTCTGGCCCTCCAATATAGTAGGTTAGTAGGATTAGTTGTGTCTTTATATATTGTATTGTTATTGTCAATCTTTTATTTTGTTACTTTATTTGCATTTATATATTATCATTTGCTTTCTACTTTAGTTGGTTTTTTTCATATCTAGTATCTTCTACTTTTAGGGCTGATATTTTTGAGACGAGGGTTTTTTCGAAAACCACCTCTCTATCTCTATGAGGTAGTGCTAAGGTTTGTGTACATTTTATCCTCCCAAACCCCACTTGTGGAATTTCAGTATGTTGTCGTTGTTGTTGATATCATCAGTGATATCAATGAAAAATATATTTCAAACTTTGCACAATTTTTCTTTGAAGAATGGTGAGATTTGGTTTGAAGAAAAATGGCGACATTTGCTTGTTGTAGCAAATATGGACTTCAATAATGAGATATGGGGTGGACTCCACAAATTTACTTCCCTTCAGTCCCATGCATGTTGTCACAGACTTGGTCGTGATTCCAACGTACCGTGCAGCCTAGGGAACTTTTTCTACTAAGTTGCTAGTCAGCCTGACTCTAATGCTTAGCAGAACTTTGAAAGACGAAGCAAAAGACTTTATGAAGGAACTAGGAAAATCTTGAGGAACAAAGAAAGAACTTTGTATTAAAGAACTTGGAAGCTTTACAATACTTTGATTGTGATTTGCTTTTTTTGATGATGAAAATGAGGGCCTAGGGGTGGTATTTATACTAGTCCCCTCCCTAAATGGATGGCTAGGATCATTTTGATCCAAGGGCTACAAATGCTCCTCCAGAAAGTTCCTACAAAAATATCTAAGATATTTACAAGGCAAGACTTTCTCTACACTTGTCTTGAGTCTTCTGGAAGCTTCCAGGTCCTTCTTGCAAGATCTTCATGTCTTTAGGGAATTCTAGAGGATTCTGGAGTGCTCCAGCTTGCCATGGACATTTTTAAGGTATTTTCGGGCAGAATTTGGACGGCTCGTCACAATGTGAAGGAGGTATCTCCATCTTCTTAGAGAGAGTTCATGCTGATCTCTACACTAGTCAAAATTGTCCGTTGGTTTCGCCTTGATGAACATATTTAGGATTAACTTGTGTGGATCTTTTTGAAGTGAAGTGATTCAATCGCCACTTTGAGTATTGTACTTGTGACTACATAATGTAAAATTCTTTGCTATAGTGATACCAGTTGCTCCTGCCCGTGATTTTTTCCTTATTTAAAAGGGTTTCCACATAAAATTCTTGATGTCATTATTTTTCCATTTTATCCCCGTTATTTTGACCATGTAGATTTGTGTTTATTTCGAGTTCCCAACAGCCAAAACATCAGATTCCTTTAAGAATCCTGCACTTTGGCAAAAAGATACGACACAAAAAGTGGAAGTGTGTAAAGTCGTAATCCTTTCATATATTTGTGTGAGAAAATCAAAACCTACAATAACAATCTCCTCCCAACAAGTGACAAGCCAGCACAAAACTAAACCCTCTTAGTTGCATCGGTTCAGTACTGGTTTTCCCTCTTTTTTGTTTTTCGGTAAATTACTGAATCTTCTTTTCTTCCGATTTCTTTTTTAGGAAGTGATTAACAAATAACAACTTCCTTCAAGTTGTTAATTATTCACCTGAGCTTCTATCAATATAATGCATGAACTAATTTATTTCTCTGCTTGTGCATCCTTTCCTCACACAGGGAGCTACTTCTAGAGGTATCATCCATAATATCGCCATGGAGCAAGCATCTACTTCAAGGAGAAATAAATCCTTTCTAACAGCCAACTCAAGCAGTACACCATAACAAGAGACTCTTCAGTTCCTTGCTTATTAACGGAAATAAGCATTGTTACTAGCCCTTCAAGAAAATTAGTTTTGCTGTTATAAATAAGGGAGAATGTGCAACAATGCAGTGAGATTCCCTTTATGCCAATTGGCATATATGTAGAACCTAGCAAAGGTTATGGGTTGTGGATCTTTTCAATTACCTCGCTCTTTTGCAGGTGAAACCCTACTTTAAAGCCTATAGGGTATAGAAAAGACCTAAACAATGTGGGAATCAATGAGAAGTTGAAGAAATTTCATAGAAGGGACCCGTTTGAATAACATATATATAATTCAAGGTCATACTGTACTGGAAGGACGGCTTATCCACAAATCATTTGTTTTTGGGACAAGGATAGCTTATCCGCAAATCTATGACGATGACTACAGATAGCATGTGGTTCACCATTTGAGGCAAGAACCACTTTTTAATGATTGATATACGAATAACTAATGTAAGCATCATTATGTAGTCATTCACCACGCCAAGCACACAACAAGCAAAATATGTTGGACGGAAAAGATCATGTGCAAAGGGAGATTACCTAATCAAACTGGCCATTTTAGTTCGTGAAACTTTGAATCCTGCACTAGCAACAGCGTCAAGTCTCAATGATGCCTCTATGGATTTTAAGGACTTGGTTCTGGAAAGGAAAAAAAAATGGAAATTTGCTAAATCAAATGTGATGCATATGAAGGGAAGAAACCATAGGAACTATAACTGTGACATTTTTAACCTTGGCGGTTCATATTCAAGGGCAAGCAATGGAATCTTCTTGCAAGAGACAGAAACATTTCCAACCTACAAAGAAAATATCAAATATTAAGGAAGTGGAAAGCCTTGCCGGTCCAATATTTTAAGATTACCATTATTTGCTCCTTTGGGATTACTGTAAACTACTCCTTCTACCCATTCAGAATGGCATCATTTGACTTTGCACGGTGTATAAGAAAAAAAGGAAGATTTTTTAAACTTGTGATCTAAAACAATCCTTAAATATTTGTGTGGTTGAAAATCATTTTACTAAGGTAAAAAGGGAATTTTAAAATTTTAAAGTTAAATTGTTTCTAATTATATAGTAAGGTGACATTCTTTCTAGGACAGACTAAAAAGGAAATGATGCTACATAAAATGGAATGGAAGGAGTATTTTTTACTAAGAAAATTCACACTCAATCATTCTCCAATTCAATGTCATGTGATAATAGTGGTCGGTGTCAGTGAGCACACTGTATGTCAATATTCACAAATAAGGGAGAAAAACTTTCGCTCTAATTGGCAAGTAGAGAAGAGTAGTGACAGAGAGTTATAATGCAAAAATTACATCGATGCATAATGGATGCTAGTTAATTTCTTTCATTTGGTCTGGAACATTTTGGAAATTCGAATAAAGGTCCTGAAAAGACTTGTGGAAAATTTTGTGCATACCACAAAACGCCAACCATGGTACGTGTAAAGTACCAAAGAAAGCAATCATCTTGCAGCATAACTTTTCCACCCTATCCACCACGCCCATGAAAAAGAGTATTGAGAAGCGAGCATTTTCCAATGTCCAACAAATTTCAGCTTAGGGAACCTTACAGGTTTAGGGATCCAACAACCATGGAAATGCAAATACCAAGACAAGCGCGCTTCAGAATGTGGAGACTAAAGTACTATTATGAAGAACAGATTGTAAGTGGAAGCAATGTGCAAAGTATGTCACCTTGTCCAGTGCTGATACAAGGAAGTCAGAAAGTTCTGGAACAACAAGAACATGAGCTCCCTTTTCACCCTAAACATCAGAAAGAGATGTTAAGAACAACCCAACACTTCGAAGAAATGGGAAGTGGAATATGTCACAACAGTCACAGAAATACAGATACAAGACTAACATCATGAAATATCTAGAGGGTTTTAACTAGTCAAGAGGATGTGAAAGAAAGTAAGAATAAGATTTAATTTTAAAAAAAAAATAATTTCAAAAGCTTTAAATAATCTGAA
>JAPFFP010000012.1:4774225-4787924 GCA_026153255.1 Solanum medicagineum | reverse complement strand
CCTAGTCAATCTCTGTTTTAGTCCGTTTTAATTTTTTTTTTAAAAAATTTTGTGTCAAATCAAACTAGATTATTATTTTTTAAATAGAAGAACCAATTTTTTTAAGGAATCTTTTACACAAATGGACAGGCAGATTTATTATTTACTTTTTTGGTGAGTATATATAAATTATACTCCCTCTGTCGATCTTTACTTGTCCATTATACAATTTTAAGATGTCCAACAATACTTATCCAATTTATAAAATTAATGAATAATTTACCATTTTATATGTTTATTTTTCCCTGGCTATTGGAAACTAATATTCATTTTCCTGTTTAGATGGCTTTAATTTAATAGGGGTGATTTGATAAAATCACTTCATTATTTACGGTTTCTTAATCATTATGCACAGGCAATAGCGAATAATTATCTAAAGAAGTACATCGAAATCATGTGTGTGTATATATATATATATATATATATATATATATATATATATATTGTCTTTGTCGGCTATTTTAAGTTTAATGAGTTGGATTATAGATGGATGAATGTTTATATCAGAGTTTTTTTTTTTTTATTCCACCCTAGTGAGGGGGTAAACCATATGATAAACTTTTAGTCTTGTTTATTGGGAGGATCGCCCTCCAATTCGAAGTGTTATTTTGAAAATTTCAACCTTATTGTGTCTCTGTATTTATAGAAATTTTTGACTTCCATTGGCATAGGAAATCTTCTATAACATACATTAAAGGTGGTTGGAAAAGTTGCTAAAAGTGTAAGTCCAAACTCTAGGAATAAAGTCTACATATAGCCTAACCTCTTCGATTTCTACGAATATATTTTTGTTGTTATTTTCTCTAATAACTTAAACTTTTTTATGAAATATCTTTAATTTTTCCCCTTATCTTCTCTTTGTGCAGATCTACTCTACACATTTTCTGATTTGAAACCAGACTTGAATTTCATTGAGCACACAAGTGACCTAGGTTGGAAAGAGTATGTTCTCTCTTTCACTTTATCGACAAGGGAATTACTAGGTGAAGAATCGTTCAGATAGTCAACTGCCTGAGTTAATAAGATCCTCGTCTAACTGAACTATGATTTGCAAATTTTTCAGGGCCAAAAGGGCAATGCCAATAATTATAGACCCAGGGTTGTACATGACCACAAAATCTGATTTAATTTGGGTAACACCAAAGAGACCTGCTCCAACAGCCTTCAAACTCTTTACTGGTAAATTATGTTACTTTTGAACCATATAGAATCAATGAATTCGACCTGATGGGGCATCACGATTTCTTTTTCTTCGTTATGAAATTAAACTATATACATTGTCAGTGTAATTTAACATGTGATAGCACGTCCGACATCATCCTTATAGACCTTACTCTAAACAAACATGACACAGGTTCAGCTTGGATGGTCCTTTCGCGTGCGTTTGTGGAATACTGCATATGGGGATGGGACAATCTCCCTAGGAACCTACTTCTATACTACACTAATTTTGTGTCCTCTCCAGAAGGCTACTTTCAAACTGTTGTATGCAATGCACCAGAGTTCATTTCTACTGTTATTAACCATGACATGCACTATATTTCCTGGGATGTTCCTCCAAAACAGCATCCACACACACTGTCCCTGAATGACACTGCAAAGATGATTGCAAGTGGCGCGGCATTTGCACGCAAGTTCAAGCAAGATGATCCTGTTTTAGACAAGATTGATATGGAATTACTTAGCAGGAGTAATGATAGCTTCACACCTGGTGGTTGGTGTGCTGGAAATCCTCCGTGTTCTAAAGTTGGAAATCCAACTGAACTTAGCCCAGGTCCAGGGGCTCTAAGGATTCGGCGTCTTATTGGTAGACTAGCATTGTCAGCTAAATATAGTCAGAACCAGTGTAACTAGATTTATGTTTTGTTTTCATCCTTGCTTGCTGATCCACAAAAGGAGGGGGAAGAATCTAACATTAAAGAGCCAGACAAACACTGAATTCGACCTTTTGTTGAATGAACAGGCTAGAATACAACACTATAAGATTAACTCTTATGCATCGTCAGTGTACAAAGTTTTTCAAACAACAACCACCTTATCACTATCTCATACAAGTAGAGAGGCCGTTTCCTAGGAACTCTCGTCTCAAAAATCCATAAGCAGAATAAATTAGATGTGACAAAAAAGAAAGTAAAGAGAAGAGTGATTAATAACGAAAAGCACATGACAGTATATAAATACGATAAAATTAACACATATATGATAGATAACGATAATACAAGATATAATAAGATTACTCTTGCTGCTCTATTATACCCCAAGGTCAGAAAAGTTTTCTAAAGAATCAGGTAAATATGACCTGCAATGACAAGTCTGTGTATAGTAGATATAGTTTAGTAACATAATAAACAGCCTGAGAGGAGAAATAGAAAGTAATCCAAACAAGTCACATTAACCATTATCTCCCATTGAAACCATGGAAACTTGGTATTTTCATAATTTGGATGTTTTTTTGTCAAATAAATTGGCTGGTCATGAACAGCGTACATAATCCTAAGACAGAATGTACTCGAAAAATGCATAATCTCAAATGTTACCTCTGCCTCCTTGCACTCGCGTGTTTAGCAGCTGATCAGATCAGTTGAACTGAATGAGATGCAGCATGGATTCTAAAACGCTGCTTGTATTCTTCAATTTACTGTCATCAGGAAACGATATTACATTCCTGAAATGTTCGTTAGACCTCAAAATTACAGAATATACAAAGAGAATAAACACTTGCATCTCTTCTTCCCATTCCCCTAACCAATATCTATTTACAGCACATTCCACCATGAGAAAATTGTCATACTTCCATCGAGTTGCTTCTGCTATGAACTAACTACAAAAATATTTGTTTCTTGATGGCAATATCAACTTCCTTGTTGCCATGGCATCTAATCGAGTTTATCTCAGCTAGGACAATATCTTGGTGTAACCCCTTCATTTACTTTTGCTGAAGTCTCTCTCCTTCGTACCTTTCTTCATCTTGAAGTAACTAGGACATTATACCATCTCCAAGAGCTTGATATTTCCCATAGAATTCGCGGCAACTAAGGTAGGGGACTGACCGCGCCAACACACAGATGAGATAAACTGTGCACTGTCGTCTACTTCATCACCAGAAAGCGGATCTGTGCAGTTAAATTTAAATGACAATGCTGGCATGGGAAAAGCTTTGTGGTATATGACAACCTGTAGCATGACATAAATTACCAATTACACATTAAAAATGAGTGGCAATCAGCGCTAATAATCACCATAAATGGCATCAGATGATGGAATATGTTGCTCGGAGTCATTTAGGATCTCCAAAAAAGTGTATAGTTGGGCAACATACACATAATGTGCAAAAGCTTATAAGATGGGAGCTCCAAAAGAAAACTGCCTAAATTCAAAGATGAACTGTGGGAAGGGAATGTTTACACAAAATAACCACCAAAATTTCCTTTCTCTGTGTGTATATTATCTGAGGAGAGAAATACAGATTAGAAAGAACTACTCAAGATGCAGTCACAAAAAGTAGTTTTCTTCCCCTTGGCAGACTGTTAAATAGTTAAGATTTGGAGTCGGAAGCTCGATAATATGGACTACGCTTTTCACACAGAGTATCTAGAGCATTATCCTAGTACTAGATGTTCTGCTCTGGGGTGTACCAGTCTATCACTGCATCTGGTTGTATAATTATTTACTTCATTAAAGAATGAGCACTTTGTTCTTTAAAGGACTCAATAGTGGCTCCCAATACAAGAATCTTTGATCAAGCAAAGGTATTTCCATTCATAAACATGGCTCAACTGGCAGTATACATGGGGTACCAAGAGGTTAAGATTCTACAAAATATGATTCTCTACAAACTCCGACCAGTTATCTATACAAGAAGTTACTTTCTGTCTACACCAAAAGGTAAGATTCTACAAGAGCGGAGACGACTCCTCAACTGAGAGAGACTCGATTCAACTCCTTCAAAAGTTCTCCTATTTCTCTCTCTCCAAACTATCCACATTAATGCAAGTGGAGTGGAACCATGTTCCAAGCACTTAGTCTTCTCCTCCTCCTCCTGCTCTTCCAACTGAACATCAAATCTTTCACAGATCTTGGCGTTGCCAAGGGAGTGTGAAACTACTTAAACATATCAAATTATATATATATATATATATATCAAGTTAATGAAATCTCTATTTTGGACAGTTATCAGTTTACTATTCCATATTCTCCATTTAGTAAACCGTGTTTAAACTGATACGGTTTTATTATTGCATTTAGCTGATTGCAGCTGTTAAAAGTTAGTCAAGTTGGTTAAGCTGGATGTTAGTTAACTCGGTGATTAGCTTTTAAATTTAATTTTGGCAGGAAAGTTACTTAGCCAATTTCCAGCTTAGTTCTCTTGAATAAATACAATGTAATCATATTTGAAGTTCATCTAATACAATAACACCCATTTCAGCTATCAATCTTTTAGAATTGTTCTCGGAATCTTCCCCTTCCCTGAATTGTTTGACCCCTTCTTGAAATTACCCTTTCCTGAAATTTATTTTTTTCAGTTTTAATTCATTTGTTTGTATCAATTAATATCAGAAACATTCGATCCTCACATCAAGCCTAAACATTCGATCCTCACATCAAGCCTTTACCAAAGAAATGTGATGGACAATGGACATGAAAGAGATGGAATTAGTGAAGAAATATTTAGGAGATCAGTTGGGAATTACAGCATATGCAATCGATTGTATAGTTAATGGGTAAAATGGATATACAAGCAAGAATGAAGAATCTACAGCAGTTTGGGGGGAATTCTTCAATCATCCATGAGTTTGAAGAACCCTATTTCTCGGCACACCAGAAAATAGATTAACATTTCAGTCCATTTCTTTCACTCGTATATCAAACTCAAAATTTGACGGGTCTGGTCTTAGGACCTACCTGTATAAATTTGGATCAGTTCTTTTTAACTGATAAAGTACTATCGGAGCACACGGTCAAAGCAGCTGTAGCACGTAGCTTTTATACGTGAAAGAAAACATTTAGCTTATTTATCCTGGGATGAGCATGTACTGGCCCTAACTGAGAGGCTTGACCAAGAGTATGACGATCCTATCGCTTAATCGTAGAATTTGAGCCCAGATAAAGGACATTACGGCGCACCATGGTGATTTTGATCAACTGCTAGTCAGGTCATCTGTCTCCCACTTATGCAGTTAGTTGGTTTCTAGCTAGTCTGAAACCAGAGCTCAGCTCAACGAGAGTTAAGAAGAGGAGCCTTCAACATGTTAGCTAGATACAAGAATTAGCATTCTTTTTTCAGTCCAAGTCGCTAAAATTATCCCAATACCATCACTCTGCTGAAGGAAGGAAGACTCAAAAAGTCTTTCAGGAAATATTGGTCAAACAAAAATTGTTTTTCTAGTACTGACAAAAGCGTTCCCAAATGCAAATGGATTTTAGTCAGACATGTAGTCTGCTATTGCATCGAGGATCACCAATAGTCCCATACTAACGTTGGCACCTTTTTGGATTGTTTAGCTAGCATGGGTTTAGTTGAAGAGACTTTCAAAAGCTACGGCTTCTCTCTTAGGGATACAAAATGGACACAAAACTAGGTGACTACAGGAAAGTCAACGACCAATAGAATCAGATTATAGTTGGCTGATGTATGTGAATTTGGAGCCATAAAAAGTAACTGAAATCCTTTGGTTTCCCTTGAAGCTTAAGGAACTACTTTTTGCTTACCGTCTATTAACCTACTTGTGCAAATGATCAACTTAAGGTACCAACTGGCACTCTGAAGCAAATAAAGGATAGCCATCACACAAGGATACATGCAAGGATGCAATTGTTTATTTAGGTCTAGTTATCCCATTGATGTGCATACCTCAATGGAGTATATGGTCTAAGGACATTCAGGAATTCAATCTTGTACATGCGCAATACAATCTAAGGGCATATTTTTGCATGTCTAAATAAAGATGTGTAGTATACTTCACAAGTGGCAATTGGCACAGGTGGAACATGCACAAGCCTTAACATGAAGTCTAGCGCGTGCAGACTACACCTAGTGTTGCGGTGCCAAATTTCATTTCATAGAAGTGAGTTTTGACCAGCCTGTACTTTGTTTCCCTACTGGTAGTCATATTGTATGCCTTCTGGTAAATGATTTCATTTCATGACTCTCATTTTGTAGTTTTTTGCATAAAATACTTGCTTTCTGTACATTTATTATAAACAGCTATCTGGAACTTTAAACTCAAATTTCAGCTGCATGTACCTGCCTTAGATGTGATGCTCAAGGAACCAGTTCTAGTCAAACTATTCCCTTCAATACAGACTTTTTGTGAAAGTATTACTCAAAACTCCTTTAAAATGCACTCAAATACACAAGTTAGATCTTTATGTTAATAAATGATACCTCATTTGTCTCTGAGCCAGTTGCTATGTAACCATCAGATACAGATAGGCCAACAAAGTTCTGAAACAAAGAAATGCTTTTATCAGTAGCAAAGCAAATTCAAGCACAACTACATCATCACGGGATAGGGAAGATATCAAGTACTAATCAGGAGTAAGTTGTAAGAAGAAACTAGAGACATGATTTTGTTACTTTTGGTCATGACTCAAAAAGAAGAAACCGGCGGCAATGTTGATGATACAAAGCAACTAAATTTTTTAAGGTATGGCTGAGAATTACTTCATAGATGCATAAGCTTCTATGTACTTAATATAAGTTGCGTGTCAATAATCTACGATTTGAATAATACAATATAGAGAGTGTACAATCCTGTTTTCGGTGCACTAAACTGTATATTGGTGACACTGAAACAATCCTAGATGTCCTAGTCACCATTTAGGACTGATTTCATATATAGTATATTCTGTATTTACTCCATTTGTAAAAAAAATTTCAGTACTACCTAGGTATTGGTTTTAATACAAAGTTAAATTGCTCAAAAAAAATATAGAGAGAGAACAAGATGACATACGAATGCTTGAAGACGTGCCTTATAGGCTAGACTGGAACTTGATTGTCTAGCTATTCTATATAAGCTTGAGCATATTTATAAATTTATGCGACATGTACACATATTTAATCCCTTCCTTTCTTTGTCTGCCTCTTTTTTGTCTACTCATTCTGGTTTAGTCCCTGTTAAAGCTCCCACCCTACTTTCTTTTGTAAGCCTCTCTCTCCATTTATTTAACCTGTAATGGAAGTTATTCAAATCTCCATTCTAATTCATCTATTTGAAAGTCTTCCATGACAGTTGAACGGGAAAGGCCTTCAAGGTAGTCTTGTTGCCATTGGGTCATAGGTAGATTCTACCAAGGGTTGTTAAGTACCAAGTTGGTAGTCAACAAACCAACTTTTCTCGTGGTTTTAAGGAGGATCAAAACACAGCTGCGATCCAAATGGAAGCCTAGGCATGTTTGAGAGGGGGAATGGTTGAAACTCAATTGCTGATAGGCGGTGTAAGGCCCCTGGACTCCTAAAAAGTTATTTGGGATAATTACAATCCTAATTGCATGATTCAGGTAGTCCTGAGATGTGTATGGGCCCACATGAAAATGGTGAAGTGTTTGGGACATGGTAATGTATGCATGGTGTAAGTTGGAAGTTGTAGAACAGATAAAATAACAAGTTGAACAAGAGGTCAGCCTACAGAGGCTTATCATACCTTCGCGACACAATCATATAGCAAGGAAGCTGGGAGATGTCAGGAACCATACATCACAGTTGGGCAAACCGCGAACAGACCGCAAGAAAGTTATTTGGCTAGACATAGATAGCCTCACATCATGAGTCTATTGTGAGTGCCTCATTGTGTAAATATTGGGTAGATCATAGTAAAGAGAAGGGTATGATATATTTGACAATGAATAGTACGTTATGTGGGTGATTGGAATCTAAGTTATCCGGACTCTTCGCTTTTGGTGGCGCACCAATGTCAACACTTGACATGGCGTGAGTGTGAGTGTGTTGGGGGATTCGCACCAGATTTGGTCAACCGATTTTAAGTACTTTGACCAAAATTCTCTCCCAAACGACTCATAAATGTGCAATAGCATTATTTTAACTCCCAAAACATGTGATTTTTCAAGGAATCTCAATCTCCCAAGAGTTCTTCAAAATAGAGCATCTTCAAGATCTGTCTCCGAGAACCAATCCCACAACTCAAGCTTTGACTATGAAGGTGAAATAAGCTTGCCAAGTAGATTGTGGGTAGAAATTGTTCTTTAAATATAGTATTGGAATAACTCCAGAAAGGAAAGAGCTTGATGATGAATAGTAATTTGGTATATCAGATAATAAGTTGAACGACTACTCCAATGACTAGTGAACTCCATGAATTGAATTTATGGACACGAATTACGGAAATTATGAGGGTGATGGGAGACAATGTATGAACCATAGATGGGCTATGTTAAATTGTTGTGCTAGCATTGATGGAAATACAATCACATTTATGAAGATTGATTGTAATGGGACATGTTGGATGTCATTTGGTTAACTGGATGAAAAAGTTGAAGGTAAGTGAAAATATACCTTCCTTGATACTATTTTCTCAAATGACATGATTTCAAATGTACATGAATCTGGTTTAGAACGTGAATAGTTCATAGGGGTGAGCGAGCGATCATTCTCCATGTTTTTCACGAAAACTATGGTTTGTGCTATCTTGAGAATGATATGTTTTATAAAATATGTTACTTTATGTTTTGAAATATGAAAATAGCGCCCCATGTTATGTTTCATAATTGTTTATGAATATGTTTTCAAGTGCGATAAATATGTTTATTTTAGAAACCATGCTTACTGCTTATAATATGCTTATGAACTCTATGTTATTATTTCGCACATAGATGATGTTTAAGGGGCATAGGAGCCAAGATATGAATTGATTATCACATGGATCATGATGTCAAAGCTTTTATAGTATAGATGACCAAAAGGGGCATACATCGAAGACAAATGTTTTGGAGAGTACCCTTAGGTAACTGAGAGGGGATCTGGTCGCACAGATCGAATGCCTAGCAACCACACATGCAGGCATAAGATCATAGTTGAGACTATCATTGAATAACAACAATGTAGCCATGTGGTTATTTCTAGCATTTCCATGTGAAAACATACAACATTATAGTGAGATCAGGCATTGATTACATGTCATGATATACACATGGTGGTTAAAGCGTGTCAGTGTCTATAGGTACTCCCCAACAGAAGTAAAGTTATATATGTAATGGAAAAAGGCCTATTGACAAATGTTCACATTCTAAAAGTACCTTTTGGTTTCAGAAATGTTCTCGTGATTTTAACATGTTGTATAACGATTTTAATTTGTATATATTGCACCCCTACTTAAAAAAAGGTTGTCCTAACATTAAGTGAGGAAGTTGGATACTTGGAGGTCGTTGGTTAGAGAGTATTAGTAAAAATAACGCATGCATTATCAGTTGAGATATAAATGCAAACTCCTCCCTCCCACATCAGTTGTGGAAGGTCAATATGACCCACTTAAATAGGTTGGACCCACTTAAATAGGTTGAACCCAATCCCATTAGTATGAGGCCTTTTGGGAGATGCCTAAAACCAAATCCGTGAGGGCTTAGCCCAAAGCGGACAATATCATACTAATGTAGGGTTGGGGTGTGGCACGCGTGGTCCCTACAAGTGGTATCAGAGCCTAGGTTCGAAGGGCAGGAGTAATGGACCGACGTGTGCGGAGTCACCGGTGTGGCATTTGGACCAAAAAGATCTTTGTAAACAAAATTTTTTATGCAATGCATGGTATTTTTAATGCATCAAACCAAACAATGCATAAAATATTCCACGTATAATTAGCGCGAGCATAATTAAATACATGCATTACTAATGCAAGCATTATAATACACTCTATTTAGCATTATTCTCATGCACTTTACCCAACGACCCTTTAATGTTTGTACTCAGTCCCAAGGGAATTTTTGTTGTTCTCCATTTCAAGCGCAAACATGCGCAAACTTAGGAGTCGAGATAGGCATTCAACTCCTCCAGCTTTGTTATGGTGAGTCTTACTACATTGCTTATAAGAGCAGTCACGTCATGTTTAGTATTTTGTCTTGCCCAGTTACGACCCACACAATTATTTATTATTTAGACAGTTAAAAGCTCATTGTACGCTTTGAGTTGATGTATCTATATATGTTTAGGTATAAACTTCTAAATTTTTTGGAGACGAACCAGCTATACGTCGAATTTAAAGATTATGAATGCTTTAATTCATGATGCATACAGAGTCTATGAATGGGTATGAAAAGGTTCTCTCAATGAAAGTTAGGGAGCCGGGGACTTCTCATTCAGTTTTGGGGAATGACAGGCAGGTAGCAGGGGTTGGAGTAAGCGGATATGCTTGTGATGTAGTTCGAAGTAGATGATATGCAGAGAGTCAAACATTTCAAACCCCGACTATGAATTTTTAAACTTTTTAACTACAAAAGATTGTGAATCTCTGTATCTGGAACTTGTACTACTCACAAACAAATATCCAATTTCAGTCCAGTGCAGTAGAAAATATTCTAGATTAGCTACTGTACAGACCCAAACTACCTATTGGTCTTATACAAGAAAGTTGTATGTCCATGGTTGGGAAATTGGCAAATTCGTTTGTACTCGATCTTGATTTCACAAATCAAGTGAATACAATTCACAGAACATAGAAGATATATCATTTTTCTGGTATCAAGGGTGTCACTCTCCTATTTTTTATTTTTATTTTTTTGAAAGAAGAACGAAAATTGAGGGAAAATTGAACTCCCGAAGGACAAAAATCCGACAGAAAATGAATTTAACTTAACTGTGTGGGCAACTTAGACCTCTCAAACTTTATTACTGAGAACATTACAAGACAACAGATCATTATTCAGGTGTAGGATCAAAGTATGATACCTTTACATTCATATGTCCAGTGAATGACTGAAGAGGAGAATCAAGAATACGAGACGTGCATGTTGTCAGATCCCACAGCTTTATTGTATTATCTGTAGATGCAGACACAAGAGTTGTTGAATCGATGAACTTGACATAGCTCACTGTCTTGTTGTGCCCAACTAATGTGTATAGAGGCAACTTTGAGTTTCGTAGGTCGTAGTAATATATCTTATGATCTGCTGAACCAAAAGCAAGGGCCCGTCCAGAATCAACAGGGAACTGAACACAGCAGACATTGGCTTTTGTTTTTATGGTTCCAACACTTACTCCCTGTGGCAAACCAGGTAAGCAAAACCAACTTATTACACATCCACATTCAATCAACACAGCAACAATAACTAGATGACTGTAGTACATTTAGTTTTAAAGCTGACATCCACCAAATGCAAAAGTAGAATTGCCTGATTGATATTCCAAAGTTTTACGGAACCATCATCGCTCCCGCTTGCCAACATGGTTGGATCAGCTACTGAAAAGTCAACAGACCAGACACGTTTCTCGTGCTCTCTCATCTCCATAAAAAGCTGACTTCTTGTGACATCCCATACCTGTATTATATATATATATATATCTAAGCAAACGTCATTGTGGTTCTGCTAAATAAACAAGATTTAATGATCATGAGTTTGACATACCTGCACCACACCTTCAAAGTTACTTGAGGCAAGCTGGCTTTTGATATATCCATTCCAACATATATTGCTTAACTTTGATCTATTAGCCATTTCAACGACTGGATAGTGTATATCACGATCCGCATTTAGAATTGAGTTATATTCAAAAACTTTGATCTTCTTATTTACACCAGCCGTTGCAAAAAATTCACCATCACGATCAAAGCTGAGAGAACATATGAGATTGGAAGAGTTTAGAAGATCCCCTTGCTTCAAATCTGCCTTCACTTCTAACTTGCTATAAGAAAAATACTTGCATAGACCCTCCAAGTATGAATTGATCCATCCCATCTGTCTATCGCCATTGCACGCTCCCTTTGATGACAAATTACTCAGAGAACTCCTTTCAGTAGCTGTAGCGGAACTTTTACATTCCGGACTTGTTTGACAGTTTCTACTCATAGATTTGTCCCTTTTAATAACCCTGCGTCTTGTCATGAAATAAGCTGCCTCCAATTTTCTGAAGTTCTTCATCAACCGGGAACTTTTTGCCGAACTGCAGCCTTTATATTCAATATGCCTTTCTGATCTCTGGCTTTCATCTGGATGGATATCAGATTCCTCACCTGTGCTGGGCCTAGACCTCTTTCTAGATCCAGAGCTCCCTGAATCGTGATCTTCGGTATTTGTCCTCCGAGAATTCAAATGCTTAGCTGGTTCTAAGCTTGAGACTCCTTTTAACTTCAGGGTTGTCTGCATCTTAGTGGCCTCTTCAATATCAGAGGATACAAAAGACACTATTTCGTGCAAATTTTCCATAGCCTCCTGCTTTTTCTGTTGGATTAGCAAAAGGAACTCCAGCAACAATTCCTGCTCATCTATCTTTTCTCTAAGCTCAATTGCTGCTTCACGTTCTTCCAAGTCATGTCTTGGAGTTCTAAGGAATTCACTTTCTAGCAACTCACTGTCATCAATTTAAAGGAATGAATGAGGAGAGAGTGGCAAAGAGTCAGGGATATTGATGTTAAGATGATCAATTGCATTAATATTCATTTCAATGAAAATCCGCTGAAAGCAGCAGAGATAGTAGAACCAGAAGAGCGAATTCAATGTCAATTGCCAGATATCTGAAATGCATTTTATGATTAGATTTAATGGACTTCACTCAGAGTACTCACTAGAAGATAACTTTTATGTCATTATTATCTATGTCATTTTAAAGGAGTGGAGGTCGCGAATTAGAGTAGCAGGCTAATTGGTTGGTAGGGTTAGGTGGATGTCTGGCCTTGGGGTATAGTAGGGTAGCAGGAGTAGTCGTGTTTTATATGATGTATTGTTATTATATATCGTATATGTGTTAATTCTATTATATTTACGTACTATCATGTGCTTTTCGTTTATTAATCGCTCTTTCTGTTTCCTTTCCTTTCCTTTTCTTTTTGTCATATCTAGTTTATTCTGCTTATGGGTTTTTGAGACAAGGGTTCCCAGGAAACAACCTCTCTACTTCTATGAGGTAGTGGTAAGGTCCGCATACATTCTACCCTCTCCAGACCCCACTTGTGGGATTCCACTGGGTATGTTGTTGTTGTATTATTTATGTCATTTTACCATCAATGTTAGAATTATTTTCCCTTGCCCTCCTTTCTACTACAAATGAAACAAAGAGCGTCTTTTTTTTTTGGAGACAGTAACAATTTGTATTTCTATTTCCAGAATAGTCAAACCTGCCGCAACATGTTACAGGTTTCTAATTACAAATTAAAGAGAGTATATAGGAAGATCTTCAATCCTATGACAAAAATTACAGGAATCTTAAGACATTCACAACTGATTCTAGATCTTCCATATACTTCTGTTTACACCAAAAAATGAAACAACACGGACAGTTTATCTTCATCTTCTGGATAGTGTTGCTCTTGTTCTGGAACATCTGAGGTTCCTTTCTTTCCACATTGACCACCAAAGATAAGCTAATAAAGTTCAAAGATGGAAATTGTCAAGGAAATCAGAAATGATTTTGTAGATTGTGTTGTGCCCAAGATAATTCCCGGAGATAAACGAAATAACAAATGACACAAAAACACAAAATTTATGTGGTTCGGCA
>JAPFFP010000012.1:4754917-4767276 GCA_026153255.1 Solanum medicagineum | reverse complement strand
GCGTACATCCAACCCCCCCTTACCCCGCAATGGGCGGGAGCCTTTGAGGCATTGGGGTAATGTTGTTGTTGTTGTTGCTGCTTTAGCCATGTATCAGTTATTTCAGTTATCAGCATAGCATCATTGGTGAGTCTCATGCTACGAAGGCACAATCATCTATGAGTTTCTACTGTCTTTCTTTTAGAGTTACTTTCAGACTTTCACATGAATAAGTTAGGGCTTATCCTATACCATATTTATGCAGTAGAGTCTATGTTAGATCTAGCATATGTTCAATTATTTGATGTTTCTCTTAATTTTACTTTGAATGAGTTGTCAAGTCGAAAGTGTTTTGAAGACTCAATTACACACTTCTTTTCCCTGTATGATTCTTATGTTATCTTACGTTATGCTTATGCTAAGAGGTTTGCTTAGGGTCCTTCAAAATTCTACTCGTCGTGTCACATGTATGATCTAACTTGAGTTGTGACAATATTAAGAGAAATAGGATTAAAAATAAAGGTATACCAGACAAGGTAGGAGTAACTTCGATGGAAAACAACATGAGAAATGCGAGGATGAGATAGTTCATACATGTGGAGATACACAGATGGCCTAGTTTAGATGTGTGAGAGATTAGCTATGGATAGTTTTCAAAGAAGTCGAATTATACCAAAGAAGTATTAGAAAAATATGATTAAATATGACATGATGCTATTTTAACTTATGAGGAGGCCAATTAAGCATTAAAAATTTGATTAGACATGAAACGACACAATTTCAACTTAGATAAGAACATATACGTACACTTATTGGGACAGAAAAATATTATTCCCTCCTTCTCATTTTATGTGATAGCTTTTCATTTTTAATTCGTCCCCTCCAAAAAATATCACCTTATTAGAAACAATTTAATTTTAAAATTTCTCTTTTTCTTTAATAAAATGATTTTCAACCCCACAAATATCTATAAATGATTTTAGACCACAAATTTCAAAAGTTCTTTTTCTTCTTAATATCGTGCCAAATCAAAAGGTAATACATAAAATGAGATGAAGCAAATAGATAGGAGGACATTCTTATTAGTAGGTTGTCACGACTTCAAACAGGTCGTGAATGACACCCACACTAACTTTTCGATGGGAGAGAACCAATACTCTAACCCAATCTAACTAAACAACACAATGTAGATAATTCTAAGTTAAAAAGCGAATTAAATAACAAAACCCAGTTGAATTTCCATAAATTCAAACTAAATTTAGCCAATGCAAAATTCTACCCACAACTGAAAGTCACTGTACCAAACTCTATGTACGTGTCTAGTACAATAGGATGTAACCCTGAAAATCACAGAACAAAAATATGATTAAGTTTCTAAGTTCGGAAGCAAATGGACTAAAGATAATGGGAGAATCCATTGTAACCTGAAAGAACTAGCTCACTCATGAATTCTGGGAATCAACAATCACCTAGCTGAGATTTGTCTGCAACTTTATACTTAACGAAAAAAAAGCAAGTGCAGTATCAATAGACATAACAACAGTGTACCAGCATAAACAAGATATCTTCAAGCAACTAAAACACAGTAAATCATACACATATTGAAAATAACAAGTTCACTAATCATGTTCGATATACCAATGAAATAATAAACAATCTCAATACAATTTCAACCGTAGTCCTCAAGGGACCCATATCCAAACAAGTTGTGTGTCAGAATGTGACAGTCGATCCAATAATGTGTCAGAGTATGACACCCGATCTAATAATGTTTTAGAACGTGACACTATTCACAATTATAATCATAATCACAATCACAATACTAATCACAACGAATAATTCATACCTTGTCAAATTCAAATAATAAGTTCATTGCATGCGATTTGATCATGAAACTAATCAATTAGCTTTAGGTCATTATTCGTTTTTTCACATACATACACAAAGTACCATGAAGTAGTTAACATGCATATAACACACAAATGGGAATTTAAACTATCACTCACCTCGAATTAGCCTTGAACTCTATAAAATTTCGCTCTTGATCTATAAACAATAAAAAAATTATATAATCAGCGACAATGGCCTAATTATCCTAATTATATTAAAATTCTAACTCATGGCCACTTTCACGATCATCTCTCCTAACTAAACTTTTACCCACCATTAATTACAAGTCTAAATCTTTTCCTATAACAATTTTTCCTAGAATCTAAGGTCTAAGAATCATATTAAAAATTAGGGAATAAATTTATCCTTAGCTATGAAATAGGTGGAAAACTGAAAAGAAATAACACAAGGTCATTTGTGATCTCTCAAAGATGAAGGGGGAGAAATAAGAGTGAGTTTGGTACTTTTCTAACTTAAAAACCCCTGTTTGTCCCGCCATGGCAGCACCGTCATAACGAAAATAATTCCGTCATAGCGAATTGTACGGAAACAGAAATTCATAGCTTGTGTCCCAAACACTTTTTTACAACACACTCCTCAATTTATGACGTTCAATAATTTACCCTCTTGCGCGAAGATCAATTTCAGGAGTTCTACTAGCCCGAATTCAGTTCCGAAAAGGCGTACAAACTCCTTATCATCTTGGCTATTAACTCGAATGATCAAACTTATAATCTGACCCTCAATCCACAACCCGATTACCCTAGATCCCACACGACTCATATTCCATCTAAACCTGCACCAGACTAAAAATTTCCAATGAAAGTTTTCTAGCGCAATTTTTCTTCCCGTTGACCTACTCATAACGATGGGGTGAGGTCATTACATAGGTAGAAGGTTGTTATACTAATAGTCATAATATTATTCTTGTAGTCTCTTATTCTTCGACTTCTACTACTATTTGCTGTTTCGCATGATTGTATTATAACTTTATCTCGTTATAGTATTATTTTGTTACTATCTGATGCTTTTATTATCGTCCTCGATGCATACTTTTAAAAAAAATATTTTGAAATTATTTTTCACTTTGAGGGGTATTTTTGTTATTTTAATTGAGGAGGTGGACGTTGTATTCTAATAACTAGGCGCGAAGGCGTGTCAAAAAGGGGAAGCCACGTTGAGAAAACAAGTGAACAGTAAACTCTTAACAAAATAGTCAAATCGGCAAAAATGAGTTTTTCTGTAGAGATAAACTGGAGATTACAATAATTTAATTTCTATATATATACACGGATTTTTTCAATACATTTTAAGAAATTTTGATCCCGCAAATACTTTAAAACCTAGCTGTCTTCTCATTTCATCAGTCTTTTCTCTGAACAAAAACAGTCCATCAATGGAGTTGCCGCCATCTCGTTACAACTCTCAGAATTCCAAGTAAAAACACTCATCCATTAATCTTTTTTGGGGTTTTTTTATCTGGGGTTTCTTGATTTTGATGTATAAATAAAGGGTTGTTTTCTTTTTTCAGTAAAAACATATACCCATTTGGGATTTGATGGTTTCTTGATGATGCTGATACATTTTAGTTTTAATCATGTAGATAGAAAGAGAATTCCACCATTTATGTTTTTTTTTTGTGTGTGTGTGGGACTGATGATGTTGATACATAGAAAAAAGGGAATTCCAATAAAAAAATAAATCTATTTGACTTCTGTTTTTTCCCCTTTTATGTGGTCCCTAATTCTAAAAATGGTACAGAGAAAAAAAAGTTTTTTTTTCTGTTTTTTTGGTATATATAAATGGGGTTTCTTGTTTTGTTTGTATTTTTGTTTATGTGATTACTGTTTTCTGAGTAAAAAAAAAGAAAAAAAAGATTTGATTTTTTTTTTTGGTTGTATGTTTTACTTGTGTTTTTGTTTTAATCTGGTAGATGTGATTTGGATGATATTAGTACATCAGAAAAGGGTCATTTTTTGTTTTTTTTTCCTGTTGTTTTTGTTTTTCTCTTGTTATTTTAATGGTGTTTTTGCTGATGAAATGAGTGTTCTAAGAGCAAAAAGATTGGATCTTTTTTCACTGTTATGTTGTTTCTTCTTTTGTTTGTATTTTGTTTATGTGATTACTGTTTTCTGAGAAAAAAAAAATGCACATTTGATGTTTTTATTTTTTGGTTATATTTTTTGCTTGTGTTTTTGTTTTAATCTGGTAGCTGTGATTTTTGATATTAGTGCACCAGAAAAGGGTCATTTGATGTTTTTTTTCCTGTTGTTTTTGTTTTTTTCTTGCTATTGTAATGGTGTTTTTGTAGATGAAATGAGTGTTCTAAGAGCAAAAAGATTGGATCTTTTTTCGCTGTTATGTTTGTTATTTTAATGGTGTTTTTGCATACGAAATGAGTGTTCCACCTGAAGTAAGAGCAAAAAGATTGGATCTTTCTTATTTTATTTCATTTATTTGTGATTCTGATGCTTTAATTAAAGTGTGTTTCACCAGAATTCCCAGCAAAACTTTGAACCATTTAATGCTTTTCATTTAATTTGGTTCTTTTTTTCCTTGTATGATTCTGCTAGTACTGTTGTTCTTTTATTTTTATTCACCTTATGTTTGTTTGTGTCAGCGGCGGAGGGATCGAGGTTTCATATGAAACTCATTCTGACGGAAAGTTTGCATCGTTTATACATGATTAAAAAATGTTCTTTTAATGTGTGTGTGTGTGTATATATATATATATATATATATAGTAGACGTTGAACCTCTTTGGCTTTTTGGTGTGTTTACTTCTTTGTATTTTGAACCCCTTAGTAAACAATTTGGTTTCTATGATTCCGATGTTATTAATTCACAGGAAAAGAGTGCTTCCACAAACTTCAAATAAAACACATTTCAATTTTATGTGATTCTTGATGTTATTGATGCACAGGAAAAGAGTGTTTCGAAAGAACTTCAAGTAAAACAAATACTGTTTCGAAAGAACTTCAAGTAAAACAAATACGATTTTAATTTCCTTTTCTATTATTTCTTGTTTTCATTTTGTGTCTGTGATTCTGATATCATCAATGAACAGGAAAAGAGTGTTTCCAAGCAACTTCAAGTAAAATAAATACAAATTTCATTTGATTTTCTTTTTATTTTTTGTATTCTGTGTGTCTGTGTGATTCTGATGTTATTGATGAACAGGAAAAGAGTGTTTCACCAGAGTTTTATGTAAAACGCGTACTCATTTGATTTTCTCTGTTTTTGTTGTGTGGTTCTGTATGATACTTATGGTATTAATGCACAGGTAAAGAGTGATTTTCTTTGTTTTCGTTGTGCTGGTCTGTGTGATTCTGATGGAATTAATGCACAGGAAAAGGGTGTTCCCTGGTGGGAGTTCAATCGATGTGTGGGCGGAGGATGTCTCGCCCCCTATGGGTTTGATTTCAAAACCAGAGAGTGCTAAACAGAAAGAGGTATAAAATACTTTCATTTGTTTCCTTCTCTAAGATAGATAGTACTCTGAAGCTTCTTAACGTAGCTTTCACCGATGATTAAATAGCCGTCTGCACAACCGATTAAACTTAAAATAGACACCGGATGTAAAATATATGTATAATATGTGAATGATTATGTATAATCGACGTACAATCTATGTATACCGGCTTGAAAAAGTGAACAGTAAAGCTTTATATAGTCATGAAATCATCTGTTTCATTACTTATAGCATGCAATGTGGCCTACCAGCCTTTAGTTAAGTGGGAAGTTTGGTTAAATAATACATACAACATGTTGCGTGCAAGACTCTTTTCTTAATTTTTTCAATTTCTTATACAGGAGCTGCGTAGATGTTTTGATTTGAATCTCCATTGTTTTGTTTTTCGAGGTTATAGCTTGCAGGAGTAACACTTTTTTCTAATACATGTACTAACGTGATGAAGCGTGTTCATTTTGTAGCCTATTCACCATGAAGAAATAGATCTTGACATGAAAGGAGGTTATAATGATGTGATATGTCTTGATGAGGATACTGAATCTAGTGGCAAGGGAAAGGTAATCGGAATTTACTGATTGTTATTACAATGATCTTAGCATCGTACTGAAGTACTGATTATCTCTATGGTTTATGTGTTTTCTATTGGGGCTATTTTATGAATTCTTGCCTCTTTTGCAGGACGATTTTCTCCAGCTATCCCTTGGTTGTGGTGGTTCAGCAAATAGTGTTGGACCAAGTGAAGCTCAGTCTTCGAAGAAGCACTGCCCTTCAGAATCAGATGAAATGCCCGCCGACCTATTATATGAAGATCATCTGTCTATGTACATGTATTGGACTGACCTAGTTCATAACGACTATGCAAATTTGCAATCACATTTTTATCATATGGATACCACACCTGGAGTTGAGGTTCCACTCCCATGGATGCCTGGTTTTGCTGAAGCAACTAAAAGCACATTTTTCACTTCGAAAGCTCCGAGTACGCCTTTTGGAGGAGAAACCCCTGAGGTACTAAAGGACCAGTCCGCTTCATGGTATGACTTAAATAATGCTTTTAAGCCTACACCATTTGAGCTCTCTTTGTCATCTGGGGGACGTGCTTTTGGCAAGAGCAAATTTCCTGGCAAAGGAAACTCAAAGGGGATAACTATTAAAGAACAAAATGATTCTACAAACGGATCACGCGGGGCAGAGAAATCTGTTCCTGGTGCAATTCCTTTCCCCACAGTTCCCTTTGTACCTCCACCAATGCCTGGTTGGATGAATTTACCCCATAATATGACAACTGCTCAAGCTTCTTCAGGATTTATGCTCGCACCAGGTGCTATGAACCCTCCCCCTATGAATCAGTTTCCGTATGTTCTCCCGCCAAATGCTATGAACTATTCTCCTCAGGAACAGCTTTTTTCGGGGTCTGTTCTTGCACCAGATGCGATGCACTATTTCCATCCGGAAATGGTTCCTGGACTCTGGGCGCCTGTTCCGCATAACAGCGCAACTCCCTTGATGCCTGTTCCGCATAACAGCGCAAATCTCTTGATGCCTGGTCCGTATAACAGCGCAAATCTCTTGATGCCTGTTCTACATAACAGCACGAATCTCTTTATGCCTGCTCCGCATAACAGTGAAAATCTCGTGATGTATGTTCCGCATAACAGTGCAAATCTATCACTCCAGTGTGAATCAGCTCCTAGTAATGAACAACTTCAAAATTTAGATGAAAGCCTGAAGAATTTCCGTCTTTTCAAGAAATTTGATACTGTTGAAGATCATTCAGACCATTACTTTGCTGCATTCGCATCTCATGACAACCAGGTTGGTTTAACTTAGAATAGGTGTTTGATAGTTTTGATTTAGTTGTTCATTATTTTATTCCTAAATGTTTGTTACTCTGTGTAGATCTCTAAGGGTTGCGCCAAGAGGATACAGGAGGAATGGAAGATACTGGAGAAAGATCTACCTGGTAACCTGAGCAAATTTTCCAGTCTTTTGTAGCATTCCTAATTGATCCGTGATACTTGTCTTTGTCATCAAGTTATTGAAATTTCACATACATATAATTACAGTCATCTGAATGCCTTTTCATGAGCAGTTACCATATTTGTCCGAGTGTATGAAACACGAATGGATCTGTTGAAGGCCGTGATCATTGGAGCTGATGGAACTCCGTACCATGATGGCCTTTTCTTTTTTGATGTTTTATTCCCTAGCAACTATCCCAATGATCCACCAGTATGCATCTCATTTCTTCTCTGACTACTTTACTTATGCCGTCTTTTTCGCCTAAGACGCCTCAAGTTATCTGTTGAACTGTTCTATTTTTTCATTTCTTAAACCTGAAGCCTAACACATTGCTAATTATTGCTTCCAGCAAGTACACTACCATTCTTTTGGCCTTCGTATCAATCCAAACTTGTATGAGTGTGGAAAAGTCTGCCTGAGCCTTCTTAACACTTGGGAAGGTGGAACGAAGGAGAAATGGATCCCTGGTGAATCAACTATGCTGCAAGTTTTGGTTTCCATACAAGGGCTAATCTTGAATGCAAAGCCCTATTTCAATGAGCCTGGATATGATATGATGAGTGGTTCATTAATAGGGGAACAAGGCTCACTGCAGTACAACGAGGGCACTTACATTTCTAATCTGAAGTCAATGGTCTATTGTATAAGGCGACCACCAAAGGTATATTGCTCATGACCATCTCTTGGGTTTATCTGTCGTAATAGTGAAGTTACAAAACTAATTTTTAATGTCTCATTAAAGCAACGAACTTTAGCGCTGTTATGAAGTCACAACTATTTAGTCAATAGAGATGCTGAACTTCACCATTGTAACAGTCTAGTCATGCTTGAATGAAGTACAAATTACTTTGATTCAATCCTAGACTTTCCCTTTTAACAACAAAACTTACTCGTTAAGGTAACTTTATTGTTATAGTTGGTAAAGTTTTGTGATTTTATGGTTATAATGGGTAACATTTAGTTCCTTTAATGTAACAAAGTAGCTTTTTGACTTTTACTGTTCTAGTCGATAAAGTTATAAAAGTTCTGTGATCATAGGGGAAGTTCTCTGTACTTTCTTGATGTGACGCTGGCTCTCTTGTGCTTTTGGTACTAATTCAAACATCCTGCTTTCTTGCCACAGCACTTTGAGGATTTTGTTGTAGGTCATTACTTCCACCGTTGTCAAGACATTCTTACGGCATGTAAAGCATATATGGAAGGTGCTTGTGTTGGTAGCCTTGTTAAAGGGTGTGTTGTCGAGGATGGTGGTTATGCTGGTAGCTCTGAGATATTCAGGGCCATGTTGGCAGAATTCATGGGTATACTTGTAGCTGCATTTACACATATTGGTGTAAAGGATTGTCAGAAGTTTCTTCCCTCAGAGGATAAGGCGTCAACAACTGGAGAAATTTCAGTTAAGATGGATGCTGCAGGCCATATATAGACTTCAGTATTTGCATACACCTATTGTGTTGATAAACTAGTTTTGGCTTGTATTATGGCAGTTGAGTGTCTCTGTCTATGGCTGCTATGACATAGTTTTTCATTTCAACTGGTTGATCAAGTGACTTTTTGTGAATTGTTGGTATCAAGTTTGTTGGCTTGTTCAAGATTTCTTTCTTTTGTTTCTAGCTTTGTCTATAGAAACAGCCTCTCTATTCCGGAAACGACCTTTCTATCTCTATGAGATAGTAGTAAGGTCTGCATACATTTTACCATCTCTAGATCCCACTTGTGGGATCCCACTGGTTATGTTGTTGTTGTCGTCTTTGTCTGTAGAACCATAGTATAAAGTTTCACTAGAGGGGTAATTGTATTTTTAACCATTACCCAAATCATTTTATGATCCATTATCTCACCTGTTTTGACCTAGTCCATTTTGATCCAAACAAATTTGGTTCGAGTTGGATTGGTTCGTTGGTTGTCTTGTCCTATTCAAATCTGACTCCAACCTGCTCAAGTGTTACCCCTCTTTAGTTATGCTAAGATTATTTTTTATGCTAAGAGTAACATGCAATGCATAATTTTTTTTTCAAAAAGATATTTGTTTACAATAATACTCTCCATAAATATGGTGGAAAGGATATGGAGAAGGTTTTGAGCAACAATTATATTTTTAATCATGCTAATGCATGCATTAAGAATACGTCATTTGGTAGCTTGTTAGAGTTACGGAAATATTTGATTAGTTATGCAGAATCAAGTTATTTATGTATTACCTATTTCGCCTTTTATCCTAAATAAAATAATATTAAAATTTCCTCATAACTTACATAGATATCCACCTGATCTTTTAAGAGCAAAAAGAGACATACATGAAACAAATTGTATGGTATAAATAAAATATACATAAATAATAAATATTTAGATGGATCTTGCTAACCTTACATGAAGTTAGTAAATTAACATTATTTCTATTTATGCATTTTCGTCGATGTGCTTATTTGATAATTAAGTAATTATCTTTTTTTTAGTAAAGTAATATATTTAATAATTTATATAATTATACAAATATATTCCTATATTAAGAGTCTATAGGGTTATTTCATTTCATTTTAATAAGAAGTTTTTAGAGTTGAAGTTTTGTCAAAAAAATTCCTACTTTAACTATATAAACGTTTGTGACTTTACCCATATGAAATATCAACTATAGACGTAGGATAGAAGACTCTCAAAATTTATTAATATGAATAAGCATAAAATGACAAGTAATAAATATAGCTCCTCATTTTATAATGTTACATGTCAATAATTTGAATAATTTATAATATTATAAGGAAAATAAGTACGAAGTATTATTATTTATATATATACTATATTAAAAGCGTGAAGACCCTTACAAATGTTATTTGAATTTTTTGCCCTTCCTTAAAATATTTTGCTTTAGACAACTTCATCTTTTCCCTATTTTATTGTTTAGTTATTTATTTAGTTTTAAGATTTATTTATTTATTGTATTTGTTTAACGACAAATATTATTTATATCTAATTTTAAAGTTGATGCATTACACACATACAAAGCACGTACACTGAGCTAGTATACACATATATAAAGGGGTAAAATAAAGTGTAAAATACGATTATTAAATAAGAAGTAAAAACTAAATAGAATTTGTTTATGAATTTGTGGTTCCTCTCAAGACCATGCTTAGCTTTTCTATATATAGTGTGTTAAGGTTTGGGAAAATACTTTTTCGAGAAAATAAGTTTTTTAAAAATAAAAAAAAATAAGTTTTATAAGTGATATTTTAAATTTATTTTTTGCTTTTCATCTATCTAAACCCACCCCTTGACATCCCACTGTTCCCACCCCCGAATCTACTCCGAGCCTCATTACATAATATTTTCTTATTTATTTATTTATGAAATACTAGAAAATAAGTAAACAATCAGTTTTTTTCCCATATCGAACTCACCCTTTGTTCTTGTTTGGATGGAAGTTAGAATAATTTAATTAGATGTTTGCATTAACCATATTAATTAGATCCGGGGTACATATAAACATTATAGACTTATTTTTTATTATAATCAACAGTCCATTTAAGTTGGTCATTTTAATCATGAGATGTGAACTTGATATTTTTAATATCTTGTGCTTTTGAATCACCATTGCATCTTGAGTGCTTGATAGAAAAGAAATTTAAGCTATTTATGCACATAAAATAAATAATAATAACATATAATATTTAGTGAAATTTTACAAGTGGGTATTGTGGGAAGGGTAATATATACACAAATCTTACCAGTATCTCATAGAGATAGAGTGATTGTTTCCGAAAGACCCTCATCTAAAAAACATCAACCCCAAAAGCAGAAAATACAAAATATGAAAAAAACGACTAGAGTGGAAAGCAAATGATAATTTATAAAGATAACGAAAGTAATAAAATGAATTACGAACAATAATAACATAATATTTAAAGACACGACTACCTCTACTAATCTATTTATATCACAAAGCCATACATCATTCTACCCTTACTAGTCGTCTAACCTTCTACTCTAATATGCGACCTTCACTTCTTTCTATCTAAAATCATGTCCTCGGTGATACGAAGCTGCGGTATATCCTATCTAATCACCTCCCCTAATACTTTTTTGGTCTACCTCTACCCCTTCACATAACTCCTAAATTTAACCTCTCGCATCTCCTAATAGGAGCGTTAGTACTTCGTACTTCTTCTCTACACATGTCCAAACCATCATAATCTCGTTTCTCCCATTTTGTCTGCCACAGAGGCAACTCCTAACTTCCTCCGAATGATCTCATTCCTAATCTTATCCCCTAGTATGTCCATATATCCATCTCAACATCCTCATATATGCAATCTGCATCTTCTGAACATGTGAGTTTTTGATTGGCCTGCATAATATCCCATAAGTAAATACAGTCTAACCACCATCTTGTAAAACTTATCTTTAAGTTTAGATGGTATCTTCTTATAATACAATACTCCAGATGAAAGCCTCCATTTCGTCCATAATGCCCCAATATGATGTGTGACACATCATTGTTGATATTGCACTATCGTAGATGATAGACCCAAGATTTTTAAAGTTTTCTCTCTTGGGAATAGATTGAGTGGCAAGTCTCACTTCAATGTCTGCTTCATCTCAAGCAACATTGAATTTGCACTCTATGTATTCTGTTTTGGTCCTACTCAGTTTGAATCCTTTTGATTCCAAAGTATGACTCCAAACCTCCAACATATCATTAGCTTTATCCCGAGCCTCATCAGTCAGTACTATGTTATTCGTAAATAGCATATACTATGGACCATCATCCTAAATAGACGGTATTAGCTCATCCATTACAAAGGCAAAAAGGAAAGAGCTTAATATAGATCTTTGATGAAGTCTCATCTCAACAGGAAAACACCCTGAGTCTTCTCCTACCGTGCTTACCTGAATTTTGGCTCCACCATACATGCCTTTATCACCCTAATATACACTATTGTAATACTTTTCGCCTCTAGACACCTCAATAGGACATTCCGTGGAACTTATCATAAGC
>JAPFFP010000012.1:4736734-4754817 GCA_026153255.1 Solanum medicagineum | reverse complement strand
TAAGGCAAGTGAATTTCTTAACCTTTGTTAAGTATATAGAATCTTGTGCTTCTTGTATGAGGTGTTGAGAATGATTTTGAGGTATTGAGTTACTGTTGATGTTGTACCGAACTATGTTGTTGTGAACTGCGCATTGTACTAAAATAAGGCATTTTCTCATTATTGTGTAAACATGCCTATTTGCATTGACTTTTATGACAAGTATTATTGACACCCAATTTTTACCCTCCATGGTGTCAAATTAATCATCGAGTTTTTATTTTAGTTCCAATGATTTTTAAACAATTTTTTTTTAAAAAAAAATTTAAATAATTAAAATTATATTTGAGGGACGTGTCGCACACCGTGATAGATACTATGATTCGAGGGTCGTGTCGCACGCCGCGACGGATACTATGATTCGTGTCACATGCCTCGACGGTTACTATGATTTGAGGGACGTGTCGCACGCCGCGACGGATACTATGATTCGAGGGTCGTGCCGCACGCTGCGACAGATGCATGGACTAGAAGTCCCACATGGGTCCCGGACTATGAGACAGCAGGTGTGTATCACTAGAACAGACATGCATCATTTTATTTGACATTGCATTGCATTGCATTGTATTACACCTCATTATCATTTATAAACATGTGAGTGCTTTTTATGAAAATTGGGATAGATGCATTTGATCCCTGGTGTTGTTGATATATAATAGCTCGTGCTATGTAAATTATGAACTGTTAGGCTGGATTGATTTTATGTATGTTGTAGTTGTGGGGGTTTGGTTGGAGTGTTGGGGGTACCTGTATTCTATATTACTTGATTTTGTGTTTAGTAGTTCACTTGCTGAGTACCGTGTGTTTTGTACTTACCCCTTGCTACATTTTGTAGGATGCAAGCCCGATCCCTCTGGTGAGACTTTTCTCATTACAGGATCGAGCTTCTGGATTATTCTTAAGGTAGTTGCTTATGTCTTCAGCAGACCTTCAAGGAATCCATTATTATATTATGTTCTATTTTGAGAACTAGACATTTGATACATGTATTTTATTTGAGAATTCTATATTTAGAAGTTTGTACATGTGACACCAGTCCTTGGGATAATTGTAGTTTGGTATTCATATGATTAACTATTGTATTAGTCTATTCATCTTCCGCAATTATTGTATGTTTGGATTAGCAAGTGTTAGGGTGACTCGCCTTGGTGGGTTAGGTGAGTGCCATCACGCCTGAATTTCGGGTCATGACATATTTGAGCCAAACTTTTAACGGATGACATAAATGAACCTTTTGTTAAAGTTTGATAGAATATTTGAGCCTTTTTCCTTTTGTAAGTATACATATATATGTATATATTAAAAATAAATTACAGTATAAAACAGTTAATAGGACACTCGTTGAATATAAATATTAGTTCTTGTTCATCAATTATCGTCATTTAGCATCTCGAGTTTTTTACATATCATGTTAGTATTTTAGTTTTATTCTAATTCTTTATTACATGTTTGAAGTTTTTTATTTTTATTTGTCATAATAATAATTTTATTCTTTTCTTACTTGTTACAATTTCCTTTTCTTGACCCATTCATTCAAAATCAATCTATTACTTTTTTTATTTTAGAAATAGAATTGAAATAAAACTTAAAATCTTTGAGTCATTTATCAATTAGAATTATAGTTAGATAAAAATAAAAATATTGTTAGACTCCTTGTATTTATATATGTGACTTGTGAGTTTTTTCACAAAATAAAAATATTAGTTCTTCTTCATCAATCACCGTCATTCAGCATCTCGAGTCTCCATGTCATGTTAGTATTTTAGTTTTATTCTATTTTTTTATTACGTATTGAAGTTTTTTTATTTTTATTTGTTCATAATAATAATTTTATTCTTTTCTATTTACTTGTTACAATGGATAATTTAGAGTTCATTAAATTGATATTTAAATTTATATATATATGTATTTTATTTTTGAGTTTGCATATGACCAATCGACTATAGATTATTTATTACATTATCCACAATCCTCTATTATTTGATCCTAAATTACTAATTATGCAGATTATATGATCTTAATCTAAATTTAATGAAGTGATGCTTTTCTAAAAAATATTCCAAACGTACAAAGTCAAGTTTAATAACTCAAGCTTTAGCTTCCACTGACTTGTTAGAACGGGTTAATGAGTCAAAAATATCGACGAAATGAAGGAATTATCCAAATTTCTTACCGGTTGATCCGGAAGAACGACTACCTATTCGAGAAGACAAATTTTATTTAAATTTTATATTATTTGATAATTTTTTTGTCATAAAGTTCACTACTAAGAGGCCTTAAATTTTTTGAGGCCAAAAGCAAAAACTTCATTAATTTCTCTCTTGAACTATCCTTGACTCTTCAATTTTTTTGTCATAAAGTTCACTACTAAGAGGCCTTAAATTTTTTGAGGCCAAAAGTAAAAACTTCATTAATTTCTCTCTTGAACTATCCTTGACTCTTAAATGGTGACACTGCTTAGAAAGTATCCTGCATACGCCATTGCTAAAGATAACCAAGTGATTTTCCCTCTTCAAACATGATTTAGCAATAACCAACTCAAAGGCTTTATCAAAATCTAAAAGAGATGTTCCACCTCCATTCCCTTCCCCAAAATTAAAGCCTCCATGAACATACCTCTCACAACCTCATCCGAATCTTCCCACAAGAGCTTTAGTGACTATTGATCACAAGTTTAACATACATCATCCTATCATTAATACTCATGGCCTCAATCACATACTCCCCAAGGTTCTTATCTACTAGGATACCTACTCTATTTCTATCCCTAGAGCCACCAGGGTAACATAATTTAAACCCGTCTACGTCCCGAGTTTTGGTACCTAACCATTTGATCTCCTGAACACATGGTATATTAATATGTCTCATTTTAAGTCTCTTCGCTAACTCTATGGACTTATTTGTAAATGATCCCATGTTCCACGATCCTACTCTCAACTTAAGTAAGCTCGTATCCCTCTTACCACTACTACCTTTTGCCTTCAACCCCAATCGACGACATTACCCTAATCCACCATCAGACCCCAAAGCCACTAAACTACGAACTAATAACTTTACAAAAAATCAAGAAGACATAATCTTTCAAAATCAACAACCTAATGGTAAAATAGTACTCGTCCTCAATATTCTCCAGATAAAAATTTGATGGATGATCAAAAGTATACAAATATCTACAAACATAAGAAACTATTAGTCCTCTATGTGAGATTTCAAGAATGTTGCGTCTAAACTCGAAGAAAAAGTACTATTTTGATTTTTTTTAAAATTTTTTCCAACTCATATTTCTCGAAAAAGTGATGAGATCGATGATCTCAATGAGATTGATATTCTAATTTTTCTTCTTAGAACATATTAATTTGACCCATAAGCAGGATCAAACATGTTGTCGCCAGAAGCAGAACCCCGTATTTCTTCTAGAGAATCTCCTAATTGTTTCAGAGTAACTAAAAAAAAGATTCTTTAACTAGAAAGAATTCGCTTCAAATATAGGATATCTATCCAAAAATTTTTACGACTCAATTATAGATGATAAAATAATTAAAAATTTGACCTTTTCGAACTCTAAGATATTTTTATCTCAGTATATAAAAGAACAAAAATGATGTGAAAGTGACACGTGTACTGCCAAACGCTAGCTCATCAACTAACACACATTCATCACCTCATCCATTTTATCAACAATACCAAACAAACTCCACTCCACTCCGCCACACAAATCTCTCCACTCTGCCATGGCAACCATCGCCGTTCCTCGTGCCGCTGCTTCTTCTTTGCCGTCATCGGCATCGTTATCTCCGATTTCCGGTCGCCGGTCCTCTGTTAAATTCTCTATATTCAATGGTCTTAAGGTCCAGTCGACTCGTTCATCGGTCTCCTTTACCTCATTTACCAAATCTGTTCCAAGTAGAAGAGGAAGAATCGTCTGTGAGGCTCAGGATACTGCTGTTCTAGGTGATTATTTCTTTTTTCCTCTTTTTTAAACCATACTACTTGTTTGATTTTGGAGAAATAAGTTATTAAAATTGGGGCGGGAGAAGCTGTAATGGTGGAGGGGATTACACCGTATTAGCTGGAAAATCGAACCTTCAACAGCAAAGTTTATGTATGGGTAGTTAATCAACTGAGCCACTGAGATTCACCTCGATAATTCAGGATTCAAATTTTACGAGTTTGAATTGGGGATTCCTCATTTAGTATAGTTGATTTGATTTACTAGGTTCAAAATCCATTTATCAAGTACTGTTTGATTTTAGTTTGAGATATTTGGGTCTTTTTTAAGCTTGAATTCGGACTAAAGAAATGCTTAAACACGCATTTGAACGTGGTGAAGCAAAGATAGTTCAGGATTTGAATTTTACGAGTTAGAGTTGTGGATTCTAGCACAGTTCATTTGATTTACTAGGTTCGGAGTCTATAGGTCAGCTCCTGCTTGCTTATAGTTTGAGATGTTTGGGTTTTTCTCTAAGCTTATTACGAACTCCCATCTTGTTGGTGAGAGCAACAACATAATACTCATTACAAGTTCACAAGTGGGGTCTACCCTGTATAGAGATTAGTACTTCCTCGGTGTCTCGTTTTATGTGAAGGTGGTGTTGGTTGGGAAGTTGAATACGTAATTTTTTCTTTGGCTATAGTTTTCTCAAACTTTTAAAATACTTTGAATCATTAGGTATGTTGACTAGAGCTACTCTTCAAATAGTTTTCAAATATGTAAACTTTATTTTTGTAAGAATTTGAAGAATTACTATTTGAATTCATAATCAAAATTAATTATTTTGATCTCGAACCCCTTGGCGTGAACTTAGGACAGAGAGTACTTATTTAGTGAGCAAGCGCTGTTGGATTTGGATAATTCCACAACATTAACACTACATCCAGCCCTTGTGGTGAAGTAGTTTTCATGATTCAAGTATATTCAGCCATCTACTGTGCAATTGTCAATTATTACCAGATTATCATACAAAATCAAATTTTGATGAAAAGTCAGTTCCATGACATTCAAGTTGAATATTCAACTGCACATTAAAGAGTAAATCAATTTTTCACGAACAATGTGCAAATCAAATTAGTGGAAAGACAACTAGAATGTATGTTGTTCGGACACTCCAAAACTGTTGCCATACCTGTGTCAAATCCGTCAACAACGCATTATTTTAGAGGATTCGACACACACTCATTCGATAGTTTTGAAGAGTCCAAGCAAGATAAAGTAGAATTACCCGATGCTTGTTAAAGAATCAATCCGTGGAATGTGTACATAATTTTGCAGGGTAAATACTAGAAAAACCTACCCAAGCTAGTATTGCTCTGAATTTCATTTGCTGTTGAATATTTGAACTCCTATGAGGTACATTACTATTCTAGTAAAAGCAATTATTGTATATACATTCTAATTTCGGCTTTCTCCTTGACATTGTGGAATTATTTTCAAATCAGTGTGATTTGTTTCATGCGATGCTTCCTTTCATTCTTCACCAAAAATGAGATGAATGACTCGTACTTTTTGTGAGAATGCAGGCGTTGCAGTTGTAATATGAATCATCCCGCTCCTAGTCAGAAAAATGAAATTCCCTGTTGTTAAATCTTAATCTAGCGTTCTGTATAATTACAAAGAGTAATAACAAGTATGATGCATCAGCTTCTTATGTTCTACTATTTCATCGACCATTGTTGTAGTAGCATCTCCATCAATTTAATCATCTTCTTTGTTTATTTAACGTGGTTATTCTAAAATGCAGTGCCTGGTGTCAATGATCAAACATGGGAGTCCCTCGTAATTGGATCCGATATACCTGTCCTGGTTGAATTTTGGGCTCCATGGTGTGGTCCATGCCGAATGATTCACCCTGTTATTGATGAACTATCACAGGAATTTGCTGGCAAGTTGAAATTCTTCAAGGTGAACACGGATGAAAGTCCTGGCATCGCAACCAAATATGGAATTCGGAGCATCCCAACTGTCATGATTTTCAAGGATGGAGAGAAGAAAGATGCAGTCATTGGCGCAGTCCCAAAAACAACGTTGACGGCCTCCATAGAAAAATTCTTGTAAAATGGTACATATGTAAAATGAGAATTTAGCTGTTTTATGTTTTCCCTCCTTGCCTTTGGCACTGCAAGATTTATAACTTGATGAACCTGAGATTTGTCTGTATAGTTGTGTTTATATGCTATCTATGTTTCCTCTTTTGGCATTATGTTGGTATTTCAATGTTTCTGAAGTTCAGAATTCACTGGTAAACTTGTCTCGTTATTTTGAGTGACGTATTCGAAATCGAATGGTTACATGATGTTAACTATTAAATATGTATTTAATTTTATACATTCTTAACACAAGATTGTGATCCCCTTCCTATGAACTCTAATTTAACCAACCAACCAACATCTACATATTAATCTTTCATGTAAATTCTATGGCTCACCTTACAAAACCTTAGTTACATATAATTCTAAACCTAAAAAGATATTTTAGCTTCTAATTTCAGCTCTGTTGACTTTATGAATTATGGAGTAGAGAAACAAAGTTAAAAGATTAGGAGATGTTAGACAAGACTTTACAATTATCTGCATAAATATTTGTATTGACTAAAAGGTAGTTGTAAAAATAAATAAGCATTAAATTTCATCCGTAATTGAGTTAATGATATTGTATTCAGAATTATTAAATCTTTAGCTATATTGACATAAAGTATTTGTTTTATATTAATATAACGATAGTTATATTATTATCACAAAATTCTTTATTTGTTGTATTGATTGTCTTCTTCCTACCGTTGAATGCCCCAGTCCCACCCCTTCGTGACCCCAAATTATGTATAAATTTTTGGGATAATATCATTCTTGCTAACTTATCAAATGTTTTATAAAAAAATTATTTATTTTTGAAAGTTATTTTTTTAATGGAAAATATCTTTCTTCCTATAAAAAACACCCTATGTTATTCTTCGCTCATTTCGATTTGTTTGTCTTACTTTTTTCTTTAGTGCATTTTAAAAAATGGTATTTTACACAAATCTCATATATCTAAATTTTACACCATCAGGTAATATTGACCTGCTATATACATTTTTTTTTTCTTCGTGATGTAGTCTTTTGTACATTCCTTTTTCAATACATAAGAATTGCATTTTTATATCTACAATCAAAACTAACCTTTTTATATATTTTTTTAATTTTGTTTATTGGTTGCAGGATTTATATTTTTTTTTCACAAAATTAAGTATTTTTTGAAATGCTCTTATCATTTTTCTATTATTATATTTTTCATAGAAGACGAAAAATTTCTTGAACAACTCCTCACATCTTCCACCTCTTTCAAATCTTCTTTCTCATTACATATTTTAGTAGAATTAGTATTATTATAAATATGAATGTTTTTTTTTTAAAAATAAAATGAAAGATGAACAGAATAATTTAAGCAAAATGAAAGGAATAAAAATAAAAAGAAAAGACAAGAAAGGAAAATAATTTAAAAATTAGCAAGGAATTTAGATTATAGTATAATTAGGATTCAAATTACCTTTAATGTTTTTCTAAATTATATTCTTTTCAAAAGGTATAAGTATTACTTAAAAAAATAATGGTAATTATCTTTAAAATTACTGATGGTGGAGAAAATTTTATACACTGACGGTGCATATAATTTAAACTCTTTCAACTAATATCAACTTTTTTCCAAATTACCAAAAATCCCTTCTTTTTGATACAAAAAACGAAACTAGTGATACATGTCGAAAAGGTAAGAGCATTAAGGGACTTTAATTATGACACATGAAGAAGTAAGGTTTGTAATTTGTATCAACAAGTGTTGCAATTTTGTATTATTTAAGGGATTTTTGTAATTTTTTAAAAGAGTCGAAATTATATAAAATTATATAAATATAACTTATATATTTTTATAATTTTTCCTTAATATAATATTAAAGGATATAATGTTACATTATTAGTTTAGTAATATAATTTTTTTTTTAAAAAAAACTTCATGTCAAATTAAAATCAGATAAACAAACGGAAATAAGAAGAATAACTTGTTTCCCCATTAGTATAAAATAAAATGAAATTTTGAATAAAATATTTCATCACTATAAAACATTTTTTGTTTTTGTTTTTTGGTCATATTTGATCCATCAAGAGGCTTTACCTTTTCCCTTTTTGGGGTTCACGCTATAACACACATCCTATGTGATCTCACTATTTTTGGTACTCATTCATTTCCTTTATCTCTTTCTTCTCTAGCGGTTCTTCTATTCTCCTTTGGGGTTTTCATCTCTTGGTATGATTTTTTTTTTCTATTTTTCTTTCTCATTATATTTTGTCTATCACTCTATTACTTTTCGCCAACGGTATATTTTATTTTTTTTTAATTTTTGGAGGCTTGAGATCGATTCTAGGTGTTTAATTTCCATGAAAAGGGTTTTACTGTTCTTGATTTGTTAATGTTTTTGTTTTTTCCTTCTAATGTGGAGTTGCAATTTGACCAACATGAAAAAAGGGGGTGGGAAATAAGGAACAAACACTCAAAGAAATAATCTTTTGTAAAGTTTATGGAGGATTGGGATTTGGGTGTTTGATATTTGTTCTTGTTTCTTGTTTATGTGAATAAAGTTTGGTTCTTTTAACACTTGGTAGATAGCTTTTTATGGAATCTTGTGTTGCTCCTATTTGGGTTTACATTCGAAAATGGTGTTTGAGATTTTTTTTTAACTGTTCTAGTTTCTTGCTTATTACTTGAGAGCTATGTTTCTTGTTTTCTAAAAGAATGTTGTCTCAACCCGTGTTGGATTGTTTAAAAGTACATTACTTTTTGAGGATTTAATACGCACCCGTTAACATTTTTGAAGAGTTGGAGCAGCATTGGTTGGGAGAACCTACTGATTTTGAGATGGTTTATTTTACTGTTCCTGTTTCTTGCTTATCACTTGGGAGCTATGTTGCTTGTTCTCTAAAAGAATGTTGTCTCACCCCGTGTCGGATTGTTTAAAAGTACGTTACTTTTTGAGGATTTGACACGCACCCATTAACATTTTTGAAGAATTAAAGAAGCGTAGGTTGGGAGGACTTACTTATGTTTGTGCTGTTTATTGAAACTTAACTTTAGATTGTGTTTACTGATTTATGATTGAGTTAACTGTCATTTTATGATCAAACCTGAGTTTATATGATTTTTCTTTTATGGATTTTGATTGTCATGGCTTTTTATGGAATCTCATGTTGCTATTTTGTTTACATTAGAAAATGGTGTTTATGATGTTGCTGTTTTGCTGTTCCAGTTTCTTGCTTATCACTTGGGAGCTATGTTGCTCGTACCTTTGTCGGATCCTCCGAAAGTGCATTACTTTTTGAGGATCAAACACGTATCTGGTCAACATTTTTGAAGAGTTCGAGCAACATAGGTTGGAAGAACTTACTGGTGTTCATGTCATTTTTGAAACCTAACTTTAGATTTTGCTTTTTTTCTTTTTGAAATTGGAAATGTTGAGATTCTGTTACTGATTTCGATTGAATTGCCTTTAAATTTGTGGTATTTTAAGCATTTAACAAGTATATATCAGTTCTATTCAGTTGACTGAAACTAGCTTGGGGTTGAAACGTAGAAGTTGTAAACTTGTGATAGCTTAAAGTATTTTTTTTAGAGGCTTTAGTTATGGTGTTAAAGTATATACCCTTGTGTATTTAGGGGTGGTTTGGTATGTGGACTAAATTATCGTGGGATTATAAACCAAGGACTAATTTATCCCACCCAGGAGATGGAGTAAAATAAACCCAAGTTGGACGGGATAAGGAGGGATATTGTTGGATTAAACCAAATGTGGTATAAATTTTATGTCAAGCTTAATCTTGGGGTATCCCACCTTATCCTGCGTATCAAATGATCTCTTAGAGAACACATGGATGAGAGGTACTTGGGTGTGAGCTTTGGAGTGTTGGGGTTAGAGACTGGTTTTATGTTATCTGGCACATTATATACCCATCTGATACTTTTCATTGTTACGTCGAACTAAATGACTGTAAGAAAATGACTGGGAATACATTTCAATTATTTTATTCTAACAAGTTTTCCAAATCCATGGATCTGACTGGATGTTGGAGTGTTTTAACCAAATTAATAATCCAGGTTTGTCTATTCAAAGTCTGGGAAGCAATCATTAAAGAAAAAAAAGAAAACTCGAAGTACCAAATTAGTAAGGACAGACTCAACCTAAATGAAATGAAACTTTGTGTGCATTGGTTTAGTATTTGAACAAAGAGGTATTTAGATATCCAATCCATACTGCTTGCTTTGATACTCTTATCCCCTTTTGAATCTTAAACAGAAAGGAGAAGGAAAAAACAGCGAGAATGCTTTCCTGGTTGTCTTTTTAAGTTTGCACCCGAAATGAATTACTGATTAATTCACGAAGAACACGCTTAATTATCATTCATCAAAAGCTTGTTAGTCTCATTTGTGCATCTCATGTAGGTTCGCTCGCTCATACACATCTGTTTCATTTTTGTGGTGCATTTTGTTATTGTGAGGTGCATGATTATTTGTAAATTTCATCTTGAGCAGATTCATGACTATCACCTGCGTTGGGTCTGATGAAGATATCTCCGTCAATAAGAGAAACTCAGTTCCTTTGTCAACAGCAACCTCTGGAAATGAAGCTTCCTGTTTTGATTGCAACATTTGCCTTGAATCAGCACATGATCCTGTAGTCACCCTCTGTGGTCACCTCTATTGCTGGCCTTGCATTTATAAGTGGCTCCAGGTTGAGAGCTCTGGACCAGGATCAGTAGAAAACTCTAAATGTCCAGTCTGTAAAGCTCACATTTCAAACTCCTCGCTGGTGCCTCTCTACGGTCGTGGGATATCATCATTGGAATCCGAACCCAAGAAGGCTCAGGCAGATGTGGACATACCTCATAGGCCTCAAGCGATTGGGGCAATCACACCGCGTAATTCAGTGCCTCCAATTCCTCACATACATCAGCGAATTCGTCAAACCTCTCTCTACCCTCCACGACCCTCCACATTTCAACATCACCAGCAATACTTCCCCCAAGCCTTTGGTAGCTATGCAGCTGTGGCTCCTTCTAGCTTTGGGAACGCCGCAATGACCAGTTTGTTCAGTCCAGTGGTTGGTGTGTTTGGAGAAATGTTTTCTTCAAGAATGTTTGGAATTGCTTATCCTCATCCTAGCTCTTACATCGTCCGAGGGCGCAGGGGTCCTAGAATGAGAAGGGAAGAAATGCAGGTGGACAAATTTCTTAACAGATTGTCCATCTTTCTTTTCTGTTGCTTCATCTTGTGCCTGCTCCTGTTTTGAGGTTCATATAACATTTATCTTATCCTAATTTGTAGAAATGTATGTGCTTGTGCTTACAACAGTCAGGTAATAGTTCATAATATAAAAATATAGACTGGTAAGAGATTTAACAGAAATAGCTTTATGTTACACCATGCAAAGGTTGCTTCATTTCCTTGTCTTTATGCCTCTTTTTGGCAAAACAGTATTGTTTCTTCAGAAGGTGGCAATATAACTGATTTTATGTGTATGCTTAATTAATGGAATATTGTTCATAGCGATTCGCGATAGAAGACTTATTCAAATTTGGACTAGTGTTGTTGGTTTACTAAACTAGTTTTATGCAAAGTTAGTCATGCATGCTTAAACAAGCAAAAGTTTCGCATTTCACGGAGAAATAGTGAAATATGTAGTTGTTGCCATTACGAAAGGAAATGATGATAATTTTTCTTTTGTTGTGCTTGATGCTCCTTGGGACCTGATTTGATTATAGTAGCAATATACGTAGTGTAGTCTTATACAGTATCATATTATGAAAAGAGTAGAGTAGAAGCAGATCTTATCTCTATATTTCATAGTTGAGACGAAAGATTTTTCGTACTACAAAAATGAATGTCCAAATGTCCACTATTCAAAACAAGCTTCATACTCAAAACATAGTGAGTCTAAAAATCCGAAGTTCATTCAAAATGGAAAGTCCAAATCCGCTATCCTTACATAGATACACAACGAATGCATTGTGCAAAAAATTTTTGCTTTCTTGATGACTCGATGTCACTATTCGACCTTACAGAGTATGATGACGCCTACCTTATCCTTGATAAGCAAGCCTAACCCTGTCCCGTAATAGCTAGTAACGAGCATCAGAGAACAATTTAACCGAATTAACATAAGCACACGTTAATACTAGGCATCCATCAACATAACAACAACAAAATACCCCCTCCCAGAACTTGGAAGTCACCTGGACAGGACTATTGTAAATACAACACACTGACCATAATATCGCTCTATATACATATACAGGACCAAAATAATACACAGGGCAAGTCTCGAATCACAAAAGATAGCCACCAATACAGAAGGGGATTGAAAGGATCCACAGTAGGCATGATACGCTGACTAAGTAAAAAACAATAAATAAAGCAAGAAGGAACTAGAATATGATTCTACTGTAGTTGTCTACCACAACCAAGTAATGTAAATGTAGGTGCAAAGTAACTCAAATTTGCCAGGACCAGAAAAACATATTTTTACCAACATATGCAACTAGAATCTCGACAACAGTAAAGTGATGTACATAAGTGTAAGGCCCTACCGACTAAGCCTATATACCAACCAGGCCCCCATAGGCCCAGAAGGTACACCCATGTACAAAAGTGGTTAAGGTCGATATATTGGTAACACGTCTAACAATGTTACATAACCAGAAGATGCGCAACTGAACAATGCATAGGTGAACTTGGTATTGGTGTAGTAACCTAATCTGATCGGGAACCTCGGGACTCCAACCCTAAACACATAGGGTATATTGTTGTATTGATGGATACCTAGTATTAGCTTGTGCTTATGTTAGTTCGGTTAAACTATTCTGCGATGCCCATTGCTAACTATTCTAGGACAGGGTTAGGCTTACCTATCGGGGGTAAGGTAGGCGCCATCAAGGTCGGACAGTGACTCAATCTTAGACTAAGTTCTTTGAACAACCCTTCTTCAAAGTATCTAATTGATCCTCTAAATAGAGTTTATTTCTTCATTTCAAGATTTCGAACTAATAAATACTTTTCATTAAGGATGAAATGATCTCATCCATCCTAATGTCGCTCCTTTTTAACTAATTTGCTAATTTTAAATTTTTATCAATCTTGGATGGAGCCAAAGTTGACTATTTTTTGGCTTTAGAGTATGATGGAATAAAGCAAAATGACTCTTTAAACTGTCTGCGTTTCTTTCATTTGTGAAGTAGAAGTTAGTCAATGCAACTTTCGACGCTCCTCATGGGTCATCTGGAAACAACCGCTTTATGTTTTTAAACATAGGGGTTAGGCCGCGTACATCTGATCCCCCTCACCCCGCAATGAGCGGGAGGCTTTTGAGGCACTGGGGTATGTTGATGATGACTATAAGGTTCCATTATCTTGGACCAAAATCGTCCCCTATATACATTTAAAAGGATCATACTTGTTCATTGTCATACAAAAAGGATGAATAAGTAAATCCCTAAACTTAAGGGGCCATAAGTAACCATTTACTTAAGTTTTAAAGATTAGCTCAACTCCTTTGTGCACTTGCTGTTTGAACCAAAACCCCTGCAATGGCGAAAGAGCGAGCAAAAGCTTCAGAAGACGAAAATGGAGCTCCATCTAAGCAAAAGCACAAATCAAAATCCAAAAGAGATGATGAATCCGAATCCGAATCAGAACCGGAACGAGAAGTGAGGAAGCACAAGAGAAGTCGAAGTCGAAGTCGAAGTTCTAGGAGACGATCGCGGGATGATTATGAGGATTCAGATTCTTCATCATCCAGTGAAGATTCGTATTCGGACTCTGAGGACTCGTATTCGGATTCGGAGTCGAGTAGTTCGGATTATTCGGAATCGGAAGAGGAGAGGAGGCGTAGAAAGAGGAGAGAGAGGAAGAGAAGAGAGGAGAAAGAGAAGGAGAAGAGACGAAAGTTGAGGAAAGAGAAGGAGAAGAAGAAAAGGAGGAAGAAGGAGAAAGAGAAAAAGGAGAGAAAGAAGAAGAAGAAAGAGAAGGGAAATATTGGTGCTGTTACAAACTCTTGGGGAAAATATGGAATTATTAAGGAAACTGATATGTGGTGAGCTACTTTTCCTGGCTTTCATCTTTTAGTTTAAGCTCTCATCATAAATTTTGAAGTTAAAATTTGAAAATTTTGAGTTTTTGAACTGAATTTGTGTTTGGAATGCATTTTCCTTGGAAAAAAATTCGAAGTTATGTCAGTGAAATCCCAAAGATATGATCAAATTTCATGGCCAAACAGACATTTGAAGATGAATTTTTTAAAATCCAATCCAAACTAGCTAAGTATTACTATTTGAGAGCATACTACTGTTACTTCTGTTTCATTTTATAGTCGAATTGCTATGTTGCTCGGTCTCTTCAAAAGTATCAGCGGTTGCGTATCGGATTCGCCAAAAGTGGTGTATTTTCGGAGAATCTGACAGGGTTGCGGCATTGAAAGTGAAGAGTCCGCACAACTTAGTCGAATTATAAATAGTTACTTGTAGTTATCTTTTAATTGTGTTCCATAAGATAAAGTCATATTTTAGTTACTTGTAAATAGTTATCTTTTAGATTTTTCCTTGAAAATGTTTTCTAATGTTTGGTTAATTGAAAGAAAAGTGTTTTTAGGAAAGGAAAAAAAAAAGAAATCATTGAAGATCCTTGGATAGTATTTTAGTGAAAGTTTGAGTATTATGAGAGGATTAGTGCTTAAATGTTGGTTGGAGTAGTGATTTGATGTATACTAGTAAAGGAAATGACTTCTCTTTTGATGAAAATAATTTCTTTGGATAATATTTTTACATACCTAAACACTAGACAATCACTAATTATCCCAAAAGCATTTTCCGAAAAACTTAAGTACTTGATCGTAAGCAAGCTACAGCTACAGCAACAACAGGATACCTGGTGGTATCTCACAAGGTAGGTCTGCGCAAACCTTACTCCTACCTAGGCTCAAATTAGAAGTTACTCAGACAAGGGTTGCCAGAAGAAAAAAATGACAATTACATATCAAGATATAAAGCAAATTGAAGCAACAGATAGCAGTTAAACGACATAAACCAAGAAGAAGGACAACTCTTAATCCCTTTTGATTCTACTGGGAAACACTGTAATGTAAGGAAAAGCCTTCCTCCATAAAGAAGAAACCCCAAGGCTGCAAACAGAGATACACCTGCAAAGAGTGCCTTATATGTTGTGCACTGTGTATAGAACTTAAACTCTTGGAGTAGAGGTTGTCACTAATTGTTTGATCACTAACATATCCAAAACTTAGGTACATGATTAATTTGCTTTTGTCATTGTCCTTAGAGTGAGGATGGTCATTTTTATTAGAAAATATTATATGGCCAAAGCTAATCCTTTGTTCAAGCTTAGAATGAGGCAGATGGATTTCTTGTAGGTATAAAGTCTGTGGAGTCTGATACTCTTTGAGGCTTTAGGTCTTGGGAGGAATAAGTGTGAGATTTAGAACCATTAGTTTTAGATAACTCTTACTTCCCCTTAAAGACAAATTGGTTAATTTTTTAGAATGAATAATATCAAATAAAGTGGAATGTGTAGTGAAGAGGTAACATGTAGGCTGTAGCCGGTGAAAATAGTTGATGTGCGCTAGTTGGCACCAACACTTGCATTATCACAAAAAAGAAAAGGAAAAACAGAATGGGTAGCTGATTCATACAATTGACTTCAATTCAGATTTAGCGGATCTTAAACAATGAGGGATAGTTGATTGATTAATTGTGAGCCTTTGGATGGAAGTAGGTAGCACTAATGGCCTCATGCTTAAAATGTCGGCCTTTGGAAAATGCTCAAGGGATTTGGACAAATAAGTTGGTTTAAAGGAGTTATGGATTAGTAGAACATGATTGACTGTTATGGATCTTTACCTTTTAAGATGCAATGATGCACAAATTTTTCTTATGGATTAGCTATATGTTGCATCCTAGGGTATGACCTACTGCTTACTGGTCAATGAAGTGGGTGTAAACCTTGGAGACCAAAGTTCAATCCCGACATAAACAAAAAATACTTGGTGTTGTCTTTTCATTTGCCTACTTCTTGGTCACCAGAGTTACTTGTAAATTGTGCTGGTGGGATGTAACAAGTATTTTGTGGAATAATTGAGGTGCATACAAGCTGGTGTGAATACCACCATTATTTTAACAAATAAGATTAGCCATATCCTTGGATTCTTAGTCTTACATGAAATTAATCTATTATTTCTTATTTGATGGAAGGAGAACATGTTGTTATTCTTTTCCTTCTTCCAAGTAAACAAAATCTATCGATAAATACTAAAAGTGGCGATAGTGGGTAGCTCTTCAGTTTCACATTGAATGCATAACCAGCCAGTGATAGTAGTAATGGTAGTAGTGGTAACAAGACTAAAATCTATTCCGGACTATGTGAAAATCACCTATATGAGTCTTTTTCTTCCATTGTGTCATATCTTTTGCAAAGTTTGCCTATGATTCATCATGAATTATCAAAATGCTGGCTGCTAGCCTACAATAACCCTCCTTGATATGTGCTTGAAACCAGCAATGTGAGCAAGCTCATACAAGCGAGTGATTATCGTACAAATTTCAGGCTTTAGTCTTCAATGCAACTTGAATGCTCTGAATAATTATTCAATCTATCATCTGTTCCATTATACTGGTCAGAACATATGATTTCCAAACAGAGCCTTACTTTTGGATCGATTTCTGGAATTATCCGTAAGAGGATGCAGCATTTGGAGTAGTGAGAGTACATGTTATTGACTCCTATGTTGTCCAGAAAGTGTCTAGAAAGAAGGCTGTCATATTGCTATAGATGAATATATATCCTTTTCTTATTTTGTGACTGGACCATCCTCTTTATTCATCTGTGTGGATGTACCTTTTATTGTTATAAAGGAGAGTGGAAATTTCCGAATTCATGCATCATTACGGTGATAATACATTGATGCTTCAACTAATTACTATGGATTTTCTTCACCTTCTCCTATGTTATGATTTTGTTTCAGAAGGTTGCAGTGAATGTTTTACTCTTCACTCTTGGTGTCCATTTTGAATGATCAGATTGCTCTTCTTTAGATTTCAAGTTAATCTATTGCTTTATTGTAGGAACAAACGGCCAGAGTTTACAGCATGGTTAGCAGAAATTAAGAAGGTAAATAGTGGCTCTTTAAGCTTATGCATGTTGATTATCCACGCTGGACTTGTTGCAGGATACGCCAATTGTTTTTATAAATATTTTGGATATGTCAAGCATTTTCCCTTTAGTGCAGTATAGTGCACTTCGAAAGGTCCTCATTTAAAAGCTACATTGCATAATACTTATCTACATTCTCTTTCTATACAATTCTGTGTAAGATATTATATCTAGTTGTGGAAGTTCTCATTGCTTGTGTCATTTATAGGTGAATCTGGAAAGCCTGCCAAATTGGGAAGAGAAGCAAATGTTCAAGCAGTAAGTAAATCAAGAAGGGACAAGATAGTTCTTGGTGGGTGTTTGGATTGGCTTATTTTAAGTGGCTTTTGGCTTTTAAGCTATTTTTTTTTTTGTTTTGGAATTGTTTGGAAACAACAAAAAGTGTTTTTTCTAGGCTGAAAAAGTAAAGCCAAAAGCCAAAAGTTGGGCGTCCCCGACTTATGGCTTTAAATTTTTAACTTACAAGTCACTTTTAAGAAGCTAATCCAGACACCCCCTTAGTAGCCCTTGTTCTTCCTTTTCTGTAGCTCTGTTTAAGCAATATATGCAAAGAACTTCCAGTTTTTGATCGTTAGCTATTGGGGCAGATTCATGGAGGATCATAACACTGCAACCTTTCCTTCTAAGAAGTAAGGCTACTGCATCATTTCAATCCATTTTTTTTTCCTCCTGGTGAGGTGGGGTGGGGGTTCTTTCTATATTCATAGTGAATACATTGAGTTGGGATATTTTGGTGTGAGGCTTCTAGTTCCTTGTGGGAAGAGGTGTTTATACACACACACACACACAGAGAGAGAGAGCGAGGGGGGGAGAG
>JAPFFP010000012.1:4683357-4715688 GCA_026153255.1 Solanum medicagineum | reverse complement strand
TCTCCTAATCAAACTAGTTATCTAAATTTTACCCCTACATTAAATAGTCATAGTTACTGAATAGTCCAAAATACCCAATTAAATATTTTAAGATAAATCTTGTAGGAATTCAAGAGCACTAATTCTTAAAATGACCTAGCAGGTCGTTACATTTGCTCACCCGGTGAAGCTTCTGCTTTGCTTCAGTTTAAGCAATCCTTTCATATTATATCCAACTACACTCTTATTCAGTGTGTTAGAGCTTCTTTCCCGAAAACAAAGCCTTGGAATGAGAGTAGGGATTGCTGCTCTTGGGACAGGATCACTTGTGACATGTTAACCAGTCATGTTATCATTTTGGACCTTAGTTGCAGTCTACTTAATGAAACTATTCATCCCAACAACAGCCTCTTCCAACTCTATCATCTTCAGAAACTAAACCTCGCTAATAATGACTTCTCTTCTTCAATCCCACATAATATTGGCTGATTGACGAATTTGAGGCATAACAACCTTTCTTATTCTTACTTTTATGAAAAAAACCCAACAGAAATGTTATACCTTTCTAATTTGGTTTCACTTGATCTTTCTGCTTCTTTCGTATATGGATTACAACTTGATCAGAGAACATTCGAAACAATGCTTAACAACTTCACAAAGCTGGAGGTACTATCTCTCCGTTATGTCAACATCTCATCTCCGATACCTGTGAATATTTCTTCTTCCTCCTAAAGGTACATGGATCTTCAAGATACCGAGTTGCAAGGTGTTCTCACGGAGAGCTTTTTCCTTCTGCCAAACTTGGAAATGCTCATGTTGGGAGACACTCTGTCAGGATTCTCTGATTTCTTCCTTATTCCATTGGCAACCTAAAGCAAATTAGGGAGTTGGATTTGAGTGATAATAATTTCACCAGCCATATTCCTTCAACAATTTTCAACTTGACTCATCTTCAATACTTAGACTTGTCAAGTAATTCCGTATTTGGCCCACTTCCTAATAATGCCAGCATGCTTCAAAAGCTAACCATAATGGATTTGTCTTACAACTTGCTGAATGGTGACATACCATCTTAGGTGTTTAGTCTCCCTTTGCTATATTTATTGTCGCTTGGTCATAATCAATTGACTGGACTACCCAATGAGATCCAAACAAATCCAACTTGAGGAGACCTGGATTTAAGTCATAATCAACTTGGTGGTTCTCTTCTTCAATCACTTGCGAATCTCACAAACCTTTCTATCCTTAACCTTTCAGCCAATAACATCATTGGTGATGTGGGAAGAATAAATATTACCTTTCCTAGACTAGGAGCTTTGAAGTTATCATCTTGTGAACTGAAGGATTTTCCACACTTTTTGAGAAATGTAGAGACGCTTTGGGCCATGTTTATTTCTAACAATAAGATCTGTGGTTAAATCCCTAACTGGTTTAGCGGTGGCATGAGGTGGGACTCCTTGTGGTATTTAATCTAAAGTATCTTGATCTTAAATTTAACTCAGGGGCCACTACCTTCATCCATTTGTAACATGACCAAGCTATCCTTACTAGATTTATCATGCAACAACTTCAGTAACTCGATTCCAAATTGCTTGGGAAGCATGGCTAATCTGAAAGTGTTAGACTTACGAAGAAATAATTTCACCGGGAGTCCACCACCATTTTGTGAGCATAGAGATTTGTTGAGAACCATTGTTACTTGAACTGCAGGTCCTGATATTAAAGTCCACTGTGTTCCGTGGACCTATAAGTACTTGTCAGACTAAGTTTTGCTTTCCTAGGTTGCGAATTATTGATCTTTCTCGTAATGAACTTAGTGGCTCACTTCCTGTAAAATTTTCAGGAAACTTCAAGGCAGTGATTAAATTACATGGTGAAGACACAGGATGCATCTGTTACCTGGGACCATCTGACGCATCGTATGAAGGTTCGGTGAGTTTGATAATCAAAGGCCAGGAGATGGAACTAGAAAGAATCAGCAAAATTATGACAACCATATATCTCTCAAGCAATCATTTTGAAGGTGTCGTTTCAGAAACACTAAAGGATATCAACTCACTTTGGCTAATCAATTTATCCCATAACAATCTCATAGGTGATATTCCAATGGAAATGGGGCAATTGAATATTTCTTGAAGCGTTAGATCTCTCTTGAAGGCATTTTTCCAAAGAATATGAGAAGGCCACAGAAGAAAGCTTGTAGACGACATACTAGATGGAAGAGGAAAAGAATGAATTTTGCTGTTTTTCACTTTTATTTTTCTGTTTGTTGTTTGTATATACTCGATAGCAATATAATTGTATGGGTTATTTTAGCAATGATGTTCTATTTTCAAGTTAAGTTACTCTGTTTCAGTTTATTTCCAACTGATACTGTTTGAATTATTCTATGATTGGGACGTGCTTGCTTCTTTCCTCCTCTTTTTCCTTTCCATCTCTTTATACCAAGCTGATTTCAATTATGTCTTCCATGATTCTTAGTTCTTAGTATAGTAAAACAGAAGAGAGCTACTATTGAGCTGTTGACTGAAGTGATCCACTTATTAGTACAATAAAACAGGAAAAGTCTACATCCACTACAATACCCCGTACGATCTTATTCAAAATTAGCCTAAGACAAGATAAAATGAAAAAAAAATGAACTACCTTGGACCAGGACGCGCCTGGGTGAAATGTTTGGACATGAAATTTTGGGAAAAGTTGGTGAACCAGAAGATTACTCACCAAGTCCGCATTGCAGACTTGGTCAATTTCAGTTTAATTTTCACCATCGAGATTTTTCGAAATAAAAAGAACGGAAAAGGAGCACAGATTTGTGCAACCTTTTATTCCATTTTCAGTTTTAAGTGAGGGGCTTTCCAGTCTTTCTCCATCCCTCCTAGATTTAATCCACGTCGTTTTGAGACGAATATCCATCTCATATCAATTCCTAACGTAGTTTTTCTCTCATAAACTTTGTAAAACTTTTGAGACTAGGGACTAAGGAGAAGAGGAAGTAGCTAGGGTTCAAAGAAATTCATGTCCAATCTTCATTCCAGGTGTGTAACACTAACCTAAACGTTGGATTGAGTCCATCCACGTGTCCTACTCCTTCATTAAATCGAATTGAGGTTGAGTCCAAATTTCTGAGTTTCGAACAAATTAATGAGTTATTGAATTTATCCCTAATTCTAGTGAGTTATTGTGTATAATTTACGTGTTATGATGTGTTTATGAGTTGAATACTTGAGATACATGTTCATGCCTTGATCTATGTGAATCCTAAGTGTGCATTGCATTTAATTTAAATTTCTTTTGTGTTGATTGAGTTGGAAAGTACAAATTGCGAATGTCCTGAAAGAAATTGTGTCGAACATGAGTTGAATCTGAGAAGTCTTAGAAAGTTTTCATTATTTTGAACATGAATATTTTGAGTATAAATGATTGTTCTGGAATAGAGTGTGAGAGATGTGAACAAGTTCGAGAGTATTTATTAAATAGAAGACTTTAAATTAATGATTGAGATGGGATTTATTTGGTTGGATTCTATGAGGCTAAACTAATGATTTGATTGAATTGAACTAATTGAGTATATGAGCATATTGAGTCAATGGGAGTGGTATCGAGCACCAATTTGGATAAAAGTAAATAACAACTCAAACCCCATAAAATAAATAGCCAGCATAGGATAGAGGCTATGCCTCTTAGGTCTTAAAAGAGGAGCTTGATTGCTTGTGGGTCTATTGAGGTTGATCATCCTTTACCTTGGCAAAGTATTGGATGGTTGCAGCAATGACAACAAAGTGTTGGATCATGACTAGCTCATAACTGATGATTGTCGGTTAAAGAGACTCCTTGATTCTACATGGCATAATTTGATTGGGTTGCATATTATTGAGCCCTTTTTACAAAGCTATAAATTCAATCTTTTCTATGTTTGATTTTACAACACATATTAGCACGAGACTCACAAAGTAAAACAAGGGTATTAACGACACAGTTAGCTGAGGTATCAAGCTTACCTAAACCTTTCACATAACCTTGCACCCAAATTTATTGCATTCATACAACTTGGTTTCACTTGATTAAAATGTCCCTTGCTATTTGGAAGATGAAATGGAGTGACATCATGTCTTTATTGCTCATTTATTACTTTAATTTTTTATCAATTGACTTGGTCATGCAATAGTTTCTCTAATGCTACAAACAAGAGGTTTGCTAATGATAGGGTGCCTAACCCAAGGTGGTAATGGGTGGGATGACTAATCCTTGGTGCCAAAAGTGTGGGAGATATCATGGTAGTCCATGCTTGAGGGACTCTAATGCTTGTTATGGTTGTGGTAAAGTGGGTCACAAGATTCTTGATTGCCCCTATGCTCAAAACAAGAGTAGGGATGGTCGTCCTCAAGGCCAAGGTGCTAATATGGGTCAAAGGGCAAAGGGAGGCTAATAAGGGGGTACTCAAAGACAAAATCAGTTCTATGCTCTCTAAAAAAGATAAGGAGTAGATGAGGTGCCCGATGTTATTACCGGCAAGTTAAAGGTTTTTTATTATGATGTGTATGCATTGTTAAATCTCGGTGCCACTCTTTCTTTCATTACTCCTGTTGTTGCCAATAAGCTTCATGTGTGCCCCGGTATTGTGTGAACCCTATTAAGTGTCTACCCCATTGGTGAATTCATTATTGCTAGAAGGGTCTATAGGGATTGTCCATGTCTATATTGCATAAAGTCTTGCCTTGTGATTTTTTTGAACTTAACATGGTGGATTTTGACATTATTCTTGGGATGGACTGGTTACATGCATATCATGCTTCCACTGATTGTAGAACCTGTAAAGTCAGAGTCCAATTCCCTAATGAGCCTGTCCTTGAGTGGGAAAGCTTGTAATATGATGGTTAAGGGTAGGTTCATTTCTTATCTTAAAGCCTAGAAATTGATTTCCAAGGATCGTATTTACCATCTTGTAAGGGTTAGGGATGTTTAGTCTAAATTCCTTCCCATTGAGTCGGTTCCGATGGTCAATGAGTTTCTCGATGTCTTTCCCGATTAACTTCCCGGTGTTCCTCCCAAAAGGGAAATAGACTTTGGTATAGACCTCCTCCTGATACACAACCCATTTCCATTCCCCCTTACCATATGTCCCTGGCAAAGTTCTTGAATCAATTAAGGGATTTATTGGAGAAGGGTTTCACAAGGCCTAGCAAGTCAACTTGGGGTGCACCAGTGTGGTTTGTAATGAAAAAGATGGTTCCCTTAGAATGTACATTGACTATCGGCAACTCAATAGAGTCCAAATAAAACACAAGAATCTTCTACCAAGGATGGATGACCTATCTGATCAACTACAAGGGACTAGTCACTTTTCTAAGATTGATCTTGGTCCGGATACCACCAAGTAAGGGTGAGAGAGTGTGATATTCCCAAGACGACTTTTCGGACTAGGTATATGCATTTTGAATTATGGTAATGTCTTTTGGCTTGACTTATGCACCTGCAATATTTATGGATCTCATGAATATGGTCTATAAACCCTACCTTGATATGTTTGTGTGGTCTTCATATATGATATATTGATTTATTCCCGGAGTGAAAAAAGCATGTGAATCATTTGAGGGTGGTGTTACAAATATTGAGGGATGAGAGGTTGTTTGCTAAATATGATAAGTGTGAATTTTGTTTAAAATAGATTGCATTCCTAAGGCATTGGGTATCGACTGATGGAATTAAAGTGGACCCTAAGAAGAAGAGGTGATAAGGAATTGGCCTAGGCCCTTGACTCCAACGGATATTAGGAGTTTCTTGGGATTGTCGGGGTACTATCGGAGGTTTGTAAATGGTTTCTCTTCACTTGCTTCCCCTTTGACAAAGAAGATATAAAAGAAGACAAAATTTGTTTGGACAGATGAATATGAAAAGAGTTTTCAAACTTTAAAGGACAAGCTTATCTCCGCTCCCATTTTGGATTTTACCGGAAGGGTTTGTGGTTTATTGTGATGACTCAAGGATTGGTTTGGGCTGTGTGTTGATGCAAAATGGTAGGGTTATAGCATATGTGTAATGACTCAAATTTCCATATGACATTATTGGAGCTTGAGAATTTTGTTTTGGCAAAAATTTAGACCAAGTGTCGTCTCAAGGGAGACCACACAACTAGTGTAAGGTTACAGGAGCCGTGTGGCCTCCAGTGACACAGCACTTGGCCTTAATTGTTGGGAGTGTGGCCTTGGTGTGGAGTTTCGAGCTAAGGCATGTCACACTTGGACCCCATACGAACTGTGTGCTACTTCACGAACCATGTAGAGGGCTGTGTGAATGGCCTTAAGCTTGAAATGACTATTTTTTAGCTAAGTGTAGTCAGACTGCTCGTGTGACTTGATATGGGCCGTATGGCCCTCCGTGGAGTTGATTTCATAATATTTTTCTAAGTATGGGATCTTCAAGCTCAAGCCAGGTTCACCTTCAATCCTTCAATTCAAGCTCATTTAGGTTGTTTAAGTTCATCATGGGTCTCCTACATCAAGTCAAGTTCAAAGGAATTCCATTGGCTAATTTGTTCATAAGTATCGATTGAAGGGTCAACTTAAAGGGCATATCTCTTAGCAAAAAATGAATTCTATAGCCCACAACCTATCAAATTAAAGCTCTTTAAATTAGCTTTACAATGCACTTGGTCTCACCTCATTCTGAATTTGGACCAAAAAGTTATGACCTTTTTCATAAAATCTGTCTGGCTTAGACGAGAGACTTCATGACCCCTGAAGGGTCTCACGACCCGTGAAGCTGGGCGTAGGAAGTTGCGGAAAACAAATTTAGGGGGCATCTTTCTTGTGGTATTTTTGATATTTTGACCCATCCCCAAGGCTTTTTAAGACCTTTAAATCCCCCCTCCCCCCTTTATATTCTTAAACCTCTCCTACGCTAATTCTAAACCTCATTCAAGACTAACCCTTAGTTTCAAAAATCAAATTCTCTCAAGTCTCTCTCAAGAACTCTAATGGTGATTTTAGCTTGGGAATCAAGGAAGGACTCATTCTTCTTCAAATCTCTTCTTGGAATTCCTTCATTAGCTAACATATGTGGGTTGATCCTTGATTCCTTCCAATCAAGGAGACCCAAAATTATTTTCAAGAAAACCTAAATGGATTTTGCTTACTTTAATTTGGGGTTTTAAATGATTTTGATTCCTTAAATTTCAATAATAAATGGGTTATGTTATTCTATTGATTTAAGGATGAATCAAGCTTTAGAAATATTGAAATACATTGTTATTATGAAACTTTGATATGCATGGTCCCTTTAATGGTTGAATCTAACCATGGGTGATTATATTATGATTTCAAATGTGGATCTAACTATGTTTTCACTTGAACTTCATATTATATTGATGGTTTTAGATTGAATCTCAATTATCCATGCCATTCTCACATCATTCATAGCACATGCATTTATGTTCATGAGAATTTATGAAAATTATGTTATGGGTTAAGCCCAAATATGTTTTATGATATGATTTTTATAGAGTATTGGTGATGACAAGAATGTGATCATATATATGTCTATCTCTTTTGGCTCTTTGAGCATTTTGGGTGCTTGCACCATCTCGTATATGAATGGGCTACTCCTATGTATGAGTATTATGACTAAGAAATTATTGTTTTGGCATTTGAGCCTAAGTATGAACTATTATAAATGGTGTTTGGCTCTTAAGCCCAATTGTGCATTGAGATGTTTTTGGCAAAACTTGAATCTCTTTGAAAAGCATGTATAATTACGTATATTATAAGTATTCTTGTGGGATGACGACTTAGCACCGATGGAGGGAGGGTCCCTCTCTTTTCTTGAACTATGTGCCTACCATAGGCTTTTCCTTTAGAAATGGGAGTTGTTCCCGTAAGGAAAGATGCCCCCGAAATGGGAGTTGTTCCCGTAAGGAGAAGACTTGATATGATATGACTCAATATGCTATATATGAAAATCCTATCTGAAATGAGAGTTGTTCCCATAAGGAAGGTTACTTCATGCGAAATGAGAGTTGTTCCCGTAAGGTGAAGCATGGTTTACCTTTGGCAAGTAGACCACCTCTTTACCGATGAGGGAATTTCATCCGGATTTCAAGTAATAGCTCGCTTGGTCTTATTCATGTCGGTTAAGGTCACATCCCCAATATATATATGAGCATCATTTGCATTTCATGCATCATGAATTTCATAACATCTTGTTATACTAAATTTCTTATTATATATATATCTTTTTATATTATGGGCTCTTGTCAGTTAATATCGTATGCAGGTTTTGGCAAGTTACATGCATTGCACCCCACATACTTAGTACATTCAAACGTACTAACGCATACTTTTTCCTACATGATCTCACCATGTAGGGACCGGAGATTACTTTCATCCACTGTTCGATGGCTAGATCGGATTTTGAGACATTTGTTGTGGTGAGTCTTATCTTCCAAGGACAAGCCATCATTCCTTTACCTTAAGTTGCTTTTGTTTATGTTATTTATACTTTGAGGGTGAACCCCGAACATGTCTTGGCTCCCGTCCTATCTTATGACTAGAGGTATTGTTGGACATCTTGTAGACTCTCATCGGATCTATGTGTTATGTATTGTATTTGAACTTAACGCTTATAGTGATATATATATATGTTTGATGTGGAAATGTAAAAGATCCTAAGTCCCAAATTGCCCCCATAGCGTGAGTCATACTTACCCGCCCCTTACTCTTTATGTGCTATGTGTTATGTGAATTCATTTTAATACCTTTCCCTATGATATCCCTATAGCAGGCGCCTACTTTCCCATGCCTTAGAACTATGTGTTTACTTTTGAATGCACTTCCGAACTGATGATGTGAGTTTTGGTACTTTGAGGTTTGTTTGGGCACTTTTGGGTTCCCATTCGCCATATCACTCCTAGACCCTAGGTTCAGGTCATGCCAGTGTGTCTCTAGGCAACTAAAGGTGCACGAGCATAATTATCCCACCCATGATCTTGAATTAGCATTCATCGTATTTGCTTTGAAAATATGGCATCATTACTTATATGTGGTTCATGTAGATGTATTTACTGACCACAAGAGTCTCCAACATGTGTTCACACAAAAAGATCTTAACTTGATGGAAAGAAGGGGTTAGAACTCCTTATGGATTATGACATGAGTGTGCACTATCATCCTAGCAAGGCTGATGTTGTGGTCGATGCTCTAAGTAGAGTTGTCCATGGGTATTCTAGGTCATATTGGTGATGGTAATAAGGAGGTGGCTAGATAAGTACACCGGTTGGCTAGGTTGGGAGTGAGGTTGGATGAAGTGGAGAACGGTGGTGTGGTGGTTTTTAATGGCTCCAAATCTTCTTTGATTGAAGAGGTCAAGTCCAAACAAGACCTTGATCCTGTCTTGATGGAATTGAAAGCTTTGGTGAAGGATGGTAAAGTAGAGGTTTTCTCCCAAAGGGGAGATGGTGTCCTTAGGTACCAAGGTAAGCTATGTGTGCCTAATTTTGATGGATTTGGGGATTTGATTTTGAAGGAGGCATGTAATTCATCCTATTCTATTCACCCCGATTCCACAAAAATGTATAGAGACTTGAGGGAGGTGTATTGATGTGGTGGTATGAAAAGGGATATTGCCATGTTTGTTGTCGGTTGTCACAATTTCCAACAAGTCAAAGCCAAGTATCAAAGCCCGGGTGGCCTAGCCCAAGATAGAGAAATTCCTACTTGGAAATGAGAGGAGATCAACATGAATTTTGTGATTGGTTTGCCAAAGACTAGGAAGCAGTTTGATTCTATTTGGGTTATCATTGATAGGATGACAAAGTCGACTCACTTTCTATCGGTTAAAACAACTTATGGTGCCGAAGAATATGCCAAGTTATATATTCATGAGTTGGTTAAGTTTCATGGGGTGTTGTTGTCTGTTATATCGGATCCTGGTGCTCAATTCACTTCTCATTTTTGGATATCCTTCCAAAAGGGTCTGGGTACCAACATCAAGCTTAGTACGACCTTTCATTCTCAAATAGATAGTCAAGCCGAAAGGATAATCCAAACTATTGAGGATATGCTTAGGATTTGTGTTTTGGAGTTTAAAAGTAGTTGGGATGAACATCTTCCACTTATTAAGTTTACTTACAACAATAGCTACCACTGGAGTATTGGCATGGCCTTTTTTTAAAGCTTTATATGGTAAGCATTGTAGATCCCAAGTTGGGTGGTTTGATGTGGGGGAGATGGCCTTGTTGGGCTCAGATTTTGTTATAGAGGCTTTGGAGACGGTGAGGTTGATAGGGGAAAGATTTTGAAGATGGCTCAAAGTAGGCTAAAGTCCTACTCCTGTGTGAGGAGAAGAGACCTCGAGTTTAATGTTGATAATTAGGTCTACTTTAAGGTCTCACCCATGAAGGGTGTGGTCCGATTTGGCAAGAAAGGGATATTAAGCCTAAAATTTGTGGGATCCTATAGAATTTTGAGGAGAATTAGTAAGGTTGCCTATGAATTGGAGTTACCTACGGATATGAGAATGGTTCATTCGATCTTCCATGTGTCTATGTTGAGGAAGTCTGTTGCTAACCCAAGTACTATAATGCCCTTGGAGGTTGTGGGTGTTGTGGACCATAACTTGACCTATGCGTAGGTCCCGGTGGAGATATTGGATAGGCAAGTGAAAAGGTTGAGGAATAAAGATGTGGCATTCATCAAAGTCCTTAGAGGAATCAACAAGTTAAAAGTCCACTTGGGAAGCTGAAGCGTACATGCAGAAACAGTATCCATAGCTCTTTCACTCTATTCAAGATGAAGGTAATAAATTAAGTCCTATATATGCTTTCAAGTCTTGAGTTTCAGCCCTCATATCATTTTTGCATGCATATATGTTCATGATGATAAGTTTTGACGATTTTTGGTGCATATGTTTAAAACTTCTTGAGAATGATATTTAAGTGCATTTATTGCATTCATATCTAACTGAAAGTCTCCTATTTACTTCTCTTACGCATGGTTTCTTTATATTCGGGGACGAATGTTCCCAAGGGTAGATTTTCTAACACCTCTCATGTGCTTTGGAAATGCCCTATATCGTAATTTTTGCATATCTCAAAATTCATGCACGATTTCAAAACTTCGACTTCATATTATTGTTAAGGGGGAAAATTGAGTGGTAAAAGGGTAGCCCTCGATTTTTAGATGACCAGTAGAGAAAAATAATTTTTGCTACGAGGACCATTTCCAGGTTTCCTGCATACCGAGGCCGCAACACGCCTGGGGCGTGCCTTAGTTCAATTAGGGCCTTCACGTATGATCGGCGTCGCGCCTGGGGTGCGGACCAGTGTATTTTTTCCCTATTTTTCTAGCTTAGTTTAGGGGAATTAGGGTAATAACCCAGTGCCCATTTAAACGTAAAACCTTCATATTTTGGCCATTTTTTTCAAATCATGAACCTTTATAGACCCTCTCAATTCACCAACCAATCCACATTCAATTCCAAGAACCTCAAGAGCACACTTTGAAATTCAACATCCCAACTCAAGCTTCAAGTCTTCCTCAAGTTTACTACAAGAAATTCCAAGTTTTAGGTATGTGGGTCTTCATCCATGAGTCCTTTCACCCATGGAGCCAACCCTCTCTTTTGATGAAAATTTTATGATTTCAAGTTGTATTCTTCATGGGTAACTTCTATCATGCATTATGAACATGAGTTATGATTGATTTTATCAAATATTGAATTATTATGTATGAATTGCTATAGAAAGCTCATTACATGAGTTGTCTTGAAACTATTGAAGCTATGCATTATATGAACTATGGAAACTATGCCACATTGTGAAATTTTGATGGATTTCACGACACCTAAAAATAGAGGTTTTACTACCATGTTGGTTGGTCGAATTGCATGACTTTAAAATGATTTAACTTCACTCTTCCATGTTTTATACTATCTCATTGCATGATTTTGAGCATGTGTCCATGTACCCACCATGTTTGACTAAACTACATGATAAGGATTCTTAAGTTGATGATGAATTATTGCATGATTTTCAATCGAAGTGCTTTCATGATAATTATAGGCTCCCAGACACGTATTAAACTAATGAAAGGTTTTCATGATTTAAAAGTGACCAGTTGTGCCTTGTTCTATAATTCTACCCTCTTATAAACAAATTATGTCTATTTGAGGGATCAAACATGATTACTATTTTACCCTTATGATCAAGCTAAGCTCACTTGTAGGGTCAAGCATGTTACAATCTCCACTCTCAAGTGGAATACAATACCTACTAGAAGGGGTCAAATCCATGTATTGTTTTCTACCCTCTAGCATAAGGTATATGTATGCCCATGTAGGGGTCAAGTATGTGAATAAGCTAATCATGCCATGTTATCATGTTTTTTTACAAGTTATTCAGTTATGATTAAACCTATTATTATTTCAAGTATTTCATGTGATTAGACTTAGCACCGATTGAGGCTTAAGGTGGGGGCTCGACTCAAGGGGTCCTTCTATAAAGTCTTAGTCTCTAAACTATGTTCCACCATAGGATTATATTGTTTTCCTAAGAGGGGTTACTAGTGGATCCGTCTAGGTCAAGTTACCTACAGAGTGGGGTCAAGTATGGTTTACCTTGACAAGTAGACCACACCTTCTCCGATGAGGTGTCATGCATCGGGATTCCAAGTAGTAGCTCATTTGGTCTTATATGTCAGTTAAGGTCTCCTCCAACATATGTATGTTATTTTATACAAGTTGATGGTTACATGCATGTTTTATTACAATCATAAATCATACATGTCATATTGAGATTATATCCATTGTTTATGATTATGCGTCTTGATTATCTTGGCTTATGTCCTTGTTGCATTGCATCCCGCATACTTAGTATATTCCAAGTACTAACGTATACTCTATGCCTACAAGATATCACCATGTAAGAACAGGGGCTCTTATTGATCATCTTCCTCCACATGGCTAGTTGATTTGCTTGAAGAAGCCTTTGGTGAGTCCTCAACTCCGAGGACAATATCTACCTTTCATTCATGCTATGTTGAGACTTGTTTATTATGTTGGGATACTTATCATTTGAGGGTGAGCCCGGGAAGTATCTTGGTCCCCGCTCCATTCTATGTAGAGGTGTTGTTGGATAATATGGTCGTCTATGCTTTTGAGCTTGACTCTTATTGTGTTTATGTTGGTATGAAAGACTTTCCTTAGTTCTTATTCCCTTCTTCGTGTTGATGATGAGATGAAAGTCCCAAGACCCATTTCCCTTAGACTCTATTGTCACTTATTATTGCTTTATTTGGCTTCCGCAACCAAGGATATATGAATGGTATGCTAAGAGGCTTGTTTGGGGTCCTTTCGGGTTCCCCATTCGCCGTGTCACATCTAGGCCCTAGACTTGGATCGTGACATAAAACATTAACAGTTCAAAATATAAAAAAATAACAATGATAATTGAAGAAAAGTTTAAAAATAAATAAATTTTTCAATAAACTATTTACAATAGAAAAAAAAATGCCAACTCAACAAAAGTAAAATAACCAAAACAATACATTAATAAATGTATGTCAAACCACCTGAATTTAAGAAATATACTATAAAAAGTATGATCAGAAATATCCCCTTTTCTAGGAAAAATATTATAAGAAATAGAATTAAAAATATCCCATGTTTAATCATTAATATAAAACTTCATTTGAACGTAATAAAGAGTTATTGCCGGAAGAGTTAAAAGTTCAATCAATCAAAAATAAATGACGATATTATTAACTCAAAAACTGCTCCTAAAATTTTTCAACCACTTGCCTAACTTCCTCTTCTTTTCAAAACTTAATTATATTATGCAGTAAAAAAAATAACTCAATTTTTTCAAAAAGATATTTTAAAAAAAATATAAGAAAGAAATCATTTTATTAATAACTCCATCATAACTTACACAAGTCAGTTTAACTTTCAAAAGAAACAAAGGCTTTTGTAGAATATCAACCATCACTTTCAAAATCATATATTGCCATAGAAATCAAATACCTTGGACAAAAGTCCAAATTAAAAGTAAGAAAAATTATCAGTCATACATTATAATGAGAATCGAATCTACTTAAAATACATACAATTATGTCCAAAGGCCAATAACATATATATATATATGAGAAAGCATATAGATGAATTAACATAAATTTTAATTGGCTGAATCAAAATTCTATCACAAATCAAAATGACTAAAAAGCCATGTATAGGTTAATTAATGAGTTTAAACACATATGTCGATGCCACCACTACTACTAATGCTTCTATATGGTACAGAAATAATCACTGGTTTCACTTTTATCTAATGATTTTTCATGCATACATTTTATGTTTTTTTTTTCTGCATAAAGAGAGTTATATTGTTTTGTTAATTTAATGTTAATATTCTTTTATCTGAAATTGATTAACATCTATGTGAATGAATTGAAAGAAATGGTAAAAAATTTTGTTAGTAGAAGAAAGAATAACTACAGAAGAAGTAAGCGAGTGTCACGCCCCGGGAAGGTACCCTAGACGTAACCGGCATGCAGAGACTATTGTTAGTCCCCAAGAGAACCACTTGGCCTCATCACATTCATTCAATCAATAGACTTTACTAATCAACCAAAGACATAAGGAAATAAATGGGCACATCTCATCTAGTCTCAAAATAATATTATAAATAGAAAGGTTAGTAGAAAGAAACTAGCTCAACAAATTTAACATCAACGTTCGACTCTAGTCTATGAAGCCTCTATCACTATCAAGTGGTGCCAATAATCGACCGATGGCTACCTCAATCAAAATAGATCTAATCAAATTTAACTCTAAAGCAAGATGAAATAAATATAATGAATCCTTAAAAGTAGGGGAGGCTCACCAATCAACTGAATGTCTCAAATCCTTAACGATGTGCCTATTGACGATCTCCAAATCTTGTATCTACATCATGAAACGATGTAGTCCCAAAGGGGACGTCAGTACATATAATGTACTGGTATATAAAATAGATAAATGAAATCGAAACAGGTAGAATAATATAGAAACAACAATCAACATCAAGGATAGTAAAAATCAACATGTCACATGTCTATCTAAAGCAAGAATAAAGAGTAGATAAATGAACCATCAACCAATCAACTCATCAATCAAGTCAGACTGGTCTCAGAGGACTCATTTCAACTCATCTAATCTCATCTCAACTCAGAGTACTCAGTTTGGGAACTTTATGGGAGTTTTTTTTAACCAACAACAACCACTTATGAGCAAGGGATTGTACAATAATCACACTAATGTTGCCACGTCATTCCATACTTGCCAGGTAAGGAACGAGTATGATCCGCAAGGAATCTGAACTCAGCCTTCCTCTATTGTTTCGGGGATGTACACTCGAGAAGGGACCATGAGATGTAATGGTTCAATCCTCTCCTACGGTGGGCTGGTGTAAGTAATGAGTGCAAGTAGGACTCACTCTTACTCATTTCGATGCTCGATACTCCTCCCAAGAGTCACTGCTCATAAGACTCCTCCCCATCATCTCAGGTAGCCTCATGGAGGCACTCATCATCTCAATTGGTCTCATGGAGGCAATTATCATATCAATTAATCTCATGTAGACTCTCATCATCTCATTAACTCAAACTCAAGGGTCTTCTATTATTTCAGGGACTTTAACTCATCTCAATGAATTAAATTTTGATTTAAGAACTCAAGGATTCAGATCATCAATTAGAAAAAGTCGTTTAGACAGAATATCAAGAACTCAATTATAAAGACTCATACTCAAATAACTCAACTTCATACTCATATCAAGATTTCCATCAACATACTCAAGTCAAGGCTCTAGACTCATCCCTAGGTTCATTCATGCATGCTTTCAAAAGTTGACATATATGCTTTATACAATATCTCATGAAAGTATTCAATTCAAGAAAAATAAGTTTATGATGATTACCAACATATGAAAATACATGTAATTGATACAATTTTAAAGAAAATAATTAAGAAAGTATTTCAAGAAACATATGTGGGGACTCATGGACACTCAACTCATCTATGACCATCTATGGGGCACATCGGAGAACAATCTCATGCTTTATTTTAGCCTTACATACCTGAAAAGTTGATATTACCATCGAAATTTGATGAATACTAGTTTTCTTGGAGAAAATTCTCGATCTCGCTAGTTCTTTTAGTGTGGAAGAACTTGGAAAGACACTTTTACTCTTAGATTCTTTAATTCTTGATTTAGAATCTTTAGAGTTCTTGATGAAGAACCCTAATTCTTGAAGAAGAAGAATCAATAAATCCTTTCTTGGGATTCTTGAGTTCGTTTCCTTGAAACTCTCGGTTGTGATTTAAGATTCTATTAGAGATACTAGAATAGATGAAGAAATTTGAGTTGGGTAAATTTATGAAGAATAACTCACCTTGAGGATGAATCTTGAAAGCTAATCCTAACTTGATGACTTTCTTGATGATTCTTGAGCGTTTATGTTTAGGAGTGAAGAAGAGGGTTTTTTATCATGAAAACTGATGTTTTATGCTTTTGCGACCTTAAATATACCCCCAAATGTCTTACGATAAAATTGCCCTAAAAATAAAAATAAAAAACATCATTATCTCATCCATAAAGGGTCCGTGTTGGGTCCTCAACGCGGAGCTGTCGCGGATCTTCAGACAACTCTGCAGGTCTTCAGTAAAATAATCATAACTTTTTACTCTGAACTCTGATTAAGGTAAAATTGGATGTGTTTGGAAGATAATTCAAATATCTTCGTTTTGATGTATTACGGGTTACCTAAATCATTATGCTTAAGGAGATATGGTCATTTGAAGTTGACCCTTCTATCAACTCATACGAAAACTTAGTCGGTAGAAATTGTTTGGACTTGGCTTGATTTGAAAGATCCCTTATATTCGTTTATTAAACTTAGGAGGGGTTGGGAAAGGTTTAAAGTACCTCTCACAAATTAAAGGAAAATTTTCCTTGGAATTTATATAGGTCTGCGACGCGCTCCGGGTGTGGATAAGTGTATTATCTTCCAAAAAGTCTCCGAACAATTTTTCTAATTATCGTCAAAAAAATTTTAAAAATATAAGGCATGTCCGTGTCCCAGGCGTGTAGCGCCTTGGGCGTGCACAACCTCTGAAAATCATTTTGGATTGAAAAATTATTTTTTGATCCGATGGCTCTAAAATTCAAACGAGTCAATTTTCCCACTCAATTTTCCATTCTGATTGCATATCCCGTCTCGAATTGACAAACGGAGCATGGGAAGATACGTTACGTGCACATCTCTATTCTAGGGATAGTTTGGTAATTTTACAGAATGTTACATCATCTCCTCGGTGGAATCATTCCTCCTCAGATGATGAGTAAAGGTAGATATCAAGGTATGAATAGATTCAAAACTCATCTCAACATTAACACCTATCAATCAATCTTTCGACTCCTCATCACCATTAACAATCTGTTTTCAGACTCAAGAATAGACAATCAACTCAAGAAAAGATAATCAATTTAGTTAAGAATAACGATGTTACCTTCAACGTTCTCATCATTAGGCACGAATAACGATCAAAACTCTTCTCATCAATCACTCGACCAACCAATCTGGACAGTTACAAGTCACTCAAAATAGATAAATCGATTCAGATCAAGATTAGAGATACTCTCTTAGACATTTTCAGCATCAAGCACGAATGGAACGTCGAAAATCAATCAATTCGAATCATTTAAACACTTTGACAATCAGTCCTTCGAAAGCAGGAAGGAAACTATTAACTCTAATCGAGAATTGGACCATCAACACTTAAGGCTTTATGTACATCTCTCAAGCTTATCACCTTATCTCAACTAGGCTCCCACTTAGACACACCATCATACTCTTACCTATCTATTGCACATTATAAGATCTCATCTCTCTCCTCCTCCCCATCTCTATCCTACATGACACATACAATACCAATGTCACAATAAGGATACATTCACTCCTTCTCCTATATCCTCATTCTACGTCTACTATCATCAGCATCACAATTTGGACCTAGGGGAACTCGTCATCTCCACATCCTACTATCAACAATGGCATAACAAGTCGAAGGTCAGTGCATGCGTAAGATAGTATCATAATGAAGAACTTTCATTCTCTCCTATCAACCATCACTCCTCTACTATCATCAACATTTCTATCAAGACATGGGAAGACATGATCACTCAAAGAACTTGGAACGATGATCATTAGCACGATTCAATATAGAAATCTTATTTGGGAATGTTCACAATGAAGTACAATATCCCTCATCTATCGAGATCATTCTAGGTCTATCAGGAATATACATAGCATAAAACTCAGTCACATCTCATTTAGCATGGGAGTGGAAACACTCAACTCCATGGGATAAGATCAAAGTTAATGAATGAATTCATTGTTTTTCATCATCACAACTCAACATGAATAATAATCAACAAGTGGTATATGGGACTAGGCCATGGCCATGGCAGTCATATACTAGATGGGAATAAAGTATCATCTTCACTGAAGTATAAGGAATATACGAGATGGCAAAAATCAATGCCTCATCCAAATTAACCTAACACCATCGAACACTCAAGATCTACTTCGATTTATCATATCACCATCTACCCCTTAGCTCAAGGGTCATCTTTCAAGTTTTGCAAATCAATTCCCTCTACTAGGCTATAAGCATATACCTCCACACGATCGAGGAATCACTATTCACAAGAATAGGCGTCTTAAACTCTTCTATCATTCTATAGACGCATAAATAAATTAGCCATTAAGACTCTCTTCAAAGATACCACTCTCATTTTCCTCTTGTCTCTATGGAAATCTCTCTCTATGTTTGCTTCTCTTAATGGCGTACATAACTACTTCTCATAACTCTTACAATCTAACCTCTTCTTTTGCCTGCTTATGCTCAAATTTTTGCTCTCATAAACTCATTTGTATAAGACTTAGACTATAATGGAAAAACTCATCATCGTCTATCTATACGTCCTAATCATCTTAGTTGCCCGGGATGACAAAGAATGCATACATCAGCCTACTCCACATTGACAACTCAAATATACTATCTAGACCATTATAGCAGTCATAGCTTAGAGCTTCACACATCTTTACATAATCATGGGTACACATCTCAAGTCTTTTCTTATCTATTGAGCTATCCTCGTTTCACTCGTCTTACCTAAGGGGCACTTATACTCTGCCCATAGCATCACTTTCCTTACAATTCAGTACCACTGAACTATTCAGTCATATCTCCTTATTTGCCTAATGCTCATAACTTAATGAATCTTATGAACTGTCACTTAAAATTCATAAGCCTAATTTGGATCTATCACATTGACAGCACTTTTTTTCCCTATTCAACATCTACACTTCACCCTCAATAGTATGAAAACTACAACACATCAACATAAACTTCCTTCTAGTTTAAGCATGGTCGATCACACTCTAACAATAACTCTTCCTCTATATCTCATCATGAAAATCATAGGGTACTTATGACTCTTTCATCGAACTTAAGACAATCAATACATCACCTCATTACTTACCTAATAGGTACATAACTCTAACTACAAGCCTCAATCAGCCATCACTCTTTCTATCTTGTCCCTTTCTTTCTATCATCATCCTTCAAACTCTTAGATAATTCAATTCTACTCAGGGTTTATAAGACCTCACATCTCACTCTTAAATGGTAATCTTAAACTCTTTCAAGACATAAGTTTCTCTCTCATGGGTAACATCATAAGCATGTTTTGAAAAAAGGGGTCTGGGTATATCTAAAGATAACTCAAATGCACAATTCATACGAGTAATAGTGCACTCTTTCTAGTCAATCAACTTAGCACACTAGTCAGCTTCTCTCAAGCCTAGTGCAGTCTCTCTACCATTCTGATTACTTTATCACAGAGGATCTCATCTGTAAGAGTTTGAACATTACTGTCTCTATCACCTTGTGGATGAGGCATAGTCAAAAGGTTTAGAGCAACACATGAATCATCATAGATTTCTTAAGAAATAGATGAGTAGTATTGATGTTGATTTAGATAGACATTTGACATAGATGAGTAGACAAGTGACCTATCAATCAATCAACTCATCAATCAAATTAGACTCGTCTCAGCAGGACTCATCTCAACTCATCTCATCTCATCTCATCTCGACTCAGAGTACTCAGTTTGGGAACTTTCTGGGAGTTTCTCTTAATCGACAATAACCACTTATGAGTCAGGGGTTGTACAATAATTAGGCTAAAGTTTCCACAAACTTTCCATACTTTCTAGGCACGAAATGAGTATGATCCACAAGGAATCTGAACTCAGCCATCCTCTATTGTCTCATGGATGTAATCTCGAGAAGGGACCATGAGATGTAATGGTTCAATCCTCTCCTACACTGGGCTGACGTAGGTAATGAGTGTAAATGGGACTCAATCGTTCTCATTTAGGTGCTCAATACTTCTCCCAAGACTTAATAATCATAAGATTCCTCCTCGTCATCTCAGGTAGCCTCATTGAGGCACTAATCATCTCAATTGGTCTCACGGAGACGCTCATCATCTCAATTAGTCTCGCGGAGACTCTCATCATCTCATTAACTCAAACTCAAGGGTTCTCGAATATTTTAGGGACTTTAAATCATCTCAATAAACTTTATTCACATTTAAGAACTCAAGGACTCAGATCATCAATTAGAAGAAGTCATTTAGACAGATCATCAAGAACTCAATTACGAAGACTCACAGGATTATCAAGCTTAAATTACTCAACCTTATACTTACATCAAGATTTCCATCAACATACTCAAGTAAAGGCTCTAGACTCCATCCCTAGGTTCATTCATGCATGCTTTCAAAAGTTAACATATAGGGTTTATACAATATCTCATGAAAAGTATTCAAGTCAAGAAAAACAAGTTTATGATGATTATCAACATATGAAAATACATGTAATAAATACAATTTTCAAGAAAGTAATTAAGAAAGTATTTCAAGAAACATATATGGGGACTCAGGGACTCTCAACTCATCTATGACCATCTATGGGGCATGTGGGAGAACAATCTCATGTTTTCGTTTAGCCTTACATACCTAAAAAATTGATATTACCATCGAAATTTGATGAATACTAGCTATATTGGAAAAAATTCTTGATCTCGATAGTTCTTTTAGAGTGGAAGAACTTGGAAAGACATTGTTTGAAAAGATTGATGCTTGAATTCTTGATTTAGTATATTAGAGTTCTTGATGAAGAACCCTAATTATTAAAGGAGAAGAATCAATAAATCCTTTCTTGGGAATCTTGAATTCATTTTCCTGAAACCCTCGGTTATGATGTAAGATTCTATTATAGTTGAAGAAATTTGAGTTGGCTAGATTGAAATTTATGAAGAATAACTCATCTTGTGGATGAATCTTTACAGCTAATCCTAACTTGATGATTTTCTTGATGATTATTGAGCATTTATACTTAGGAGTGAAGGAGAGGATTCTTGATTATGAAAACTGACGTTTTATGCGTTATGGGACCTTACATAGACCCCCCAAAGATTTTAGGATAAAAGTACCTCAAAATAAAATAAAACACATCATTTATCTCATCCAGAAAGGGTCCACGTTGGTTCCGCGATGCGGAGATGTTGCGGATCTTCGGACAGCTCTGCAGGTCTTCAGTAAAATGATCATAACTTTCTACTTTGAGCTCTGATTAAGGCGAAATAGGATGCGTTGGAAAGCTAATTCAAATATCTTCGATTTGATATATTATGGGTCACTAACTCATTATACTTTAGGAGATATGGTCATTGGAAGTTGACCCTCAACTCATAAAAAAATTTAGTCGATAGAAATTCTTTGGACTTGGCTTTATGTGAAAGAACCCTTATATTCGTTTATTGAACATAGGAGGAGTTGGGAAATGTCTAAAATACCTCTCACGAATTAAAGGAAAATTTGCCTTGGAATTTACATAGGTCTGTGTCATGCTCCGTGCACAGATCAGTGTATTTTCTTCCAAATATTCTCCGAAAGCATAGGATTGTTCTCCAAAAATTTTTTATCCTTCACAAGAAAAAAAAATCCCACTTTAAATTAATCTAAATATTAAGATGTAATGAAAAAAAATCTATCTACACATTAAATTTTCACTTCTATATTCTAATGATTTGTGCTTGCAGATCAAGAAGATTTTATAATTATTTTAACATAAAAGTTTGTTTATGCTTTGTTAAATTATAATAATGGTAAGGATATTCACATGATTTTTTTAAAAGATAATTTTAAGTCTTGAAAAATAATCTTTTTTAGTTGGGTCATTTTTATTTTTTTTTTGGTTATACTTCACTATAGAAATTGTTTTGTAAAATTAGTATTCTATAAATTAAATAGTGAAAGGCAAAATTCTCTTTATTCATTTGATACTTTACATATAAATACTTATAATTTTTAAAATTATACTTCCTAACAGATCAAACAACAGTATTATTTGTAGATTAAGTATTTTTTGGCATAGTTATTTTTAACCTTCTTCCCTATTAGTTCAATAGTATGATTTTTATTTTTAACATTTTTGTTCGTTTTTAAATTCAATAAATAGTGTTGTTTGATTCCTAAGGAAGCCGTGCTTTATATTGCAGTAATGAGATATGGTTAAAGTTTAATAATTATTATTGTGATCAATGTAACATATATTCGTTAATTATTGTTTCAATTGTACATGCAAAAGAGATAGTGCGGCTAGGCATAAGAATATAAATTGTTAGCTACTTTATTTTTTTTAATAAATAATTATACATAAATTAATTTGAATAAGACTTCAAACTACATTAGAATAGAACGTATTGAATGATTCATTTCAATGTTCAAAACTTGCACTGACATTTTTTTTTATTATGACATTTAAAAATATTTGCGCGTTGCACGGGCACATATACAACAAACAACAACAACATACCCAGTAAATGCATAAAGAAAAAATAATTAGAAGTAAAATCACAAAAGGATTTACCCAAAACCATTTCAACTCCTATTCTAACAGAGAAATTTTCACTAATTTGTGAGCTTCTTAAGAAGCAATGCTGAAAGCAAAACAAAGGAAGAAGACGTGTCAATCCTGTGTTCATGCGCAAGAACAAGTACAATATTACTATTTAAATAATCCAAAAATCCTCTTTACCAAAAGTCACTTGCATAGATGTGTTCGCTGGTTCTTCAAATCCATCACACGAGGTGGTTGAATTCAACCAAAATACAACAACAACAAGAGAGAAAGAAACTAAAAAAGATCATGTTCTTGCAATTTCAGATGAAAAATCATCCACTTATACAAATTCAAATTAGTGATTTCAATTGTGAAAAAATAAATCTGTTGTTTTTATTTGGATATTTTAAGAAAAAACTAAAACTATTGATTTTTTGAATTTGAAACTCTTGTCAAAATTTAAGCTTGACCTCCTTTAATGGCTATGAGGTTTCCTTGATTGGTTCTTCAAGTTTTAGGCTCCAATTTAACAACTAATATCGTTAAAAACTTTTAACAATAGCATTCAAGACTGTAGTTTTATTCATAATGGTGGTGGATTTCTTATTTGAATTGGATTAAAAAAAACCATTCTAAATGAGTTCTAAGTGGATAGTCGGGTTGAAAATGAGAATTTGAGATCGATTGGGGAATATCATTAGTTTGGAGAATACGAGTAAGTTTGTAGACAGTAGGGAATATAAGTGTAAAATCAACTAATAAATGAAAATTGAAAGGTATTTTTTACACTTTTTTTTTATGTTTAAATAGTGTCCATCACATAACTCCAAAAGAAAAAACTATTGATATTTATTTTTTTTACATGCATACTTTCTATGTTTTAAAGTTAAATTGATAAACAATTTTTTTTTTGTGCACAAATCATAATTATACTAATTTTGTGTATTTTCATCTATAACAATTGAATGAGATTCAAATATATAGCATGTTATACCCAGTGAAATTACCAAAACATTCCTTGATGAGAGAATGCTTGCATAATGCATCTTCCTAAATTATTTCGGCAAATTCGAGGCCAGAAATGCGATAAGCTCAAAAAATTGAGTGGAAAATGATCTTGGTTGATTTTTAGACCAACTGGGTCAAAAGATAACATTTTGGAGTAAAAATGCAATTTCAGAAGAGTGCGTGACAGGTCCGCATCGCTGACTTATCGCAGATTTGCATTTAATGGCGATTCAATTATTTTCTACAGGATTAAAAAATAAATCGAACAATTCTCAACAAAAATTATACTAGGAGTGTCCACTTGTCTCACCATAGTACAAAAATTTCAGTTTTTTCGAGGGGCACTCCAGACATTTTTTCACCTCTACTAAACTTAACCCATGACTGATATAGGTCGTTGTAAGTGTAAAAAGAGTTTTTAAACCCATTCCTATGTCTTCTTAAGGTTCTAACAAAAGACTAGGGCTAAGAAGAGGGGAAGAGAAGTTAGGAATTCCAACAATTGGAGCTGAAACCTGTGCAAATTAATTGTCAAACTTCATTCCAGGTATGTAAGGGTAGACTAAAGCATGAAATTGTTCTTTTATGTACCCCTTTGATAGTGATAGAAGGAATGTGAAAGTATTAAGTCTCCATGCATATTTCCATGAATATTTTCTTATAAATTATATACATTCTATGTACTTTCATATGTTTATGATCATCATGAACTTAATTTACTAAATAAATACTTTTACACAAGTTATTTCACAAATCCTACATATTATTTCATAAAAGATTGTATTAATGAACATAGAGATTGAGTCTAGAGCCTTGATTTGAGAGTGTTAACTATGATTGTGAGATGAGCATGATGATAGGGTGATAAAACTTGATGGTTCTGTTCATCTTCAAATTTGAACTCTAAAGATTGGTCTAAGTTGAGAGTCCTCCTATGTGATTATCCAATTTACTCTTGAAAAGTTGAGGGATTGATTAGTTGAGTTATTGAAAAATTGATTGATAGAACAGATGAGTTGAAAGAGTCCATTAAAAGATTCACTAATTTGTTGATTGGAATGAATTGTTTTATGAGCATTGAGTGTGGGAAGGAGTATCGAGCACCGAATTGAGTAAGAGTAAGTACAACTCAAACTCAATAACTACGTTGCCAAACATAGGAGAGGATTGAAATAGTTAAGTCGAAGGTTTCCTCTTGATAGGTTGCTGAAAGAATTGAGGACTTGATTGATTGGATCCATTATGGGTCGATTCGTTCTTTATCCTGGCAAGTATTGAATGGTTGTGGCAACATCAATAAAATTGTTGTACGATCACTGGCTCATAAGTGATTGTTATCAGATAAAAGAAACCCCTAGATAGGTTATATACTGATAGTACTCTGATTTGATTTGATTGGATCTATACTGATTAGTCATTGTCTACTCTTTATTCTTCTTGAGATAGACATTTGACATTTTGGTCGAATGTTTTTGGGTTGATTATTATTCTACACATATCTATTTCATTCAGCCATTTTACATACTTATACATTCTACGTACCGACGTCTATTTGGACCTGCATCTTTAATAATGCAGATACAGGTAGTAGAGATCATCAACAGGCACACCATTGAGGATTTGTTACAGTCAGTTGATTTTGAGAGTCCTCTCCTGCTTCCATAGGATGCACATTTATACCTTCATCTACCTTGAGTTTAGCACTTTATTTTCTTTTGATTGAGGTAGCTATGGACTATCATAGTACTATCTAGACGGTTTAGATAGAGGCTTCATTGACTAGATTTGGGATGGACAATTTAGATGTCATTGACTAGTTTTTTTCACACTAGTCTTGTTGTTTTGTTTTGAGTACGTTTAAATAAGATTGTCTACCTCATTATTTCTCTTAAGTTTTTCACTGATCCATATTAATTTATGACTAAATGACTGTGATGAGGCTATGTGATTCGCTCGAGGACTAGCAATAGTCTCTGAATGTTGGTCACATCTTGGGTACCCTCTCAAGGCGCAACAAATTTGGTGTCAAGAGTTCAAGTGTCATAGGGAGTCTATGAAGTTGTGTCTAGCAAAGTGTTGTTTATGGGTGTATTATGCACCACACTCTATAAGCAGGAGGTTATGGGACATTAGGATTGGTTATACTTCTTTCATATTCTAATTTGTGCGATAGAGTTAAACTTTATGAAAGCTCTCTTCTAATTAGTGCGCTATGCATTTGCAAAATTATGATCATGCCTCTAAGAAGAGCTGCTAGAGGAAGAGCTTGTCCGAATAGATAGAATGCTAACCACCCTAATCCCCAGAATTAGGATGAACCCATAGGCCCAACCATCCCTAACTAACCATCAGAGGCTGTCATTTCAAATGTTGAGCTTCGCTATGCTATCCAAACTTTGGCCAGGTTGTGACAACGTTAGTTGCTAGACAAAGGACAAGCAGACAGGATGCTCTAGAAATATCCAGGGTTTGGGAGTTCTTGAGGATGAATTTGACTGAGTATAGAGGGCCTATACCCAATGAGGAACCCGAGAACTACAGTGATGAGTTATAGAAAGTGTTTCAAGTGATGCATGTAAACGATGTTGGTAGGGTTGAGTTGGCTGCCTACCAGCTCAAAAGTGTTGCTAGACTGTGGTTTGACCAGTGGAAGAAAGGTAGAGGAGACGATGCTCCAACATAGACTTAAGTAGTGTTTGAGGAAGCTTTCTTGGAGTGTTTCTTCCCAAGAGAGTTGAGAGAGGTAAGGTAAGTGATCTTAGGCGTATTTATACACCTAATTAGCCAAAATGCTCATAAATAAAGAGGAGTTGGAGGATAAGTTTGTAGAGTCTAGGTGTTTTAGTTTATTTTTTTTCTTATTTTTCTAACATAGGGCCAAGTGCACTAGTTGGTTGTGTTTTTGCAGGATTTTGCTTTAATTGGAAAAGTCCGGAGTTAAACACAGATCCGAAGGAAGAACACAGCCTGGAATGCGAAAGATGAAGGTTAGTAGAAGCAGAAAGGAGACTAAAGTCTACGTGGCAGACTTGGGATAAAGTTGTGGAAGCTGAAAATGTAGAAAAAGGCACGAAGCTGAAAAATGTGCAAGGTCTGCATCGCCGACCTGTGCAAAAAGATTTGTAAAAGTGCTCAGACAGCAAATTAAGAGAAAACCTAGTAAACACAAGGGGTCTACGTTGGGTAAGATGCCAAAAAGTTGAGTTACGAGATTTTTAATGTTATTTTATTATAAACTTTAGGTTTACATTCTATTTTTACGTAAGAAACTCAGTAGAGACGATAGAGAACCTTTCTCTCAACATATTTTGGTTAGTTTAATCTTTATTTTGTGGGTTTTAATGTTTTCCATATCATTCATGGTGTGTTTCATGACTATGAGTGGCTAAGTCTCCATATTCTGGGGTGTTAGCGACAGACAATGTGTAGTTCTAACTTTGAGCATCTATGAATGGGTTCTTTTGATTATTCCTATGCTATTTTTATCTATACTTCTGAGCCTGGCCAACTAGGGAGTACATTAGTTGTTCACTGTGGATTCGAGAGATGTTGGAGTGAACAGAACGCAGTAGTATAAGGAGCTTGTTCAGCTACGAAACTAGGTTGATTCATGTAAGGGAGACCTGTGGCAACTACATTACACCTTGCTCGGTTCATAATACGGGAAGATAACTTTAATGCATTTTTATTGGTCTGTCTATCCCAGCTCAACGATGTAGTTAGACAGTCAATAACGGTAGGCCGGCAGAAGCGTGCAACCTTGTTCAGGTAATTTAAACCCTGTGAATCTGTAATTAGGAACCCAGACATAGATAGACAAGTCAAGACTAAATGGAGTCGTAAAGGCTACAACCCTGGAATTGCTCGTTAATTGATATCTTGTAAGAAAAAATTCAGATTAGTTTAGAAGAAATTTATTCTTTACAATTATTTCACTTATTTCCATAAATCTTTTTACCAAAAGCACCATAAACGTGATAACAGATATTGGTTTCTGATTTTATTCAAATCCCTTGGGTTTGACAACTCGGCTCTTTAATTAGGGCCACTATATTACTTGTGAGACCACGTACACTTGCGTGTGCTGGGGAGCAACAAGTTTGTGGCATTGTTACGGGGGATTTAAAACGAATTGGTTTATTATCTTAGTTGTCTTATTTTGTGATGTTCACTATATTTGATCTTAGCAGTGTTGTATTGCAGGAAACTGATCGATAAGCTGGAAGATCAGGACTCCTGTTTTCGTCAATCAAAGAAGAGAGCAAAGCTTTTGTTCCAAACGTCGCCGATTCAACTTATCAAATAAGAGGATCAAGAGGATAATAAGGAAGAAGTTGATCCTATTGTAGAAGACATGGCGGACAATAATGCACCTGCACTGCTAGCACCTGTAGCCGTACAACCGAAACCGAGGCTAGTGAGGGATATGGTAATCTCGAGAACCACCAATGTTACGAGCTACTTTGTGAAACCTGAGCCCAGTGGTCGGTGGGAATTGAAAAAGAACATGGTCTAGCTACTACACTCTACTTGATAGTTCATTGGCTACCACATGAAGATCCACAGGTCCATCTTCATAATTTTCTTGAGATTGATGATACCTTCATTACTACGAGAGTGAACCGTGACTATGTATGTATGACCCTGTTCCCCGTCTCACTGTTGGGGGAAACCCGGAGGTAGTTGCAAATTGAGCCACCAAACTCTATCGCATCTTAGGAAAATGTGGACCCTAAGTTTCTCACTCGATTCTTCTTATCGAGCAAGACAGCCAAACTCAAAAGTGAGATCCCGAGCTTCAAGCAGAGGTCTGTGGAGAATCTGTATCAAGAGTGGGATAGGTTTAAAACTCTTTTAATCAATTGTCCACACCATTGTCAGACTAACGAGGTACTGGTCCATACCTTCAATGAAGGATTGGAACCCAATACCAAGATTCTCCTTGATTCAACTGCAGGAGGACAAGCATTGTAAAAGACATACAATGAATTGTATGCTCTTCTCAACAGAATTGCTCGAGAAAACCCAAAATGGAATAGAGGATCCAGCCGACCAACAGTCGAAAAGTAGGTCGAGTGTTAAAGATTGATGCAATAACTAGCCTGCAGGCTCAAATGACTGCTATGCAAAACATAATGACCACAAACTTTAACAACTTGGCTTTGGGTCTGAAGCAGCAAGCACCGGTGGTGGTAGGTCAGCAACTAGCCCCTGTCAATAGGGTACAACAGCAACAAATAGGTTGGTAAGATGTTTGTGGGGAGGCGACCACACTGCGAAATCCTGCAGAGCTAATCCAGAAGCAGTAAACTTTGTGGGAAATGCTAATCGAGGAGGGTATCAAGGATTCGAGAACACATATAACCCGAATTAGAGAAACTACCCAATTTCTCTTGAAGGGGAAATCAGCAAATCATGAGCCACCTCAGTAGAGACCACATGCTGGTAACGCTTATCAGTAGAATCCGCTGATATAGCAGCCTACAAGATAGGCTAATCCAAACACTATGACTGATAGTGAGGTGCTGAGACAAATTCTGGCGAACTAGAACAAGTGGGAAAGGGAGATTCGAAGGAATAAGAAGGATCTCAAAAAATTAGAGAAACAGTTAGGACAGTTGGCCAGCTCAATAAATTCCAGGCCTAGGGGGCCTACCAGATAACACTGATCCCAACCTGAAGCAAGAAATGCAGTTAGCACCAGGATTGGAAGGTCCTTGACTGAGTTGGTCCATAAGAAGAAGAATGGGGATGACCAGAATGTTGCACAGAACAATGAGGCTGGCAATCCCAATCCAAGCACAAATGAGGCAACTCCATTGCCAAAACCTCCTCCTCTATTCCCATAGAAGTTGAAAAAGAAGAAGGAGGATGATAGCTTCCAGAAGTTCATTGGGCTGCTAAAACAAGTACAAATTAACTTACCCTTGATTGATGTTTTGCGGGGAACCCCGAAGTACACCAAATATGTCAAGGACATTATTGCAAACAATACTAAGCGGGCTGAATACGATACTGTGGCACTTAAAGAGGCTTGCAGCTCCAAAATTCTCAATAGATCACACTTGCCAACGAAGTTAAAGGATCCAGGGAGCTTTATTATGCAAGTAACCATCGGGAGTTATCTGAATACGAAGGGCTTATGTAATCTGGGAGCAAACATCAACCTCATGCCCAGCTCTTTGTTCCTAAAGTTATGGATTGGAAGGCCGAAGACTACCATCATTGTGTTACAACTAGCAGATCAATTCGTGGAGAGACCAGATAATGTTATTGAGGATGTCTTAATCCAAGTGGGATGTCTCATATTCCCCGTGGACTTTGTCATCCTGGATTTTAAACTGAACCCTGAGGTCCAATTTATACTTGGGTGGCCTTTCCTACCTACAGGAGGGGCGTTGATTGATGTTGCAGTAGGGAGGCTCACCATATGGGCTCATGATAAAGTGGAAGTATTCGACGTGCACAAAGATATGAAGCCACCGGCTGCATATGAAGATCTGGCAGCCATCACAGTGATAAACACTGCAATTGCTGTGAGCCAAGTTGAGATTGCAGATACACTAGCCAGGGTGTTGTTGAATCAAAGGCTAGTGGATGATGTTGAGACTCGAGAAATCGAGAGTGTGTTAAATACTCACAATGTGAGTATGCTGAAGAGGCTCCTCAGTTGGAGTTAAAGCAGTTAACATCACATCTCAGGTATGAATTCATTGGTAAAAATAATATAATACCTGTAGTCTTGTCTGCTTATTGATTGCAACCCAAGTAGATGTTGTTGTGGCAGTCCTGAAGAAAAGAAAGAGATAAACGGGTTGGCACACGTCAGATATCAATGGCATTAGCCCAGCACTATGCATGCACAGTATCTTTATGGAGAAGGGACACAAGCCCTGTGGCCCAACCGCAGAGAAGGGTAAATCCAATCATGACGGAAGTAGTAAAGAAGGAAATCACCAAGTGGTTGGATGTGGGGATCATCTACCCCATCTCAGATAGCAAATGGGTGAGCGTTGTACAATGTGTCCGAGGAAAGGCTGGATAATGGTTGTCACCAACGAAAAGAATGAGTTGCTCCCAACTAGAATGGTGATGGGGTGGTGTATCTGTATGGATTATAGAAGATTGAATGATGCCACCAGAAAAGACCACTACCCGGTGCCTTTTATTGATCAGATGTTGGATAGACTTGCTAAGAAGGAGTACTATTACTTTCTAGATGGATACTCGGGGTACAACCAGATAACCATTGCTCCCGAGGACCAGGAAAAGACAACCTTCACATGTCCATATAGGACATATGCATTCAAATGCATGCCCTTTGGTTTATGTAAAGCACTAGCCACTTTCCAAAGGTGTATGATGGCCATATTCCATGACATGGTGGAGGACTTTGTGGAGGTGTTCATGGATGACTTCTGTGTCTTCAGTGAATCTTTTAAGAGTTGCCTGCAGAATTTGGACAGAGTACTAGCAAGGTGCGAGGAGACTAACCTCGTTATTAACTAGGAGAAATGTCACTTCCTAGTTAAGGAGGGGATAGTCTTAGGCCACAAAGTATCAAAGAAGGGGTTCGGGATAGATAAAGCAAAGATTGAAGTGATTGATAAGTTGCCCCCACCAGTTTCAGTCAAAGGAGTCTAGAGTTCTCTGGGACATACGGGGTTCTACCGCAGATTCATTAAGGACTTCTCAAAGATTGAAAAGCTGCTCCTTGTTGGAGAAAGAGGTACCATTTCACTTTGATGATTCTTGTTTGCAGGTATTTGAATTGTTGAAAAAGAAGTTAGTGGAGGCTCCTATCTTGGTTCGACTGGGGGCTCCCATTTGAGCTGATGTGTGATGCCAGTGATACAACAGTTAATGCAGTACTGGGGCAATGCAGAGATAGAGTTTTCCATTCAATATACTATGCCAGAAAGACTCTGGATGTTGCACAAGGTACTTACACGGTTACTGAGAAGGATATGCAGGCATTAGTGTATGCATTTGAAAAGTTCAGGCATATCTGGTGGGAGCCAAAGTTGTGGTGTTCACAGACCTTGTGTCCGTGAAATACTTGTTCAACAAGAAAGATGTCAAGCCGTGATTGATCAGATGGATCTTATTACTTCAAGAGTTTGATATCAAGGTCAAGGATCGTAAGGGGAGTGAGAACTAGGTCGTTGATCACCTGTCCCATCTAAAAACTAATGCTCATATAGGTGAGCAATTGTAGATCAAATAAGAGTTTCCTAATGAGAAGTTGCAAGCAATTGAGGTAGAACTACAACATGGTACACGGATATAGTGAACTATTTGGTAAGTGGTGTATTCCCCCCCCCCCCAATGCTACATAC
>JAPFFP010000012.1:4663687-4683257 GCA_026153255.1 Solanum medicagineum | reverse complement strand
AAAACAAGCAATATAACCAAATGAATAACGATTCACCCTAATTTCCATCTGAGGTTGAATAAAATTAGATTAGTCTTACTAAATTCGCTCTTGAATGATTCATCGGTGGAATTAGGCCTAGGTGTATGAAAAATTCTTGTGATTCTACTTCTCTTGTATGCAAGCGAAGGCATACACGCATCGATGGAGTACCCAAAGAAGAACCAAAAAAAAAAAAGAAAAGTGACACCTTAACTAACTTTATAGCTCCATTTCTTGTTCCTAGGCGAAAGGTACGCTCATCCCTTTATATATTGCTATTTCTTAATCCTTGCGTCCAAGGATCATAAGTCAATTGGCTCTAGAATATAGCCTCTCTCAAGGTTAGCGATAAGAGTACACCGACCCATGTGATAGCCGACAAACTAAAGATTTTGTGCTTGCAAGGACGCGTACAAGTGAGTGAATGTATCACCAACCAAGCTAGTCACTCGAAACATAGGGGTATTCAACCCCCAAGGGTGGCTTTGAACTGGGAAAGAAGGATTTGCAGTTCTCTGCCTTACCACTCGGCCATGTCGCCAAAATGGTACATATACGTAAAATATAGGTGAAAACCTTTCTCGGATTACTAAACTACTTTTTTATTATACTTGCACTTAGGTGACCGAACTATCAGTGTTGGCAAGTCTTAAATGTCTTGAAGTCACTACAGAAAAGCTCTAAACACTGAAAAGATCGGAGAGTGGAGAAAATGAATAGAGGGTCATTAAAAACTGTCATCATTCTTTGATTAAATTTGTTGTTAAGAAAATATAAGAATGGAATGCTTAGTTCAACCTCTAGCTAGTCATTCCTTTCAACATAGATAATAATATTGTAATCAAACAAAAACCGAGAGGACACAAAATATTGATGTTCCCATATATCTCTTAAATTATTTATGCAATTACATTCTTTAGTTTAATCAATTTCACACATATTTATAAATGTGATGTCTTAAAATAATGGACTGATGATCACTCTAATCCACTTATAAATTGATTATTGTGTTATTAGGAAAACAATATGATTGGAGAACCTAGTATGAAACTTATTTTCTTTCGTATCCTCCATATTGGTTGTCTTCATGCCTTCACTTAATTGAGAGGATGAGTCAAAGCATTCATGATATGAGCTTGGTCATAAATAATTTGTGTAGTTGAAGGGTTTTGTCCCAAAACAATGCAATAACCATCATCATAATTCTCCATTCCATGTGCCATGAGTTTCCATACTAAGCTTCCTCCCATGGTTTCACCTTCTTTGGCCAAATGGTATACATTTCTATATACACTACTCATGAATTTGTCTCTCGATCCTTGACCTCTAATGGACTTTCCAAATTCAGCAAGCACTAAAGGTTTCTTTAATATGCTTCTTGCATCTTCCCAATGACTTGTTATCCACCTTTCCATCCACACCAATTGTACATCATCAGTTTGGACAAACACCCTAGAACAACACAAAGAAATAATTAACACATCATAAGCTTTGGTAATTCAAACACATTATGATGGGATTTGTGATCGAGTAGAGGTAAAAATTACCACTGGTCAGTGTATGCATGGATAGTGGCAAAATCAATCTCATTGATGAGATGGTTACTTATGAAACCTTTCAGGAATTGAGTCACCATAAAATCCCTCCATTCCAACCTCCAACAAGTGTTTGTTGTCTAGTGATTTCACAAAAACTTGTCATTTCTTGAACCCAAGCTTGAAAAAAGATTAGTCAAAACGTCGATCGTAAATATTTGAATTAAAAAAACAACTTGAATTATTGGAGCTCACATTAATAGTTTTTCCAGAATAGTCAGGTTGATCGCATGGCTCATTCATAAGTTCCCATGCCATAATTGTTGGATCATCTCTGTAAGCAACTCCAGTAATGCTATTCATCCTTGTAACCACTTTCTGTATAGTATATAGTTTCAAAAAATTATGAACCACCATACTTAGGGATAAAGATTATAGAGAAGTCAACTACATTTTAAAGGGATCTGAATAAAATGTCTCAAATTTAGGTAACCACATACCTCAATGTGATTCTTGAGGTATTTTTTGAGCGTAGGATGAGTATAGAACTCGTCATCGTTACTAATTTGAGCTCCTGCATTTCACGCCCTTAAAATACAACAATATTAACTAATATTAAAATACAAACCTTAAATACACAACAATATTAAAAAGTATATATCTAATTAGGTACACATGCATTACACCACGATAATATAAAGCTTTACCTGAAAAACACGTTCATCATAAACTCCAGGTGATATTTGTAATGCGCTATCACCTCCATCACTGAAAGCCCATGTGCGACAAACAGAAAGGCCAGCAACAGAAGCATCTTTAAGAACTTCAATGACTCTATACCTCTTAGACGGCTCAGCAGCAACATGCATCAACCAATAAGAGTTGAAGCCATTGAATAGAAAAGGGGACCCATTGAGTTCAAAATGGGAATCCGTAACTCTTATAAACCCTGAATTCCCTTCACATGCCATAGCTACCAACAACACAAATACCCCCACAAATACAACTCCTCCTTGTGAAAGACATTTTGTATAGTGAATAATTATACAAGATATATATATGTGACAGACTAGATGTCATGATCTTTTATAGTGAGTTGTATATAAGGAAATTCACTAAAAATAGCAAAACTTGCAAGTACTAAAAGACTTTGCTAGTGGATATAATTGGATATTGAGATTTAATGAAAATATTTTATTTTTAAAAAAAGTATCATGGGATGTTGATAGAAGAATTAGGGCAGTTATTTGGTTAAGATAGAAATACAGGTCTGTTGAATGAATTATAAGGGAAAAATGAAAAAAGAAAAGATAGAAATGGTTTTAAGGTTTGTTCCTACTAGATTTGATGATGAATTAATATGGAAACGTCTACTCAAGTAGGGAGTTTGAAAAAGTTAAAGCTAGTATTTCATAGTAATATAATTCTATGATATCTAATGCAAATACATGAAGAGCTCTTGCATAAATTTTATATCATATCTTATTTTGGTGTCCTGGAGTTTCAACCCAACGCTATTTGTTACATATTTTGAGTGTGTGAATAGTATCAGACCAAATTTGATGTGATATTATTCATCGACATTAAATCAATGTTTTAATATTTTAATATTATTTTTTTTATGCAAAAACTTTAATTGAACATTTTATAAGTTGTACATTTTTAATCAAGTCTCTAGTATACTTTTTAGTTATTTTTTTTTATGTAATAGTTTTATAATATTATTTTTAGATCTTAAAAGTTGGTGTATATAAATTAACTAATTTTACTATAAATTATATATAATTGGATAAAAATGCCAATCTTGTTTCGCAATTATCGCAAGGTCGTCGCCTCTTTGGGGAAAAAGAAGTGTTACATGATATATTAATATGTATTATAATGTATAACATGATAATTGAAGATAATCATGATTTTAATGAACCAATTCAAAATGCAAGGGAAGATCCTATTTTAACCGCAGAAATGACAGTGGATGAAAGTTGTTGATTTCAATAAGTTTTTGCCCCTCGTAAAAGATTGAGGACAAAGATACTCATTTTGAGTTTTGTAATCTATTAATAAATCAGTTACGGGAGCATCGAATACTGATTTTGAAAGTTGAATACTTATGTAGAAATTAAAATAAATCTTATAATTATGTATTTTTTTTTTAATTATACTTCATCAATAATTTTATTTTTTAATTTGTATTATTCATTATTATGTATAACATATAATATTTGCTAGCAATTTATATCATTTTAAAAATTATGATATAAAATAGTTTTATATCAAATAACTATATAAGAAAAGAATATAAATTATATAGGGTGAACATGTGAAAATAGAAGAAAGAATTTGTTTTATGAAATAAAAAAATATAAAAGAAACAAAAAAAAAACACTTCATCCTTTTAAAAAAGAATGTTCTCCTTTTCTTTTTAGTCTGTTTCAGAAGAATGAACTTTTCTTTTGAGTCATATTTTAATTTCAGTTTTTCACATGATATATTTAACATCACAAGATTAAAGGACATTTAGATATATTTAATATAACGTAACTTTAATTTAGAATCACAAAATTGAAAAATCATTTTTATTTTTCTAAATTCTGTGTCAAGTCAAATCAGATCATTATTTTTTAAATGAAAGATGTAATATAATATTGAAGAGACATAATTAAAGAAAATATTATTTGTATTATAAAATTTGGTATAGCGGGTTGGAGTTGATTTAAGCTAAAATAGTTCTAACACTATTTTTTAGTATAAAAATTAGTTTTATGAGTTGGAGATTCCCAAAAGAGAAACTATACAAATAATGAACCTTTCATGTCCTTCGCTCTCTTTTAATAAGCAAGTGTACTCAATATGTTGGTCACACATCATATATATATATATGATGATGAAAAAATAAAAATAAGAAAGATCATTTTCAAGTATTAAGCTATAAACTTTAAATTCTAAATTCGACTCGTATAAAAAGCTATAAGTTCAAAATAATAGATGTATTTCAACCCAGAACTTGCCCTGAATCCGTCTTCGGAAGTAACCACCTATTCTAGGACTTTAAAGGGAAAACCGAAAGGATCATCCCCAAAGCCTGGATCAGTAATAATGAAATCACACTGCTGCTCCTGTTGAATTACCTCAGTATTATATTTTGGCATTGATTCATGAAAATTGCTCCCATCGAACATCATTATTTGGGCATTCTGATGTACTAAGCTCTCATTATGTGTGGGGTCTGAAAAAGGTTCAAACCATCGTGATCTATTATATGCAGTTTTACCTTCCATCCTTATTTCTTTGTCTGAAACAGAGGTACTCTGTTCTGAGGGTGAAGGAACCTCGTTATCTTTCTGCTTGCGTTGGATTTGAGAACGATTTTTCGCGAAAGTAGTACTTGATGCTGCTGACAAATCCTCGTCTATGTTATTACAAGACGGCTCCCTGTCGTCAAGGAAGAGATGCGGAAAGTTAAGTCGCGCATCTGTTCCTCTGAGCCTAAAGGCCTCGACATCATAAGCAAAAGCAGCTTCCTCAGCACTATCAAACGTGCCTAACCAAAGCCTAGTTCTTTTACGAGGAAGGCGAATCTCGGCTACCCATTTCCCCCAATGGCGTTGTCTCACTCCCCTGTACCGTTTAGGGACGGGGGAGGAGACAGTGCCATAAACATTCTTCGTCATCGTCATCGTCATCATCGTCCCATTGTTAATGCCTCGACATTGATTAAAGGAATTTTGAGATGCAAAAGAAATCATAGTTTGATTTTGAGCAAGTGATTGACAATTACTTGTCAATGGAATATCATCCAGAGCAAAAGGAAAACGAAACCTTGAATTACGAGGAGTATTACAAAACTGTGATTCGTAGTCACGTGCTCTAATCCTCTGAGCTACATGTCCCACCCCGTCTCCACTTGATCTAAGGTGGTTGTGTTGTGATGATGGGCTAATTTTGAGCTTCTTCATAGGTCTATATGTTGACATAGTATATTGAACATTAATATTAATATCAACATGAGGGGGGAAGGAAAGTGCATTAATATTTATACAATATGATAGAAATATGATGACGATAGAGCTTAGGTTTTATTTGGTAAACATGACAAGAAATATGGATGTTGACATTTGATTGAACTCTTCTTTTATCAACTTGTTCCTTTCATATCAACTTGTTTACTTACCATCAAGTTTAAAAAAGTAAAAATAAAAAATTGAATCTTCTGATATAAAATTAAGAAAAAAATATTTAAAATATTTGTAAACTTGAAATAAATTATTAGTTTCATTATCAAACTATTAATGGTGTTAAAAACATCCCTTTACCTTAACTAATTGAATTTAAATACACCTCTGATCTTGTAACAAGAGTGACATACAACCCTAAATTCTTTCCAAGTCAAGGGATGTGTTTTTAATTCTTGTGATAGATCAAGGGTGTATTTTAATTTAATCAGTCAAGTAGAGGGATATTTTTTAAGATTATCAATAGTTTAGGGTGTACTTTAATTTAATCAGTCAAGTAGAGGGGTATTTTTTGAAGAGTTATAAAGTTCAACTAAAGTTATTTAGTTCTTAACAGATTAAAAAGAAAGGTAAATCAAATAAATATGACGATCGTAATAAATTAAAAAGGAAAATATTTTTCCACATATGTACACCAAATAGACAAGAATAAGTCTTTTGTGTGTGCATGTTTTCATTAACATACAAAGGCATGACTCTTGCAATTCAGTAGAAGCCAACACAATCTTGTTTGCAGGTTAAGAGATGGGTCTGTTTTACCTTTCTACTTGCTTTTGTGATTAAATTAGTAATGAATTATTATTTTTTATTTCAAACTTCAAATACATTACTCTACAAGTTCATAAAATAAGTATAAAATTTGTTTGATTGTGTATAGTTTATACCAAATATGTATTTTATTTACATATAATATTACCTATGAGCGACATATACATTAATTGTATATATTTTTCGACCATATTGATATGTCTACCAGTGTCACAGAAAACACTATTTGAAAGTCAAAAGTCAGACGAGATTATTATTCCTTATCACTCGTACCAAATTACTTTACGCAGTATACACTAAGTTCGCTTTCAATAATAACATCAGTTTTTTGAAGAATTTGGACAAAAAGAATAATAAAAATAAATTAGTGAAAAGTCAAAAGTCAGACTAGAACAAGCGTGCCATTTAGATTTGTTGCTTCTTAATTGGGTTTATTTAATATTTATTTGTTCAAAAATTGCAATTAATTAAGAAATCAAATTTCTTAAGAATATGAAAATATTACAAATTTCGCAAGTAATATATAGTGCTTTTGAAGAGTACAGATACATAATTAATGATGTACAGATTTCGTAACTAAACAAGAAAAAATCATCACTAATTCTACTTAATGATCAATTAACAACAATTAGCAATAAACTCCGCATTGCGTCGAGGATCTTTCGAAAATAGTCTCTTTGTCTCTATGAGGCAATGGTAAAGTTTGTATCTATTTTACCCTATGCGGACCCTACTTGTTAATTTTACTAGATAAGTTGTTATTATTAGCAATAAACTCTGCTAGCGACAAACAATTCAACGATGAATTAGCAATGAAATTCATAATTAATTCTAACTTTTTATGCAATAATTATTTATTATAATAATATTTTTTATGAAAAATATTTTTCCGTCCTACCACACATATCCCAAATGTCATTTTCAACGATAGTAAATAAAAAATTGTTTGTTTATTGCCTGTGAAATAGTAATGCTACTTTTCCTTCCAAATGACGCCAGAGTTTTTGCCCTTCAAGTGAATACTTATTCATACTAGTGGGTCCACAATGAGTCCGAAAAGAGATCTAGGTGGCCCGATAGTGGCGGAGGAGGCCAAGTAGGATTTTGTAGGGCAAGGAATAGGAAAGAGGTGATTTCAGCAGCTTTCTTTGGGAGTTAGCCCACGGATTCTGGCGCAGCAGGGGACTTCGGCGCAACTTTCCTGAAAAATCATACGAGTGGGTCCATAATGAGCCCGTCGAGAGGTTTAGGTGGCCCGACAGTGGTAGGGGACGCCTGTTAGGATTTTATGGGCCAAGGAACAGGAAACAAGCGATTTTTGGCAGTTTTCTGTGAGTGTTAGCCCATGGATTATGGTGTTGCAGGAGGCACTAGCATAACTTTCCTGAAAAATCATACGAGTGGGTCCGCAACGATCCCGACAAGAGGCCCAGGTGGCCCAGCGGTGACGGGGGATGCCTGGTAGGATCTTATGGGCCAAGGAATAGGAAATAGGCGATTTCGACAGTTTTTAGTAGGTGTTTAGCCAACAGATTCTAGCGCTATAAGGGCTCTGGCATAAATTTCCCAAAAAATCATACAAGTGGGTCCACAACGAACTCGGCAAGAGGCCCCTCGGCGGCAGGGGAGGCCTGGTAGAATTTTATAGGATAAGAAACAGGAAACAGGCAATTTCGACAGTTTTCTGTGGGTTCGAACGCTACAGGGGGCTCCAGTGCAATTTTCTCGAAAAATCATATGAGTGGGTCTACAACGAGTCCGGAAAGAGGCCTAGGTGGCCCGCTAGCGATGGGGAAGCCTGGTAGGGTTTTATAAGCCAAGGAACAGGAAATAATCGATTTCAACAGTTTTCGATAGGTGTTAGCCCATGGATTCTGCCGCTGCAGGGGGCTCTGGTGCAACTTTCTCAAAAAAATATCTGAGTGCATCCGTAACGAGCCTGGATAGAGAGGCCCAGGTAGCCCAGCAACAGCGGGGGACGCTTGATACAATTTTATGGGTCAAGGAACAGGAAATAGGCGATGTCGGCAATTTTCTGTGGGTGTTAGCTAACAGATACTAGCGCTGTAGGGGACTCTGGCGTAACTTTCCCAAAAAATCATATGAGTGGGTCTGCAACGAGCCCAGCAAGAGGTCCAAGTGGCCCGACAGCGGCGGGGGAGGCCTGATAGGATTATATGGGTCAAGGAACAGGAAACAGGCGATTTCAGCAGTTTTCTTTGGGTGTTAGCCCGGGGATTCTGGGGCAGCAGGGGGTTTCGGTGCAACCTTCCTGAAAAATCATACGAGTTGGTCTGCAACGAGATCAGCAAGAGGCCCAGGTGGCCCGACGGCGGCGGGGGATGCCTGGTAGGATTTTATGGGCCAAGGAACAGGAAACATACGATTTCAACAATTTTTTATGGGTGTTAGCCCACGGATTTTGGCGTTGCAGGGGGCTCAGGCGGCAACTTTCTCAAAAAATCATAAGAGTAGGTCCGCAACAAGCCTGGAAAGAGGCCCAGGTGGCCGGTAGTGGAGGGGGAGTCCTCTAGGATTTAATGGGCCAAGGAATAGGAAACATGCAATTTCGACAGTTTTGTGTAGGTGTTAGCCCACGGATTCTGGTGCTGCAAGGGGTTTCGCTGCAACCTTCTCGAAAAATGATACGGATGGGTCCACAATTAGCCCAATAAGAGTCCCAGCTGGCTCGGCATCAGCGGCAGAGGCGTAGTAAGATTTTATGGGCCAAGGAATAGGAAACAGGCAATGTCGGTATTTTTCAGTGGGTGTTAGTGCATGAGTTCTAGCGCTTCAAGGGGATCCGGCGCAAGTTTCTCAAAAAATCATATGAATGGGTCCGTAAGCAACCCGATAAGAGGCCCAGGTGGCCCGGTGGTAGCGGGGGAGGCCTGATAGGATTTTATGGGCCAAGGAATAGGAAATAGGTGATTCCGGCAATTTTCTGTGAGTGTTAGCCCACAGATTTTGGCGCTACAAGAGGGCTCCGGCACAACGTTCCCAAAAAATCATATGAATGGGTCCGCAACGAGCCCCGAAAGAGGCTCAAGTGTCCCAGTAGCGGCAGAGGAGGCCTGGTATGATCCTATGGGCTAAGGAACAGGAAACAAGAGATTTTGGCAGTTTTCTATAGATGTTAGCCCATGGATTATGGCGATGCAGGGGGCTCCAGCGCAACTTTCCCAAAATATCGTACTAGTGGGTCCACAACGAGCTCGGCAAGAGGCCTAAGTGGCCCGGAGCGGGAGTCCTAGTAGGATTTTATGGACCAAAGAACAGGAAACAGGCAATTTTGGTAGTTTTCTGTGGGTGCTAGCCCACGAATTCTGGCACAGCAGGGGGCTCCACGTAACATTCCCAAATAATCATACGAGTGGGTCCGCAACGAGCCTGGGAAACGGTCTAGGTGACCGGCGATGGCGGTCAAGGCACGGTAGGATTTAATGGGCCAAGGAATAGGAAACAGACAATTTCAGCAGTTTTCTGTAGGTGTTAGCTCATGGGTTCTGGCACTACTGGGGTCTCCAGTGCAACTTTCTCTAAATATCATACGAATGGGTTTGCAACGAGCCTGGCAAGAGGCTCAGGTGGCCGATGGCAGTGGGGGAGGCCTGTTAGGATTTTACGGGCCATGGAATAAGAAACAAGCGATTTCGGCTGTTTTCTACCGATGTTAGCCCACGGATTCTGGCGCTTCAGGGGGCTCCTACTCAACTTCTGAAAAAATCAATATGAGTGGGTCCGCAACGAGCTCGACCAGGTAGCCGACGGCGATGAGGGATGCCTGGTAGGATTTTATGGTCCAAGGAACTGGAAACAAGAGATTTTAGCAGTTTTCTGTCGGTATTAGCTCATGAATTCTGGCTCTATAGGGCGCTCTGGCTCAATATTCTTGAAAAATCATTCGAGTGGGTCTGCAACGAGCCCAACAAAAGGCCCAGGTGGCCCGTTGGCATCGGTGGAGGCCTTGTAGGATCTTATAGGCCAAGGAACAAGAAATAGGCGAATTTGGCAGTTTCCAGTGCAACTTTCTCAAAAAATCATACAGTGGGTCCGCAACGAGTCCGGCAAGAGGCCTAAGTGGCTCGGCGGCTGCGGGAGACGCCATGTAGGATTTTATATACCAAGGAACAAGAAACTGGTGATTTCAAAGTATTCTGCAGGTGTTAGCCCACGATTCTAGCGTTGTAGGGGGCTCGTACTTAACTTTCACAAAAAAACATACGAGTGGATCCGCAACAAGCCCGCCAAGAAGCCAAGGTAGCTCGGCAACAGTTAGGGAGGCCTAGTAGGATCTTATAGGCCCAGAAACTGGAAACAAGCAATGTTGGCAGTTTTCTGTGGGTGTTAGCGCACGAATTCTGGTGCTACAGGGGACTCCAGCGCAACTTTCACGAGTGAGTCCGCAACGGTCCCGCCAGGAGCCCAAGTGGCTCGGCGGTGGCGGGAGAGGCCTGGTAGGATTTTATGGGCCAAGAAAGAGGAAATAAGCGATTTCGGCAGTTTTCAGTGAATTTTAGCCTACAGATTTTGGCGTTGCAGGGTTCTCCAGCGTAACTTTCCCAATAATAATATGAGTGGGTCCGCAACGAGCCCAGCAAGAGGCCTTGGTGGCCCGACAGCGGCGGGGGAACCTAGGTAGGATTTTATGAAACAAGGAACAAGAAACTGATAATTTCGGCAGTTTTCTATGGGTCTTAGCTCCCGGATTCTAGTGATGCAGAGGGCTCCGACACGACCTTCCCAAAAAATCATAAGAGTGGGTCCGTAAAGAGCCCGATAAGAGGTCCAGCGAGGGAGTCCTAGTATGATTTTATGGGCCAGGGAACAAAAAACAGGCGATTTTGGCAGTTTTCTGTGGATGTTAGCTCATGGATTCTGGTGCTGCAGGAGGCTCTGGCATAAGTTACTTGAAAAATAATATGAGTAGGTCTGCAATGAGTTCAGCAAGAGGCCCAAGAGGCTGACGGTGGCAAAGGATGTCTGGTATAATTTTATGGGCAAAGGAATAAGAAACAAACTATTTTGATAGTTTGCTGTAGATGTTAGCCCACGGATTCTGGCGCTACAGGGGGCTCTAGTAGAACATTCCCGAAGTATCATACGAGTGGGTTCCCAATAAACCTGGCAAGAGGCCCAAGTGGCCTTGTGGTAGAGGATTGGTAGGATTTTATGGGCCAAGTAACAGGAAACAGGCGATTTTCACAATTTTTTGTAGGTGTTAGCCCATGGATTATAGCGCTGCAAGGGGCTTTGGCGCGACATTCCTTAAAAATCATTCAAGTGGGTCTACAACGAGCCCGAAAAGAGGCCCAACTTCCCCGACGACGTTGGCGGAGGCCTGGTAGAATTTTATGGGCCAAGGAACCAGAAATAGGTGATTTCGACAGTTTTCTATGGGTGTTAGCCCACAGATTGTTACGCTCCATGGGGCTCCAGTGCGACATTCACGAAAATCAACGAATGGGTCTGCAACGAGCCCGATAAGAGACCCAGGTGGCCCAGCAGTGTTGGCGGAGGCCTGATAGGATTTTATGGCCAAGGAATAGGAAATATGTGATTTCGACAGTTTTATATGGATGTTAGCCCACGGATTCTGGCGCTACACGGGCTTCGGCACGACATTCCCAAAAAATCATACGAATAGATCCGCAACGATCCCGGTAAGAGGCCCTGGTGGCCCAGCGGGGTTGGCGGAGACCTGGTAGGATTTTATGGGAAGAGGAACAGGAAAAAGATGATTTCAACAGTTTTCATTGAGTGTTAGCCTACGAATTCTGGTGTTGCATGGGGCTTCAATGCGACATTCTCGAAAATTATACGAGTGGGTCCGCAATGAGCCCAGCAAGAGGCCCAGGTGGCCCGACGACATTAGGCGGAGGCCTGGTAGGATTTTATGGGTCGAGAAAAAGGAAACAAGCGATTTCGGCAGTTTTCTAGTTGGTGTTAGCCCATGGATTCTGGAGCTGCATGGGGCTCCGGTGCAACATTCTTGAAAAATCATATGAGTGGATCCGTAAATAGCCTGACAAGAGGCCCAAGTGGCCCAGTGGTGTTGGTCGAGGCCTGGTAAGATTTTATGGCCAAGGAACAAGGAACAGTCAATTTCGATAATTTTTTGTGGGTGTTAGCCTACGGATTCTGGCGCTGCATGAGGCTCCACCGTGACATTTCCAAAAAATCATACGAGTGGGTCCACAGCTATCCCGGAAAGAGTCTCTTATGGCCCGACGGCGTTGGCGGAGGCCTGGTAGGATTTTATGGGCCAAGAAACAGGAAACCGGTGATTTCGGCAGCTTTTTGTGGGTGTTAACCCATGGATTCTTAGGCTGCATGGGGCTCTAGCGTGACTTTCTAGAAAAATCATACGAGTGGGATCGTAATGAGCTCGGCAAGAGGCCTAGGTGGCCCCGCGGAATTGGCGGAGGCCTGGTAAGATTTTATGGGTCAAGGAACAAGAAACAAGCGATTTTAGCAGTTTTCTGTGTGCTGTTAGCCCACTGATTCTGGTGCTGCATGGGGTTCCGGCGCGACATTCCTAAAAAATCATACGAGTGGGTCTATAACGAGACCAACAAAAGGCCAGGTGTCCCGGCGGTGTTGGTGGAAGCCTGGTATGATTTTATGGGCCAAGGAACAAGAAAGAGGTGATTTCGACAGTTTTCTATAGGTGTTAGCCTACGGATTCTGGCGCTGCATGGGGCTCTGGTGCGACATTGTCGAAATATCATATGAGTGGATCCGCAAAGAGCCTGGCAATAGGCCCAAGTGGGCTGGCGGCATTGGTGGAGGCCATGTAGGATTTTTGGGCCAAAGAACAGGAAACAGGCGATTTCGACAGTTTTCTGTGGATGTTAGCCTACTGGTTCTGGCGCTGCATGGGGCTCCGGCGTGACATTCTTGAAAAATCATATAAGTGGGTCCAAAATAAGCCCAGCAAGAGGCCCAGGTGGCCTTGCGGCGTTGTGGAGGCCTAGTAGTATTTTATGGGCCAAGGAACAAGAAATAGGTGATTTTGATAATTTCTTGTGAGTGCTAGCCCACAAATTCTGGCGCTGCATGAAGCTCTGGCTCGACATTTCCTAAAACTAATATGAATGGGTCCGCAACGAGTCCCAGAAAGAGGCCCAGGTGTCCCGGTCGCATTGGCGGAGGCCTGGTAGGATTTTATGGGCCAAGGAACAGGAAACAGACAATTTCGACAGTTTTCTATGGGTGTTAGCCTACGAATTCTAGCACGCATGGATCTCCGACACGACATTTCAAAAAATCATATCAGTGGGTCTGCAAAGAGTCCGGCAAAATTCCCGAAAAATCATACGAGTGGGTTAGCAACGAGCCCGTCAAGAGGTCTAGTTTGCCCAGTAGCATTGTCTCCTGGTAAAATTTTATGGGCCAAGGAACAAGAAATAGACGATTTTGGTAGTTTTCTACGGGTGTTAGTCAACGGATTTTGGTGTTGCACGAGGCTCCGGCGCGATATTCCCAAAAAATCATACGATTGGGTCAGCAATGGCCCATAATGTGGCCCAGGTGCCCGACAATGTTGGCGGAGGCCTGGTAAGATTTTATGGGCCAAGGAATAGGAAATAAGTGATTTCGATAGTTTTCTATGGGTGTTAGCCTTCGTATTCTGGCAATGCATGGGGCTCCGGCGTGACATTCTCGAAATATCATATGAGTGGTATGCAAAGAGTCTGGTAAGAGGCACAGGTGGCCCAACGGCATTAGCGGAGGCCTGGTAGGATTTTATCGGCTAAGCAACAGGAAACAGGTGATATCAGCGATTTTTTGTGGGTGCTAGCCTACGGATTCTAGCGTAGCATCAGGCTCTAGGGTGGCATTCTCAAAAAATCATACGATTGGGTCCGCAACGAGACCGGCAAGAGGCCCAGGTGGCCCGGCGGCGTTAGCGGAGGCCTGGTAGGATTTTATGGGCCAAGGAACAGGAAATAGGCGATTTCTACAGATTTCTGTTGGTGTTAGCCCACGGATTCTGACACTGCATGGGGCTCCGGCGTGACATTACCTAAAACTAATACGAGTGAGTCCGCAATAAGCCGATAAAGAGGCCAGGAGGCCCGATGGCATTAGCGGAGCCCTGGTAGGATTTTATGGGCCGAGGAACAGGAAACAGGTGATTGCAGCAGATTTCTGTGGGTGTTAGCCGACGAATTATGGTGCTACATGGGTCTCCAATATGACATTCCCAAACAATTGTACGAGTAAGTCCGCAAAGAGTCCGGTAAATGGTCCAAGTGGGCCGGTGGCATTGGCGGAGGCCTGGTAAGATTTTATGGGTCAAGGAACAGGAAATAGGTGATTTTTGTTAGTTTTCTGTGGGTGTTAGCCCACAGATTATAGCGTTGCATGGGGTTCCAGCGCGACATTCCAAAAAAATCACACGAGTAAGTCTGCGATGAGCTCAGCTAGAGGCCCAGGTGGCCAGGCGGCGTTGGCGGAGGCCTGGTAGGATTTTATGAGCCAAGGAAAAGGAAACATGCGATTTCGATGATTTTATATATGTGTTAGCCCATGGATTCTGGCGATGCATGAGGCTCCGGCGCAACATTCACGAAAAATTATATGAGCGGGTCAGCAACGAGCCCAGCAAGAGGCCCAGGTGGCCCGGCGGCATTGGCGAAGGCCTGGTAGGTTTTTATAAGCCAAGGAACAGGAAATAGGCAATTTCGGCAGTTTTTTGTGGGTGTTACCCCATGGATTCTGGCACCGCAAGGAGCTCCTGTGCGACTTTCTTGAAATATTATACGAGTGGATCCGCAAAGAGCCCAGCAACAGGCCTAGGTAGCCCGGCGACAATGGCGGAGGCCTGGTAGGATTTTATGGGCCAAGGAACATGAAACAGGCGATTTCGACAGTTTTCTGATGGTGTTAGCCCACAGATTCTGACGTTGGATGGGACTTTGATATGACATTCTCGAAAATTCATATGAGTGGGTCCGCAACGAGCCCGGCAAGAGGTCTAGGTGGCCCGGCGGCGTTGGCAGAGGCCTGAATGGATTTTATGGGCAAGGTAACAGAAAATAAGTGATTTCGACAATTTTCTGTAGGTGTTAGCCCATGGATTCTAGCACTATATGGGGCTCCAATGTGACATTCTCGAAAAACCATATTAGTAGGTCCGCAACGAGCTCGACAAGAGGTCCAGGTGGCCCGATAGTGTTGTCGGAGGCCTGGTAGGAATTTATAGGCTAAGGAACAAAAAACAGGCGATTTCGGCAGTTTTCTGTTGGTGTTAGCCCACAGATTCTGGCGCTGCATGGGGCTCCGGTGCTACATTCTCGAAATGTTATATGAGTGAGTCCGGAAAGACTCCAGAAAGAGGTCCAGGTAGCTTGACGGCGTTGGCAGAGACCAGGTAGGATTTTGTGGGCCAAGAAATAGGAAACAAGCAAATTTGGCGATTTTGTATGGGTGTTAGCCCACGGATTCTGGCGCTGCATGGGGCTCCAGTGCTACATTCCCGAAAAATCATATGAATGGGTCCATAATGAGCCCGGCAAGAGGCCCAATAGCCCAGCAATGTTGGCGGAGACGAGGTAGGATTTTATGGGCCAACGAACAGAAAAATGGGTTATTTCAATAGTTTTCTATGGGTGTTCACCGGGCAGTATAGGAGTGCTTTCTTTGATCGGCGTTCCCCAGACCAGAACTGAAAGGACATACCAGCCCCCGAAGGATTATCGGGCATTCCTTCATGTCGGATGGTCTGAATTGTACAGGATCGAGCCCCAGCCTTGGAAGCTATCCATTCAAGCCTTCCCAATCCTTTTTTCTTGTTTTTTGATCGGACTTTCGAAATCCATATGATATGGCTTTCAAGATTCCTAGCCTAGGTTTGTGTGAAGCATGAGAACATGAGCAAGCTCAGTCTTTTGCTACTCATGTGACCCTGCTTCATGGATTTCAAAAGGGCCTAAGTGCATAATATTTTGATTTCCAAAATAGTTAAATAGGATAAATCCCTTTTTCTCCTTTATATTGAATGTAGTCAATCCTTTTGAGGTCATGAGAACAAAGAGTCATAGAGATGTGAGAAGTTTTGCTTTCGCAGCCCACTAATTCTGGCGATGCATGGGGCTCCGACCCGACATTTTCAAAAAAAATCATACTAGTGGTCTGTAACAAGCCCGCCAAGAGGCCTAGGTGGCTTGGTGGCATTGGTGAAGGACTGGTAGGATTTTACGGACCAAGGAACAGAAAACAAGCAATTTCAATAGTTTTATGTGGGTGTTAGCCCACGAATTCTTGCGATGTATGGAGCTTTAGCGCGACATTCCCGAAAAGCATATGCGTAGGTGCACAATGAGCCAGGCAAGAGGCCTAGGTAGCCCGGCGGAATTAGCAAAGGCCTGGTATAATTTTATGGGCCAAGGAATAGGAAATGGGCGATTTCGGTAGATTTCTGTGGGTGTTAGCCCTCAAATTCTGACGCTGCATGGGGTTCCAGCACGACATTCCCAAAAAATCATACGAGTGGGTCCGCAACGACCTTGGCAAGAGGGTTAGGTGGCTCGACGGCATTGGTGGAGGCCTGGAAGGATTTTATGGGCCAAGGAACAGGAAACAAGCGATTTCGACAGTTTTCTGTGGGTGTTAGCCCACAGACTCTGGAACTACATGGAGCTCTAGCGCAACTTTCTCGATAAATGATATGTTTGAGTCTGAAATGAGCCCAGCAAGAGGCCCAGGTGGCCTGGCGGCGTTGTGGAACTAAAACAAAAGATTTTGAGCTATTTTGTTTGGTTGACTTTTAGCCACGCACCTTGGCAGAGGCCTGGTAGGATTTTATGGGCCAAGGAATAGGAAACAGACGATTTTGGCTTTTTCTGGGTGTTAGCCTACGGATTTTGGCGCTGCATGGGGCTCCGGCAGGACATTCGCAAAACATCATACGAGTGGGTCCACAAAGGGCCAGACAAGAGGCCCAAGTGGCCCGAAGGCGTTGGTAGAGGCATAGTAGGATTTTATTGGCCAAGCAACAGGAAATAAGCAATTTTGGCAATTTTCTATGGATGTTAGCCCACAGATTTTGGCGTTGCATGGGGTTCCGACACGACATTCCCAATAAATCATATGAGTGGGTCTACAATGAGACTGATAAGAGGCCCAGGTGGCTCGATGACGTTGGCAGAGGCCTGGTAGGACTTTATGGGCCAAAGAATAGGAAACAGGCGATTTCGGCAGTTTTCTGTGGGTGTTAGCCCATGAATTCTGGCACTGCATGGGGCTCTGGTACGATATTCCCGAAAAATCATACGAGTGGGTCCGTAACTGTAACACCCCATATCCTATGTATACTATTCCTACGCATATTAAACATGATATGGCTTGGTAAAATTAGCGCCCATTTTTAAAAGTGCTTGAATCTTAAATTAGAGGGCGATATGTACATCTAACACTTAAGAGGGTTGAGTGTATATAAGTTTTAAATTAAATTGAGGAGATCACGGCATTAAACAAAGTGAAAGAAGTGAGGTACTTGTAGGACTTAGAAAGCTAGTAGGTAAGTCACTTACTTGCTTAGCTAAAATTTTCTAGCTAGACGGAGACGAGGCCCATCGCCGAATCTATCCAAGTTCGATAATAAATAAAGTTTGTGTTAAGGGTATGACTTTAGCCCGTGTTTTAGCATTGTAAATGGATAATATTTACAATCCAAGATGAATAATAAAAGGGCCCAAATATATCACAACTCACTTGATGATTTGGGCCCAAGAAAAGGAAAAAATCGACAGCCAAGACCCATCAATTATCAACCCATTAAGGCCCAAGTGAAAGGAGAAAGAAGCTGCATCACCAGCTTAATAAACTAAGGCTAAAAATTCATTAGTAAGTCAGCCACCCTTTAAAAAGGATTAAAAACAACTTTTTAAGCCATTTCAACTTGGACAAAAACTCTGCTTTTCTAGGTTCATTTTTTCTCTCTTTCAGCTTATACAGAGCAGCCCTCACAACCTCACAAAGATTCCTAAAGAATCCCTAAATTTTGAAGTTAAAGGAAGGTAAAAATAATTGTGTGTTAGTATTGGGTTCTTCATGAAAAACAAGAAACTAGGCTGGTTATACTTGTGCCGAAATTTTTGGACAGCATGTGTTCCAAAGATGGTTGTACACTTTTCTTGTTTATTTGGAAACTTTCCTCCTCTTGGTTGGATGGATTATGAAGTAAGATTTATGTTTTTAACAAGGTTTAATTCTGTAATGATGTATCAAGGTCACTGCACCATTTTGTTCTACGTAAATAATCGAGTTTTAGTGTGTTATCCTAAATGTATTATTAGTAGAAATTGTGGGTTGATTGATTGAGGATTATGGTCTCACATCCTCCACGTATTTTCAGAACTATTTTGGACTGTTTTTACATGTAAATATGGTGGGAACTGTTTGGTTGAAGTTGGTACAGGTTTGGAATTGTTGACGTTGAAATGTAGCGAAGTGACGTAATGTGATGCTGCTTAATTGTATGCTGTGTATAATTGTCATGTTTTGTGCTTTGTGGGCTGTTGTGAGACTATTATGGCACTAAAATAAGTTGCATATAATTTATATATATATATATGTGTGTGTGTGTGTGTGTGTGTGTGTGTGTGTGTGTGTGTGTGTGTGTGTATGAGAATGTGTATTAGAATATACAATTAGAGACGAAAATATTGAAAGAATACGCTAGGGTTGATAATTACACGCTTGCTGCCCATGCGTTATTGTTTTATGAAATTGGGATGCCAAGATGTGTTTATTAGATACTAATACTAGTTTTATCACCCTACTCTATTGTATATAAGTATTTGTGGGGAAAAGGAGGTTACTTCGAGGTAATAACGAGATCGTACAATGAGGTATGTAAGGCTACTCGATTTCGTTTTACTTGATATGAAATCTAGATTCTTCCTTGGCGTATAGAGACACTTACCAACTTCGGTATAAAAAATAAATGTGTCTCCACTCTTTCGTATGTTCATATGCCGCATACATACTTGGATACCAAGATACATGAGTTCTTTTTGTTAAACAAAGTTCATGTGTTGCTTCACCTCCTATGCATTTCATTGTTTGTATAACTACTCTTTTAGTTGAATAGGAGGATCACTATGACGATAGCCATTGGTAAGTTTACCAAAGAGGAAAATGATTATGACTCGTAAACCAATTCACAAACTCATTACTGGAGATCAATAAGATACATGAGCCAATACATTAATTCATGAAATT
>JAPFFP010000012.1:4627337-4646507 GCA_026153255.1 Solanum medicagineum | reverse complement strand
TTTTAAAATCGTTAAAATGAAAATAAAGATTCGATGATAAATTTGACACCGTGGAGGGTAAAAATTGGGTGTCAACACTATACTATTCAAAAGTGATACTTTTTAACCTTAAAACTGACGTGGCAAAATAAAAATAGGCAAGTCAGACGAATTTTTAAAGTAAAAGAAAAAATTAAAATATCATTTTCTTTCTCTCCCTCCTCCAAACAAAATATTCCTTCTTCCCACTTCATCTTCAAATGCTCGCGATAAGAATTTCTATATCAACATGTGAATAGAGCCATGATTAAAATTTAAATTTTATAAGTTGTGAAATATATATTTTAGAATTTACTTTCGGACTTGTATTTTCAACAGTTTCAATATCAATAAAAAATGAATTTGGGAAGGGATTGGTGGCGAATTAAAAATCATGATTTGTATTCCCAACTTTAACTGAATTTCTAGTGTCTTTTGATGGCAGTTTTTGCCGGAAAAATGGAGTTGAGGGTTCGCTGGGTTCGCTGTTGGTTTTAGGCAAGAAAGGAGTTGTTTGGTGCGGCTTTTTTTTGGAAAAAGGACGGGGAAGACGAAGCAAGGGGGTCGACTGGTTGTTGTTGGTGGGGGGTCGCGATGATGGTTTTGGACGGAGGTTTTTGTGTTGCGACAGGATGAGGAATAGGATATCGAAGAGGGCATGAGTTTTTTTGGGGTCTCATTTGGTGGTGACGGTTTCTGGTCGGAGAAGGAGGGAGAGAGGAGGAGTTTATGGGTTTTCGGTTATGAGTTTGTCGGTGGTGACTAGATGGAAGTTTCAGGCGAGGTGGCGTGAAAATGAAGGATAAGACGGGGATGATGATGGTGGGTCAATGTGGGTGGACATCAACACAATTTTTTAATTGTTATTTGTCATGTGTATTACATTAAGTTGCAATTAGGAAAAACTAATTACTAAAGAAAAAAATAAAAATGATATAAAAAGATTATCACTCCTGACGCGGAGCTGACATAGCAGCAAGTGAGAGTGGTATTTCAGTTTTAAGGGTTAAAAAAGTATCATTTTTGAATAGTATAAGTGTGTAATAGGTCACTTAAATAGTTAAAGTGTGTAAATGACTTTTTGGGACAACTTCAAAAGGAAATTTATGTCTTTTCCCAGAATTAGTGATAGATCATGACAAGAATGGTTACATAAATTATACAAAAAAATAAATAATTATAACATTCTTATCAATTAAATTTATATTCATTAACATATGCATTTAATATTTTAATTTAATATTAAAATGATAAGCACCAACATTATTTTTTTCTCAAAGTTATTGTTTTCACTATTTTCCGCACGTAATATAGATGATGAAAGGCGGGCCGCTTTTTCGGGACCTATTTTCTAAATAGGCGGCAAAGTGAAATAGGAAAGGGGTCGAGCTGACTGATGAGTGCCTTTTTAGTCTTTATTTAGAAGGCTCTCATATGGAGCTAACATGGCAGGCTATATACAAGGATAGCCAAATCAAGATGAGATGAGGCGGCCTTTAAGAGGCCGCAGCAGGACTACTATAGGAAGCCCGTCCCCACTAGCTAACATAGAAAGAGATTCTTAGATAGTAGTAGTCTCTATGTGAATCTCTTCCCGACCGGCCAAGCCGAATTGGGGCACCACTTGGGATGAGAATGGCTCAGGCCACATGCATCATTTGATGAAAGCACTCCAGTAGCCTTTGAGGTTTGGTTTGTCAACCATGCTTTCTCTCCCTCAAAACAATGCTCCTCACCAAATGCCCTTCCTTGGGTTTGGGACAACACATCAATTTTTTATATTTTTTATTTAGTACAATCTGTGCATCACGAGGGTACAAACATTTATTACTCCCTCCGTCTCATTTTACATGACACCCTCTCATGTGGAGCTAACATGGTAGGCTACATACAAGTATAGCCAAATCAAGATGAGATGAGGCGGCCGTTCAGAGGCCGCAACGGGACTACTATAGGAAGCCCGTCCCCACTAGCTAATATAGAAAGAGATTCCCAGATAGTAGTAGTCTCTATGTGAATCTCTTCCCGATCGGCCAGGCCGAACCGGGGCACCACTTAGGATGAGAATGGCTCAGGCCACATGCATCATTTGATGAAAGCACTCCAGTAGCCTTCAAGGATTGGTTTGTCAACGACGCTTTCTCTCCCTCAAAACAATGCTCCTCACCAAATGCCCTTCCTTGGGTTGGGACAACACATCAATTTCTTATATTTTTTATTTAGTACAATCCGTGCATCACGAGGGTACAAACATTTATTACTCCTTCCGTCTCATTTTATATGACACCCTTTCTTTTTTGACTAGTCAAAAAAAAAATGTCACCTTACTCTAATTAGAAATAATTTAACTTAAAATGTTCCAACTAATCAAAGAGTTCTGCATAAATTTTACATGACACCCTTTCTTTTTTGACTAGTCAAAAAAAAATGTCACCTTACTCTAATTAGAAATAATTTAACTTAAAATGTTCCAACTAATCAAAGAGTTCTGCATAAAATAGGATAGAGGAGGTATATAATATTTGCAGATGTCAAAAGATTTGGATTAAAAATATAAAAAAGAATATGCGGCTGCTGGGATTCGAGCCCAGGTCTCCACGGCCACAACGTGGAATTCTTACCACTAAACTACAGCCACTATCTGTTAAGTATGTCCATTATGATTATATATCTTACAATTTACGTAATATATTTCAGAAGAGATTCTTTCCATATTTTGTTCAATCAATAATTTGTGCAGCATGTCCCGTGGTTCATTGCTTGTTGGCATCGCAGTATAGTCCAAGGGAAACGTATTCATGTGGCGTAAACGCGATGTGTTTGATTGAATATTTTCCTTCCATAAGGACTATTGAGCTTGGAGATAAAGGCATCTCAATGGTTGCATTGGCTGATATGCTTATGGTTATAGGTTCTTGGTTTATGTTGCTCTTATGAGGATTGGTGTGACAAAAAAGATAGATTTTGCTTTACTCAATGATTGTAGCAAGAAGTGTTCCATTTGTAATTTTGGGTTGTTTTCAACTGAGATAACCTAATCATGTTACTACTACAACTGACATATAATGACAATAGATTTTTCTTTTAGGTGCGTCTGTATTCACTTTCATTTAAAACAAGCAACGGCTGAGCTATCGTGAAGAGAGATCAAAGACGAAGATTTTCTGACAAATACAGTGCGGGCACTGAATGAAAAATATAGATAAAGAAACAACTCACCGAAAGGGCATACCTCAACAAGGGGCACCAATCTCCCCCAGCAAAGATCTATCTGCGCAAAGTCGACCTGTGAATAGAAAGAAAGATGCAGGAAAGGTACGAGGGAAAGAAGAAATCCAAATTAGCTTTGGGAGTGTGAGATAGGCAGACATAATATTTATTTATGCAAAAATGGTTAGCCCCAATTGAGTTGATGTCATTACATTCGGAGTCATTAAAGTTTTTAGTGACATTCATATGAAGTGTTGGTTATAAATACCCTTATTTATTATTACCATTAAATTAGATTATCATTTAACATTTGTAATAATTATAAAATTGTGGATTGTGGTTTAATATTTTTTAATAATATATATTTTCATTTCCCAAAAACGAGACTGGAGAGTGATCTATGAGGTTCATAAGTTATAAAAAAATGATTATCATTTTGAAACGATTGGTGAAATATTTTGAAGAAAAAAAATAAATGCCAACTAAAGGATATGAATTTAGTTTATTCAACACTCTGCATATTTAAAAACTATATTATAATAAGTACTTAATAACTTTACAAAGTTAAAAAACTAGAAAATGAGCTTTAAATTAAAATAAATATAATTTTATTAAATAACTTTAACTCCACTTTTTAAGATTTGTCTCTAGGCCAGAAGAATTGTTAAGCTGCCCCTAATTTAGATCAGCTTGTCATTGGCATAATAGACTAATTAATTATGACTAAGTTATGTATTATATCACAAAATTATTACTTTTAAATAAGTATTTTACTTAAAGTAAAATAATTATGACTAAGTTATGTATTATATTATTACAAAATTATTTACTTGTAAATATGAATTTTACAATAGTCGCTAGATTATACATGTGATGCATGTACAATAAAACTAATTAATATAAAAAAATCATTATTTTCAAAATTAAATTAAAAAATATATCATATAAATTATGACGAAAGAAATAATATATTTTTATAAATTAAAAAAATATATAAATAAGGTTATCTATTAATTTTGAGTGCACCAAATCCAATCCCTGTTGAACAGCCTTAGCTTCAGCTATATAGCTATTATATTGTGCATACTTCTTTAATGTTAAGCTTAAGTAGTTAGGGAACAATATTTGTCATGCACTTTAATTTAGTTTTGAATTTCTAAGGGGAAAGTTATTTATTAGAGGTTTGTTTTGCTAAATTATCATTATATATTACTTCCTCTCATCAACAAATAGTTGTCCACTGTCATTTGATATAGGAATTAAGAGTGGAAAAATAATTATAATAAATTATAAGAGTAAATTAGAAATTAAGTATGAAATGATCTATGTCATAAATTAAACATGTATTATTGAACATAGTTTTTAGTATGGTGAACAAGTAGAAATGGACATAGATAGAGACTCCCTCCATCCATTTTTACTTGTCCCCTGTACTATTTTAGGATGTTCAATAATACTTGTCTACTTTATGAAATTAAGAGACAATTTTACACTTAGTTCTTAATTTACCTTTATTATTAATTATAGTCATTTCCCTATACATTTTTCCACATATTGTATTTATTATAAAAGGGTAATTTAATAAAATTATTTCATTATTTACTATTTCTTAATATATGTAATAAGTCCATAGAGGATAAGTAAAGATGCACGGAGGGAGCAATTGTTGTTTTGGAAATGACCAAATTTTGACTAACTAATCAATAAATTAATTAGTTCCCATTTCCTCACAAACTGGTCTTTTTTTCTTATCCTTTTTTAATGAAAAATGCAATGGACAACCAGATGTAGCAACAGATGGTCAATCAAACATTTTTCATCAAAAAATTATATTATGTATATAAAAAATTATACGAAGTATATATATTGGACTGCGAACATTCTTAATGAAATTTTTTCTTTTGCCACCGAAGAAAAGAAGGAAATTAGAAGTGAAATCCTCATCAAACAAATAAAACTTTAGATAGTCAATCATTTAAGCAACGATGATTCTCCTCGTAAATTAGTTTCAATTACCCTTGATTGCCTCTATGTTGATCAGTCCATATGTATTCCCAAGAATTTAGGAGAGAAAAAAGAAGTCATCAAAGAAGTCTTGATTTTTAAAGTCTATTAAATAGAGATCCTCATATATAGTTATGAAAGTAGAAAAAGGCCAAGAGTTGTAAACATGGAACTATTAGAGATGGAGAATATATTGTCCCAACAACAAAATCAACACACTGATCATTCTAAAATGGAGGTTATTTTTAACAACGTTAATCGTCCTGTCACACTTAAGGTAATTCTTTTAAATATTTCATGTGGAATTTTTTTTCTTTTTTTTTTTTAATTTGGTGTCATCTAATAAAACTGACTTGGGCTCGAAGAGACCTAAGAAATACTTGTTAGTTGTTGCTCTTCGTTCAAAAGAAATGAATTTTTGAGGTGTGACAGATCTTCTAAGAAAGTTAGTTGATGACATTAATTAAAGAGTAATTTATTAATATTACCATTTATTTCTTACCAAACTTTTCTTAAAACCAGATATAGTTGAATAGATTAAAGATTCATGTAATCTTGAGGAATATCATATTCTTTATGTCCTATTTTAGTCATCAGGATAAAGTTTGATATAATGTTATGTTAAGATAAATCTAGTAAAAGGTGCAATTTGACTATTTTATAATTCTATTAAAATCGCTCATTGGTACTTTTTGAAAATTGTAACAATAGAGTTATTCACATTTAATAATTAATTATATACTAAAGGTGGAGTTGGAAAAAGTGATTAATTATTTTTTGATTGTTTAAATTGACACGATGACTTATTTTTATTATACTTGACAACTAAATTGGGATGAAGACAATAATGAATATGGATTTTGAAAAAATTCATCTGTTTTGGGACATAGAAAGAGTGTTACAAATCATGCTAGAAGTTAATATAGTTGTTCTTCTCTTGTCAATATTTCACCAATTAAGATCAAATTATATGAACTTTGACGAATATAATAAGATGTATTTTACGTCATATGAAAAGGATTGCAACTTACGTTATTTTTCGTATAGTTCTCAACCATCTAAATATTAGATTTCAAATATTAAATTTAGCTTTGAAATTTAGTCAAGTTGATCGAGATAATGGTTTGGGTGATGTTGCAGTTTGAGAATGTAGTTTACAAGATTAATCTCACAAAACAAAGGTGTTTCAAGAATTCCCCTAAATCAAATGAAGAGAAAATAATCTTAAAAGGTGTATCGGGGATCGTTTCTCCGGGCGAAATGCTGGCGATATTAGGCACCTCAGGGAGTGGCAAAACAACTCTCCTTACAGGACTCGGAGGCAGGCTCGTCAATGGACATCTAAAAGGCGCTATAACGTATAATAACAAGCCATTTTCCAAGTCCATGAATCGTAACACGGGCTTTGTGACTCAAGATGATGTTCTGTATCCTCACCTTACAGTGCACGAAACGCTTGTGTTCACTGCTCTCCTTCGTTTGCCTAAAACTTTCTCGGTTGAGGAAAAAACAGTTCATGCTGAAGCAATTATAGCTCAACTTGGATTGACAAAGTGTAAGGATATCGTCATTGGTGGTCCATTTTTGAGAGGGATATCTGGTGGGGAGAGGAAAAGGGTCAGTATTGGGCAAGAAATGCTTATTAACCCGAGTTTGTTGTTCTTGGATGAACCAACATCAGGGCTTGATTCTACTACAGCTTTAAGGATTGTGTCTACATTGAAAGATTTAGCCAAGGATGGAAGGACGGTTGTGTTAACGATACATCAACCTTCGAGTAGGCTATTTTACATGTTCAAGAAAGTGTTGCTGTTATCCGAAGGAAATCCCCTGTATTTTGGCAGAGGAGAAGATGCAATGGGATATTTTTCAGGCATCGGATTTTCTCCGTTAGTTGCTATGAATCCCTCGGACTTCTTGTTGGATCTTTCAAATGGTATGTTTCATCTATCCTTTGTTTCACTAGAGTTATTCTTCACTAACAGTGGATCGTGCTGGTAAGACCATTCTGCCATTAACAATACCCTATCGCGTTGTGTTGAGACTTTCCTTGATGTATGTTATCTTTTAGGCGATCAGCATGATGATTAATCAGCTGGTGTGATTTAATATGTTAGGTATACTATCGCATGATCCTCGCGTATTACTAGATGGTTCTAGAGAAGATCCAGCATCAATCAAGAAAACTTTGGTAACTGCTTTCAGAACAAATCTAGCAGAGAACATGAAGGAGCAATTGCAAGAATATGACATTCATCAGGTTGCGGAGAAACTACATGAAAAGAAATTCAATCAATGGTCGAATACCTGGTGGCAGCAATTCTCAGTGTTACTGAGAAGAGGGATGAAAGAACGAAAACACGAATCCTTCTCTAGCCTCAGGGTTGCAGAAGTCTTGGTGGTGGCTTTCTTGTGTGGATTGCTATGGTGGAAATCTAATGACATTCAAGATCAGGTAACCGATACTTCTCCTCATTAGTTAAACATGCAGTTATCTTTACTTAGATGATCTGATAGTGTAAAAAACTCTTTTACGATATAATTTTTACATATAGAAGTCAAAATTGATCACATCTGTTAACTGGTGTAGGTTGGGCTTATGTTCTTCTACACTGATTTCTGGTCATTTTTCCCCTTGTTACAAGCTATTTTTACCTTCCCACAAGAAAGGTTGATGTTGGAGAAAGAAAGATCATCAGGCATGTACCAACTCTCCGCGTACTTTATGGCTAGGACAGTGGGTGACCTTCCGATGGAGCTAGTCCTTCCGACTATTTTCACCATTATAACCTACTGGATGACTGGCCTAAAACCGTCTGCTTTGAGCTTTTTCTCTACCTTATTCAGCCTTCTCTACAATGTATTAGTCTCCCAAGGACTCGGACTAGCTATTGGTGCAATGATCATGGACCAAGAATCAGCCATTGTACTCGGTTCAGTCACCATTTTATCGTTCACCTTAGCTGGAGGGTACTTAGTTCAGCATGTCCCATGGTTCATTTCCTGGATAAAGTACATATCGATTAGCCAGTACACATACAAGCTCTTGTTAGGGTCCCAGTATAGTCCTAGGGAGACGTATTCATGTGGCATAAACGCGACATGTCTGGTTGAAGATTTTCATACCGTAAAGACTATAGGGCTTGGAGGTAAAGGCATTTCAGTGGTTGCATTGGCTATTATGCTTTTGGGTTACAGATTCTTAGCTTATGTTGCTCTTATGAGGATTGGTGTGACAAAGAAATAGATTTGCTTTACTATAAGATTGTAGAAAAAATTATAATTTTGATTTGTTTTCTGCTTGAGATATACAAGTCATGTTATGCATAGAACATACAATTTATCTAACTTTGTTTTGGTTTCTAGACCATCTATTAAAAACTTGTGCAAAATTTATAACTAGTACTACTTTGTTTGTGTACATTTTCCCAAGTGTAGACATTCCAGATTTGTCGTAATGATCAATGAAGTGACTGAAAATTTTGATGACCAAGGTTCTAATTCGAATAGAGACTTGAGTATCGTTTATTGGTTAATGTAGTGAATGATACTTGGTGATCAAGGAACTTCCAGAAGAGGCAAACAATTACTTGGTTGCTAAGTTTTCTCCATCTATCTATACTATGATAGATAGAGTTATTTAATACCTATGTCGGTGGACTATAACAAGTACCTACTGAGACCATTTTTGTATTTGGATTTTGTATGTATTTTTGAAATTTTGGTATGTCGTGATTGCTAATAGATCTCATCATTCATAGATTAGCTAGGCCCCTATGGAGGAAGAAATTGATTCGGCATCTCGTCTGGCTATTCATGTAAGGCTCGGGGTTCAAGGTCTCGCTTTTATAGAATTATGATTACCTAGCATTGAGATTTGAGGCCTTGTTTTTATAGAACTATGATTATCTAGGCATCGTGCTCAGTCCTGTATCACGAAATAGATGTAGACTGTAGGGTGATTACCAAAAATAAGGTACCCAGTAGACATTTTAAGCCGACTGAGTATGAACAGTAAATAAAGCAGGGATAAGCCAAAATATAACTCCACAAATAGCTAATCATGCAACTGCGGTAAGAAAACACGCGAATATGAAAGCAATCAGCAACTGAGCGACGATGTAAGGCCCTACTGGTCATGCCTATATGTCAATTGGCTCCCATAAGCTCAGAAGTTACACCCACGCACAATGATAAAGTAAAGAAAAGTATGTTGGGATACGACCTAACAATGTCAAGTCTCGAGTGATCTCATAACCCAAATAATACATATGCAACCTCAAATCTAACACAGCAACCCAACCTAACCTTAAAAATCTATTCTGTGACCTAGCCTTAAGCCCAGGCTATAATCCCAACATGGCCTTGAACTACGGATATGGTCAAACAGGGACGATATAGTTTAACATGCCCTCAATCAATGTGGTCCCGAACCAAATGGCCTCTAACGATGTGGCCTCAAACCATATGGCCTCAAACAATGTGGCTTAAAACCCCATCTATCAATTTCATAAATAGGAGACTAAGTAACTAATCATGAGAAGTGCTCGAGCCTTAAACTGCAAGAGATATTACTCTGATCTCTAGTACGACTCTTTTGTCTCCTCTAAACCCAAGCTAGGGTGGATATATCGTGGGAGCATCCAAAGTAGCACGCCAAACATGTGAATAATCGAGTCCCCATCCTGTCATGGCCTATCTAAGGCTCAAGTATACCAAACTCAAGTCAGCTATTTCGATCTACCAGGATTTACGTCTCTCAAGTCACATTGGATGTTATATAATAGTTTATCGACTCTGAATACACAAGACTTGGGCACCAATCGCCTAACCTAGACTAAGGTCCAACAATCATTAGATAATCATAAATAAAGCAAAAAATCAGCATACTGAGTACAAATAATCTCAACATGTCAAATAGATACCCTACCAGCCCTATATATATAAGCTAATACAATAAATTCAACAAGTGCAACCTCACACTAGTTTCCTGCCTAATATTCATGCTTTCAAGATAGAATTCACATATTCTAACTCAATCTAGAAGAAGGGAGTCTGTGGCCTGCCTGAAAGCTGATCAAGTGCGCTCCAACTCATTTTGCATGAGCCTTATTGGATATTTTAAAAATATTTTAACTATTTTCTAAATGTCATTTCTTAGTCATTAATGATTACATAAAAATATTTTATTAACACAAATATTATATGATATATATTCACTCTTTACATGGTTAATATAAGATCATTTGCATCGCAATTTTGAGGCCATTTGCATGGAAATTTTGATGTCATTTGCATGGTAATTCTAAGGCCATTTATGTGGCACTTTCAAGGCCAAAAACTTGGCAAGTTTAATGTCAAATGTTTGAGTTTAAAGCCAAAAGCTTGTCAAAAATAAGACCATATACCATGCTTGATCACCAAGTTTTGACAAGTATATATATGTGTTTCATTCTTGAAACAAAACATGAGTGAAGAACAAGAAGTGAGTAAGAAAGAGTGAAAAAGAAAAGGAAAGTTACTACACTTTCTCTTAATATATTTTTTTCGTTATAATCCTCCTTTCCGACTTGCTTATTTTGTAGTAATTATATTTTGTTGATTCCTATATGTTCTAAGTAATTAGAGAAGGCTCATTTAATCCTAGGAAAATATTTCACACTGCTGAAATAGTTTCTTAGGACATTTCCCAACACGACTCAAGTATTATTTTTACTTATATATGTATCGATTTAAAATTATAATTGTAGTAATATTTATCTAAATTTCTTTGTATTATTTTGACTCATTAATATTCTCTTGTATTTTGTCTTCCCAAATATATATATAGAAAAGAGATTTCATTCTTTTCCTACAATCTAAGAAACTATGGCAAATAATACCACTACGAAAACTTCTGACACTACCAACAGTAGTACTACCCCCATTTCTCCAGTCCCGACTGTCCTACCATATGCCAAACCATTTCCAAATGTTTCAAATATTGAAATCTTTGCTAATGAAAAATTCAAAAGACGGAAAGAACTTGTTTTTACCTACTCGATATTCATGGTGTTGTACATGCGTTATTACATCCACAGCCTGGTGCAGATGCTGATAACAAAATTCTGGAATCATGGCAATATGCCGATAAGTTATATTGTCACACCATTTTACAAACTATTTCTAACGAGCTATTAGATGTATACTGTAGTTGCAAAGAAGCAAAAGTTATTTGGGAAGCCTTGATTAAAATATTCACTGTCGAAGATGCTACCAAACAAAAGTTTGTGGTTGGAAGATTTTATCAATGGCAGATGAATAACAAGAAAGAGATGAAAATTTGGCAGATGAATAACAAGAAAGAGATGAAAATTCAGATCAATGAATATCAAAAACTGCTTGAAGACTTGAAATCTGAGGGGATCACTTTACCAGAAAAATTTGTTGTTGAGTGCTGATTGAAAAATTGCCTGACTCATGGAATGATTACAAAAATAACTTAAAGCATAAACAGATAAATTTCACGCTTGAGGAAATTGTGACTCACATTCTTAATTGAAGATACCAACAGAAAGGAGTCATTCAGATCAAAGGCGCTGATACTCAAGGCAAATCTAGTGCAAGGTCAAAATAGCAACAACAACAGGTATGATAACAAGTCTCGAGGTTACAAGTCTTATAATCCAATTTTAAGAAAAAGAAAGGTTCTTGTTTCACTTGTGGAAAACCAGGTCATCATGTCGCACAGTGCAGAAAGAGAATGAAAAATGACAAAGAAAAGGTTATCCTCCCAAAGCTAATTTAGCTGAAGGAGATGAAATTATTGCAGCTATCATTTCTCAAGTGAATATTGTAGCACATATAAAAGAATGGGTAGTAGATTCTAGGGCTACTTGACACATTTGTGCAAATCGAGAAGCATTTGCCTCCTATAAATCAATAGGGGATGATAGTGAAGTAGTCTACCTTGGAGACTCAAGAACTACTAAAGACGTGGGTAAGGGTAAAGTGCTTCTGTAGCTCACTTTTGGAAAAACTTTAGCCCTTACGGATGTGCTACATGTTCCTGAAATGCGGGCAAATCTAATTTCTGTCGCTTTACTTGGTAAAGCTAGAGTGAAAGTGTCATTTGAGTCTGATAAGGTCATACTGACCAAATCTAATGTATTTGTGGGGAAAGGCTATTGTAATCAAGGACTTTTTATAGTCAATGTTATGAATGAAAAAGCATCTACTTCTACTTATATGATTGAATCAATCTCTTTATGGCATGCTAGATTAGGATATGTTAATGTCTCATATATAAAGAATATGCAATCACTTGGTTTGATATCTGGTCTAGATTCAAATAATATTAATAAATGTGAAATTTGTGTTGAAGCTAAAATTACTAAAAAGTCACATTATTTAGTAAATAGAGAAACTGAATTATTGTCTTTAATTCACACTGATTTAGGTGACTTAAAACAAACTATGACTAGAGGTGGTAAAATATATTATATGACATTTATTGATGATTTTTCTAGATATACTAAGTTGTATTTGCTTAGAAACAAAGATGATGTTTTTAATGCATTTATTTCTTATAAAACTGAAGTTGAAAATCAACTTAGTAGAAAAATCAAAAGAATTAGATCCGATAAAGGCGGAGAATATTTATCTTTAAATGCTTTTTGTGAAAAAGAAGAAATTATTCATGAAATAACTCCGTCTTACTCACCTAAATCTAATGGAGTAGCAGAGAGGAAAATAGAATATTGAAAAAAATGATGAACTCCATGTTAATTAGTTCTAATGCATCTGATAATTTGTGGGGTGAAGCTATATTGTCTGCATGTCACTTATAAAATAGAATTCCTCATAAAAGAACTAGCAAAACACCTTATGAATTGTGGAAGGGTTATAGACCTGACTTGAAATATTTAAAAGTATGGGGGTGTCTTGCTAAAGTTTTCTTGCCTGAACCTAAAAAGAGAAAAATAGGTTTTAAAACAGCTGATTGCATGCTTATCTGATATACTGAACATAGTGTTGCATATAGATTTCTTGTTTTGAAATGTGATGTGCTTGATAGCAATATTATTATTGAAACAAAAAATGTTGAACTCTTTGAACATATTTTTCCACTAAGTGATAAAATCTCTCATACACCTATTGAAAGAAATAGTGCATCTATTTCTAATGTTAAGAGCTAAGAAGGAGTAAAAGACCTAGAAAAGAGTATTTTTCTTATGGAAACGATTCTCAAACTTTCCTTGTGGACAATGAACCATTAAATTATTCTGAATCGATTTCTTCTCCTGATGCTAAATTTTGAAAAGAGGCAATAAAAATTGAAATTGATTTAGTTATGAAAAATATACATGGATTTTGACTAATTTACCTGCTGGTGCAAAACCTATTGGTTGTAAATGGATTTTTAAGAGAAAACTTAATCTTGATGGGTCTATTGATAAATATAAAGCTCGGTTAAGTGCAAAAGGATTTTCTCAAAGACAAAATATTGATTATTTTGATACATTTGCACCAATAACTAGAATTTCTTCTATTCGAATGTTAATTGCCTTAGCATCAATTTATAAGTTTTTTATCCATCAAATGGATGTAAAAACAGCGTTTTTAAATGGTGATTTGGAAGAAGAAATTTATATGGTTCAATCTGAAGGATGTATAGTTCCTAGACAAGAAAATAAAGTTTGTAAATTAATTAAATCTCTTTATGGTCTTAAACAAGCTCCTAAGCAATGGCATGAAAAATTTGATCAATTCTTAGTGAGAGATGAATTTTCTTCTGTTGAAGTGGATAAGTGTGTTTATACTAAAATGGTAGACAATAATTATGTGATAATGTGTTTGTATGTTGATGACATGGTTATATTTGGTACAAGTTTAAATATTGTGCAGAGTACCAAATTATTTTTGTCTACTAATTTGATATGAAAAATCTGGGTGAAGTTAATATGATATTGAGAATTAAAGTTACAAGGAGCGAAGATGGTATCTTGTTGTCACAAGAACATTATGTAGAGAGACTTCTTAAGAAATTTGAACGTTTTGATGTGATACCTATGACCACTCCTTAAGATGCTAATTCTCAGCTGAAAAAGAACAAAGGTTATCCAGTGGCTCAGTCTAAATATGTTCATATTATTAGGAGTCTGATGCATTTGATAAATTTTACTAGGCCTGATATAGTATATGATGTGTATAGACTGGGCAGATATACTCATAATCCCAATAAAGAGCATTGGTCTGCGTTAATGAGGCTGATGAAATATTTGAGAGGAACCATGACTTATGGTATCCTGTGTAGTGGATTTTCTTCGACATTAGAAGGGTATTGTGATGCAAACTAGATCTCTAATTCAGATGAGACAAAATCCACTAGTGGATATGTGTTCACCTTAGGTGGTAGAGCAATATCATGGAAATCAGCTAAACAGACGATCATTGCAAGATCAACTATGGAGTCAGAGTTTGTAGCTATGGAACTAGCTGGTTTTAAGACTGAGTGGCTAAGAAATTTCTTAGCAAATATCCCTTTAATAAAGGATGAGATGCCTCCGGTGTCCATACACTGTGATTGTCAAGCCGCAATTGCTATTGCGAAAAATAAATCTTACAATTGTAAGAGTAGACACATGAAATTGAGATATGATGTTGTTAAGCAGCTGCTGAAAGATGGAATTATTTCCATTGATTATGTGAAGTCAGAATTGAATTCGGCTTGATTCACTGACTAAACCCGTGGGAAGAAAGTTTATTCTTCAAACCTCAAAAGAGATAGGTCTGAGGCCAATATGATTGTCAATAAAGATGGTAACCCAACCTATGTGATTGGAGATCCCATGAAGTAGGTTCATATGGATAATAACAAGTCGATATTGACACTGCGCACTAACTGAGAGTGCTTAAACTGCTACTAATTATGAGGGATGAGTTATTAACTCTTAATGAATTCATAGTCGTTAAGGATGGTGTATGTAGAGCAGTATACGCTTGATGAATTCACCTGTATGAGAAGTGGAGTGAGGTCGCTCCTATGAGACCTTGGCCTAGTCTCTAGAGCTCTCATGAATAACCAGGCGCGCATGGCCTATTGGCACAAAACCGCATTGAACAACAAAATATAAGAATCAGAATGTGATTCGTAGAATCTCTGACTTACAATAATGAATTTTTGGTTCATAGAAATTTTATATTTCACAATAATTTTTTAAGTTAAATTCTATCGATCTAAGTTTGGTTCATAGTCCCAAAGACACCAAACCTACAACATTTTGATCATACAAAATTAAGCAAGTCTTGTTATTATTCTTAAAATATTTTTAAAATATATGGGGGATTATTGGATATTTTAAAAATATTTTAACTATTTTCTAAATGTCATTACTTAGTCATTAATGATTACATAAAAATATTTTGTTAACACAGATATTATATAATATATATTCACTCTTTACATAGCTAATACAAGATCATTTGCATGGCAATTTTGAGGCCATTTGCATGGCAATTCTAAGGCTATTTACATGGCACTTTCAAGGTCAATAACTTGGCAAGTTTAAAGCCAAAAGCTTAGCAAAAATAAGACCATATATCATGCTTGGTCACCAAGTTTTGACAAGTATATATATGTGTTTCATTCTTGAAACAAAACATGATGAAGAATAAGAAGCGAGTAAGAAAGAGTGAAAAAGAAAAGGAAAGTTACTACACTTTCTCTTAATATATTTTCTTTGTTATAATCCCCCTGTTCGATTACTTATTTTGTAGTAATTATATTTTGTTGATTTTTGTATCCTCTAAGTAATTAATGAAGGCTTGTTTAATCTTGGAAAAATATTCCACATTGCTGAAATAGTTTTTTAGGACAGTGTCCAGCACGACTCAAGTATTATTTTTACTTATATATGTATATTATTTAAAATTATAATTTTAGTAATATTTATCTAAATTTCTTTATATTATTTTGACTCATTAATCTTCTCTTGTATTTTGTCTTCCCAAATATATATATAGAAAAGAGATTTCACTTTTTTCCTACAAGTCTTTCCCTTCTGAGCAGCCTTAGAACGCTATCTGACTATCAAAAATAGGATCTCAACGTTAATTTGATCGCTCTGGTACTAAAATTGCAAGAAATAAATATAGACCAATCCTCGGGCTAAAAGCCGGAATAGTGGGATCTGCATCCGTATTCCCAAAGTGAACCTATAAAATGGTCCTTACAGCTCCTCGATCCCGCACCTCAAATTAGGGCTCAATCTGATGTCCAGGACAACACCAATCAATCCAATACAAAATGACATTTTTTGGGAGAAAAAAATAGAATAGGCGGCATTTCCACAACTAATTTAAGGGCTCGCATGAGTAAATTCATTATTCAACATGATGATAAGTATACAACGTGTACATATTATAATTATTTTAGGGTCTAAAGAGTTTAACACTGTAGTCGTTTCTCTCTCCTGTATGTAAATATTGCAGCAGCGGACTCATAGATCTAGATGCATGTGCATGTTAGTATCCATGTGTAATTATCCTTTTGGTTTTGATTCTCCTTCCATATCTTGTTGCATTTCTTCTTTTTTTCAAAGCTCCCACATGACAACTATAGGAACAACTTTGTATAGAATTTGTAGTTTGGCATTGGCTTTCAGTCTCCACCACTTTTTCTATATGAACTAATTCCTCATTTATTTGCATTTAATAAAGGTATAATTATTCTCAATAATGATGTACGACCCTTCTTAGCCATGCATTTGTGACAACCATGGGTGATAAGCTCGTGATCTCTTCTTGGACATGGCCAACCCTATAGTGTACGTTGTGCTTATGAGCTAGCGATCTCTTCTTGGTTTCATGATCAGTCCTAAATATCTCCAATCTAAAATTATTTTGTTCAAAGATTGATATTGTGATACACAATGTGCTTACCTTCTCTTTTGCCTCTTGCTTCTTTTTTAGGTGATTGGAAGATATCTCCTTACCATTGTTGGAATGCAAATCGTTGACAATAATTTCTTGTTTCTAGATATATCGGTATGTATGTTTTCAATTGATTTCCTACTTCAAGATAGATTTATGTCATCGTGACAATACCTTTCAACATCAAAAATACAACTTTCCCTAAAGTATTTATATGTCATTCATCTCATTACTTTATATCGAAAATACCTCTCCTTACAAGAAAGCATATTCAAAGTTTCCTTACAGAATTTGAAGACTATGAAGGTTGTTTTACATTATTGTACGTGTATTTTCTGTTATTATTAATAGTGACATTGTTTGTTACACCAAAATATTTTGTTCAATTACATTTGTAACTCTTGTAATTATTTGATAAGTTTTGAAGGTTTTAGTTTATTTCTTTGCTGGTAGTATGGTAAAGAAATTCTTAAACCATCCATTACTTATAGATAATCTATATCTATATCTGTCTATACTATATTAAAAGTGTGAAGATCTTTAGAAAAGTTGATCAAACTTTTTGCCCTTTACTAAAAGACTTTGCTTTAGATAAAATTATCTTTTCACCATTCTTTTAAATTATTATATTATTATTTTAATGATATTAAATATTCTATATAATAAATATAATAAAATTTAAATGAAGAATGTTTTCTTATTATGGTTAAATTAAGAATCCTTTTTCAACTAAAATATACTTGATCCAAAAAGAAAATAGTCAAAAAATACTTTCAAAATAATGATGAACGTCTTTAGAAATATTGATTGAATTTTTTACTCTTCGTTAAAAGGTTTTGAAATAAAAATAAATTATTATTTACTATTTTTTTCAAATTATTATTTGATTATATTTAAAATATTTAAAATTGAGAAGTTCTAAAATACTCCCTCCGTCTCAAAATAATTGAATTTATAAAGTAATACACACATATTAAGAAAAACATCCAAAGACAAAATTTACACCATATTTTTCACTATTGCCCTTTGTAAAATCATAAATACATAGTAATTTATATACTAGAAAATATAAAAGTTCAATAAATGAAAGGGCAAATATGGAAAGAGTTTAAAACCTTTATCTTGAACTTTGAACAATTCAAATATCTTGAAACTTAAAAGAAACTTCAAAAATTCAAGTAATATGAGACGGTGGAAGTATATGATAAAAGAAAATATATTTTTAAAAATTAAGAAGTCTCAGATATATGAGAAGAGGAAAATATAAGGTAAGAGATATTATAAGAATTAATAATTAAAGAATTCTAAAATACATTGGTGGTGGTAGTCGCTTCTAGCTCGTGTCCGAAAGGTTTGATGCCCCCTTTCAGACTATGTCCCAGTTCGCTGCTAAGAAAAATCTCCACATTGTGCCGCATCCTATTTGATGACGTCCGCACCTGTGGTTTCTTTGAGATTTTCATCCTTTCGGATGTTCTCGACATGACTAAAACAACATGTTAGTAAAATCATAATTTGAACTAGAGATGAAATCTTTTACCTTGTTTTTCGGCATGATAGATAAAATAAACTTCCTATGATTCTTTTGCGAGGGTGTGTAATGCTCTCTATTGGCAGCTGAATATAATAAGAATTAGGATAGAACTCTCCGTGATTTATCTGCGAGGGTATATAATCATCCCTGTTGGCAGTTGAATATAATAAAATAACTCCTTGATTCTCCTGCGAGGGTATATAATAATCCCTGTCGGCAGTTGAATAAGCTTTCCGTGATTTTCCTGCGAGGGTATGTAATGATCCCTGTCGGCAGTCGAATATAATAAGAAATAGATTTCTTCGTGTTCTTCTGCGAGGGTATATAATCATCCCTGTCGGCAGTTGAATAAAACAGAGCGAGACAGATTATTACCTTCGTCGGGGCAGCGAGCTAAGACGACGAGCTCGACGAAGCTGCGATACCACCACTAAGACCCGTTTCGACTCTTCGACCCAACAGAACAAATGCTCTGGTTTTCTGGTTTTCCT
>JAPFFP010000012.1:4570533-4583071 GCA_026153255.1 Solanum medicagineum | reverse complement strand
CAGGTGTGGTTAGTCAGTAAAACAGAGGAAACTCTACCGAAATTTCGGTAGATTTCTTAGCTGTTATAATCGGTCTTTGGATTAGTGTTTGTCTGGTGCCTAATCGACACTAGTCACGGCTCCTGGGTTGGGTCGTGACACAAAGTGTAAAGATGACTTTTCAAAAGCATCCAAATTGAAAGCTAACCTTCAGAAAGATGCAAGAAAAGGAATAACCTTTTCTAGATTTTGATGTTCTTGAAATTTTTGATGAATTGGTTGAGCTAAAGCTCAGTGAGTTGCTAGAGATAAAATGACCCAATGAGGCTGGGAAGACTAATGACCCAAATTATTGCAAGTGTCATAGACTTGTAGGTCACCCTCTTGAAAAGTGTTTTCTCTTCAAGGATAAGGTTATGCAAATGACTAATAAAAAAAAGATTGTCCTTGATGATAGAAAGACAAGCTCTAATCAAATCTTTATCATATTTGGCTTGCTTGACCTGATCCAAATATATACATCTGAAGAAGAAGGCCATTAGAGTGAGAAAAATCCTAAATTAATATAGATAATGATGAAGGTTGGGTTCTCAAGACTAGTTGGAGACACAACAAGAGAAGTCCATGGAAAGAATCATTCGAACAATCAATCAGACAAAGGGTGGTGAAGAGATCAAAGAAGCAAAAGTCATTTAGACATCCAAAAAGGTCAAAAGTAGAAATACATCACCAACAGAAATTGTGATGTCTGGTGACTTTGGGAGAATCCAAGTTGATTCAGTGTGGAGGCTACTCAAGACAACGTTGAGGCATCATGTTTCGGTGCTGATAAGGAATAAACAACAAATGAAACTTCATCGAAGTTGTCTCCCAAAAAAGCAATGGGTGAAATCCCATCAAAAGCAATTCATGTGGATGATTTGCGATCAAGTGCATGGATGCATGTGATTGATGCAAAGGCTTCATATAATATATTGCTTGGAAGGCCTTGAGTGCACAAGAACTAAATTTTATCATCTTCTTAATATCAATGTCTGAAGTACCTTGACGATGGAAATTGAAAGGAAAATAGTCGGTAACAATAATGTTTTCACTGAAGTTGAGTCACATTTTGCCGATGCAAAGTTCTATTTGAAGATTTATGTTGTAAAAGGGGTAAAGCTTGAGGGTGTCAAACCGACCAAGTCTGATAAGCTTAAAGGCCAAACAACCAATGTGGCCATTGAAAAGGCCAAAGTTGATATTGGGGAGCCTAGTACTTGTTGAAAGAAGGGGAAGACCATGACCTCGAAAAGAAAGCTAGCCTCTACACTTCGTTATGTCCTAAAAGTGATGAAAGAGGAGGGTCAGTCATCTGATGTACGAGGGAATGTACTAGGAGCATTGACTCTTCCTATCAAATGAATCAATGCACTTGTCTTCAAAACTGTTGGAAAATTTTGTGGCTCAAAATCCACCACAAGATATATCACTCTCTATAAAGCGTATAGAAGGCTTTGATCCGAATTCTTACAAGTTATTTGCAAAGGTTGGGTATAACCCTGATGAGCTATCTAGGCTAAGGAAACTCTCATCAGAAGGTACAACCAGGCAAGCACTCAAAGGCATAGGCTATAGTCAACCACCACTGGTTCGCATCTCCATAACAAAGGCAAGCAATAACTATATCACTATAAAGGATGAGTGTGCTTGTTCCAATAAATGGCCTTCTGCCTTTGATTAACTTAGAAAACTCGCTACAATAAATTCTGTATTTGAGAGGTCAGGTCCATTGAAGAAGAAGAATAATAAGCAACTGAGAAGTTACATAAGAGTAAGGACACTTGCTTCATTTATGATCCAAAAGGATTTCAAAAATGTAATGCCTTCTAGGATGAAGCGACAACTGGAACTCATAGTTTTATGTAAAGAGGTACTAAAGGTAAAGGTTCACACTGTGGTTTATACCAAAGAGCATGAGGAAGATGAAGAAAGCATAGGTTCCTCATGTCATATTACAACTTAGATTGAGAATAATGCCTCATGTTAACTAAAAATTAATGAAGAGTTGGGAGGTAGTTTTTGGTGCTACCATATATCTATCAATTACAATGATCCATAGGAAGAGGAGGATGCTAAAGATGCTCCAACATAATTTGAAGAAAGAGTGAAGACCATGACGGACCCTAGAAGTTAACCTTGGTACTGATGAAGACGCAAGGCCAACTTACTTGAGTGCTTTTCTAGAAGTTGATGAAGAAATGGCTTATATGAATATACTCAAAGAATGTAGGAATGTCTTCACTTGGAACTATACAAAATGTCTGGATTAAATCCTAAAGTAGTGGTCCATTAATTGGCAATCAAGCACGGTGCTTGTCCTATCAAGAAGAATAGAAAGAGAAGTCTATTTGCTACTTACATTTCTCTTATCATAAAGATAGAAGAAGAACTGACTTGGTGATGAATTCTCATCTGATACATCACTATGAGCCATTGCAACTGCACCATAAATGGATAATGGCAGCACAGGCAGCTCTCCATCCTTCCGTAACAAAAGGAATAAACCATAAGTATACACAAGAGAAATAAACACCAAAGAGCAGTCTGTTATTATCCATGAAACCTTTGGATACCTGGACGCTTAATGTCATCCTGTAAAGGGGCTCAAATTGTCCGCTGGCTTGATTTCCAAGGGAATACTGTACCCAGTGGACTTGCCCACCTCGCTGTCTGAAAGAATTACTTGGTTTGCACAAATAAGCTTCATCCCATCATATGCCCCATCAACCACCTAAAGATTATAGATTTGTTTTTACAAGAGAGAAATTCTTATTCAAAATAAATATAAAGATCAGCAGGCTTAAGAATGCAAGTTTTTACGAGCCACATATGTAACAACATATAGAACTAGATCACAGTGAGATAGTAGCTCGAAACATCAAGGACTACTAGCTACACTCATCTTTGGTAAGCAAGTATACCATAATCAAGAAATGCAAAAATTACTTCCCATGCTCTCGTTGTGTAAACATAACTCCGGAAGACATAAAAATGATGGTTTTGCATATTTTAGCATAGCGGGAAGTTGATAATATAGAGCTACGCAAAGGAAACTACAACCATCATACTCTTCAAGTAAAGTAGTTATCAGGTCCAGAAAAAATGACGTGGGAAATGGAAGAAGAAAAAACCACCTTTAGATGTCGAACATGCTTCATGTGAAGAAATGCCGGAAGTCTGATCAGTTTGTCTAATGGAAGTACGGAGTCATCCTCAAAGGGGAAAAGAAGGGAGAAATTATTAGAAGTTGTTAAGGGTCCCCCATCAGTGTGGGATGGAGTTGTTTGCATCCTTATATGGTCATGGGCAATACTTAATTCATGAGCTAGATTTTGCGGTTGAGTGAGATTCAAGAATCATTTCTTAATGTGGTATTAGAGCGAGACTCATTCCAATTCGTGGTATCCCCAATATTCCTCCCATGATATATTTACACGCTTCAGATGTCCAATCTTGGCATGGTGTTAGAGTCCCACGACAGTATGGGATGGTGTTGTTTGCCTCCTTAAATGGTGTTGGACAATTCCTTGCCTCATGAACTAGCCTTTGAGGTTGAGTTAGTATCAAAATCACAATAGTACAGAAGACCTTATCATTGGGATGTAAATGTTTCTTATCCAACAAAGGAAAGAAGCTCTCCACACAAAGAACTAACAAGATGGAAAATATTTAATGTGGAGTGTAGACGAAAGAAAACATCAACAAGGAGAGTGCAAAAAGTAGATGTACACATGCAAGAACCAAAACAATTTCTACATTTTGCTAAAGTACATGTTAAGGACTACACAATAGCAAAGTGAGGCCAAAAGATGCAAGAAAATTGCACTCGGCTCTCACTTAAAGGTGGTTGAATATTTTTCACACATCGTGATGAATACTTACAATCCTCCAATCTTTCCTTAAAACAACTTTCTGACATTATAATGAAGTGGACCTAAATGGACCACAATGATATTGAGGATCATATGGCCAACCCAAAATAGTTTGAGATTGAGGCATAGTTATTGTTTTGTTGTATAATGAGTACTTACAAGGATGAAGTGAGATTTCACTACCTTACCAGTTTTGCGAAGTTCCCTGTTGTCAGTGGTGCTGAAAATCCATCTATAACAACCTGCATCATGTCATTATACAGTTACTACTTTTTTGTTAGACGAAATATCTGTCTGAAGAATATTAGAAGTTATAATAGTAGAATAGAAACCACTCTTCTGGTGTGAGCTCCATTATACGACAGAAATTGTCATCCCCTCAGAAAAGCAGAAGCAAATGTTTAATTAGGGAATACTTCATCATACAAAGGCAACACACTTTTATATCAAAGCACAATATAGAATAGGCGGTTCAAAGAAAGAGAAAGAGACAGTACAACCATTTTGAGATTTGGTTAAATTGCACTAATGTCGCCACGGCTCAAAGACCTTTTAGGCTAAACTTGGTTCCATTAATTGAGAAAGAAGTTAACAAACTCATTGAGGCAGGCTTCATTTGTGTAGTTAAATACCCCACATTTATTTCAAGCATTGTTCCCATGAGGAAGAAGAACGGCCAAATTCGAGCTTGTGTTAACTTCAGAGATATGAACAATGCATGCCCTGAAGGTGAATTCCTACTTCCTATTCCAAAGCTAATGATTGATGCTACATTTGGTTATGAGGCAATGACATTCATGAATGGCTCTTCTAGCTATAACCAAATCTGAATATCACCGAAAGATGAAGAACTCACGGTGTTTTGTACACCTAAAGGCATTTATCGCTACAAGGTAATGCCCTATGGTTTAAAGAATGTTGGTGCCACATATCAAATGGCTATGCAGAATATATTTGATGATTTACTCCACAAAAATATCAAGTGTTATGTCGATGATTTGGTGGTGAAGTTAAAAAGGAGGAGCAACCATTTGAAAGACTTGAGAATGGTGTTTGAGTTACTTCAAAGGTATCAACTAAGGATGAACCCATTAAAATGTGCATTTGGGGTTACTTCTAGAAAGTTTCTTGTCTTCATTATGTGACATCAAGAAATTGAGATTGATCAAGCCAAAGTTGATGCAATTTTGAAGATGCCCGAGCCTCAAAGCATTTATGAGTTGAAAAGTCTTCAGGAAAATTAGCCTACTTGAGGAGGTTCATCTCAAATCTAGCTGGAGGATACCAACCATTTAGTCATCTCATGAAGAAATGTGTCCTTTCAAGTAGGATCAAACATGTAGCAAAGCTTTTGTAAGTATCAAAGTGTATTTGCCGAAACCTACGGTCCTAGCAGCTCCTATACCTAGGAAGCCATTGATACTTTACATTGCGACATAAGAAAGGTCTGTGGGAGCCTTACTATCTCAAGAAAATAATGAAGGCAAAGAAAATGCACGTTATTACTTGAGCAGAATCATGACACCAAATGAGCTGAATTATTCACCAATCGAGAAGTTGTGTTTGGCGCTGGTCTTTTTTATTCAAAAGATGAAGCACTATTTCCAAGCTCACATTGTCCATCTTATTTCTAGAGCAAATCCCATCAAGTTTATTATGTCGAAACTAGTCCTTAGTGACTGATTAGCAAGGCAGTACCTTCAGTTCCAATAATTTGAGATTGTCTATGTCCCTCAAAAGGCTGTGAAGGGACGAGCATTAACAAAATTTTTGGCGGAGTATCCTATACCAGATGATTAGGAATTGACTGATGTGTTTCCTAACGAGGATGTGTTGGTTATTGAAATCCGGCGTCATTGAAAAATGTACTTTGATAGGGTTGCGCGTCGTGGTAGAGCTGGTGCAGGTGTAGTGTTTGTTACTTCACAAGGAAAACTCCTACCATTCTTTTGTACCTTGAAAAAATGTTGCTCCAATAATGTTGCAGAGTATCAAGCATTAAAACTTGGACTCGAAATGGTCGTTGACATGAAGCAATTACAATTACAAGTCTTTGATGACTCTTAGTTAATAATTAAACAACTTTTGGAAATCTATGAGGTCAGGAAGCTTGAATTGTGGTGGTATCGCTATTATGATTTAAACTTAAAAGAATGGCTCAGAGATGTAACTCTCTAACATGTGCCGAGAAAGGAAAATAAAACAACTGATGCCTTATCTGCTCTAGCTTCAACTCTGACCTTCCTGAGCAAACACAAGTTATTATCTGCTAAAAATGGGTAGTACCACCACCGGATAAAGACAAATATATGGAGAATAAGCTTGAGGATGTTATCGCAGTTTCTGAAACCAACAAAGAGTACTGGTGACAAGCTATCATCAACTATTTATCTTATGGGATACTTCCAGAAGATGCCAAAAGAAGGACTGACATTCATTGTCGGGCGCTTCATTTTCTCTACTACAAGGACACGCTATATAGAAGATCATTTGAGGGAGCACTCTTTTGATATCTGGTAGAGGAAGCAGTAGGCCAAGCTCTACAAGAAGCACATTCAAGAGTATGTGGATCGCATTAGTCTGGACCAAAGCTCCATTTTAACATAAAGAGAATTGGGCATTATTACCTAACCATGGTAAAAGATAGCCTAGATTATCCACAAAGGTGCAAAGCTTGTTAATTCCATGCAAACTTCATATATCAACCGCCTAAATTTTTACACCCAATTAACGTATCGGGGATTGGATGTTGTTGAACCACTCCTAAAATCTTCTCGTGGACACCTATATATCCTGGCTGCAACAGATTACTTCTCAAAATAGGCCAAAGTTGTTGCTCTCAAAGAAGCAAAGAAGGAGAAAGTTGTAAACTTCATTCAGGTGAATATCATATACTGATTTGGCATTTTGTGATATATAATAATCGACAATAGCAAACCATTTGATAAAGTAGCACAAATCTTCTATGTACCCTGTTGTCACCAATGGTCTAGTCGAAGCATTCAATAAGACTCTATCCAATCTTCTGAAGAAAGTATTCTCTAGGTCCAAACAAGACTGGCATGAAAGAATGGAAGAAGCCTTATGGGCATATAGGACAACATATGTCCCACTGACTCAAGTAATATTCGCTTGCTTTTGGAGTTGAAGCAGTCCTGCCACTTGAGCGTCAAATACCTTCCTTGAGACTGGTTATCCAATAAAGGCTCATTGAACAAGAAAATGCTTAAGTACGTCTTGCCAAGGTAGAAGCGCTTGATGAAAAGAGGTTAGAAGCCCAATAAAATCATGAATGTTATCAAGCTCGTTTGTCTCGTGCTTTCAACAAAAAGGTTCGCTCAAGGTTTTTCAAGTTGGAGATCAAGTCCTTACAGTAAGAAGGCACATTATCACTTCACATAAGTCCAAAGGAAAATTCACCTCGAAGTAGGATAGACCATATGTAGTACAAGAAGTATACTCAAATGGTGCCTACAAGCTTGTTGATACAGATGGCACAAGGATCAGTCCTATAAATGCAAAATTTCTTAAGAGATATTATCCTTAAGGAAAATGATGCTCCTTAACACATGAGCACAAATTGCTTGATACTCCTAGCCCACAAGAGTATAAACTATGTATGACACCTTAAAAAAATCCACTAGGTTGAAAATCTTGAAAGAGACGGCTTAGGAAAAAATTAGTAAAAAAAAAAAACTCTCCCCCCTTCTCGAATTACTTTGTGATTTGATCCTCTTCATTGAGGTATGTAGGTGCTTGAAATTATATTCTAAGTTCAATTGCATGAGTGTCAAAAAACTATATGTTACCACCTGATTCCTTATGTGGGGAAAACCCCTCTAGGATGTGAGCTTCTTCTATAGCATGCTTGAGGCTTTCAAATTTGGTCAAGTTTGCAAATTAAAGTTTTCAAATTCCTCAAATCTGCAAGTTGAAGTCCTCAAGTTTATGAGTTGGTCGTCAAATAAAATAAGTATGCAAGTTGAAGTCTTTGATTCTCCAAGTATGCAAATCAAAATCTTCAAGTATACAAGTTGAAGTCTTTGAATTCTTCGAATTTGCAAGTTAAAGTGTTCAAATCCTCCAACTATGTAAGTTGAAGTCTTTGAATCCTTCGAGTTTGCAAGTTGATGTGTTCAAATCCTCCAAGAATGCGAGTTGAAGCGTTTATAATTTCAATCCTGTAAGTTGGTCTGCAAATTCTTCAAGTGCTCAATTTGGGGTTCAAATCAATCAAGTATGCATACTAAAGATTTTAAATTCTTGAAATCTCTAATTTGAAGTCTTCAAACTCCCTTCTTCTTAAAGTTGAAGTTTCAAATCCAATATGTTTATAAGTCAAATTCTTTAAAGTTATTGGGTCTGAAAGCCTTCAAGTCTTGACCTTTAAATTTACCTTTTTGAAGGCAAAAATGAGTAACTATCTCTTTGCATCATGAAGATTCCCTCAAATTGCCTTCTAGGAGGAAAGATGAGTATCCATATCTTTATACCACAAATATATCTCTAAATTTCCATGCCTTAAAGGTGGATAAAATTTGTACCTTTGCACCTTAAATTGGCCTTTTCGCGGGCTTATCCTTAAAAGGATCTCTAAATTTTCACGACTTAAAGTGGATGAAATTTGTCCGTTTGCACCTTAAGCGGGCCCTTTTTGTGGGTCTATCTTTAAAAGGATCTCTAAATTTTCATGTCTTAAGGTGGACAAGACTTATCCTTTTGGACCTTAAGATGGCCTTTTCAAACCTTATGATTAGGCATTTGGATTCTTGTAAAGCCTCGAATTGGAGATCTCATATGTTTCAACATTTGGAACGTTGTAAAGCCTCAAATTGGTGATCCCTTATGTTTGAATATTTGGAACATTGTAAAGCCTCGAATTGGTGATTCCATATATTGAAACGTGAGAAATATTGTAAACCTCAAATTGGTGATCTCATACGTTCAAACATGTGAAATACAGCGGTGTAGGATCAAATCCCAAAGATAGTAAATATTTTCTTTCTTATAAAAGTCTTATGAAAGAAAGTCTTTTTCAAAGATTCTATATAAATTTCTCTATAAACCGAGATAGTTCCCTTTCAGAAAATTCTAACACTAGTAAAAATGCTTACGCTTTATTCTTCTGAAGGTGGGAAAAAAGATAAAACTAAATAAACAGATTATTCATCCAAATTTCAGCTTGAAACTCATGTAATTAACCTATTTTTCTTTTGGTTAACCCTAAAACTGGGATAGATCCATGAGAAATCAGATTCAATTTTATTAGATATGGTATAGATCAAAATGGGACGCCAAAAGAATTGACTGCTGAGCCGTATGAGGTAAGTAATTCTCAAGTACGGTTCTAAGGGAAGGAATTGAACTACCTATCCCCGAAGCCTAGAACTGGTGATCTCAAGGGGTGGACGTGGATTATTCCCTTCACACCTCAAGATCAAATTCTCCTGGTACGATGGATCTTAAATCTATGACACTACATTCAAAAAAGAGAAAAAGAACAAGGCAAAACATACAAAATAAATGAATAAATAAATATTTGTACCTCGCACCTTGATGACTGCATGGTGAAACTCCAAAAGGGTTGTGAAAAGGAGAAGCTCCAAAAAATTTGTTAATGTTGATAACAAAAAGGTAACGAAAGACAAGCATCTATTTATCGATGCTAAATAGCAGTAGAGAAATTTTATTACTAGAATAATTATGATTACTTCTTCGATTTGAATTATAGTGTTATCTAATTGGACATGGGATAGTGCAAGAATTGGAATAAAATGTGAATTAGCTTTTCATGTCTAGGTCAATCATAGTAGAGGAAAAAAGGAACCAAAATTGCAGCTAGAGAAAATACGTTCTTTCCTGGTTCTAATTAGTTGGTTTGTTGCCCACAACTACCTACTGTTATTGTATTTGTCTTGTTGAGAATTGGTCAAACCTAGTTGAAGTGGCAAGAAATATGGGTACGTGAATCGAAAAAGATAGGAAAAAATATACAAAATGGATTTAATTTGAAATTATTTACCTTTAATAGAGCCAATCTAAACTATTTACTTAATGGACCCAATTCCCAAATTGTTCACCTTTCTACCCACTTACCCTTTTTTATTCCGCGTGCTGATGTCATGCTGATGTCAGTATAAATACTATGAAATATACTCTGGCGATATATATATACCACCATAGTGGTATCATATAAAATGAGCTCAATCCTTTGTGATATTCTAATGGTATATTAGTACCCAATTGGTATATAGGATGTTTTTTAATAAATAAAAAAATTATTATACTCTAAATTAGTAAAAAATATATTCATTATGTCGGTATATTTATACCATATCGGTATCATATAGTATTGAGCTTAATCATATGTGATACCCTGTTGGTATATGTATACTCTATTGGTATATCATACAAGCAAGTGTTGACGTCAGCATGATGTCAGCGCACAATTTTTAATATTAGGGGACAAAATATTAATAATATGAGGGTACAAAATGTGAAGGGGTATATGAATATAAATAATTTGATTTAAAGAGGCACAAGCTTAGTTTTTCCAAAAAGATACCTACATAAATTTAATTATTTGCTCAAAGTAGACTTCTCTAATTAGGCTGGGGTATATCAATTAAATATACCCAAAATACATGATATATAAATTTTTTATGTAATTAATATCTGTAGTCCAATCTTTAAAAGATAAAATATCGCCAGGTCACTTGGAAGAAAACCTATTTCTATCATTAAAGAAAGAAATCTAGGAAAAAGCAAGTCCTATAAAGATGAAAAGATCCTGCAAAACATGTTTTAAGAGCCAATTAGCAGTCTTTTGTAACTTTGTTTGTTGAAGTCCTTCAATCACAAAAGTTTTAATGAAGTGAAAGTCACTAGAAATATGTCCTATATTATTAATGTTGTAATTTCTACAAAATAAAATAAAACTAGCATTTCATTGTCTGTTGTCTTGTCTGATTCAATAATACTGCTTATTCAAATAAATTTTACGGGACAAGGCACAAATATTATGCTTCAATGAGTCTGTGAAGAAAATTATATAGATGTCTACAATAATGAGATACAGGGTACATAGTAGGATGACATCGAAGCAGCATGTTTAGGAGAAAAAGAAAAAAACTATTCCAGAAAAAAGAAGTGTTGATCTAAAAGCCACAATTTCAATCCTCTTTACATATCATCTTTTTATTATCTATTAATATTAGTATTTGTTTTGTTACATAATGAAGTTATAATAATTGGAGAATCAAATATTAGGTCCAAAATAAGTAAATGAAGAGCAACCCTAGATATGAAAGAGTGCTCTAGCATGGATAACTTGATCTATGTTGGAGGATATAACCATAATCACGGGTAATGAACCTATATATAATAGAAATTTTTTGTAAATAATAATATAAGAGCTTTCTGTTGATAAATTAACAATATCAAAAATAAATCTTATAAATTTTACTTATATTTGTAATCTGCCCATCCTATTCTTTGCTGAGCCAAATCATAGACAATTCTCTTATCTTTAAGAGCAATATACGTGAAAGAAAGAGATACAATTAATGTCAATCAGATTATCTACAGTTTGAAACTATCAATTCAAAGGGATAAATTATGGCGCAAACAATGCAATTAGGGAATCAACAAAGTTACGTATTATATGGTAAACCACATTAGTGTTAGAATGAAAAACATTCACGCAGTAGAAGCACAATTCACAGGATATCACAATCTTACATAATATTTTGTAAATAAAAAAACAAAATCTAGAAAACATACCTCTTGAAGCTCTTGACAACTCATTCTCCGTGAGGAATCCAAGACTACGACCTGCTAAAGCCATCTGATTTACTCACTCAATTTTAAACTTGTGTGGGCAAGTTTTGTTTTCTCAAGAACTATTTGTAACTCTCAAGCATTATCCCCTATTTATCTTTTAGATATTCAGGGCTTGGGAAGAAGGTGAAGGGGCCAAAACGTTTTTGACTATTTACAGCCAGTAATGACTATTGAAGTCAATAGTCAGAAATCCCATAAAATGCCCAAAACATTTTATCCTCATTAAGAGTTAATATTCTGTTTTAATTCCATTTTAGATAAGTAATATTTTTTATCATTAAAATGAAATATATGAAAGGTCCATTTTTTAAAATTCTTCCAGAATATTCTCTATATTCTTGAGAATTGATCAATAAACTAGACGCAGTAGGGACCGTGGACTTATTAATAAAGGTTCCTATTATGATAATAATTCGTAATTGAAAGAATTATTATATCACAATAAATTACAAATTGTTCCACTAAAAGTTTGTAATTGAACTCCTCGATTTTAATTTCAGAATCTATGATCACATCTTATTCTAACTCCTCGTGTTAGAATTAGCGACACCAATCAATAAATCAAATTTCTGAAAATGATTTAATTTATTGACTAAATCAATCCTTTACCACTTTATTTAACTTATTTCACATGATGGATATTAAAATTCACCTGCAAGGTTTTCACATGAAAACTTATAAGTAATCATAAAGGGGTGTCTACAACTCGACACCGAGACGTGGTTCTATCAACTAATTATTATTTCACTAAAGCAATTTTCCATTATCCAATCTACTAGTATTTTATCGACTCATTGAAAAAG
>JAPFFP010000012.1:4513615-4527515 GCA_026153255.1 Solanum medicagineum | reverse complement strand
GTATACCTCACATAAGAAAATATTTATTTTCTCTCTGTGGCTCTCACTGTATTTTTTCTCTCTTTCTGTTGGTGTGTAGAATGAAGGATTGAAACCTTCTATTTATAGGGGAAATTTTTTTCTCCACCTCTTCTCTTGACCAATCAGAGAAGAGGGAAAAAAATTCTTCCTACACGCTTACAGCTGCAATTTGCAGCACACACTTCTTGACCAAATTGTAAGGCAATTTGCCTTCCTTTTAAATGGGTGTGGGCCCCACAGATATAGGGATTTCAAGCAAGGCTATGGTATCATGAACAGCTTCATCAATGATATCTTTGAGAAGCTTGCTCAGGAATCATCTCGGCTTGCCAGGTACAACAAAAAGCCTACCATCACTTCTCGAGAGATTCAAGCCGCCGTCCGATTGGTTCTTCCTGGTGAATTAGCCAAGCATGCCGTCTCTGAAGGTACTAAGGCAGTTACCAAATTCACTAGCTCTTAGAGATATGTTAGTTTTGTATTGATTTTTTTGTTGTTTGGTTTATGATTTCGAATAGCTTTTGGAGATGTAAAGAACAGAAAAATTGAGTATAGAACAGATTTGAATGAGTGCGAAAAATGAAATTGAGGATTTCTATTCTGATAGTTGGTTCTTCTCATTTCTATTCAATTGTCTTGACGTTATATATCTAAATACATTGTGTTTTGTATGGATTGTTGCACTCTTAAATGGTTAATTAGAAAGAAACAAACATATACTATATGATTGTGGAGTATATAACATGTTAATTACCTATTTTCTGTGTTAACAATACACCTAATTACGTGCACAGTTTGATCGATCTCTGTATTAATACTGATCTTGATTTGTGGGGAAGAACTTACTCTACTAGTGGCTTGGCTCGTTTTTGCACTAATCCTTAACACTCCTCGTCAGAATTTTTTTTGAATATACAGGTTAAAATATTGATATTTGATTTATATCGTTGTTGAACACCTTTGATACAAAAATTATCTACCCATGTTCTAAAAGTATGAACACCTTTTATGAAAATGCTGGCTCTGCTGCTGCCTGGACACCGAGGCGGCATTGTTTTATTCGTGTTCAATTTTATAGCTCATTCTGTTAGAAAGGAGTGATTAAGAATCTGGAAAACCATTTAAACAAGTTGATTGTCTAAAAAAAAAGTACTGTCACCAAAGAATAACTAAAACACAATGATTTCATCTACAACATATTTGCATTTCTGAAGGGTTCAGTTGCACAAAGTACTTGAAGAATTGAAACACAAGTTATCTTAAGATCCAGGAACAAACTTAGTGGCATAAACCCAAGCATTGTTAGCAACAGGGTTGTCAAGGTGATCTAACAGGTTCTCAAGAGGGCCTTTACCGGTAACAATAGCTTGAACGAAGAATCCAAACATGGAGAACATTGCGAGTCTTCCATTCTTGATCTCCTTCACCTTAAGCTCAGCAAATGTGACAGGGTCATCAGCTAGACCGAGTGGGTCAAAATATTGACCACCAGGGTATAAATCGTTGCCTTCTCCAACTCCAGGAAGTCCATTGATTCTAAAACCTTCAACAAGTCCCATAAGCACAACTTGGAAACCTAGCACAGCTAGAATACTCTGAGCATGGACAAGGTTAGGGTTGCCCAAGTAGTCAAGTCCGCCGTCACTGAAGATTTGTGCTCCTGCTTTGAACCATACTGGTTCTTTGAAGTCCACTTTCACCCATTTTTCAAGAACTTCTGGGAAAATGCATCCTAGTGCACCAAGCATTGCCCATCTCCCATGGATAACCTATATAGTTTAATGTTGATTAAGAAGCAACAAACATGATTCAGAATTTAGATGTTCTGAATTTTTCTAGTGGTCTATAAAACATGATTCATTTTTTTGCAAGTGTGTCGAAATTTATAGTAAACAACTAACTATACCTCAAGAGCTCTGTTCTTGGCAAAGGCTTCAGGATCAGCAGATAAACCAGCGGTGTCCCATCCGTAATCACCAGGGAATTCTCCGGTCAAGTATGAAGGAGTTTGAGCAGAAAAGGGTCCCAAGTACTTGACACGATCGGGTCCATACCACAAATCATTACTCTAACAAGATGACAGAAAAAGAAACAAAGTCACATAAAATCAAGGATGAAAAGGGGTAGATCTTGTTTTTCAATGACATGATCTTGTTTTTCAATCGTAGTTGTTGCTAGTTTGAGTATGCTAATACTACAACAACACACCCAGTGGAATCCCACACAAGTGGGATCTGAGGAGGGTAGAATGTACGCAGGTTTACTATCTGACAAATTAGAGAGATTGTTTCTTGGAAACCCTCATCTCAAAAACCCATAAGCACTGAGTATGCTAATAAAGTTAGCAAAATAATATAGATCCCCTTCTAATCTTATTTTATCTATCTAGATCATGCTTATGCCAGGATTATGACAAAGAAAATAGATTCTTGCAGATTCAATCAAAATATCTATGATAAAATAATGTTTTTTAGTAGCGTTTGTTACACTATCAGTGCGTATAACTTAGACTCAGATAAAAAACTGAAACATGTAGGAAAGGGATATATATATATATATATATACCATGGCATATCTGCCATTGGCCATAGGAAGATCTCTAAGAGGGTTAACACTCCTGGTTTGGCCCAAAAATGGAGTTGCTCTAACAACTGTGGAGGAGCTGGCTGTTGCTGCCATTGATGCCATTTTCTTCGAACTTCTTTAAGTTGATTTCTGTTATATTTTGTGCTTGGCAAATCAAGAGGGAGTTGGTTCTTATTTGTATATAGAAAGTGAGAATCCTAGGTGGATGGCTAATATTGCACAAATGGAAATTGTGGTTGGAGATATTTTGTGTTTTGTTGAATAGCCAATCAGAAAGCTTGAGAAGATTTTAATTATATCTCCAAGTCATATCATCCTATCCTGATATTTATCTTTATTTTCAGTGCAAATAATCAAATAATTGAGGCCTAAGATGGACAACACTAATCACAAACTACTTAAAAAAATCACAAATAACTAATTTCAATTTCTAGGACATAATGCGGTAAAACACATCTAAAGTATATTTTTTTTTTGTGTATTTTTTACCTGAACCATGAGATGTTGTGTTTTCAACTTGCAATTATGCCTCGAAATTATTGTGTGAACTGCCATGTGGATGAAATTTTATTGGCAAATCAAATGGTAACGCACCTTTTTGTGATTGTATTTCAAATACTTTCTAGTTTGGTTCGAAGTGTGTTCTGATGAATAGTTAGTGATAATTAATGAAGAAATACAAACACTTGATATTTTATTTTTTAATCTTATCGCTTAACAAATACTTTATCTGTCGCATTTTATGTGACATTCTTTGACTTGACACGTTTAAGGAAAAAAGAAAGATTTTTGAAACTTGTGGTCTAAAATAATTCTAAGATATTTGTATGGTCAAGAATCATTTCGTTAAGGATAAAAGAAAAATTTTAAAGTTAAATTATTTTCAATTAGAGTAAAAGAACATTCTTTTTTTGACAGATCAAAAAGAAAAGGACGTCACATAAAATGAGACCGAGGGATTAGTTATTATTCTGATGTTTGATGTTTTAAATTTTATAATTCACCGTAAACACAAGGACAATAACTATTTACATAAAATAGGGTAAAAAATGATGAACATTATATTTAGGATTTTTTTGTTGTTGGGGTAATGTTGTTGTTTGTATGTCTACTTGAATATTTTTATATAGATTCTAAAATGAGACAACTTTAACGTAGAAGAATAAAGGCGTTTGATCATAGATTTTAGATTAAGATTTTGAAATTTTTTTGTTGCATATCCCTTTTCACTTCAATAGTGATCAACTTGCACACATTGACTATTGTATCTGATACCTGCTACTTCTCATCAGCATTTAACTCTGCCCCCATAGGTAATACAAGTTATGGGAGAACTCTGGTGCAATATAATATATATTCAACATAATTACAAATGCACACTCTTAAAAGCACAAATGACTATTCACAAGCAGATCATAACAAAAAAGGAATCAAAGATAAGCATTTTTTTACTGAAAAGAATGCAAATTAAGCAAAGCCAGATAGCTTGAGGATATGAATACACAGTGATTGATCACCACTCTCCAGTCAAGTCTCCGACAAGCCAAATACGAGGACAAAAGTAGCGAGAACAGCCTGCAACGCAACACACAGTAGTATTAGTACATTACACGAGACATTGAGTTGCTATACGCGAATTGGAAGAATAATGCATATAAATTTTGACTTCAGCAGTTAATACATTTGCTGCTTTTAGGAAAAGATTGACTTACAGCAATGGTGGACGCGATGTATCCTGGTTTCTCTCGAGGATCAATTTTGGCACAAAGCAGGACAAATGCACCTAGATACCAAGGGATGCCAGCAAGAAGGAAACCGATAATGAACCTTCAAAAAATGAAACAGACAGCTAAGTATCATCAAATGTGAGATACCTCGAAATACATAAGGTTAAATTGCAGGATTATAGTATCTTAATCCTGGAGGGTAAACAATATCTCAAGCATATTTGAACCTTCGAGCCACTAAATGCTACTCCCTCCCTCCCAATTTAAGCATCCTACTTTCTTTTTTGGTCGTCCCAAAAAGAGTGCTTCTTTCTGTTTTTAAGAAGTTTTCAAATACCAACATTTTTACGTGACAAATTTAAGACCATAAGATTCAAAAGTCTCCCTTTAATTCTTAAATTCCATGCGCAATCAAATTAAGACTCTTAAATTGGGACAGATGAAGTATGCTTCAACCAATCCACTTTTTTCTTTCAATGATTTTTTTCAAGCTACTTGTTTCTCCCAAAGCATACTCTCTTGGAGGAGAATATGAAAGATCAAGAACACAATTTCCAGCACCATTTCAAGGAACATTCGAGAGTGTTTGTATACCTTTCATCGATTTTCTTAGACTTTGATAGTATGTATTTGGAGATTGAATCTGTTAGCGCTAAGATTTGCAAGACACATTCACCCTGTAATAACTAAGACAAGAAACAGCAAACAATGCATCTTCCTTACAGCGAAAGAACAACCAAATCGAGAGATAGAATATAAACCAAAGGGAGATAGAATATAAACCAAAGGGATAACAAAGGAAGACCATCGCTTAGCCTCTGATATACATTTGAGAAAGCCTATAAAGTAGTATTAGTCATATGGCAAATCAAAAATGGTATGGAAGATAACTAGTATGCAAGAAACATATGTTACTAAAAGGGCAAAGCAATATGAACATCCAATAGTTCAATTCAAGTTCTGATTAATTAAGGGGAAAATAAAAAGGAAACATACAAGAACCATCCGAGACCAATGCCACAGCAAGGAAGGCGATGCTGTCTCTCAGGTCTTCCCTCAGGATCAGGAGCAATATAACCTAAAACATCAGGAAAAGTGGAAATACATTTTAGTAAGAACAGTTCCGAACTTTGAATGAACAAAAAATGTTGATGCTCCAAATGGTAGAACTCAATGGTACTCTCTCATAGTACCTTAAAAATATAACAAAGTACAGTCCTGCAATATTAATCCCTCTTAATAGAATATATCAAGCTCAACATTTCTAACACAGGGTGAATGAATTGTAGCTAATCAATCAATCAATCAACTAGCTTCAATCTCAAACTAATTAGGGCGAGGATAGGCATAGGCGTATCTAGTATATAATCAATTGAGCCTTAACATTTTTGACATGGAACATTGAACATGTCAAACAACAACAACAACAATATACCCAGTGGAATCCCATAAGTGGGGTCTAGGGAGGGTAGAATGTATGCAAACCTTACCACGACCTCATAGGGTAGAATGTATGCAAACCTTACCACGACCTCCTGGGAACCCTCGTTATTTCAAAAGGGAAACTAAGTTCACCCATATGAACCTAAAGACTGAACCATCAAATTTAAATCCTGGATCCACATATGGCATCGGAATTCTTTATAATTATGCTTCTATGAAAATTCACCATTTCACTATCTTCACAACATACCATAAGTTTCGTATGGCTTCATTTCAAGTTAGTCATATCAAAGTCAAATCCACCCTAAACTATGAAAATAACATCAAACACAAAGCCAAGATTTTTAATTTATGAGTTGTGGATCACAATCCTTTTTGCTTAATAGATTCTGAACTGATTATTTTTTTTTAAAACACAAATACAAAGTTTGAGCCAAAGCTATCAGCCGAAATTGTGAAAATTTAGCTAGATTCGGATTTTGAAAACCCGTCTTCGAAAAAATTTCAACTAGGAGAAATTCCATTTTCACAGTAAAAATGCATATTCAAATACAACTACAAGACTCAAATTTTCAAGTTTCAACTTCAAAATCTACGGAGCAGATAGAGTGAAAGAAGAACCTGGCATAGCCTGATAACCATGAGCATAGTATTCAGGCGTAGCTGCGCCGGTAACGCCAGGCGGAGGAACCGGCTGAGGAAATCCCATCACCGGTTGAAAAGTTCCATAATCAGAGGGAGGAGGAGGAGGCGGCGGTTGGTCTTCTCCGTGGTGGTGGTGGTGGTGGTGGGGGAGGAAGTGGTGGTGATGATGATGACTTTCCTTGCCTTGTTCACTCATTGAATTGATGGAGTTTTCAAAGACAGTGCAAGTTTTGACTTTGGATGAACATTTATGTTTGATGAATTGGTATTCGTTGGCTATGTCCTCATGATTCACTAATTATGAGCTTCCACGTGTGTATGTGCAAAACCAATCTCCAATACTAAAATAGATTTTGAGATGTCTACTTGTCCACCTTATGAAATCAATAATTTATCACTTAGTTTCTAATTCACCTTTATTATTTATTATAGTCATTTCCCTATTACATTTTTTAAGACATCGTATTTATCATATTCAAAGAGTAATTTGGTAAAATTATCCCATCATTTACTACTTCTTAATCCCTGTGCCAAGTCAATAGGAGTCAAGTAAAGTTGAACGGAGGGAGTAATAAGGTATAATACATAATCACTCTTTGAACGAGAGTATTTAGTGTAACTTGTAAAATTGTTGTCATGTAATTTGAGATCACAGATTTAAGTCTTTACAAATAATATTTGGCAAAAATGTGTGTTAAAATTGCTTATAATATGCCTTTATGATCAAGTTTTTTCTCAAATTCTGTGTACAGCAAAAGTTTTAGTGGATAAAATTACCTTTAATACACAGTCACTCTTCGAATGGGAGTATTACTGTAACCAATAACATCATTGTCATGTAATATGAGGTAACGGATTTAAGTCTTTAGAAATAATCTTTGACAGAAATATCTGATAAAACTGTTTACAATAGACCCTTATTATCGAGCTTTTTCCTCAAATTCTACGTATAACAGTAGTTTTAATAAATAGGATTACCTTGATACTCTTTTCAATTAAGCCTGAAATTGTTTGACTAAACAGACTGTAATCTGTAGTTTGGCTCTGTACTGCCCCATGAGGTCATGAACACTTGAGAAAAATTAATTAAAAAAATTTAATATTTAATAAAAATACTTTATAAAACCTGAGTTAATCAAAACATTTAAATACATATATATTGTTAGGAATGTCTTGTGGCTTCTGGACAAGTGTTGACAATGTGGAAAAGTGACCCCTCATGCTGCAGATGGCAACACTAAACTATTTTTGTACAAGGGGAAAAAAGTCTCTTACCTATGAATATAAGTATTATCCCATCCGATTAATTTAAGTGTCTTAATTTAATTAAATAAAAAAATTTAAAAGTAAAACTAAAAATTTTAAAATTTATAATTTTTAATCAAAGATTTGTATATTAGTTTAAATTATATAATTTTAAACTTATTAAGTAAAAGAAATTATTAAATATATATAAAAGGAGATCTTTTTAAAACAAATCAAAAAGAGAAGCAGGACATTCAAATTAGGACGAAGGAAATATAAAAACTCCTCAAATATTCTTTTGCAATAGAAAACTCACTTAATTACTATTATTAATGAGAGTGAAGAAGCATACACGTCATGGTCGATATATCTATTTCAACTGCTTGATTTAATTATTTTTCAATTGTTGTAACTTTGAATTTACAATATTGCCTCTAATTAATTATTTTTTCTTAAAGACAGTTGTCGACTAATATGCCTACTTCAGCTACTTGATTTTACCCTGTGAATTATTTCTTCTGCTTCTTCAGCTATTAACAATTTAAAATATTTAAAAATAATACAATTTTGATTGACTCTCAATTTTTTATAATTGTGCAACATTTATTTTCTTCAGCTTTTTAACTTCATTTACTAGTCCTACCAACACCTAGATTTAACTAGTGAGCAACCAAATTAGAAGAAAAGAATCATTGTCTTCATATAAATACTGAATATTCACATCATCTCATCAAAGCTCTTACAAACTCATTGAATAAAACCAAACATACATATAGTCAGTTTTCACTTGTAAATGTGTATATCAATTTACAGCTTCTGGCATCAGATCAGATTTCGACTCTTGCAATCCACAAACCATGTTAGATGGAACTGCTACGTCCATCATTTTTGGATATGCCAAATTCAAATCTATAAGAAAGCATCAGCAACTAAAGATGAAAAAAAAGCTACTGACAGAGGAAAAGGAAAAAGATAAATTGAATGGCTTAACTCACTTTGCATGATATTCTTGAAAGTTTCCTGCAAAATCGGTTTTTCACAAATATGAGAAACAAGAATTGAACAAATAAAAACAGAATAAGATTTATCTTAACTCACAGGTAGCTAAAGACAGATTTGGTAGTTGGAAACTGTAAAATATCGAATCAAATAGATCAATTTTCTTGTCTTATTATTTCAAGAATAAGAGCTATTTATAGGTGTACAGGTAAATCTATCTAAGGAAATAAAATCAGAAAAGATTCCTAAATATCTCTAAGATCCCTAAATATCTCTACCTATGATTATGATATAAATACTAGATATGTCTATACATTGTGTAACACTCCCCCTCAAGTTGGAGCATAGATATTGATCATGCCCAACTTGTTACAAAGATATTCCATCCGAGTACCATTCAAAGCCTTTGTGAATATATCAATCAATTGCTCCTCTATCTTCACATAGCTCGTAGAAATCACATTCTCTTGAATCTTCCCACGGACAGTGACAATCAACCTCAATATGTTTTGTCCGTTCATGATACACTGGATTTGAGGCAATATGTAGAGCAGCTTGATTATCGCACCAAAATTTTGCCGGAAAAGAAGGATTCAAACCAACTTCAGCTAAGAGGTGTTGTATCTGTAGTATTTCGCATGTGGACTGAGCCATAACTCTATACTCGGACTCTGCACTAGATCGAGATACCATATTTTGTTTCTTACTCCTCCGAGATACTAGAGTTCCACTAACAAAGACGCAATAGCCAGTAGTCGATCTTCTATCAATTCTTGATCCAGCCCAATCTGCATGTGCAAAACATTTGACACGAGTATGTCTGTGGTCACTGTACAATATGCCAAGGCCAGGAGCTCCTTTCAAATAACATAAAATTTGTTCCAAGGCAACCCAATGTTTGACTGTTGGTATAGACATGAATTGACTAACAATACTGACTGCATAGGGAATATCTGGACGAGTTACAATAAAGTAGTTCAATTTCCCAATTAATCTTCTATATCTTTCTGGAGCATCAAAAGGGTCAGCATCATCCTCAGTGAGATGTACATTAGGATCCATTGGTGTGCCACATGGTTTCGCTCCCAACTTTCCAGTTTCTGCAAGTTGCTCCCACCGCCATGGATTATTTAGTTTGGTATTTTGACAGTTGATTGAATTCTTTAGCTTCCTTTAGGTCAAGTACATACTTTCTTTGAGATAAGAAAAATCCATGCTTGCTTCTAGCTATTACTACACCTAAGAAGTATTTCAACTGTCCCAAGTCTTTGGTATAGAATTTGGCATGTAAAAACTGTTTGAGAGAAGAAATTCCAGTACAATCATCTCCTGTAATAACAATATTATCAACATAAACAACCAGGAGAATAATACCAGCCACTAACTGTCTGTAGAAGACTGAGTGATCACAGTTGCTCTTCTTCAACCCAAACTCCTGAACTACATTGCAAAATTTTCCAAACCATACACGAGGACTCTGCTTTAGACCATACAGAGATTTTCTCAAATGAAAAACTTTTCCATACTCCCCCTGAGCAACAAATTCAGGCGGTTGCTCCATATATACCTCTTCATAGAGATCGCCATGAAGGAAAGCATTCTTGATATCCAGCTGATGTAAAGGCCAATAATGAGAAGCAGCTAAGGAAATAAACAAACGAACAGAGGTGAGCTTAGCTACGGGGGAGAAAGTGTCTGCATAATCTACCCCATAAGTCTGAGAATAGCCTTTAGCCACAAGTCTAGCCTTAAGTCTTGAGACAGAACCATCAGGATTGACTTTGACGGTAAAGACCCATTTGCATCCTACAGCTTTCTTTCCCTTGGGTAAATCCACCAAATCCCAAGTGTGATTTTCATCTAGAGCATGTATCTCTTCAAGCATTGTATCATGGCATCCAGGATTAGTCAAGGCTTCTTTCACTGTTTTGGGAATATAAATAGAGTCTAGAGAGCCAATCAAACAACTAGATGTAGGAGATAAGTGATCATAGAAACAAAGTTAGTAATGGAATATTTGGATTTACACTGACGTCTACCTTTCCGAAGAGCAATAGGAAGGTCGAGATTTCCCGAAGAATCAAGTGGAGGAGGAACTAACGGTGACGGAGTTGATGTAGGACAAGTATCATCATTACCTTGCCTCCTCGAGTAAACTTGAACAATGGGTGGTCTTATTGGAACAAATGAAATAGGTTCTGAAGGCATAATAGTTGACTCATTCTCAATGAACGAACTAGCAGATGGAAGAAGATCATCATCTAATTGCTTTGTTTTAGCATGAGTAATTTGATAGACCAACCACTCATCTTTCTTCACCTAGCTTGTAGAAATGGGAGGTGCATAGAAGAATGGTGTAGCTTTTGAAAATACCACATCAGTTGACACTAGGTATTTGCCAAGTTCAACTGAGTAACACCGATACCCTTTCTGAAGTCGAGAATAGCCCAAGAAAACACATTTTAACGTCTTTGGATCCAATTTGGTAACAGATGGTCGAACATCTCGACCATAACATGTGCTTCCAAATACTTTGAGTTCCACCGGGAATAGTGATTTGTTTAGAAAAAGAACACTATAAGGCATATTACCTGCCAACACAGCCGAGGGCATGCGATTTATCAAAAAACAAGTTGTAGAGACTGCATCAACCCAAAATTGTTTTGGGACTTTCATTTGGAACAAAAGTGTCTGAGCTGTCTCAAGTAGATGCCTATTCTTCCTTTCAGCAACTCCATTTTGAGAAGGTGTATCAACACATGAAGACTGATGAAGAATACCATGGTTTCTCATGTAAGATCGAAATAATTCTGACATATATTATTTAGCATTATCACTCCTTAGAATCCTCACTGATGCATTAAATGAGTTTTGACTTCAGTACAGAAGGCAGTAAAGTGAGTAAACACTTCAGATCGACTCTTCAGAAAGTAAATCCAAGTCATTCGAGAAAAATCATCCATAAAAGTGACAAAATATTTATGTCCAGTTTTAGAAATAACTGGACATGGTCCCCAAACATCTGAATGTACTAACTCAAAAGCAGACTCAACTCGCTTATTAATCCTTGGACCTAGTGAGATACGATGGAGCTTTGCAAATTTATATGACTCACATTCCAATAAGGAATATTCTGAAACTGAGGACAAAGCATTTTCAATAGTGGTAGAGAAGGATGTCCTAATCGACAATGTGCTTCAAATGGAGACACGACACTTGAACATGCAACAAATTGAGATTCCCATTCATCAAGGATATAGAGATCATCAGATACATGTCCTTTACAAATAACTTGATTTGTCGTAAGATCACGAAACAAACAATGATCGGGAAAGAAAGAGATATAACAATGAAGATCTCTAGTAACTTTACTAACAGAAATCAGATTAAAGGCCAACTTTGGTAGACTTAATACAGATGACACGGTAATAGAGGAGGTAGGTTTAACAGTTCCAGATCCAACACTGTCACATGTTGATCCATCAGCTACTGTTTGATTACCTGTCATATGATTGGTGGCACCTGAATCAATCACCCATTTGTTTGAAGAGGTGATAAGACATGTTTTATCTGACTTGGCAAAAGCATTGACTGAAGTTGATTCCTTATACTGAGAAAATTTAGCGTACTCCTCAACCGAAATCAAAACCATTTTGTTAGAAAATGGACCAGGAGTAGCTACAACTTTTCCCTAATCAGTCTTTTTTTTTTCTCTCTCCAATAAACTGCTCACTTTATCAAAACAAATTGATGTTGAAACTAATAGAATATCCCGAGTAGGCTATATTTGAAAGTCTCACTATAACTCAAATAGGCAGCAACAGATAACCTCCAAAACTATACCAAGTTCACAAATTATTAAGCAATTGCAGACAACCTTCAAGCTAGAAGTACAAAACAAAAGAGTACACAACAATAAATAGAAAAGTGTCAAACCAAACAAAAGAGAGTGCACATATTCTATTTCAAGGATTCTCTTCTCCAAAAGATATGGTGATGATTAGAGGACCACTACAAATTGTCCAGCAACTTCACTCGCTCCAAGATTTACAATATCTCCAGCAACTTTGCTGGAGTGGGAGTCTCACACTCTTCTGTTGTAACTATCAGATTCCAGAGTTTTGTATATCAGAGAAGGCAGGAAAGCCCGCTCTGATACCATGTAAAATATCAAATCAAATGGATCAATTTCCTTGTCTTATTATTCCAAGAACAAGAGCTATTTATAGGTGTACAAGTAAATCTATTCCTAAATATCTCTAAGATCCCTAAATATCTCTACCTATGATTATAATATAAATACTAGATATGTCTATACATTTTGTAACAGAAACCAAATGTTTTCACATTACAAAATGTTAAAAATGATGACACAAACATATGATCTTTCTTTCTCTATAAATAGAGAGCTTCTGCTCTGTCATTGCAAGACACCACAGAGAGAAGAGAGAAAAATATTAAAGAGTATTTTTCTGTGAGGCATATCACAGATTATATAAGAAAATAGTTTTGTAAAGAAAAATAGAGTGTGAGCGATAATTTAGTAAGGTGGAAAATCAAAAGATGATTATTTCATTTGTATGTGTAGAAGTCATTTTGCATATTTTACTCGTAATTACACTGTATAAAATTTCTTACTACAATGATATCAGCTGTTCCTCTGGACTAAGGTTTTTTCCCTTAGTTAAAAGGGTTTTCACAATCATTATTTTCTCATTTTATTCATATTATTTTTATCATATATATTTTGTGTTTGTCTGCTTTTCTCGCATAACTATATTTTTTACGGGGAAAATACAATGGAGGCCAACATAAGTAGAATGGTTACTTTGAATGGTGTTAATTATGCTATTTGGAAGGGGAAAATGAAAGATTTGCTCTATGTTAAGAATTTATATCAACCGATCTTTACCACGGTAAAGCTTGAAAATAAAACAGATGAAGAGTGGAATCTGTTGCATAGACAAGTTTGTGGATTTATTAGACAATGGGCTGATGATAGTGTATTGAACTATATATCTGGGGAAACAAATGCTCGAACCCTTCGGGAGCATCTTGAAAGTTTGTATGCTCGACAGACTTGGAACAATAAAATGTTCTTAATAAAGCAGATAATGAGTTTAAAATATCAAGATGGTTCTTCGATGACAGATCACTTGAACAATTTTCATGGGATCATGAATAAGTTATTTATTATGGACATCAAATTTAATGAAGAAATTCAAGGCTTGCTT
>JAPFFP010000012.1:4499791-4513515 GCA_026153255.1 Solanum medicagineum | reverse complement strand
TGAACAATTTTCATGGGATCATGAATAAGTTATTTATTATGGACATCAAATTTAATGAAGAAATTCAAGGCTTGCTTCTACTTGGTTCCCTACCAGACTCTTGGGAAACATTTAGAACTTCATTGCTAAATTATCCTCTGGATGGTGTGATCTCTATGGATTTCGCCAAGAGTAGCATCTTGAACGAAGAGATGAGGAGAAAATCTCCAAGATTCTTCTTCGTCAGATATCTTGGTAACTGGCACTCGAGGAAGAAACAAGAATCGTGGTTCTCAGAATAGAGTGCTACCATTGTGGTATGACAAGGCACACAAAAAAATCCTGCCGAAAGTTGAAGAGGTAGAACAGAGACAAAGAAGAAAATAAAGAAGACGGTAATGAAAAAATTGTCTAGCCACCATCACCACCGAAGGTCCTGTTACCGTTCTTGATTCCGCATAAAAAAGAATATAACTGCTATTAGAGAAGTACCTTATCTTTTGACAGGCGTGGATTGTAAAGCATCTCCTCCCCTACTGTGCTGACCTGAAAATGCAATGCATAGTGTAAACAAGTTGAGAACTGCAACTTCATAACCTGAAAAAAAGATGATCAGTATATCCTTACGGTGAACCCTTTGTAGTCATGAGCAGGATATACTAATGTGTCTTTGGGCAATGTGAAAATCTGTTCACACAAAGTGATAATGAATCAACAACAATAAGGATAAGAAAAGAACGGAACGCTCAGCATCCTATTGTTCATGATGAATCAACAAAAGTAAGGATAAGAAAAGGACGGAACATCCAGCATCATATTGTTCTTTCTTTTAGTTTTCGGGCTATTATATTCATAGAAGAAAACAGATATTATATCCTTGCCTGCGAATGAACAGAATCGTATAATTTGTCTGAACTTCCACCCTGCAGGTAAGTAAGAAAAATGATTAAAATTTATTCTAACAGACTGAAAACTTTATTTCATTTCCTGAACTCCACCTCAAACTACTGCAGTAAAGATTAAGTTATTATGAGTTGCCTAACATAATTATATCTTGATCTGATCATGCAAATTGGACGATATCTGTTCCTTAAATTCTCAGCAAGGTATTATATAAATTCAAACAAGATGTAAACAACGTCACGTTAAGTATTTTATTTTTTTCAGCTAAACCACCCTTTACTTGTCCCAACGTAGTAGTAACCCGTCCTTCAAGAGTATTCTCAAACACAGAGCATCGTTGAGCTTTTGTAAGCAAGAAATTGATCAAAATCATAACAGTTTAAGAGCATTTGCATGAGCTTGAGCACAAGCTCACGATTTCTTTTGGTCAAATGGTCCAGCATAATTCAACTAAAATCACGCACTACATCAGGAGGATGTACCTGAAAGTCTGTCCTTCCACATCCTCTTATCAATAGAGCATCACCAGTAAATGCCATCCTTGGCTGAGGCTGATTAACTGTATCTCCTGTAACATAGGTAACACAGCCTAATGTATGACCGGGCGTTGCACGAACCTGTAATGACGTTTATCAGAATATAGCTCGAAGATGGAAGGTAAATTTCAGCACTACAATCAAGTATTCATGAATATTTTCAGTAGGTGTCTCCATATAACTGATGGAGAATTATAACGACCAACTAAGAGAGTTGGTAGTTGTTCTTTTTGTACTCCATTGATCCCACTGTAATGATTTTCAATCCCAACAACAATTTTGGAGAAAATTTAGAACTTGAATATTTTTTATATGCACTCTAATATATATGTCCGCGTACCTCCAGAAATATACCTCCAAAGTGGATTTTATCACCAGGTTCAACAAAAAGATCAGCTTTTGCATTGCTCGCTTTAGAAATGATTGATTTCACGCCAGGCACCTTAGTCTGCAGCACCGAAAACAATAATGAAGCACCAGAAAACAGAAGAGGAACAGTTTTGAATGAACTAATCAAGTATGATGTTCAAAGAAAATAAGTCCAACCTTAATCAAGCCTGTGCCAGTGACATGATCAGCATGAACATGCGTGTTTATAGCATATATAAGCTTCAATCCCAATTCGTTAACAAGTGCAACATCACGATCCACTGTTTTGTCTACGGGGTCAATCAACTGCAGTTGGATTACTTACATTAGTTAATCCTATGACTAAATATTTTGTAGGGCAACAAACAGAAATGAGAGCTATGCTATACCATAAAGTGGACTAAAACAACGAGTTTTTGTTCCTTCATCTCAAAATTCTAAGGTAATGTTAATCAAAATGAGACGGAATTCAGATTTCCACGAGTTTAGGGCAACAGAATACTTGACATTCACCCTGATAATCTGTGTCCACCTTTATATAGCTGGATACACAATTATCGATTTGCTAAGCCTGATGTAGTCAACTGGTAATGCTTTAATACTACAATTTTGTTTAATTACCTTTTCCCTTCCTTCATAAGCACTTCCAGATTTTAGCAACAAATAACCTCAAGGCTTTTACCCCCTCATTCTTATTTCTTCAACTTACACCAATGTGACTCGAACTCACGACACATAACTTGAAGACAACAAGGTGAAAGTCGAGGTAACCAACCAACTGACCAAGCTACTATAATCCCCCTCACCCAACCTCATGGTCTTTTTTCTTTCCAATTTTTATTACGGCTTCCTAGTTCCACTTTTTTTATAACCGTGGTGTCCATTCACCTTGTTGTTCTAATTCCACTCGATACATGCTACCTCCCATAAACACACATACCAGATAACTCTATCTACTTCTACCTTCTTTCTCTTTTTTTAATATACTCCCTCTACCTCATTTTATGTAATAGTCTTAAACTTAGCACCATGTGTAAGGAAAGAAGAGAACTTTTATAACTTGTGCCTCTAAAACAACTCAGAAATATTTATACGGCTGAAAACCATTTCATTAGGAGTAAAAAGAGAATTTTAACGTTAAATTATTTTTTATTATAATAAAGTAACATCCTTTTCTGAACTAAATGCCTATTTAGATAAACTTAAAAAAGCCAAAAGTTGGTGTCTCAAACTTATGATTTCAACTTTTTAACTTATAAATAAAAGTCAATTTAAATATACATAAAATGAGACTGAGGATATATAATTTAGTGTCTGAATCAACTTTTGTGCACCTCAATTAATTTCGCGCGATAAACATAGGTATCACTCATCATCTATTTTACATTTACATTAATAAAACTCCATACATCAACCTAATATTATAGAGAAATAACAATAACTTTACCAGTGCTGGCTTTTCAGGATGCAGAGAATCGGCAAGAAGGTAAGTGTAGGTAGAGGATTCCTTCTCGAATAACTGACGAAAAAGGAGCTTGCTTTGTGCTGAGGACGACGTCGTATAAGTATCCATTTGTGAATGAATAGACTTAAAAGGAAGAAAACTATGGCGTTTTGGCAACAAAATGGAGAAATTAGAAGAAGGTGATTTAGAGAAACGAAAATACCGGAAACGAAACATCATCATTTTAATTTAAGGAAAAAAAAATTATATTATTGAAAATGTCCAAATATATTTTCAAAATCAAAGGATATTTAATCGTAGAATTGACTGTCTCACGATAAGTTATCTTGCAATAAGTTAATCCATTATAATATAATTTATTTCATCACAAAGATATAAATAGTGGGATAAATAATTTCATGATTTCCTAATACCTTCAACGAAACATAGGATAAAAAATCATATTTTTTATCTGAAATTATTATATCTTATACATCATGAAATAACTCCTTAATGAAATAATTCTCAATCATATAAAATTTTTTAAAAAATTTAAATAAGAAATTTAAAAAAAATTATTTTTTATTTAAATATTATGTTAAATCAAAAAATTTTATGTAAGATAAAACGAAGACAATAATTTATATGTATATGTTACATCAAGGATCGATTAAATATATAAAATCGAATATTTGAAAGTGATTGCGCAATATTTGGGGGAATAAGGAGATGCCACTTGTAGACTTTTTGCTTCTTATGTTAGTTGATACGCACCATGCCCCAAAGTGTGTAGAACCTTGACCCTATGCATTTTCCTTTCTTTGAAAAAAATGATCTAACTTAATTCGATATGAAATTTTAAAAAAATATTTTTTTTTTAATTTTATAATATTAAATATAAAAGATGAAAAGTTCAAATTAATAATGAAAAACATAATAATTTACAAATATAATAAAATTAACTTTTATAAGACAGATACAATCAAATATTTATCAGTTCCCATTTTTGCAAAATAAGGAAAGGTAAAAATCTCAATTTCAATGGAAAGAAAAAGTTTTTATAGTAATTACTTTTTTAATATAATAATTATTTTCCTTACTATTATTTTAGTTTATTTAAAAAAGAATGTGTTTTTTTTTTTTTTTTGAACTCTTTAATTCTAACTAACATTTACATGTTACATTTAACATTACAAAATTAAAGTATATTTTGTTATATTCTACTTATTCCTACATATTTTTGATTTTAAATTATAATATTGAAAAACATTACTCCCTTCGTCTAAAGAGAGTAACATACTTTCTTTTTTTGTCTGTTTTAAAATGAATGATTTATTTTTTTTTGGACAAAAATTTTAGTTTCAAATTTTCATGTGGTATGTTTCAGGTCAAAAGATTAAAATGTATTTTAATATATTTAATATAACTTTAATTTAAAATGATAAAATTAAAAAAAAATTATTTTTTTAAATTTTGTGTAAAATCAAATTATGTCATTCTTTTATAAACAGAGGAAGTACTCGGAGTACTTCTCCGAGAACAGTTTCGACACATTATGGGATGTATAATTTTCCATTTCAAGATATGTGATGGCGTTAACCAGATAAGCAAGGTGAGTTCCCGAGACAATTTTTTTTGTGTTTTAAAAACTCAAATACATTATTTATGATAATTATTTTTGATAAATTTATAAACTAAAAATTACCTCAGCCTCGCTGATCTGATTATTTGCCTTTGATTTTGCATTCAAGAATGAATAATTAAATAAATATTATTTCATACTTATAAACAAAACATCATTTAGTTCTTAAGCTAAATAAGTTAGAAAAACACAAAAATAAAAAAGAGTATTGTACTATAATCTATTCCAACCATAATCACATTGGATCTCTTATTATGATTTTGAACAAAATCAATACACCACCAAAAAAAGGAAAAAAGATATTAATAATTCTTTGATAATAATCATGGCTAATAACAATAGAGAAAACTAACCTATAATTATTACTTATTGGATCTCTGAGGGCGTCATAATTAGTCCGATGAAAAAATTATAAAAATACGTAACTTATGTTTATCTAATTTCATATAATCTCGGCTCTTTTAAAAATTTATAAAAATCTCTTAAATAACACAAAACAGCAACACCTATTGATACAAATTACAAACCCTACTTCTCCATGTATCATAGTTAAAATCCCTTAAAATACTTCTTTGACATGTATCACTGGTTTTGTTTTTGTATCAAAAAGAAGAGATTTTTGGTAATTTTTTTTAAAAAAAGTATTAATTTAAATTAATTCCAAAAAGTATGAAATTTGTGTAAGTTATCATAATAATTTTATATAATTTTTAGTTAATTTTATATGGTTATAACTTATAATTATTAAATTTAATATTTTTTTTGTTTGTGAGAGATCATGTTAAGAGATTCTGAGTTAATAAGATGGATATGCACGGAAGAAAAATGTATATGTAGGTAAAAAATAGTATAAGTTAAAGCAAATTTCATATTTTTTTGAGTTAATTATAATTTAATATTATTTTTTTAAAAATTATTAAAAATTTCTTCTTTATGATACAAAAAATAAAATTAGTGATACATATCGAAAAGGTAGGAGCATTAAGGGATTTTAACTATGATACGTGGAGAAGTATGGATTGTAAATTTGTATCAATATATGTTGTAATTTTGTATCATTTAAGAAATTTTTGTAATTTTTTAAAAGAGAAGAGATTATAGGAAATTATATAAACATAAGTCGTGTATTTCTGTAATTTTTTCATAGCGGAGCTTAATCAAATATTGAAAAATAAAAAAATATCACTTCCCAATAGGGTACTCTTGACGTAGCAAGCACTCGAAAATCATTTTTGGTCCCCAAGAGAACCACTTCCACTAATCATGTTCATTCAATCACAATCTTTTAAAAAATATAAAGATTTTAATTGATTTTCCTAATTCACCTAAATTAAAATAAATTAAATAATATATATTATTTAAAACTTACATAATAAGTATAAATTATAATAATAAATAATTTAAAAAATACATAAAAATTTTAATTAATTCGTTAAACTTAATCTCATAAATTGAAAAAAAAATCATATATTAGCACGAGTTCTTATATCTAGTATTTACCAGTACAATAACAACATACTCAGAGAAATCCACAAGTTGCAAGTACGTAAATCTACCATTACCTCATAAATACATAGCGAGGGTGTCTCCGGAAGATCTAGTACTTACTAGCAGTATATTAAAAAAAAATTCAAAATGACTAGATCAAAATGTTCATTATTGTCATTAAGGATGTGCATCGATCGATTTGGTTCAATTTTTTATATTATTGGTTTGGTTTATTAATTTTTGATTTTTAAATATATTAAACAAATAACAAATCAATAAAATAATTTTTATCGATTTTCAAGTTCTCGATTTTAAGTTCTTAACGGTTCGATTTTCAATTTACCAAATAAGAATAATAATGAGAATTGACATTAATAAAAGTAGATAGAATACGAAGATTATATTTACAAACTTGCAAAAACTACAATTAGTTTATGATAAATTAAAATACTAAAGTGGGTAACTAATCACTTAAGTATTGTAAATATTAAAATAGGTAAAGTATTACTATAGCGTCCTATTACTATTAAATCGCTAATAATATTTAACATTTACGAAGAAGTAAAATAATAAATTATTATAATTCTATTAAATTATCAATTTATCGAATAATCTAATAATAAAAATCGATACCAAACAGATAATCTAATAATTATTTTTTTTGATAATCTAATAATAATAAATTAATAATATTTTTATCTTTATTGATCTGTTCAATTTTTACACACTCCTGACTCCTACTAATTACCTGACTCCTACTAATTATTATTGTTGTTGTTTGAATCCACTGCTCTTAACTTTCTCTCAAACACGTGTAACTTACGTGCAACTTCAAAAATTACGTATTTCCATCACTGTACTTTCTCCACAGCAAACCCTCAATCCAAGCTTTCGCCATGTTATTCCCCCAAAAAAGCTTGAATTCACTTGACCCGACCCGCTTTGACATGTTCAATTGCTTTCAAAATCAGTTATTGCACTACTTTAATTACGTGTAATCCTGTTTATACTTGCGTGTTTAAAAAATGGAAAAATAAAATTAATGTTTAAACAACAATGCCATACAAGGATTGGCTTTGAGTGTATTTTGGATCAGTAAGTGTAAATTAGAAACAAAAAAGAGTTTCTTTCTCAAGATTTCATGGTGGGTGTGTCTATTTTGGATTAGTGACTGTAAATTAGAAACCAAAAAGAGTTTTTTTTTCAAGATTTCATGGTGGGTGTGTTTATTTTTGATAAGTGTAAATTAGAAACAACAAAGAGTTTTTTTTTTTTTCAAGATTTCATGGTGGGTGTGTTTATTTTTGATCAGTGACTGTAAAAAGGAAACAAAGGGGATTTTTTTTTGTTTTTGTTTTTTGGGTTGGAAGATTTCAAGAAATGGCAAGTATAACTGAGGTTACAATGTTACATCATGTGGCCATTGTGTTAATTATGCTATGGTTGTTTAATTCCTTCAATTGTGGACACCCTTTGGTTTATTTCATCTCCTTAATCTATCTTTATCTGGTATGTATTTCAAGATTCTGTTTTTCTTTTACTTCAGTATTTTGTGGTCTTATGATGTTAAATTAGGCTTTCGGTTGTTGTATTTTTTGAAGGTTAATGAGCAGTATGTAACTAGATTAAAGAAGAAACTGCAGTTTGAGGAAAAAAGACAGTCAAATCAACGACGAGTAAGTAATCGACAGAACTAATTAATGACATCATTTGCCTTTTTTAATTCGAAATCCTTATAGATTTCTCTTTGATTGTTGGATCTGAACAGACCTCTATAATAATATATTGGTGGAAAAAAGAATGAAAAATATTCCAAGATTCAAAAAGTTGCAGAGAAATGAACTTTTTGGCTTTAGTAGTGAAAATCTTTTGCTGCTTTACATTTTGTTGAAGGGTCCCAGGATGTTGATTTTCTTTTGGAATATGCAAGATTCGTTACTGTAGATGTGGTATTTGAGCTAATACTTCTTTTGTGTATGTGTTAAAACTTTTTTGGGGCTTTCCTCAGGTGCTTTCAGATTCTGAAACAGTGAGGTGGTTAAACCATGCACTTGAAAAGATTTGGTCTTTATGTGTGGAAGATATCGTTTCGCAGAAAGTTCTCCTCCCTATCATTCCGTGGTTTCTGCAGAAATACAAACCTTGGACTGTGGTAGGGATTGTTATGTCCCAATTACCATTTAGATGTAAAATGGCTTTGGTTTTGCTTTTTCCTCTGATATATTCTTCGAATAATAGTTGTGTACAACAACATACCCAGTGGTATGTTGTTGAGCTGCTTCAGCGACGTGCTTCATTGTCCTTTTGTTTTTCTTAGCTGCTCAAGTAGGTAGCAGGTCGACGTGCCTGCTTGAGCAGATTGAGGGTACATTTGTAATATCTCACAGCAGTTGAGTTGCTTCAGCTGGCTGCTTCATCGTCCTTATTTTATTTTTTTAGCTGCTCAAGCAAGCATAGGCAATAGGTTGACGTGCCCGCTTGAGCAGCTTGAGCGTAGATATGTAATTTCTGGGTACGTAGACCTTATCACTACTTCATAGAGATAAAGATATAGTTGTGTCTCTTTGTTAACTACACTAGTCTTTAATTGTTGCAACATAATTTGCAATTTTGTAACTTAAGTATGAGGATTGATTTGTTCTGCAATATAAAGTCACTAGGATGTTTTTCTGTTGACCTACAGAAAGAGATTGCAGTGCAGCATCTCTACTTAGGAAGAAGCCCGCCTATGTTCACGGAAATGAGGATTCTTCATGAATCTACTGGCGATGATCACCTTGTATGTAATCCTGACTTGAGAAAGTTGTTCTATTCCATCAGTATGGTTCTGCCCATTTGGTGCTTATTTGCTAAGATATATTGAGTGCAGGTATTGGAGCTGGGAATGAATTTTCGTTCTGCTGATGACATGAGTGCGATTCTTGCCGCGAAGCTGAGGAAGAGGTTGGGCTTTGGGATGGTGACAAAGTTAAATCTGTTGGGATTGCATATTGAGGGAAAGGTAAAAGACTAATGCCAACTGATAGATATGAGGGTAGTCAGATTAGGAGTATCGGTATATATTTTACAACTCAATCTTCAGAGTCATTAGTTCTAAAATATTTGTGTCTGGTCACTTATAATCCTAATGGGAGTACGAGACGTAACCTTTTAGATTTTGCATGACTGCCTTTTTACTTGCAATGCAAGTGTTTTGTGGATCTTTCTTCCTTTGGCAAGATTTAGATGAAAAGTTAATTCAGTATTAGCAAAAATAATGTATGCATTAAGAGCTTTGCTAACTTTTTTTTTTTAAATGGGGTAGGGGAAGGGGAAACGGGGGAGGGGGATTACAATGTGGAGAATCGAACCCTCACCAACTGAACTACTAAGACTCCCCACGCTAAATGTTGTTTTTCATTCTCAATTTGATGGTTAATCATTGATGTGATGGATGATCATATTTTAATCCCAGAGTTTACAAGATAAATTTCTTTGGGGCTAAACCTTTTCCATGTAGGTCTTGGTTGGTGTGAAGTTCCTAAGGAAGTGGCCATTTCTTGGTCGTGTGCGGTTGTGCTTTGCTGAGCCACCGTACTTTCAGATGACTGTAAAGCCAATATTTACACATGGCATTGACGTGACAGAACTTCCTGGAATTTCTGGATGGCTGGTTAGTTAAATTAGTCTCTGTGAGTATCAAGGTAAATGACATGGCAGTTGTGCTTTTTCTCTAAATTTGTTTTGCCATTCTTTTCAGGATAATCTTCTTTCTATTGCATTTGGGGAGACGCTTGTTGAGGTGCGGCTCCATTGTCTTCTACTCTACTCTACTTTATTCCTCTTGTCATGCTTGGAGTTTTAAGCCTTTTGATCCTCTTTATAAAGTGATTAATGTTTCTCATTAATACATTTTCGGGTATCAACTCTCGTTTTTTTTTCCCACACATCTACCACAAGTCCTAAATAATGCTTCATAAAGAGCTTTTAGACTAAAGTCGTGATAACATTTTGCAGCCCAATATGCTGGTAGTTGATATGGAGAAATTTGTCTCACCCCAACAAGGTAACAATCACTGTAACCTGTCTCTCTCACTCTCTCGTTGTTCGTTGGTCAATATTATCAGGCCCAAACCAATAATGGATTAGTGTGAATGATGTCCTAAGCCATAATACATGAAGGGATATTTGAAATCATTTTGTATTTACAGAACTCGAACATCAAATCTTCATGCTGAGAATTTTCAAGAATCCTCATCATTCACATCGTTTATACTACTGTACTTTAGTGATTTGTTCATTACTTGTTCGGATGGAATTGCAAGGGAATGAGAGTTGGTTGGCTTCAGTTTGGGATAAATAAGTTTTATTTCTGCTACTTAATTGTTTGTTTTCTTTTCAGAGGAAAGCTGGTTTTCTGTCGATGCCAAGGAGCCCATTGCCCATGTTATTTTGGAAGTCCTTGAAGCAGAAGACTTGAAGCCAACAGATTTAAATGGTTAGTTGAAAAGCATCTTATTGTAATCTATCTAATTTGGACATGCTAAATACCGGGAGATCGTTTTCAGGATTGGCTGATCCATATGTTAAGGGGCATCTTGGGCCCTACAGATTCAAGACTAAGACTCAGAAGAAGACATTAGCTCCACAGTGGCAAGAGGAGTTCAAGATTCCAGTCTGTTCATGGGAGCCCCCCAACGATATGCTCACCGTAGACGTTTGTGACAAAGACCATTTTTCTCAGGATGAGACACTGGGGTATGTCCTATTCTCTTTTACCATTACTGCATAGGATACACTATGGACCAGATGCATCATCAAAAAAGACAGAGCGAGCAGCCCGGTGCATAGTCCTGCTATATGCCGGGTCCAGGGAAGGGACGGACCCACAAGGGTCTTATGTACACAATCTTTACCCTACATTTCTAGAAGAGTCTGTTTCCACAGCTTGGACCCGTGACTTTCTACTCATATGTCAACTACTTTATCAATTACGCCAAAGGCTCCCCTTCTGTGGCTGAGACTCCATTATCATCCAAACAAAGGGAAAAAAGGATATAGTAGGAGTGTATTGTAAACGCCGACCACGTAGAGGTCTGGTTATGCTGAGAAATTTCCGTTATTAGGTGGCTTCTAATGTTCCTTGTGAATGCGTTTAGTTCCTTCTTCCCCAATGATCTGATTCTCAGCTTTTCTCGTGCTTATCTGTATGCTTCAGCTATGTCCTGCAAAGCTAGTGCTAGTAGTGACATCATATTCCCATCTATTGAGGTATTATATAGATTTATGTTGTCTTTTGTGATTCTCATAGCTGATCATATCTAGAGTTCTCTTGTATTTGAAGATGAAGGTAGTATCTTCGCTGGCTGATGGAAGAACATAGATTTTCCCTTGGTGCATGATCTATTTGCTATCATATTTTTGTCCCTTTTGAAGAATCGTTTCTGCATCTTCCCTCTCTTGAATGTTATATAAAATGCCTTAATAAATACAAACGCTTTTGTGTGCGCTTTTATTAAGTGAACATGTTTCTTTTTTGCAGGGATTATTCCATGAACGTCTGTGATTATAGGGATGGACAGCGGCATGATATATGGTTGTCTCTTCGTCATGTTAAAATGGGGAGACTACGTATTGCCATTACTGTAGTTGAAGGCAGCGAAAAGGTGCACACTTCTTTCCTGCTGTGTCGCGGTTAACAAAGATTTAAGACTGTCATGAAGCCAACACTTCTGATGAGACCGTTCTTATTTGCACCTGCCTAGTGACAAGTAGACAATATATTTACTAATGAAAGTTTCGATGATTGAAGATTTATGAGCATTACTTTTCAGGTTGCGGAGCAGTCGTACGAGCAGGCAAAAATCGACCACGAACAGGATAGAAACTCTGATGATATGGATACAGCTGAAGGAGGCTCCTTATCCACCAAGTTGGATAAGCAATCATCAAACGTTGCAGATAAAAATCCCACGAAGTTGGATAAGCAATCATCATATGTTGCAGATAAATATGAACCAATTAACGTAGAAGGGCAGAAGGAAACTGGTATATGGGTACACCACCCTGGCAGTGAAGTACCACAAGTTTGGGAACCAAGAAAGGGAAAGAGTCATCGAGTTATCGATGGAGAAGTTCTTGGTTCTGATACTGATTCCATGGGGGGAAGCTTCAGGTCAAGAGCGGAGGGTGATGATTCTGATGAAGGCAGTGGATCTAAGAAGAATCTAATCAATAGGGGTATACAAAAGATTGGCTCCATTTTCTACAAAAGTCTGAAAAGCGAGGACAAGTCTGGAAATCTCGGAGAGCATGTTCCATCTCCTCAAACTAATCTAAAGCCGGTGAATGAAAAGGAGATCGGGGTAAATGTTATAGTGGGCGAGTCGGTGGAAACAACTCCTCGAGAAGATGTTCAAGGTAGTAGCTCCAACAAGGGCAGAGTCCGAGACAAGGCGAAGAATATGCTAAGACATGCAGTATCCCGGAAGTCATCTCGAAAATCCAAAGGGGAGTTGGGATCACCAGCATCAGAGAGAGATATCCCTGTGGAGTCTGATTCCTCCTCCGACGAATTTTCTGTCTCAGTCGGTTCAGCGGCCGTGTCGTAGCCAGCACTGGTATTGAGAAGTCCAATGGCAACAACACCACAGTGAAGAGTAGTGAAGTGGTAGATGATAAGGGAAGCAAGAAAACTAGTGAGGAAGTAGTTCATGATAAAGCTATGAATTCCACTAGTCCAATAGTTGCAGCAAAAAACCCTTGAGGTGGAATTGATCAAAGTATTTTTGCTGTACATTTTCCTTCAAGCAGAGTTGTTATACCTTTTACTTGTACATGCTGATATGTCATGTAATAGTTTCATTTTGGCTTGTGTTTGTACATGAGGATTCTCTCTTTTTTGGGTAAAAAGTTAAACATACTTCCCTAGTTTGACAAGTCCGATGGTCACAAATGCGAGGGGGAAAACAACTCAATGATTTTGTCAACATGGGGTTAATTCTACCAGACATCTTTCGGTGCCGTTGGGTCACCTGGGACTCTTGGCGGGCTCATATGGGAAAGTTGTGTTGGAGTCTCCGACGTTACTAGAAGCGGATTATCTTCTCAGGGAAGCGGTGCTCTTTCGCATAAGCCCTTTGTTAAGTAAGGTGATAGTGCTCTTTATCTGCTGCTTTCCCTCCTGGCTTACTGTAAGCCGAACGAGGACGATAGTGATATCTCGTATAGATGAAAGAGGTTAAGGTTGCTAACTACGGGTCCGAATGAACTGGGATTGGGCTAATTGCGGCCTTGCAACCTAACATCTCTGTTTTCTTCAAATCAAGGACATAATTTGAGAGATGGCTCTACTTCTTATAGATCTCGAAAACCTCTGTGTCCA
>JAPFFP010000012.1:4451326-4465443 GCA_026153255.1 Solanum medicagineum | reverse complement strand
AAATATGTGTGTGTGTTTGACACTTTTAACTTTTTTTTATAAGAAAAAATTACGAGGATAAGCAAATATATACTAGTTAATTAACTAACATAGTTATAGTTTGAATTTATTACGCTCGCGATAAATACTAGCTGTAATTACAATTTGAATTTTATATATTCGTCCGCTTTATATAAACACTATGTGCGATTATAAAAATTGTGCGCGAATCAAAATGTATAACAAAATGCACAAATGTTATACATGAATTGTAAGCGAAATGTACAAATCTTATACAAAAACTGTGAATTATATAGTCAATTATGCTACTACCTTCCCTTCTAAGATTATAGATTGTGGCCATCCAATGGTGCAAGTAACATGTTGATAATGTGATTATCAAAAAAAACATTTTGATAATGTCCCATCAACAAGAAAATTGACTTTACCTTAGTACTACATCAACATTACCAACAAGAAATTACAATGCATTAAATTTTGATTTGATTTTTAGTTTTTTTGGAAAATGAGCTTTTGAAAGTTTTTTCTTCATTGCTTAACTAGGTTAAATTTTGAGCAAATATTTTTGAATTTTCAAAAAATTGCTAATTTATATTCGATTTTGAAATTATTATTCTTGTCCTGCCAATAAAATGACCACTACAACAACAACAACATACTCAGTGAAATCCCACAAGTGGGATCAATCAAATGACCACTAATATCATAAAATTCTTCTATTAAGTGGTTATTTAATTTTCAAAAATTAAATTTGTCTAATCCAAAGGGGTAAATGTTCCTTAATTATTCCTTCTCTTGGTGATGTAATACAATTATATTTTATGTACGTTCAATTTTAAAAGAGTGTGTCTCTAACAATTATATATGGAATCAAATTTGCAAAGTTATAATTATATAATTAATTTACATAAGTAAAAGTTGAAGCACAAGAAGAAGAAGAAGAAGATGGTAGTCTGTTGGTGGCTGTGGTTCCAAAATTGGTCTTCATTATCACTTCCTATTGGTCTAGTATTCTCTTCGTTTCAATTTATTTGTCATTTTCTCTTTTAGTCTGTTTCAAAACAAATGTCTCTTTTTTCGGCAACTGTTTAATTAGTTTTATCTAGTTTCCACCCTATGACATATTTTAGATCACAAGATTAAATGAAAAGTTCAATAATTTCATATAAGTATTTTGTATTTTTTTAAAAACTTCATGTCGAATCAAAATTGAACAAATAAATTAAACAAAAAAAGTATATAATCTGTGATACATATTAGTATCCGATTAAATTCAGTTCTGCGCTAGGAAGTCTCACGTATATTAAAGGGTAAAATAAGAAAAGGTGATTCGAACCTGAAATTTTTGATTAAGGATGAAGAAGTATTTACCACTTCACTACGATCCTTATCGGTAAATTTGAATACATTTCTCAACCCTCTATGATTAAAATTGTTGTCTTTTGGCTAGTCAAAGCAAGTATGTTTAGCTTCTCTATAATAATATTTTACTATAATAATTTAATTTTTTTAAACAGACTTTTATGTTATGTTATTCTTATATGTTCTTTAAAATAGCATCTTGCTATAGCACCTAAAACATATTCAGACAAATTACATTGTTATAGCGAAGTTTGACTTTACTATACTTATTCTATCACTTTTTGGTTATTATGTTGTGTTTTTTAAAAATATTTAATTAATTTGAGGTTTTAAAATAAAAATTTATATATTAAAAAATTATAAGAAAAATATTATTGATTACAATTTTTTTCATATCAATATGATGAAAATTTTACATTTTAAAATATTAATCAAAATTTTTATAGTTTGACTCTAAAATAAAAACTATGACAACTAAAATATAATGGAGCGAGTATTATATTTTGTGTAGTAACAATAATTGTGTTTTTCAGGCTTTAACTTGCATTTGGATATGCAATATTATGAATTTATATTTCAAATTAGCATATGAAGGTGTGATTTGGGATCAAACAACAATAACATATTCGGTGGTACCATGATTTGGGATCATGATTTCAAATTATAAATTCTAAAAAAAGAAACATGATTTAGAATTTAAAATCATGTTTTCAATTTATTTTTTTTAGAAAAAACATAGTTTTAAGTTTTGTGAAAAAAGACTCATGCTCGGCATAAAGAGATTGTTAATACCATGTGAAATAATTATATTAAAGAATATCTAGTTAATACTATTGTTGACTAATGGAACTGTATAATATTATGTCTATTTGAAAGTGTAATCACAAATATTTATTTATAAAATAAAAACATGAGATATATATGTGATTTATCAATATGGTGCCTTCGCATATTCTAATATCTTGTTTATGAACCATGATTTGCTCATTTGACGAGATTGTATCAAGAATTGAGAAAATCCAAATTACACAACAACAACAACATACTCAGTGATATCCCACAAGTGGGGTCTGGGGAGAGTAGATTGTACGCAGACTTTACCGCTACCTCATAGAAGTAGAGAGGTTGTTTCCTAAAATTCAAATTACACATTCAAAAAAAACTTTATCAACTTTAAATTATATGAAAAAGACTTTGTCAACTTTAAATTAATATAATTTTAAATCATAATTTTATATCGCATATCTAAACGATGAGTTAGCTAGTGTACCTTGTATAATCCTATATTAATTGGAAGTCTATCAAGTTCCTTACAAAATTGACCAAATCTAAACTCCTTTTGTTTTTCTCTTTAAATATATTATACGGTTATTTTTAATTTAAGAGATTGAATCAATAATTAATTAATTTAATGCTTCATAAATAAATTAAATTAAGTGATAAAAAGATTGTAATTAGGAAGAATAACTAAACTGAAAATACCAACAATAACCAATTTATTCTTTTCTAAACAACAAAAATTCATCATTAATCTTACTTATTAATGCATTAATGATGAATTATCAAAAAGCTTACTCCTATTATTTATATATTCCTATTTAGTTATGAATTAGCCAAAGTATGTAATTACTCTCAATAAGACATTCATTCACCTTTTAAATTAAAAAAAAAAACTAGTATTTTCAATTCTATCATTATTAAAAAAAAAATCAATTAGAGTTTTCTCCTTTTCTCACTCAATAAATATATCTGGTATGAAACAAAATCGTACAATATCAGATAATGGAGTACAAAAGGATATATGGTAGAAGGTTGCCTACAACTGGAACTGATGATTCACTTGTCTATAAGAGTCTCATGTCATACAATCGAAACGACTTCCGCTAGATAGTCAATCAAGAAGTAAGAAGCTCTCAATGTGTACAAAAACGTATATATCAAGTTTAAATTATATATACACGATATATAAAGTATTTTATATTACTAGATCACTTTAAAGTTATTTATATAGGTAAATCTTCTTAAATTATAAGATTTGTAATCCTTAAAATAAGAGATATATATTTGTGACTCAAAAAATCTATTATACAGATGATGTATATAATTTAAACTCGTTAAAAATGTACTTCACCTTCCATAATTAGGGCAAAAAAAAGTTGTCCAAAGAAGGCAAATTAGCACTAGAATTATTATAAGCAATATTGGACTTGAATTTTGACATTTTCACTTGATCTGCTGCTGCATCCTTGCCAGTAAGTTTCTGAACTATTGATTTGAAATTTCTTGCATCTGTCTCTATATACTTTGTGTTGATTATCACCACCTTCACTTGATCCCCGCGATTTTTATCTGTTGACATGTTTTTCGTACTTTTGAAAAGTAAATTTTGAATATCGATTTCCAAAGACGGTATATTCAAGCTAAAATTTTGCTTGTGAGCGTAATAGCATGATTAAATGTATCTGACTGTGAGATCGATTACTAGTCTTCTTCAGAAAGATTGACTTAGCAAATAAAGCACTGAATTAGCAAATTATTTCATAATATAGAAATATCGAAAACGAAAATTTTAATTTGGATTCTTGACATATGGTTATGTGAGGAAAGAAAGGTGTGTTTGATGTTGAGGATAAGTGATTTATATGTACAGATTTATAGTAAAAGCACTATTACTTAGAAATTTTTTTTATAAGTAGGTGATATATTAAAAGGAAGAGTTGACCATCTAAATCAATTGAAACAGTCAACAAGGACCAAAGATAAAGTCAAAGAAAGCAATTAAGAGATAAACACTGATGGTTGCTTTTCGATCCGATAAATTCAGAATTTAAATTTTATAATTTTTTAAATTAATATTATAATAATTAAATTTATAATCAAATTAAAAAAATACATTTAATAAATTTTAATATATAAATTATATATAAAAATTATTGAATTTACGTGACTCTAGCGGTAGGAAATGCATTGATTTGATTGGACAAGTTGCCAACATGTATGGAACTAAGCAAGCAGGAGTAGTTTAATGTATATGTGTAATTAGTGAAGTAATTAAAGATTCTAATTGAATTTACTTATTTTAAGTATTTTTAAATTACAATAATTTTAAAATATTTTCATAATGTTTAGATAAGCCAAAAAATACTTTCAAATACTTGTTTCAATTCAATTATGCATATACAAAAAAGAAGCTTATTGTGAAGTTAGAATTTTTATTGTATTTTGAGATTCAAACTTATTACTCAAAATATTTTCAAAACTCAATTATGACATGAGAAGTCAATAATTTATAATTTTTTAAAAATAGAATAATTCTTTTTTCTTAAGCTTAACTAAAAGGGAAATTATGACTCATATATAGTCAAAACAAATTATATTGTGTAATCAAAATAGAAATGGTATAAAATTAATTAAATATTACAAATGTTCAAACCTTCTCTTGGAGTTTGAAGGTTAATTTGATTTAATTAACCTAACAATTTTGACTAGTAAGTACATCCTTGACCACAGCACAATATTAAAGATTTCTGTTTTTTTGGCTTTATATTTGACGTTGAATATTTATTTTAGAGTCTAAATAAATTTAATTTATATCAGAATGTTCCATTGATGAATAAGTATTTTCTATCAAAGATGAGTCTATATTCAAAATTTGAATCTAAAACTTTTTGTCAAAAATAAAAAAACTTACTTATCACTTTACAACAATCGTATTGGTAATTCAATATAAAAAAAGACACGATACTCCATGACACTTCACATTGTATTTGTTACTTTCTTTATCCTAATTTATGATTTACTTTTTCTTTTAATTAATCCTTATAAAAGTTACATATTTCTATATATAGAAACAATTTAACTATAAAAAAACTTATTTTATACTTAATGAAATAATTTCTATATTCAAAAATATTTAACTCATTTTAAATCACAATTTTTTTAAAGAAAAAATTATTTTTTAAAACTTCATGTCAAATTGAATCAACTCAAATAAATTAGAACAAAAAAATATAATTAAAACAACTTTGAAGTTTGAATTAAGACCAGAAAATATGTGGTGTGAATAGATACACATCACTCAATCGTCATTATTTATTCAATAGAATAAAATATCCTAATCAGTACTCCAAGTCCGTTTCAATTTATATGGCATCATTTGAATTTTGAGATTTAATAAAAAAAATTATGTCAATTTTATAATATATTTTAAATTATTAATTATTATAATTGATAATTTCTTATATATTATTCAAATATATATATTTTTATTTTAAAATATGTTAAATAAATTTAAATTTCACCAATTAAAATTAAGATATTAATTCTCAAAATTTAAATATGTCGCACAAATTGAAATTTAAAAATGAGAGGTTTTTTTTTTTTTTTTTGTAAAAAGGTATGGAAGCATCTCATGCCATAAGTCTTTTTAGCCAATTTGAAAATTTGTATAGTAAATATAATTAATTGACAAGAGGGGTCAACAAGAAGGACAATATTCAATATTTCCACCTTTTAGATAATTCAATAATGTTGACTTCAATATGTTAGCTTCCTTCTTTTCATTGATTCGCTATTTGATATTTATATTAAAATTTAAAGTTATATTATATAAAATTTTAATCAGAAAAAAGATACTTTTTATTAAAAAAAAATTCATATTGAAACTCAAACAGATCTTTAATTTAAAAGAAAAATAATATCATCCAATGTGTTGTATCCTTTCACGATAATCATTCAAGTTAATCAACGTGTCCACATTTTAATTAAAAATAATAACCTTATCAAAAATTGGCAGAAGTTTTGAACAAATAACTATCAAGAAAAATATTCATATTAAACACAGGATGACAAGAGTCCATGCCAGCATACACTAAATATATGTTATATTTTTTATTTTAATTTATGTGCGACAGTTAAAATTGAAAAGTCATTCAAATTTTTATTTAAATTTTTAAATTATTATTATGATTTATAGTATTTTTTAGATAAATGTTGAATAATATATATTAATCTTTATTTTTTTTATGTGACACATAAAATTCAAGGGTCAATCAAATTTTTCATATCTTTCAAATACATCAAGTTATTAAGTGTTTTTTATGTCAATTTTAAATAAATTATGTTACTTCATGTTTTTCGAGATATTGTGACACTAATAAAATTTTAAAAGATAATTAATTTTTTAATATGTTTTTGAATTTAATAGTAATTCAATCAAACACCAATTCTTGGAATGTTCCATCTGTTAAAAAGTGTAAGCTATTGTGATTATTCATTTTTAAGAAATGTAAAAAAATGTTTAAAAGTGGGAAATTTTTCAAACATCTTTAGAATGTTCATGTATAACTAAATCTATAATACATTTGTGGCTCCACCATGACATGTTAGAGCCAATTTGAATAGTCAATTAATTACCTAGAAATAGCATATATATTTAACACAAAAATTAATGATAACTATGTTTATATTAGACCTAAATAAAATATATCAATCTTTTTTTTACAATATAACTTATTCTCCACTTGAGAACTTTATAAAAACGAGGAAAAATTACGTAACTAAGCAAACATATGATATAAATTTATATTATATAATTATAGTTTGAAAAATTATAATTTATAGCTATAATTAGGGTTTATTGCTATGATTAGAATTTTATTGTTATTTTCTCTCTTCTCTCTTCCTCTCTTTCGTCTCTTTCCTCTCTCTTTACCAGATATATAATTTCATACATATACCAGCTATATATATACAATTATTTTGACAAACATACATAATCAATTTTATGGATATACACATATAATTCATTTCTCTCCACGCTCTTCTCTCTCTTGCTTCTCTCTCTTCTCCCTCTCTCGATCTCACTCGCCTCTCTCCTCCCACTCCAAATCTCGTTTACCAGATATACAAATACATATGTATATTAGCTACCCATATAGAATTATTTGACAGATATACACATACAATTTGACAAATATAAATATACAATTCGCCTCCCTCTTCCCTCCTTCCTCTCTCGATCTCGCGCCTCTCTCCTCCTCTCCAGGTCACACAGCCGAAATTATGACGTGTAAGCATATAAAATATAGCTATTTGACCTTATTTAAATTTCAAGTCTAGGCTATTAATGAGGTGTACCTGTGATTTGAATATTTTTTTGCTTAATATCAAAATAAAATTAAATATTAGTGATAAATATTGCCAATTAGTCTACCTCAATGACAACAATTAAAGAAAGCAGAGTTGCACACTTGACACTACAATCCAGAAAAATAGAAGTTGAAATACTTTGTCATCTAAACTTTTTTCAAATTTGGCGGCTAAACATTTTATTTACATTCATCACCAAGAAAGTGTTGTGATTTGGGGCAAGTGTGATACTCCTTCCGTTTCAAAATACTTATCGTTCTTATTAAAAATATTTGTGATCATCGTATCGTGATCGCACATCCTGAAACTTAGGCTACCAATAGGAGCTTGGAGACCCAAACTGCCTATCTAATAACCCATGAGATGATCAATGACTTCGTTGTGGGGTTATTGAAGATGGCAATCACATTTGATTGTTCACTCGAGTTATTTACATCAAACCAATGAATACATTATACACGCCTTCTACATACACTTGAAGATAACCAAACCATGTTTGAGTCATTTGGTTATAAGGTATAATTAAACTCTCAAAATAAAATGTAACACCATTTTATCTGTGTTTGGTTGGAGGTATTAGATAGTCATAAAATTATTTATTCCACCATCTATATCTTAATGATAGGATAAGTTAGCCCCATATATAAAATAGGATAACTACACTGGAATAGTTAATCCTAGGATAACTTATTCCCCAACCAAACGACCCCTCATAGTTTCGCGTAAAGGCAGGGTATGCACTGTGAGCAATAGGAAACATGTAACGCTACATCCAGAGATGAACAACAACATACCCAGTGAAATCCCACAAGTAGGGTCTGGGAAGGGCAAAATGCAAGCAGACCTTACCACTATATCATAGAGATAGAGGCTGTTTCCGAGAAACCTTCATCTTAAAAACTCAAGCATGCTACATCCAGAGATGAAAGATCAAATTGTGAACCAGCGTTCCAACCAGGAAGAGATTCATAAAGGAACGATGGATCGAGCTAAAAGTGCAGATATTCCAGTTAAAAAAGTTTGTTGACGCGAAGGTTACGTCGAGTTTGGTACCAACTGTATGCAGTAAAGGAAGGAAGGAACATGAAAAGAAAAGAACATGGAAATTACTGAAACAGAATTTCGTTTCACTTTCCCATGGTGACCTCAAGTCTTCCGAGTGGGGCTTGTCTATGAACACTCTTTCCAAATCCACGAGCACACGCATTGGCTTACTGCATCATGGCACGCGGAAGTCGTGGCCTCACTGGTGTTTTTGAAGGACTCACCCTACAACATCAATAAAGTTGCAAAGTTAGAGAGGAAAGGGGAAGTTCTTTGAAGATCCAAGGCCCTGTAATTCTCAAATCATCAAACACTAAATTGCTCGAAGTATCACGGTGGATTCTTATTGAATAGCTTTTTGTTTACACAAATGTAGTTATTAGAAGTGCTATTGATAATGACGATCCTCTGAACATCACTGGATAGCGCGATTTCATGATAACTACATGCATCATTAACCACTCAGGTTGAAGGTAAATGCTCTCGAACACACAAATTAAAGTCTCTATGGCCAAAGATTTCAGCCATTTCTTAAAACAGTATGATTAGCACACTGCCTTACAGAAGTTAATGATCTTCCGTAACTGTAAAAAGACAACTCCCGCGAAACATCCATTTTCAAATACTTAGCTGATAGTATCTTTTGGATAAGATCCCTTCATCTTTGTGATGATCAGAGGGGGGAAATTTCGATAAGACAATCCATTAATTTGGTTCTAAGAAGATACGTTAGATGATCAGGGAGGAAATTAGGATCAGGATTCATATTCTAGTCACACCTAGTTAAACATAAGTTAAATGCATGTATTTCAACGATAATACAGGTTGATGTGCATTAGCAATTCCGTTTTCCCTGGTTAAGCAACAGACAATTAAGAGATTTGATAAATACGAACTTCCTATCTCAAATTACTACTTAGAGTTGAATATGTAATTATGTATAAAACCAAGCCTCTTGAAAGTTCTCCGCTCTACAAACGCAGGTGGCCATTCGACATTTTACTAAGAGGGGTTCTCTTAACTAATTACTTTGGACAGGTCTGACACAAACATGATTCACTCATCTCCCAAAATTAAACAAGATAACTTTCTGATTTAATCTCAACTATTGAGCATGCAATACTCTGATCTTTTAAGTCAAAATCATTACTCCTATTTCTCGATTAGACTTCCAGATATCAGAAAGGTAGAAAGCATGGAATGGTGCAATAATAATTTGGACACAGAACGAAAAAGGACAAGTTTTGGCAGGCCGGGAATGAATTTAGGGTGCATGATCTGATGTGGTGCCTCCTAGAAAAAGTACTAAAAGAATCTACCAATCTCACAAAGATGCAATACAAAAACATGAACAATGAAACATAATTTGCAGAAAAATTAGTGAGGATCAGCTGGGCCACTTGTAAATAAGCTTACCTGATGCGCTGGGATCCCAATATCTCACCGCAACAGTCTAATGCCAAAATCGCACTCTCAGCCTGTGCAGTATGCAAACATAAGATTTTGTTCAAATGGCATTCCATATTAAGAGATTGATCTAAAAAGTGAGTAAGTAGTCAAAACACACAGTTTCTTAATGACAAGTAAAGTGATCTAGAGGGAATACGTGTTTTGACTATCATAACCTTACTTATTATCCTTGATATTTAGAATGTTAAACGCTCGTCAAAAGTTTTTCTATCTTTAATCTCTCCCCAATAAATAAAAAGTATGTTGATGTCAATGATGAGTACCTAAACAGTGACATTGTTGTTAAAGAATAATGAAGAGATTGAAATATTGGAGCATGTGCACATGCGCTTTACTTATGCTAATAAGTCAATGTTTATTACACTTCCAAATAATAACTATTACTAAGGGCAAAATGAGAAAGATTGTACTCAATTATATCTTGGTTTTTTGAATTAACATTTATTTGGACCATCTATTTTTAGCAAGGACAACAAGTAAGGGGTCCGGAGATAGCAGTAATACATTAAACTTCCATTTCTTCAATAGGACTAACATGGACAAAAGGGCGGCCAAAGAATAATGTGGGCAATAAGAGAGGTACATTCCAAGGAAACTAAATGGATGTTGAGTTATAAAGCATTCAATAATCCCATGACACAACTAACCACGAAAAACAGGGGAAAAGAGAGAGTTGTTGTCTCGTGACATTTGAATCCCATATGTACATGCAAAATAGCTAATCCTCTGACGCAAGTACAGCTTAGATACAAACACGAAATGCATGTGTGCTGGGATAAAAAGGTACTTGATGCAAAAAGCTAACACATACATTGCCAACAAAGATAACAAAACATACCATAACAAACTCAACAAAAGCAATGCGGGTTGAGTGCACGTGATCTCCCAAAAGCCTCAGACGAGAAACCTAAAAAGTAAGAGCGTTGTTCTATAACACTTCTTAAGCCAACATTCAAACTTCATGCAAGCTTTTAACCTTCATACTGACCTCGCCGCATCTTGTTTCAAAAAAGTTCTTGACGTCAGCCTGAGTAACCTGTTCAGAATAGAGTAATAGGTTTTGAATAATTATAATAAATGGAAACTACAATAGAAAAATATTTATTAACAAATGAGTATGAGCCAGAGCATAATAGCTATTAAAATGTGCATCGGAACAAGCGCCCAACAGAACAGTGCAAATAAGGAAGGAAAAGTTTACTAGATCTCAAAGATGAAAGCGTCTACCTTCTTATCAATATTTGTACAATAGACTGTCCTGGCGCACATCTCACGCTCATCCTCTGACTGCACAAAACATCAACATCGAATAGAGAATAAGAGAATTCAGATCCATGACCTCAATTAAGCAAGGATGAGATATAAAATTATATCTCAAAATCATCCACATACTAGCAAAACAAAATGTCAGTGTGCAAAATATTCATCCGTACCCTTGGAAGGAATGTAGGATTCACGGGCAGAATAGCAGTCTTTGAAGGTAGGACCTTCAATGGAGAGAAACCTAAAATCGTCCCACAAAGGCTAAGTGCTGCTCTTGCAGAGTCTGATAGGATCGATTCCATGTTAGCTTTTGAATATTCAGCGGTCTTAAGAACATTTCAAGCCAAAACATCCAACTTACACTCGTCAGCGAACTCAACGAAAGCAAAACGAAGACGAGAATGAGGATCTCCACAAATTCGGCAGTCAACAACCTAGAAAGGAAGCAGCAAAAATGAGAGCGACCATCATTAGTTTTTCTCAGAGCACAGAGAACACGATGACAATCTACCTTGAGGAAGAAAAGAGGAAACATGCACACTGAGCATAGACATAAACATCATAGAACTTTCATTGCAACACATTCATAGTCCCCAGATAAACAGCTTGATCTATGCCCTCACACACACTCAGAACTGCACAATGAGGAAAATGAGAACCTATGCACCATTATATAGTGTTTTACGAGTGTCGTATTCTTATTAGGTAAGAATATTACAAATGTCATTTTCTTCTTATGCCACATTGTTATCAAGTATGATATCTTATTATTGGTTCACATTCAAGTGATTTTCCAATCAGTAAACTGCTAATCAGGTTTAGGTTATCTAACATATTTCTAGGTTAAGGGTACATGAGGAAAGCCTGCTTAATAAGTCCTTAGTCAATTTCATGATTTTCAGTTACTTTTTAAAAAAAATATTTTTAAGTCTCAAAATACTAGAACTCAAGCTATAGAAGTTTCATTGTTGTTCAGAGAAAGCATGCAGGAGTAAGAAAGTTAGCAGCTTTTATGCACTTTCTATTTTTTCAGCTTAATAGAGATATCTATGACATTGAGTTCAATGTGTTTATCTTGAAGCTTTTTTGTTTCATTATGCTCTAAGCACTTCACTTTTAGAGTCTTTGTGTTCATTGTTTAAATCATCTGTCTCCCTTTACGTTCGAGCCAGGAATCTAGAGCCTGTTACATTTTCCTCATTCATGCTTTTTCTTTCCCATGCTTATCCTAGGTTGTCCACAGTCAATATTAACCAAACTACTCCAAGCTCCAGGTATTAATTAAGTCCAGCAAACAGACAAGGAACGTAAGAAAGAAGTATTTAGCGACTTGTCCGTCTTTCACTGGGTACAACAAGAAAAAAGAAAAAATAATTAAAAAATTAATACCTTGGGCTAATGAGTTTTCCAACATGTTTTACATATTTTTGTTCTCTAATTGTACTGACGACCAAATGTAAATCTTCTTTCCCAAATATATTATACGAATTATTTGTCACATACCAGCATCATAGATGAATCCAGAATTTAAGTATTATGGATTCAACATTTAAGGTTCTTAACATTGAACCCATTATAGCTTTAAAGTTTGGATTCATATCTACTATTGTTTGCAATTTACAAGGATTTTACAAATAAATTTATACTCGCATCGGAAGTATGACCCGGGATTGATATGCTACATCCACCCGTCAGCATCAATATGTTGTTTATATAACTTATGAATGATATAATATTTCATCAAAGTTGTTATTGTAACAGACCAGATACATATATGATGTCATAAATAATGTTAGCTGGTTATTAATTATCTGATGGTCAAGAATTATGAGACTATAATGCACAACAACAACCCAATGTAATTCCACAAGTAGGGTCATCTAGGCAAACCTTACCACTACCTTGAGAGGTAGAGAGGTGAGTGAGGGACTCTATAATACATAATCAGGATAAAAAATTTAAAATCAAGCCAAAAGGGGAATGTATATGGTGTCAGATAACCAAACAAAGTACTTTGTTCTGCCAGAGAACGATAGTAAGTAGCACAAAAATGTATACCTATGCATCACGTTACCACTTCACAAGCAAATGGGAAAAGGAATTCATATTTCTAGTTTAGTTGCATCAAATTACTGAAACCGTATGCACGTAAGAGAATCAAATATTTAACATAGTGAGTCACATCAATGTTCGGAAGAAGAAAGTGACTTTTTTGATGAAGTAGTAGAAGAAGAAAGTGACTTACTTGTCCATAAGCACTAAACAAAGCAGCGAGCTGTTCCTCGGTGACCTAGATATTGAGAAGGCAAAACCAAAGATACCATATAAGCACTAATAAGTAAATATCACAAAACGTAAATGAGAATCTATCCTTACGTTACTATCTATCTCAGAAACATATACTGTTCGCCTGATGCTATCTTCTCTTTGAGCCTTATAAGCTCTATTGTTCATTCTCCTTTTTCCCTGGTTAAAGTTGTTGCCTCTCTGTGGACACACAGTAAAGAAAGTTTAGGAGATATTACGAAGAAAACAAGAAGAATGGAGATGTCTGTCCATGATTTGAATATTCAAGTTAGCATAATTAAAAGACCAAATTGGTCCTGGAAAAGATATAACTGAAATGTCAAGTCCGTCACTGACAAGTTAATGAGGTTAGGAAATCATCAAAATTGATGTTCTCAAGAAAACACGAACAACAACCAACTCTAACATGAATATAGATAAATATTCCCAATTAGGAAATTACCATTAACTAAAGGGAAGTAAAAGTCACATGGTAACAATACCACAGGTTTAACAAGTAACGTCTAGAGATGACACGACTG
>JAPFFP010000012.1:4409931-4451226 GCA_026153255.1 Solanum medicagineum | reverse complement strand
TTAACTAAAGGGAAGTAAAAGTCACATGGTAACAATACCACAGGTTTAACAAGTAACGTCTAGAGATGACACGACTGCTATTGATCAAGCAAGTAAAACTGTCATTTAGACTAACCAAATTGACATGAGAAACATAAATATAGCACTGAATGTGATGGAATGTTACAAATGCAAAAATCAAGTTCTAACAGGATGATGTTAACTTCATTTTCAGTGGGGTTAGTTCACTGTATATTGCTTGCTGTTAATATTGATCGTGATAACTTCCTTTTTTTAATAGCTTATCCTACATATACAACATTTAGTTTAAGTCTGATTAATGTTTTGAAAGAATTACCCCTTTTCAACAGTCTAGGAGCTGTCGATTCCTCCATAACTATTCCATAAGCTCAAAATGATAAAATCTCAACGCTACATAAGCATACAGTACAAATTCCTGAAAATAGATTCAGTAATTTTGGAGCTAGCAAGTGAAGTCAAAGCATGCAGAGATGCTTGAACCGACAGTAAGGAAAAGGCTGAAGCTCTAGAAACCTTCTAAGCATTCAGAGCGCGATTTATCATTTACATAGATGAATAGACTAAAACATGGATTCAATTATAAGAAAACAACGAAATAATTCATAATGTTTCATCCACATACAACAAAAGGTTCTATTTAAGTATCATCTAAAAAGACCAAAGCAATTGAAAGGTCCAAATCACATGTTCATATTCATATCACAAAGAAGCTTTCACGCCATGCATTATACAAATTATGCCGATCCACTTTTTACCACCTAAGTATTAGTAACGACCAAAATTCAATGATCCCATTCAAATAACTGGATGTCAAAATTCCACTTTTAGTAAATGGAATGCCAGGAATGCCCAATTAATAAACCTGGTGCAAAAATCCACTTTTGACCACAAAACCTTCAAAGATTTCCTTAATAACTGCGAACTCCGGTTAATACATTCAGCAATAATTATATTCCTTTAAATGATCAATACTTGAACAAATTACTGAAAAGCTCCAAAGATCATTTCTTAACAAGGAAATGTTACAGTTTCCACATTGTAATATTTCAGAAATCACAGCAATTCAACCAAAAGACCTAAAGCTTAAAACAGACATCTCAGCAGCAACAAAAACATACCAGTGGAATCTCACAAGTGAGGGGTCTCGGGGTACAGTGTATGAAGACGTTACCACTACCTCGGGAGATAGAGAGTCAAACAGGCACCTCAGCAAGTTGTAATTAAAAAAGAAATGAAATCCTTAAAAAGGAAAACTCTTTGCACACAAGAAAACAAACACACGCAGAATATGCAGAATATAGCACAAAAAACCAATATGGACTACGTCACAACTAGTCCTAGTATAGCAAAATTACTAATTATTACATCATGAATCAACTCACAGTAACAAAACAGGCAAAAAAAACATTGAAATTTTCACCGATCATTTAAGAAATACTCATCCACTTTTTACCATTTAAGTATCAGTAATGACCAAGATTCAATGATCCATTCAACTAACGAGATGTCAAAACTCCACTTTTAATGAATGGTATGTAAGGAGCCCCAATTACTAAACAAGGAGTAAAAAAATCCATTTTTGGACAGCAAAACCTTCAAAGATTTCCTTGATAACTGGGAACTCCGGTTAATACATTCAGCAATAATTATATTCCTTTAAATGATCACACTTAAACAAATTACTGAAAAGCTCCAAAGATCATTTCTTAACAAGAAAATGTTATAGTTTCCTTGTTATATTTCAGAAATCATAGCAATTCAACCAAAAGACGTAATGCTCAAACAGACACTTCACGAAGAGTAAGGAGCTCCAATTACTAAACCAAAAGTAAAAAATCCACTTTTGACCACAAAACCTTCAAATATTTCCTTGATAACTGCGAACTCCGGTTAATAAATTCAGCAATTCAAATGATCAACACCTAAACAAATTACTGAAAAGCTCCAAAGATCATTTCTTAACAGGAAATGGTCAAAATTCCCTTGCTGTAATATTTCAGAAAGCAAAACAATTCGACCAAAAGACCTAAAGATTAAACATGCACCTCATCATCAACAACAACATACCAGTGAAATCTCACAAGTATGGTCTCGGGGCACAGTATACGAAGACGTTACCACTACCTCAAGGAGGTAGAGAGGCAAACAGGCACCTCAGCAGGTATAATTTTTTTTCAAAAAAAAAAAAAAGAAAATGCTTAAAAAAGAAAACTTTTTGCTCACAAGAAAACAAACACACACAGATTACCACGGATTCCATCACAACAAGTTCCAGTATAGCAAAACTACTAATTATTACATCATGAACCGACCCACAGTGACAAAACAGTCAAAAACATCGCAAATTTTCACCGATCATAAAGAAAAAAAATTAATGAATAATTTTTAATCAGAGTTGAGAAATAAATCTATACCCTTCTGTTATTCTGGAAACCATCAACACCCATAGTCTTGTTAGCTGGTATAAAGTTAGTAAGAATCATCTGATCACCACCACGATTATAATAAGAAGGAAAAAACTCCTTAGCCTGTGGATTCAGCTTGAGTTTCTTCAACATATCAGCAATATCATGCATTTGATACTCCGATTTCGCATTTTCAATTGAATCGGATGAATCCTTAACCTCATTAGATTCAGAATTATTGCTGGTGTTATCAGTGTTTGGTGATAAAGACTGAACAGCAGGAGCTTCCACCACTGTTGTCTCACCAGACACTTCTTTAGCACCAGCAGCCATTGATGAAATACTCAAAACCCAGAAAAATAAACACACACCCAGAAGAGAAAAAGCTTCAGAAATTCCAAGAAAACACTAAAATTATGCAATTCACATAAATTAAAGCAACCCCTTTATCAATTCTCTTTGAAATTAATTACTGGGGAATTCACAGAGTATAAATGGGTTTATTGATAAAGACCCATTTGAGGAATGAAATGGAACAACAAAAAGAAGAAGGTGGTGAGAGAGAGAAAGGAAAAGGGAATAGGGTTTTTGTTATATATAGCAACAAAATTCAATAACAGAAGGCAGAGGAATTTGGTGATATTCTTGTTTTGGTTTTTGTAGAGAGAGAGGGGAGTTAAGTTTTATGTACAGAGAGAGAGAGAAGGAAATGTAAGTAGGGAGAGAGAAAAAATGGAGGTTGAAGATGGAATTTCCTTTTTTTTTTTTTTGTCTTTTTATACATACTAAGCTTTCGTGTGATCATAAACTTAAAAGTTTATGAAAATTAAATTTTTATAATCATGAGTTTGAAATGTAAAATTGTATTTAGGCATGTATTTAATGTCTAAATAGAAAATTTTATAAATGAAACTCTCCTAAGATTTTAAAATTTTAAAAATATTTGAAGATTAGATTTTTAAAATCTGATCAAATTTTAAAGTTAAAAAATATTTAATGATAAATTTTGAAAATTTTTACTTTCAAAATTTATGATTAAACTCTAGTTAAGTAGTTGTTTTAGTTCGAAAAATTGTCATATTTGGGAATATTTGGATATATGACGATTTTCAACCGTAGAAAGCATTTCATTGATTATTACGCCCTTCCTCGTCTCTAAATACGTACATATTTGTTGTAAGTGAATCTCGCTCTTTATTTTAAGACTTTGTTATTTTATAGATTTCAAATATTTTTTACTTTATTTAGAATTTATAGAATTGAAGTTGAAGATTAAGTTGTGCTTATTGCTTATAATTTTTATAAATACAGATATTTTTTAGAACTAGTTCGAATTCATGTCAGGATATTCGACTTATGACAAAGTCCTAACTCTATAAAGATGCATGAGGCTAGAGATGTATATGTGGTGTACAGTAAAGCGATCAAGGATAAGTATGATGGAGCTCAGACCTAAATAAGGACAATAAGGGGTGACTTGAAGCCTTTCTTAGCTGTGACGAAATTACATTGAGATCAGTTTTTAATTTTTTTTAATTTTTATTTGCTTTAATGATGCATTCATTGACTCGACAAATACAAGGAGAGGTGCCTTGTTTATTTGTGGATGCATAGTTCTAATTTTATCAAACTCGCAGCATAAAGTTAATGCTAAATTGGAGGTTTAATGGATGACGAGATCCGAAAAATGTGACTAAGATAGTTGGAGAATGTAAAGAGAAGATGCACAGATGTCTCAACGCAGAAATGTAAGAAGTCGGTCATAGGTTATATCAGGGGAAGTAGAATTAAGTCAAAGAACACTGAAAAGATGATTAGATAGAATATGAAATTGTTTTAGCTTATTCAGAACAGGACCTTAAATAAAAAATTGTTAAGACACCAATTAGAATAGTAAATTAGTAGATACTAGAGCATAGTCTCGTTTTATCCTTCCATACTAGTAGTCATAACATTACTCGTATAACTTTTTGTCCTCAATTTGTATCATTGTTTATCATTTGTTTTACTTCAATTCCTGTATTTTTTATATAGTTACTATGCAAGATGCTTTATTATGTTTTTCATGGTAATTAGTCATGATTTTTTTTTCATTTTTAGTATTATTTATCATTTTTTGTGCTTCAATTATTGTATTTTTGATATGATCATTGTGTGAGATGCTTTATCATGGGTTCAATAATATTTAGTCATGAGTTCTTTATTTCTATTTTTTTTTCAAAATGCTTTTATTTATGTTTCATCGAATTGAGATTCTATTAGAGACATTTTTTCTGTTCTTTATTTTTATTATTTTCTTTTTCTAAATGCTTTTATTTGTATTTCATCAAGTTAATGGTCTATTAGAAACATTTTTTGTATATCTAGGGTAGAAATGGAAGGAAAATAAGGTCTATATATTATCCGAAATTTCACTATGTGAAATTACATTAGATATTGTTATTATTGCTACTGTAATTTCTAAAAAACTAACAAACTTAACTAATAATTACCTGAAACAAATAAATAAATTTGCTCTAAAAAAGTAATATCACATATATACTATTATAAAGATTAAATGAGTACAGATATTTTTGATCAACTGTTCGATAAGACGAAGCAACATAATTAACTTTCGTTGTTGATTGATGGTTGATATAGAAGGCATGGGTTATTTTTATAAAAATAAAAAATTGGGGTAAAATATCAAAAGTAATTAAAAAATAAGTTATAAATTATATTTCAAATTTTAAATAGAATTCTAAAATAGATTAATAAAATTTTGAATCCACCTTGCTCTTGTTTTTTAAACCTTATGTAGCAAGTGGATATTGCAATTCATATCATTATGTTTATCATAAAGTTTGTTTAGATTCTATAGGACCATTTGATCATGAGAACATATTTTTTAGATTTTTTTAATTCTATTTAAAAAACTAATATTTAGTTATACAAAATTTTAAATTATATTTAAGATTTGAAAATAGACAAATTTTATTTTCACTCTAACTATATTTTTCATTCTTAAAATTTCTTTTAAAAATAATTTTATTAAAATTAGATTTCATGTTTAAATATTATAAATTGTTTTGTCTTTTTCTCTCTGCTATACCTGATGTTTTAGTTTATTACTGGTGGCACTGCGCACAATGGAGTGCGTGATGATTGGTGATTATTTTATTTTACTTTTTCTTTATATAAAATAATTAAAAAGAAAATATTTAAAAGTTTAAAAAAATAACCTAGCTTAAAACATAAGATAATTATAACTCCAATATTAATTCTAGTTAAGATTTGTTATGGTTTCATCAAAATGCTACATACAAACAAAAATTTTATAATTAAATAATATAATTTTTAACTATTTGTTGGAGATTTAGGCTCGAGAAACTCATATTCGATATTTATATTAAATTATATTAATTTTAATTTTTTTTAATATATATGGGGTTCTTTTTTCTGAAAGTGATTGTACATACTGTCATGGTTCTTGTTGTGATAGCAATGGTGCATTCAACTATTCCTTTTCTAGATTTTTTAAAAAAAAATTCAATTTATTCTATTTGAATATGGTTAATTAATTTGTACTTTTAAAAAGTTTCATTTTTATGGTTATTTATTTTGAAATAATTTTAAATATGTAATATTTATTTATTTATTTGAAGTTATACATGATTAAAGTTCAAATAAAATGATAAAATTAAAGTTCAGATAAAAATAATTGATTTTAGTTTTTCATTTTACTCAAAAGTCTCCATCAATTACATTTATATTAGTTTTCTTTTGTTTGGTTTCATAAAAATCTTGTACTTTTTAAAAATAAATAAATAAATTTACTCATTTTCTTTTTAATAATATCAACTAAGTCATTTAGTCTGATATTGACATCAAATAAATATATTAAACTATTACTTCAGAATATTCCCATATGAATCAGAATAAAAAGTTGGTCATAAAATGAAAGGAACATTATGGTGGTTAGAATATCTCCATATAAATATTCAGACAGTCAAATAAGTCACAATTAGGGTATAAATAATTATAATATTGCAAATTTGAAATTAATCACAAAAGGACACTTTTGACCAATTGAATAATTTTTGTATATACTAAATTTTTCTATCTAAATTATTAAGTGTATAATTGAACTTTCATAAATATTTTGTTAAAACACATAATATTTATCAGTTATTACATTTGCTTATCTGAATTATCACTATAGTAATAATAGTTCAGTCACATACTTGATAGTTTAAATAACATCGAGATAATTTAAATCAGTACTTTAAAAGGTAGCTGTATAAGACAAAACGCTTTTATGCGGTCTGAAGCGATACGTTAGTGCTATGGATCTACTAGACGTATATCTCATATATCTTAATTTTATAATTTTAATACTAAGAAAATAAGTAAAAGTAAGACTTTAAATAATTCTGTAAATAAATTTAAATAAATGGCCAGTAATAAATTTAAATTAATAATACTGTAATTATTATTTGAGAAAGATAAAAAATACAAAAAATAAATCACAATTGAGATAATTATTAAAATAATATTTATATATTTCAAATGAGAAAGGGATTGAAAGAGCAGGAGTAATGACAAAAATTAAATAAAGTTGTCTAAGAAACACAGTGCATGAAAGCACGATTATCTCAAAGTTATTAGAGTTACTTTATTTTTTATATATTTCAGAAATTATTGCACAACCTGAAAAATATAATAGCATAAAATATAAATATCATTACATTGATAATTAAAAAATATATGATTATAGCAAAAATATTTAATAAATAATAAAAATTAAAATTAACACCCAGAGTACGTTTTTACATACGAGACTTATGTTTTTATGTCCCAGATTTATGCAGCAAATTGTAGGACTTACGTCCCATGAATCTGCGCCTTCAACTTACGCCCAAAGCATTTTTAGTATGCCTTACTTTGAAACTCATCCTGAAAATATTTTTCAACATACTGATTTAAACATATTTTTTGTTTTTTATTTAAAAATTAAACCATTCCTAAGGTTGAGTCTATTCTAGGAGCATTTGCCTCCTCTCGATTCTGAGCTTATTGCAAATAAGATGCAATAGATTTGAAATAGCATTCGCAGTCTGAAAAAAAGAAAGGAGACTCTCCTCCAGAAATGAAAGAAACTAATTACGCAAAATGTCCATATTTATTTTAATTGAAGTTATGAATTTTCCTAAATTAAAGTTTGTTTTAATTTATTAGTAATGTGCAAATTTTGAGGAAAGGCAATTATGTTTCTTTCATATCACATCATTGGAAAGAAAATTGGCACAAAAATAATGAAAATCCTCATAAGGCCAAAACTTCTAAATTTCATGCCTCATAGGCTTTTAGGCACGTTTCCCAAGGAATAATATTTCTAGATCAAGTCATAATTCAACAAGGTTTTCCTAGGTAGACAAATTAATTTTGTTTGTCATATTTTTTATTCATATAGGTTTTTTAAAAAATAATTTAAATAAGTTATTCTTGCTTGTGGCTTGATCTAGAGTTGTTACCTTTTTTTTTTACTATCACATTAATAGTAAAATTAAAAGAAAAAAGAATTAATTTCTCAATTATTTTTTAAAAATTATAATTATTTTTAATAAATGCAACAATTAAAATAGAATAAAAAATGCATTATTGATTTAGATCGACGGAAATCTTGAATTATATCCACTTGCTAAAAGATAAAGAGAAAATTCTGTTTGCCTTTTTCACTTTTTTCTCAGTCTCTTTACTCTTTTTCTTGATTCTTCCAACCAAAATAATTATGTAAAATTATAATTTTTTTTTAGTTTCAAAAAATGTTAAAATGCATTTTCATGATAATACTTTTATGTATAATAATTTTTTTTGTATCTATTAATTATTTTGGTAGATTTTGACTTTTTTCTATGAAAAAAATATTTTTGTGACTGATGATAATTGTGTGGATCAAAATAAGTTGAATCCCCCTTTAATGGCCTTATAAGTGCAATAGTAATTATGTAAATTTAAACTAATTAGATTAATATATGAATTTCGTGATTAAAAGAAATTAGGGTGGGCAATAAATAAAGATGGTATGGTGTGTCCATCTCTGTAGTGTGGTCCAAAGTAGATGCCTTGTGACACAAAAATATAATTGCAAATAAATATGAGTGTTTTTTTTTATAACAACTATTTGATCACATGAATAATGCACTTGGCTTTTACTCCTATATATATATATATATATACACACACACAACACAAATATATAAATAAAAATATTTTATTTGTTTAATATAAAATTTATGAAAATATTAATGATTATTTTCAAGAGCGACGATTCAGATCAACAACACATAAATCACTATATAAAAGAAATCTTAGTGTTGCTTCGAGACTCTATTCACCACCCAAATGCATCAGAAAGAACATGTGATACTACTCTTGAATGGTCAAACATGATGTAATGATAAATATTTTATTATATTGATACAAAATGTCTTTATTAGTTCAGAAATATTTTGTTCTTAATGTGAAAATTTTCGATCCAAATTTAAATTAATTAGATAAATTACATACCAAAAAAAGGATTGTTGAGAATAAGGAATCTAATTCTCTGCCTTTCCATGAGCATCCTTTGAGATTTTAGTTCTCTTTACTTCTCTGCGTTCCTTTTTCACTAGTCATTATTATATGTTTTGAGATTTTTTTCTCTTTTTTTTGGAGTGGAGGTTGCGTATGGTGTTGTTATTGTCCTTCATTTATTTTGTACTTCTACTGTCTTTATAAATTTCTATTTTTGTCCACTATAATGATTTCATATCTGATGAAAATTAGGTCTTGGGCCTAACTCACACCCCAAAAGCTAGCTCAAAGGGGGAGGATTGCCTAAGCCCCCTCACGCCCAGTGCGTGGACACCAATGTGGGACTTTTCGTCTCAACACCCCCCCCTCACGCCCAGTGCTTAGCATCTGGTGCGTGGACAATTTTTTCAACACCCCCCTCACGCCCAGTGCTTAGCATCTGGTGCGTGGACCCAGCATTGGGTGAGACGGGCCCTGCACTGATACCATGATGAAAATTAGGTCTTGGGCCTAACTCACACCCCAAAAGCTATAAGGAGTCCACCTATCTCATTAACCACCAATGTGGGACTTTTCGTCTCAACAATATCTAGTATTTTTCACTTTTGAGGTGATAATTATTTCATGTCTTTATTCAAAAACAATCTCTCTATCTCTTTTGAAGTAGTGGTAAAGTCTGCATACATTTCACTCCTCCCAGACCTCACTTTGAGATTTCACTAAGTATATCATTGTTGTTGCTGCTGCTTTTTATTCTCTCTTTTCCAATTTTGATAATTATGGAAAAGCAAGGAAAATGATAAATTCACAAACCTTTTAATTGTCAATTAATAATAATTTTAAAAACTCTTTTTATTAACGATTGCTCTAAAACAAGCAAAAACAATTTAATTTTGCTCCAAAATTATCATATTTTGAATAGTTCTAGAGCAAAATTGAACTATTTGCCCTTATTTTGGAGAACTTGTTAACGAGAAGGCTATTTTAAAATTATTTTATTAGTTGACGAGTATTTTTAAATTAATAATTAATAATATAACAATAAAAGTATTTTTTAACCAAATATGTAACAAAAGGTAAAACAAATTCCTTTTAATTAATTCAAAGTTATATTTGACTCTTTTTTCATATACGTAACTTGTACTCTACCTCTACCTTGGGATCAAAAATGTACGTACATCTTAATTTATTACATATTTTTCAGTCAAAAGGTAGGCATGATTATCTTATGGATAGTTAGGTTACGTAATAATGATGGATATTTCATTCGTTCTAATTTATATAATATATTATTTGATTGTTCATATGATTTAAGAAAAAATATTATTTCCTCCATTCAATTTTATGTGACTCATATTGACTTGACATAAGAATTAGAAAGTAGTAAATGATAAAATAATTTTATCAAATTACCCTTTGAATATAATAAATATTATAAATTAAAAAATGTAATAGAAAAATGACTATAATTAATGATAAGGGTAAATTAGAAACTAAGTGTAAAATTATCTCGTGATTTCATAAAGTGGACAAGTATTGTTGGACATCTCAAAATAGTATAGAGGATAAGTATTTCTTTCGTCCCAATTTATGTGGCACCCTTTAATTTAGTACGGTATTTAAGAAAAAAATGAAGACTTTTGAAGCTTATAGTTTAAAATCATTCTTAGATATCTGTGTGACTGAAAATCATTTCACTAAGAGTAAAAGAAATTTTTTAAGTTAAATTGTTTTCAATTAGATTAAGTGACATTCTTTTTGGAACAAACCAAAAAGAAAAAAATGTCACATAAAATGGAACAGAGATAATAATTTATAATTCAAAACGAATCTTGAATATTCACTAAGGGTAAAAAAGAATTTTAAAGTTAAATTATTTTCAATTAGAGTAAGATGACATTCTTTTTCAGACGAACAAAAAAGAAAAAAGTGCCACATAAAATAGAACAAAAATAATAATTTATAATTCAAAACGAATCTTGAATATTCGCGTTACTATTAATCATCTAATTAATAATTATGTTTAAGATATATAAAATTTAAATGAGACAAATAAAAATAAACGGAGAAAAGTGATGTTCATGCATCTTAATATTTCACGAGATACCGTCCAACCAATTTGACATTGAATGACAAACCTCAACAATAGCTGTACTATATCTTACATCACTTATATGCAAGTTCCAAGGAAAACAATTTTCATCTCAAATTATCATTTGACCTCAGAGCGAAAAAACTTTGAGTAGCATAATTGATTGATTATTTAAATTTTTATTTTATAGATAAAATTTAATTTTTGATCTCGTAATACCTTCTCATCCCTTATTCTCTCTATGTATAATAATACGAAAAAGAGTCTAAAATATCTTTGAATTATTAAAAATTATACAAATTCACCTATTGAATCTAAAATACTTTTGTCGTACATCTTTGGATCAAAAAATGTCATTCATTCATATTTTTGGCTCATTTATCTCCTTGAAACAAACAATACTCTTTTTTTGTTTTTTCAAATATTCATTTTCTTATGAAATATGTAAACCCCCATCCTTAATTCTTTTTTTACAAAAAGAAAAAGAACTTATAATTTTTTTAGTTTTTAAAATTTGTTTTGGGTTATAAAGAAAGATATTATTTTGATTTGAACAAAATACGTAAAAAATCTAATTAAAAAAAAAACTAGTAATTTTACTGTAATTTTTTCCTTCTAAATTTTTAAAGCCACGAAGAAGATATATCTTTTGGATTTAATAAATTATGGGGAAAAATCTTCAAACGAAAAACTCGTGAAAAATCTAAAGTTACAAGAATACATATTGTAATTTACTTAAAAAAATCTGAAGATGTATTTTATTTAGACAAAATAATTAACCTTTAAAGATAAAATCGATTTATTAAAATTGATTTATCTTTCTTTAATTTTGTTATTTAATCAAATTTGAATACTCTACGCTATTCTTTATTATAACATTAAAATAAAAACTTACTCTTTGAATAAATTAAAAATTTCCTTTTTCATTTATTTTATATATTTTTAAAAGGTTTTTTTTTAGAAAGCTAAATAGATTAATTATTTTAATAAATCACTTTGATCACTTCTTTAAAAAATTACCTTAATCCTTAAAGAGATATATTATTTCGATTTCAATAAATTATGAAAAGAAATCTAATACAGATGAAGATCCATTTTATTCCCTAAGAAAATGAAAAGAGAGTTGGTAGTTTTAAGGGTATAAGTAAACAATTATAATATATTTATATTGAATGTATGATGCACTTTTAATACAAGTGGTTCTCTAAGAAATGAAAAGAAAGTTGTTAGTTTTAAGAGTATAAGTGAGTCAAAAAGCTTAAACAGTTATAATATATTTATATTGAATGTATGATTTAATACAAGTGTATATTAATCATACTATTGTTATATATTACTATAAATGATAACTATTTTCTTAATCTAGTATATCTATATAAGTTTCCCTAAAAAATTTGAACCCGAAAGTGCATGAGCAAGACATTTTAGGCCCAATAAGTGGATGAAGAACACTGTTGTATCATTTTCAATAGTTCAACGGCATTTTTAGTCATTTTTCAATAACAATAAAATAAATTAAAAAGTCAACTTATACCTTCCGCGCCCGACCCCCCCCCCCCCCACCCACCCAAAAATTAATCTTTTGTTGCTGCTTCCTTGGCTCATAGAGTCAGAGACCTCTTGGCCCTTCAGTTCAAACTCTTTGCTATGAAGTAGGGTCAGAAAACACACATGGATTTGTCTGACCTCTCAGGAAAAAGAAATGTAAAAGCCAAACATAATCTATTGATCAATCATGTTTTTGCCCCAAATTTTAAGCCAAGGCAATACAGTTCCCAGATTTTTTTTTTCCCAAATGTAAAAAGTAAATGAAGGGGTGTATTAATTCCAGATCTTATGCAAAGTTCCATGGAATATGAACACTTACCGCATCTGAACGGACGTGGAAAAATCAACTCCTTTCTACAAATTTGTTGAACTCCTCGAGCAAGATCATCCTTGCATCGCGTTTAATCAGATACTACATACACCTTCTTCAATTGGTATATTGTGCTATTACCAAGAATAAAACTCTTCCTTTTGCCCAAAGTCGAGAACTATATACAATGCCTCGTGCATTTGGGCGAATTTTCCATATGGTTGCTGCACATTTTCATCCTACATTCACTAAGATTCAAGTACAACTCCATGCTCTAAGAGCTCAGACAAAACACTCCTCATTTTATCCACTGACACAGGTTTTAAAATAACTCCGTCCATACCAACTCTCATGCAGTTTTCCTTAGTAACTCTGTCTGTGTTCCCCGTCAGAGCCACAATAAGTGGCCTGCTGTGACGTTTCCCAAACCTTTCATGTATCACTACAGCGACTTCATAACAGTCTATACCTGGCGTGCTAACATCCATGAATACGACCTTGTGTTCCTGTGTAACCACTCTCAAGCACTCATCACGTGAGCCAACAGCTGTTACATCGCATCCAAGGTGTGTAAGCAGACCCTTGGTTACCGTTCTGCTAACCCTGCATGGAGGAGTATCAAAACAGAAATAATAACAACAACAACAACGGTAATAATAAGGTAGGAAAAATAAAAAAGAAACACAAAGCAACAATCATAGAGAGTCATAGGAGCACCAATTGTACATAGTTTTTCCCGACAATAAAACAACTGCCTTAATTTTATAACTACCTTGGGTTAAAGACATAAACAGCGGTCATCACAGAGAAAAGTGAGTGGGGGGAGGGGGGAAGGGGTGGAGAGGATAAAAGAATAAGAATAAAGGGAATATTTGAATTCAATGCATGTATACCAAAGACTTGTACGAAGACATTGACAAAACCACTTTGTCCTCCTAAAAAACAGACACACATATTCCTCCATCTTCTTAAGCCTTGATAGAGCAGTATAGCCTTTCATTGGATTTTGAAGTACTACTTGCCAGTTGGTCATTTCTCCTTCCCTTATCCTGATCCTGCTACTGTAAATCTTAATTTTTTCCACCACCTATCCTCTTCGCTAGAAAAAGGCATGTACTATTAAGTATATGTCACTAGCACAACCACATATAGTTGGTAAGTTTCTAACTTCATTACTCATATGTAGACTAAGCAGAAGCCTTGGGCTTCTTCAAAAAGTGACATGCATGATTACCTCTTATTAAGTGTTTACATGTTCAGTCTCATGTAAGATTGCCCCAATACATATAAGGTGAGAAACTCATGAACTAGATGAATCATTAAACAGCATGCCAAGACAAGAACTGTGGATAAAGGAGTCCAGATGGTACTTACCCATTATCATCCATAACCAAAACCTTTAATCCTTGAAAGGTCATCTGCATGTGATTTGCTGGCAATTTGGCCACAAAGGGGAGCTTAGATTCATTTGCACGTCCAGGAATGCCAAGTTTAATGATAAATATAGCAGTAGACCCCTTGCCAAGACCTTCACTTTCAATCCAAATATGTCCTTCCATAAGATTCACAAACCTGTTTTCGGGCCCATTAGAAGATGTGTCGATACTAAATACAGTAAGAGAATAGAAATCGAATTTGAAGCAGTTACCAAGTTCACATAGCAAAATGAAAATCAGTCAGAAAAGAACACCTTGAAACTGGGGTACCCCATACCTCTTACAAATTGCAAGGCCAAGCCCAGTGCCACCAGAATTTGTAGTTGCTAGTGCTTGGCTTTGTGTAAACTTGCTAAACAGGTTGGGAATATCCTGCGGTGTAATTCCTATCCCTGTATCTTTTATCTAAACTACAGAAAGTATTAGTTAGAATAATAAAAACATCAAGAGCAAAACATTTGACAGTTTTAAGTCTGAAATGTCAAATTTGTAACTATCCTTTACCTATCACAGAAAGTATATCAAGCTTGGATAAATTATACCTGTACCCGTAAATAGAAGTGATTTTCACTAGTCACAGCAAAAAACTCGGGGGCTCTAGGATCTCTTAAAGAGTCTGATTTTGCAACAAAAGCAGAGATTGACACACTGCCTTCCTTTGAGAATTTTACAGCATTGCCAACAACATTTAAGAGGATTTGCATTAACCGTTTTTCATCCCCAATTACATATTCTGGCAAATCTGACGACAAACTAAGTGTGACGAGCAGCTTTTTCACAGATGCAATAGGCTTGATTAAGCTAAGGACCTACAGCAATAAGCAGACACTTCAATCAGTCAGTAGGTCCAGCGGAAACATGGTGAACTGCAAAATATCAGTAACGACGCTGTTTTTCCTGACAGGTAATCTAGAATTTGCAAGTAGAAAAGAAAAGAGGTGGGTGATGGACGGCACCTCTCTAAACAGAGCATGGAGATTAAAAGTTTCAATATCAAGTTGAAGACTTCCATCCTCTAGCCTTGAAAGATCCAAGACATCATTGATGAGTGTCGCTAGAAGGTTGCTGCTTTTGAGGATTGTTTCAACCATCAGACGTTGCTCCGGAGTTAGATCAGTTTCTTGTAATAAGGAAGAAAGTGCAATTATAGCATGCATGGGAGTTCTCATTTCATGATTCATAACAGCCAAGAAATCATTACGTGCACGAACAGCCATTTCTGCTTCTCTTCTTGCCAGATCAAGAGCCACATTCTGCTCCATAAGAAGATCCCTAGCCCTCATTGATTCTTCTAAAATAGCAGCATGTGAGAGAGCAACAGCAACCTGAGATGATGAGGCGTAGATTAAATCACACTGGGTACTCAAGGATAGCTCGTATTACATCAAAGGAACATATAAACACCTAAAACTAGTTGCAACCAGATACTGACAACTAGCATAGAGTATTTCCCTATACCTCTAGAAGTAGAACATCCAAAATTAGGAGAAAGGAGGCGGTTTCCAGTTTTTAGAGTTTTCTTCAAGAAAGAAAAGAATTGCCTTAGCCAGGGCAAGGGATGGGGAGAGGGAGCTGACATGGATGTCTTCTCTTCAGTTGTTCCTTTCTTTTATTAATTGTCAATTTTTCCCATAAAGAAAGCATAATAGCTGGTGGCATGTCTGAACAAATGACGATTACTATAGGTTAACAGCAAGCCTAAATATAGTTGAATTATGATGAATTTCTTTGAAATCCAATTTATAGATCAGAGTTGGAGTGTTTAGATACAGATGTTTCATATCGAAGACCCCAACTTATTTGAGATTGATACATAGTTGATTGAGTTGTATTTTCCATCGATAACCAGAAGAAATCCAGGAATTAGAGTGAAACGTAATGCCTTAATTATGCAGAAAAAGTGAAAATTCTTGAATACTGCAATACAAACAGCAAAAAGCAGTAGACATGGATACTTCGCCATAACTGATAATATATCATGATTGTTGAACAAGTCAAACAAAGACTAGGTGTGCCACTTGCTAGTGAGCTAATTATATTCATCAGAGACGGAATGCGAAGTTGGGCTTTCTAAAGATTCTGATGGAGAAGTAAGATGCCAGATATGTAAATTTTTTAAACGGCTTCGATGAAGAATCATTTTTGTAGCGCTCAGTAGTATCTACCTTTACATACTCAAATACATAATCTCAAATGTAATTTTCACTTCATATGATAAAAGTACAAGAAGTTCTATGTGTCACGAAGGAATATTTTTAAGTAATTCATAAAGGTTGTTCTTAATATTTCTATATACCAACGATCCTACTATCCTTGCTCTCTAACTAGGGGATTGTTGGAATAGAAATGGGTAAATACAATCCTGCTTAGAATAGGAATAGGAATAATAATAGTATATAGAATCCTACTTGGAAAAGGATTGTGTTATAGCATCCTAGTTGTAAAAGGAGTCTAATATAGTATCTATATAAAGGAGCTTCTACGGTTCCGGGTGGAAAATCAAAGAGCTGCTACGGTTGGTAGAAAATCAAAAAATCAAAGAGCTTCTACGGTTCCTGGAAAATCAAAGAAAGAGCTTTCGCTGGCCGGCAGTTATGACCCAACTGCCCATAGATGTTGTCCATTAAGAAAAGTAGGGTCAATGATATATCTATGATTCTCATATTTAAGGGAAGAAAACCCAATCAAACAGGTCATTGCGCATCAATTTTCAGTGACTTTCTAGGGTTGTTTCGTGTCAACCCCACACCATGTTGACATACAAGGAGTTAAGGTCGTATCAAAAAAAATCTACGATGATAGCACTCTTCCACAACCCAGCCTAACTATTCACTCACCAAAAAGCAATCAGCAGATGAAAGATGTAAAAAAGATCATCATAATTCAGCTTTTGATTTATCTTTGAAAAATTTATAACAATAACAACAATTCAACAGTGCAATTCCAATGTATAATACCAATAATCTAACAACAAACACGCCATGCAATTCTGCTTTCAGATTCTCAGACAAAGGATTCCCAGTTTTTTGTAATTGCATTTTCTCCATATCTAATTTTACACCCAAAACTCAGTATGCCAACATGGTTGTGTTCAATCAATAATTATATAAAGGAGAAACTCTAAAACATTATATTAAGGAATTTCCAATTAGAAAAAAAAATCAAACCTGATCAGCTACCACTTCAACAAGCTCCAGCTCATGAACATGCCATTGTCTTGCACTGTCTGAAGGAAGCATCAGAACCATTAAAGCATAGCGCTTTGTTGAAAGTTCAGGCCAATCATTAATCTGAAAGTTTGACAGATGCAGAAGTGGAACCCTGACAGCAACCACCTCACCAGGCATGTATTTCCCAGTAGGTCGAAGTCTTGCGACAGGTGAATTTGGTGATATTTTCACGGCACGGTTTGTACCGAAAACTTGATTGATAACAGGAAGTTGAATGGGTACAGTTAATCCAACTGGATTTTGGTGACGTAGAGTGTAAGAAAGTTGAAGCTCTAGTCCAGTACGTGTTGGCATCCATAATGCACACTCTTCCAATGACAACGTTCTTCCTAGCTCAACAAGTGTAGTCTTTAAAATAGTATGTCTATCAAGAGTGCTTCGGATTTCATGTGTTAGCATTCTAACATGCCTACCTGTCTCCTCTTGAGTCCGAATAATACCCATTTCCCAGTCAAGCTGTGCAGCTTTCTTTTTCAAGAACAATTCCCTAGTTTTGACACTTAATAAATCAGGAATGATGTGGACAAGCATGAGAGCAGTTATACATGACACTAGCGCAGTCAAAACTTTTGCTGTAGTCATTACTATTGCCACATTCCTTGTATGCATATTAAATGTCCATAAATTGATAAGATGTGTTGCTCCACAAAGAACTATGAAAGCACCGAACTGCACAAGAACCCATCTATATGGAAAAACAGCAGACTTCTTAACGAAGTATATCAACTCCACTGGAATGGAGAAATAAGCAAGTGCTATGAAAAAATCAGAAATGTACTGATACTTCATAAGCAAGTCATCAGCAGGCAACTGCGGGTCAATGATGCAGTTACATGACTCTACAATGGAAGATAACTGCAACATAAGTTAAAGTTAGCAAATAAGGTCATGAATGAGAAAGGAATATGCCTCAGAAGAATAACAAGGTGAACAAGAGTTAAAACAACCTGAATATAGCTAATTGCAGCATACATTATGACATATGTTTTTGAAAAAGGAATTATACTCAAGAAGAACAACAAGGTGAAGACGAAGCTAAAACTGAAATATAACAGCCAACTTATTGTAAGGTCATAGTTCCCTTAGCACCAAAAGAAAACCAAATTGTGACTTTCATCTCTATGTTAAGTACTTAATGTAAGTCACAACTTTGCTGATTTAATATGTTTAGAACTAAAAGCAAAAAGTGTAGGATGATATCGTAGGTCTAAATGTTTCTGATGCCTTTCCCCAACTCTTTTTAGACAAATGCACATTCTTTTTTTCCTTTCTGTTTTTTTTTTTAAAATATTAAATTACTGTAGTCAAGAATCCTTTAAAAGACACTCTCCTTGAACTATCTCGTCAGAAATGATATGATTGTGTTCAAACATGATATAGTTCAAAGAGAGAATTGCAGATGCTACCCACAAATATAAGAAACTACGGGTCGTCACTAGTATCTTTGAAAAATGCTGCATCAAATACTCTGCATGGTTTGTTTTGAATTTTAAGGGATATAAAAAGAAAAAGAATAGTGTGGCAATTAGTTGTTGAGGTTGAAAGAACAGTTATTTCCCATAGCTGTTGCAAGTGTAGGCCGTGCATGGATTAATTGGATAGCTGACATCACTTCACCTTTTGGCAATTCCAGATCTATGGCGTCACTTGCATCTAAGTATATACATCTTAATTTCTGTCACATGATGCATATCATTTCCTCCCTCCATCCCAATTTATGTGACACTCTTTCATTTAATATCAAGCCCAAAAAGAACAAAACTTTTCTATATTTGGTAACAATTTAACTTTAAACTTCACATTTTACCCATAATAATGGTTTACTTTGGAACAAAAGTTTCAAAAGTCTTTCTTTTCACTCTTAAGTGTCAAGCATAGTCAAACACCTTCACATAGATTGGACAGAGGGGTAGTATAGTTCCTCCCTTCTTCCTCTCTCAGTTTCCGTCCTTTCAGCTTCTTGCAGGAGTGGAGCGATTGTTGATATTGTAGACATCCTTGTTTCCTCGATGTCAATTATTGGGTAAACAACACTCAATTGATGGAGTTACCTCATAGTCCCTTTCTCTTGTATCGTCTCCCTTTTGATTCATTGTACTGAGAGCTTTACACAAATTTCGCCAATTAAATGAACTTTTCATTTTGCTCTCTTTGGAGTGCAAGTTTAGTTTATTGCAGTCAATATCAAAGCTCCTTTCTGAGCCCATCATTGATCATAGAAGAGAGAATATGATCACACTAGCCTGTCTAGTATATAAAGAGAGTGTTACTCCATAATGATCAAAGTCCAAGCATGAAAGATGGTTTACAATGTTGGTTATCCAGTTACAGATGCAACTTCATGGGCTTTCAATTTAGCATTCCTCTAAAGTAGAAAAGGCTTGTAATCCAAAATTATTTATCATTATCTTTTTGTTGAAAAAGATTTGCAACCTTTCTTTATTCCAAAAAACGAAAAGAGATTTGCAATCTTTCTTTATGGTGAAAGAAATCATGAGCTAATTTGATTTTGATGTTGAACTTTTCAAGAAAATATTCTTGTTGGTAGATTCACTATTTTCATAAACTTATATAAGAACTATCGCTATTAATATTTCTATAATGTGATGCACAATATGTTTCGCTTTAAACAAAAACCTAATTGAGGTTCAAATATAATATTCTTTTATTTAATGATTATGGTGTGCGGGGGCGCCAGCTTTCGCACACCACGACCAATTACAGTGAATACCTACCATCAGCAATAAGTACCAAGGAACTCTGTGTTTCTGTACACCAAGGGTAGGACAGATGGGAAGAATCACCTAGGGTTTTTTGTCTCCCCTGGGATTCTTTTGTGTATAACAATGTATTTAAAGTTTTAATTTAATAATATTAATAGTATTTTAATATGATGTGCAATACAAGATTTAGGAATATTATGAGTGTTGAAAACTAGTAAGATATGCATAATACTCGCTCATGGATTAATTGCACTGCTGAGATTCTCCTTTTACAATCACTGCCCTAAGGTGAGGCCACTTTTTACAATATCTATAAATAACATGGTTACTAACTCTTAGAAGGATCAATGCCCATCATTTGGTAAAATTCCTCTGCTATTCCTCTTTTTGATTATCTCTCCCTTTCACTTCCTTCTCCTTCTCACAAAGGTAATTCGTAGACCATCAAAACTGATACGCCTTAATTACATTTCTCTTGAATCATTTCCCTTTCAATTCATTGTTATCTGAATTTATACATTAATTCCACTGACTGAACAAACTTGCACTTCTGCCTTAATAGTTGATAGAATGCAATTTGAGTACATTTACATATTAATCATTCTAAAGAATAGCTCCAAATCCCACCAGACTCCACTCTCCAACTAACAACCTTGCTCCACGAAAATTTTAACTATCAAATTTGCTAAAATACTGATATTAACTGACTGAACATTTCAACTACTACTTCCGTTTCAAAAGTAATGACCTACTTTTCTTTTTAGTCTGTTTCAAAAAGAATGACCTCTTTCCTTTTTTGGTAACACTTTGATTTCAACTTTTCAGATGACATGTTTAAAGCCACAAAATCGAAGGACATTTTGGTACATTAGACATAACTTTAATTTACGACCACAAAATTGAAAGTCTTCTTTATTTTCTTAAACTCCATGCCAAGTCAAATTAGACCACTCTTTTTGAAACGGATGGAATTGTTTTAGAGTACTCTAGAATCAAGACTTGATCTGAGAGTATTGTTATTATCACTCTCCTAATGTCATCTTCTTTAGTTTTAGTGTTATTTGTTGTTTCTTTTGCTTCAGTTATCATACATTGGTTGTTGCCAATTGTTCTTTTCTTATATGTATTTAGCATGGCTTCTTCGTTTGTATTTGTTTTAGTTGGCTGTTTGGATTCTGCTTTACTTGTGCTGAAGAGACAACTTCTCTACCTTCTCAAAGGTAGGGGCATACACTCTACCCTAGAATTACACAGGATATGTAATTGTTGTAGACTAATGGATTTTGTTAAACACTGAAATCGGTCTTTTTGGGATAAACAAAAGAACATGCAAAATGAGTTGAACTTCACATTCATCCTATTGAAAGCAGGAAGTAAAGATCAGTTTTTTCTCTTGGTGTATTACTACTGAATTAGGTGTCACACTGTTGAAAAGTGGTTACAAGTTTGTTAAATAAATCACGTGACTATCATGTGAGTCAGTTAGAGAGTAGGGTCAGTGAAACATCTATATAGAGTTGTATGGAACTCATCAGATTAGATGTATGAAAAATGTGATACTCCTTTAGTGGAGAAAGTACATGTAGCCCCTCAATCCTCTCAATAAATTGGTTCAATTTTTTTGTTCTTCTAGTTTGCAAGTGTAAGAGTTCACATAGAGTTAAGAGATTTAACATGGTATCAGAGCCGGTTTTGTAGCTAAAGGGTATAATCAAAGGGAGGCCTGGACTGTCATGAGACCTTCTCTCCAGTTGCTAAAATCGTGACAAGTCAGGACAGTTATTAGTTTAGTTGCCTCTTATGGCTGGGAGATGTAGCAAATGGACGTGAGTAATGTCTTCCTCCAGGGAGATCTACATGAGGAAGTTTTTATGGAGTTGCCTTGTGGTTTTCACAGACAGTCCCTACATGGTTTGAAACAGGTATCAAGACAGTGGAAAATCAAATTTACTGATGCCTTTTTGCAGGCAGGCTATTGTCAAAGTGCTCATGATCATTCACAATACTAGGAAAGGGGGGATGATATGGTTGTGCTCCTGGTGTATGTTGATGATCTGTTGATTACTTGCACAAATTCTGAGATGATTGATGAAGCTAAGTTCACTCTACATCGACATTTTAAGATAAAAGACTTGGGTAAACTGAGATACTTGTTGGGCATAGAAGTGATGCAGTCAAAGGATGGTACATTACTGAATCAAACGAAGTATGCACTTCAACTTATTGCAGACACTGGTCTCAGTTGTGCAAAACCAATTAGAACCCCTATTGAGTTTAATCATAAGTTCACTAGCTTGGACTTTGATCAGCACATGGGGATTACTTCTAATCCAGACTGGACGATGTTACAGCATAACAGCAACTGATTGGAAAGTTGCTTTATCTAATTATCACAAGGCCAGACATTTGTTTTGGAGTTCAAGTACTAAGCCACTATGTAACATCCCCGAAGTGTCAAATGACACTTTTGAAATGCTTTTCCTAAGGCATGCGAAAGATAACATTTGAAAGCGGAAGACTTTTATAAGTTAATATAGCGAGCTTAAGGTCTTTTGAAAGATAAGATAAACACTATCTAAGGCCATTATTCCTGACAAAAGAAATGGAGTAAGTGAGATAAGGGGTGACTGCATGAGTCTTATAATCTTTACAAGTATTTATATATATACGGAGCTTAAGGCATTAGTAATTACACAATTCAATATACAAGAAAGTTCAATTCAGCAGTATACTGCTACTCACTTTCTTTATTGAGAAAATGCTATGGCTATCAATGATCTTTATTTCAAGGAAAGTAGCACTAGAAAAGCAAATAGGGAGTACAATATGGAACTCCTTTATTTCTGTAAATAAACTTCCACAATGGAAGAGACTGTAACTATTATATTCTTTCTTAGTCTCTTCAGTCGCTGAGAGTGACAGCCTGCACAATGAGCCCTCGCTGTTCATTGGGATACAGCTCTTAAGATTGTGGGATACACTAAAAGGTCTCCTGGACTTGCGGGTTTCCTAAAAGAGAGGTATTGTTACAGAATGGACTGGCTATTGTGATTCAGACTTGGATTCATGCCCCAATACCAGGAGGTCAGTAACTGGGTATATGGTCAAGTTAGGAGAGTGTTTGATCTCATGGAAATCAAAGAAACAGCAAACTGTAAGTAGAAGCTCAGCTGATGCAGATATAGGAGTATGTCTAGAGTGGTCTCCGAATTCATATGGCTTATCGGCTTACTAAAAGAACTGAATGTGTTTATTTCAGTTCCCATTAAACTCTTCTCTAACAGTAAAACAGCAATTCAGATTCCTAGCAATACTATCTTCCATAAACGAAGCAAGCACATTGAAATAGATGGTCATTTCATCAGAGACAAGGTGAAATAAGGAATCATAGATCCTCAGTATTTGTGTTCTCCTATGCAGTTGGCTGACATACCGACTAAGGGGCTTGGAACAGGACAGCATAAATTTCTTCCATCCAAGCTTAGTGTGTCGGAAGTATGATCAGAGCACCATCACACTTTGAAGACATTATCATCACAGAAGCAAATAAACTCCACTTCCCTCTAAAACATTCGACAGATTGCAATTCGAGTTCGTTTACATATTTATCATTCATAAAATTCTTCCAAACCCCATGTAAAGATACGGAATCTAGGCCTAACTCAACCCCAAAAGCTATCTCACGAGGGAAGGATTGTCCAAATCGATATAAGAAGTCTAATTTCCCATCTCTTTTCCAATGAGAAACTTCTTAACACCCCACTCTCCAAGAACTAATAACCTTGGTCAGTGCAAAACTCAACCTTGGTAACTGACTGGAAATATGAATTACTCGGTTAAGGGTATTCCAAATTAATCAATGTCAGCTAGATAAACACCTAAATCAATCGTTCGTATAAACAAAATAGTCCAAAATTGAGCTGAAATTCAACATTAAGCCCAAAAAACAAAACCATAATGAACGATTCATCACGAACTTTGAATAAAAAAAACACTACTGTAATCCCCCAAAAAACACTCCAACTACACTATTTTTCAGCCATTAAAAGTCAAAGTAGTTAGGGTTTATGGAAACTTACAAGGCGATTCATCCGAAGAAGAGATCCCATCCTGGGAAGAAAAACTTGAGGCGAAAAAAGTGATGATGATCAAAAAGGGAAAGTGAAGTCTTGAAAAGGAAATGACCCAATTCGTAATTTCACGGGTCAAACAGTTGGGTTTTTTCAATGTCAAATGTGGAGTTGACTGAACTGGACTCCAATGGCAGACATAATTGAATTATCTTCATCTCAAACTCCGTCCCAATTTAGTCGTCATAATTTTTACTTTTCGAATCAAATTATATAAATTTTAATTAATATTTTTTAAAGAAACTTTTATATGTAGTTGCTCAAAATTATCTTAACTAAATTCCATTAGCTATAATTTAGATAATTACATTTCATAATTATAATTATAGCAGTATTTGTATAATTTACGCAGCATTTGTATACGTTTATGTTCGTATATATCATTATACAATTCATACACAATATTTATATAATTTGCAGTGTTTATATATTTTGCTATACAATTTGATCGCGCACAATATTTGTATAAATCGCGTGAATTATATGAAACTCAAACTGTAATTAGTTAGACGCTTGCCATGAGTCATAATTAATTCAAATTATAACTATATTAGTTAATTAACTAGTATAAGTTTACTTATCTGTGAATTTTTTTTCTTGTTTTTAATATCTAAATTTTATTTTAAAATATTAAATTAATTTATACCTTTAAAAATTAATCAAATTAATTTTTTAAAAATGTGAAGAAATATAACAACTAAAAATAGGATGGAAGGAGTATATTACCTTATTAAAGATTTAAGGACTTTCACGTGTAAGTGTTTCTTTTTCCTTTTTTTTCTGGATAAAAAAGAAGAAGAAATTACCTTGTAAATGGGGTATATCAAAAAGACATCTTTTTCTTTTTCTACTTTAACATTTTTATATATTTTCATTCTATTTATTAGATCAAAATAATTTTTAACATTATTTTTTAGTTTTAGAATACACATAGATGATAAAACTAACAATTGACTAGGTTATACTTCATTAAAAAAAATCACATAAAATTTGTAGGATTAAAGTTCTGTAGAGTGTTCTTTTATTAAAAGTAAGTCTTATTTGATTTTTAAAAAAAAAATTAATTTTGGAAAAATATTTTATTGTGTTATATTATTTTATTGTCTAAATTGTTAATTAATTTAAGTTTCCTATTGAGAGGGCAAATGTAACAATCCAATTTCTCACAGAATACTAGTGTATATTATATTTGGAGGATCTAAATTATAATTGAGAATTAAAGCAACAAAATAATAGTTGATACTGATGAAGAAATATTAAAATGACATCGGATAAAAAATAATTAGAAGGGGAGATGATATTAGACCATAAAAAATAGATTAAAAAAAAAGAAGAAGAAGATAAACTAAGGCAAAACTACACATAACATGCATAAAACTTTATTTCTAAGGGTCGAGAGGACTTTCATCATGTAGATAGGTATAAGTACCCTCCAAAACTATAATCAAAATTTCATAAACATACTTAAGCTTTAACTTGGTCCTATTACCCCCTGAACTTATTTTTTTCGTAATTTAATGCTCCTTCTTTGCCTACGTGGCATGGCGTCCGTGTGTGTATTACACACAAAAACTTAGCAGTGTGGTTAAGGATAAATAAGGTGCATTAAATTACGAAAAAATAGGTTTAGGGGAGATAATAGGATCAAGTTAAAGTTTAAGTGTGTCATTGGGATTTTGGTTATTGTCTAGAGGGGTAGCTGTGCATTTTAAATTATAATTTTTAATAACTCAAAATATTTATCTAAAGTTTGTTTATAAGAAAAATAACACACAAACTTAAAAATAATAATTATTTTATATCTCCAAATTTTATTATATAATCTGATCTATTAGTTTTACGGATATGTTCGAGCTAAAAAAATGTCAGTGTGTATTTTTAGATCAAAAAAATTAGCGGAGAAAATTTGAGAGTGATATGTTATGACCCACTACTTGACTTCGAGTAAGAAATTTCGATCTATTAGTTCATTTTTCGATCTATTAGTTCATTTTTCGATCTATTAGTTCATTTTCTTTCAAAACTTGATTAAAATACTTATATTGCATACATATATAACGAAATAAAAAATTGTACTCATTTTTTCAACCATGCAGTTGTGCAATATCTATGCAAAGTGTGTTCATGCAAGGAGGCCAAGTCTTTAATATATTTTTACACCAACTATATTCATTTAGATGGTTTTTTTTTTTTTATTATAGAGACCATTCAAAATATTAATTTGTTAACATTAATAACCAAAATTCCAAAGACACACTTAAACTTTTACTGATCTTGTTACCCCTGAATTTATGTTTTTCGTAATTTAATGCCCCTTCTTTGCCTACGTGGCATGTGAGGTCTGCGCATGTACTACACACAATATAATTTAGCTGATTAGGTGTATTAAATAGACAAATAAGGGATATTTAGTTATGAAAAAAATAAATTCAAAAAGATAATAGGACTAAGTTAAAATATAAGTGTGCCTCTGGAATTTTGGTTATAGGTTAAACGTACTTCTGCATTTTCTCTTATTTTTTAGTTTTAGAATACACATGGCGACATAGATGATAAAACTAGCAATTGACTAGGTTATACTTCATTAAAAAAAAAAAATTGTAAGATTAAAGTTCCCTTTCGAAAAGGCAAATGATCATTACTTATAATGATGAAAGAATAAATTATTCTATTATAGTTGATCACTTAATATTGTTATTATATAGAGTGTTCTTTTATTAAAAGTAAGTCTTATTTGATTTTTTAAAAAATTAATTTTTAAAAAATATTTTATGTGTTATATTATTTTATTGCCTAAATTGTTAATTAATTTAAGTTTCCTATTGAGAGGGCAAATGTAACAATCCAATTTAATTTCTCATATAATACTAGTGTATATTATATTTTAAGGATCTAAATTATAATTGAGAATTAAAGCAACAAAATAATAGTTGATACTAACGAAGACATCTTAGAATGATATTGGATAAAAAATAATTAGAAGGGGAGATGATATTAGACCATAAAAAAGAGACAAAAAAAGAAGAAGATAAACCTAGGCAAAACTACACAACACGCATAAAACTTTATTTCTAAAGGCCGAGAGAACTTCCATCATGTAGCTAGGTACAAATAGGCTTGTGAACGACAAGTACGCAAGCACGCGAGTTGTACCGATCAGCTTTGAGTTGTCGAGTAATGATTACTCTATCTCTTAAGAAAGGATGCAGGGGGCCTGTCTTATAATAAAAGAGTAATCTCTTCTCTGATGTGCGTTATATTATTGTATCATATTCCATCACAATTCTTTTAAATCAATCACTAATTGAGTTTGAAACACAAATAAATAGTTCCAACATTTACTCGTTCTAATAATCTCAACTAACTCAATCTCCTTCACAAATTCTAGCTTACATACTTTTATGAATCCAATGTGAATCACAACACATTAATTGTTAATTTATAAGGGCAAATGATTGCATAATTATTGTCTCTTTCTTGCCTCAATCAAATGGTAAGTCTAATCTCCTTTATGACTTTGACACACCACTAAATCAACAACCACAAACTCTCATACTCTTTCCTCCTCTTCTTTTTACAAATCTTTTGTTATAATATAATATTATTCGACCCTTTCTTAATCGTTATCGTTATTTTTTTATTACAATTAGATCGCTCTTTTTCTTTTTCAGAATCAACTTTCTCTCTCCTTGATCAAGCTTGGAAGTTTTCCCAACTTTCAAGAGACATGGAAGAAGTTGTGCTTTTAGATTATTGGCCTAGTCCTTTTGGAACAATGGCAAGAATTGCCCTTTTTGAGAAGGGAATCAACTTTATCCACAAGTTAGAGGATTTGTCCAATAAAAGTCCTTTGCTTTTAGAAATGAACCCGGTTCATCACAAAGTGCCGGTTCTTGTTCACAAGGGTAAATCTATTTGTGAATCACATATCATTATTCAATATATTGATGAGATTTGGAAGAACAATTTTACCTTATTGCCCAATGAACCTTACCAAAGAGCTAAAGCTAGGTTCTTGGTTGACTTCATCAATAAGAAGGTAAAGACTTTTAATTCTAGTTTTATTTTTATATAAATATCCCCTTCTTCATGTCATAAGTATATTTGTGTGGTTTATGTGTGTTTGGTTTTTGGATAGAGTTAATCCAAGTATTAGTTGTGTTAAGAGCTTCTTTATTTATGTACTTACTATGGTCTAATTTATGTGGTACAGTTAAAATCTCGACTTATTTTGTTATTTAGTGATGAACTTGATTAGTACTCCAAGTCGAACGCAGTCTGATCTGACAAAGTTGTCTCAATGTATGCTCTAGCTCCAATATTTTGCTCTTTTTTATCGTGACTTCGGATATATAAATTTTAAATTTTTTGAAATGAAATTTATACATTTGCAAACTAAGTATAAAAACATTATAAATTATAATAGTTACTCACTCTATTCCATATTAACTTAGTTTTTAGGCTTTTTTCATTATTTAAAATAGTTGAATTACTCAAAGTTCAAGATGGATACTTGAATTTTTTTTCATATTTTCCATTTCATTTGTTGAAGTTTATATTTTCTAGTAGATTGATTACACTATTTGCAAATACATATTTATGATTTCACAAAGGGTAATAATGAAAAGTATAGTTTAAATTGTGTCATTGAATATTTTTCTTAATATGTGTACTAACTCATAAATTAAGTTAATATAGAATAGAGAAAGTAGCATCTTAAAATATTTAAACGATATATAAAAAAATTTCAATCATATTTAACACCTAAGTATATCAACAAATATTACAGTAAAATTTTATTGGTAGTATCAATCTATTGTTGACTTCTAATATAATTCAAAATTGAATGATTGTTAATTAGAACTGTTATAGTGTGAATACTCATAAGGTAGGATTGACGTTTGTCTTCCTCCAAACAATACTTATAAGTTTTCCTAAAAATAGCAAAATAAAAACATGATTGATTTTCAAAGTTTCAACTATGCTACATAAATTGAGTTAGATGAATATGCAAATTAAATTATAACTTATACATATTTTAATTATTCAAAATAATATACTTGTTAATCGTAAAAATGACATGCAAATTAAATTATAACTTATACATATTTTAATTATTCAAAATAATATACTTGTTAATCGTAAAAATGACTTTTTTTAAAAAAATAAAAAATCAGTTTAAAACTTAATTAAGTTAAAAAAACCAATTTTACAGAAAAAAACAACAAAGTCGTCACTTAATTTTTTAAAGAAATTATGAAAACTCAAAATATTTTTAAGACTCTAATAGAAAAAGTCCTAAAATTTTAGAGAAATGGGTAAGGGTTCTTATTAATATTTTAAGAAGGTATTAGCATTTAAAATAGCCGCTAACACGCGGTTATTTGATGATTTGAAAATTATTTGACTAACTTTTGAAAAGATCACTGTTTAAAATAAAACTTAGAAAAAATTTAAGTAAACACTTTCACAAACATATTTTAAGTATTGAAAAATTTTAGAAATATATTCTTCGAATTAAAAAAATCACATTTTTTTTTTACCAACACAAATGGTTTGACTTTGGGGAAAATACAAAAAATAACATTAATATAAAAGGGATAGAAATTAATTTTTTGGACTTAGCAGGCTCAAAATAAATATCAAACTACTTGGGCCTGCTTTAGCCCATTTCCGAGCCCACTTCTGCTGCAATTGTGGCCTCTTAAGCCCCTTTTTCGTTTGTATTTCAGCAAGGTATATATATATATATTGTATATCAATGTATATACCCTCTATTCCACTGTATGTCACCCTGTATATCCAACATTCCAACCAACTTGAACCATTCCTATCGAAGACTCGATTTTTCTGCCTATTTATAATATTGCGTCACTGTATACATGATGTATATCAGTGTATGCATTGATGTTTTGGGGGTCGAAAGTCTTGTAACGCAGTTTTCTTAACCTGTACAATAAACCCCTAAATTGTCTGGGCCTTCATGGCCCCGAGAAATGCAAGGTAGGAGCCTTGGAAGACTCGGATAAATGCACAAAGACAAAGGAAAAAAAAAGATTAGAGATTCGAAAAATATTTAAATTCACAACTTAATGACTTACAACCAAAGTCAAGATATTCATCCATATCATTTGAAAACTAAAATCAATATATAGAACTTTTTAAACTTGAAACTAAAAAAAAATAAATAAAAATCCATTAAGTTGAGACTAAGAACCATCATATGTTCCATATTTTGAAACTAAAATCAACATATGAAAACTCATTAACTTGAAGCTAAAGTACAATGCCTAAAATCCATTAATCTTGATACTAAATTAAAGCACGAAAACTCAAAAGTTTTGAAACTAAGAATGAAACTAATGAACGAAAAATACTTTAATTTATTTTTAACCAAAGATGTCATAATTTGCAACAAGAAATACCTAGACTTCAAGACAAAGTACTAATATTGTTAATGAATCAAGAGGCTAAAATTTGAACAAGAATAAAATCTAGATTAATAAACATTAAAAAAATTGCAATCAACGTTATAGCTCAACCGAAACAGTGAACAAACAAGAAAATACAAGACATGAGGCTATGGTTATAGGATAAGCATGTTTGACAGCAAAATCTTCAAAGTAACACAAGATTTTTTTCTCTTTTCTTAGATTTTCACATATTTATGAATTGAAACATCAAAGCAACGAGAAAACTACCTGTTGTGGAGCAGCGAAGATGGGACGACGAGCTTTGAGCAGGATTTCAACACCAAAATGTAACTTTGGTTTTTGAAATCTCGACAAAAGATTTTCAAGATCAAAGCCGCCCCTTTAGTTGACCAAAGATGTTGATTTTATAGGAGAGAAAATTGAAGGTTTGGGTTTGAATTCAAAATTTTCCCAAAATCTGAACGTTGGAGATTTAGAGCCGTTTAAAGCTGCTCCATTTTGACGTTTTGTTCTTCTTTGTCGTTGAAAAATGGAAAAAGCAAAGTGGTTGGTGAGTTTTGTTGTTCTTGGCTGTTGAAGAAGACAAAAAAACAAATGGAGGAGTGTAGGTGTAAAGAGGAAATAAAGAAAATTTGTTGAGAGCGAGAAATATGTGGGTCCCACATAAATTTTTTAAAAAAAAGTTAAAATGAGGTGTGGGTCTTAATTATGATCTTGCTCTTGTGTTTGACAAAAGAAAAAAGCAGGGTTAAATTTAAATATACAATAAATTAAATTAAATCAATTAACGAGCCTCTTGAAATATCAAAGTGAAATAATTAATTTTAAAATAATTTATAATTAAATTAAGATAGTTAACAAGAAAATAAAATCTTTTTTTTAGAATGATTTTTGTATAAATATAACTCTAAAATAATATATATTTTTCCGAAGATAATTATTTCACATTGTTAAAAATTAAAGAAACTGAATAATTAATTCAAAATTGGGTGTCAACGTAAAATAACCTTAAGGATTACTACATTATTTTAGGTACATGAGTCAAGTGTAAAGGTATGGATGGGGGAAAATGAAGATCAAGAGAATGGTAAGAAAGAACTTATAGCATGGGCCAAGATTTTGGAAGAAGAACTTGGAGACAAACTTTACTTTGGAGGAGATGTATTTGGATTTGTAGACATTGCCCTTGTTCCTTTCTACAATTGGTTCATTGTTTTCAAGACCTTTGCAAATTTCAACATGATTGAAATAGGATGTCCTAAGTTAGTGATGTGGGGAGAAAGATGTTTGAATAGAGACTCTGTATCTAAGTCCCTTCCTACTTTAGATCAAGTCTATCAAGCTTATTTGGAATTCAAGAACAGGGATTAGTCAACATTGAGCCAAATTGATATTGATAGATTATTATTGATAAAGAGTTCTTGAGTGTGTATTCATATCCCTTGCAACAATACTATGTATGGTAGTGCTATGTATTCTCTCCGTCCTATTATTGTGTCAGATTAATTGTCAACTGTATCCTTAGTAATTAAGTCATTCATAATTGAAAAACTCTATCATTATAATTTTCAAAAAGTATCAGTCATTTCAATAGGATTATATTAGTCCAAGTGATCTTTTATTATTATTTTTTTCAAATTATGTCAAATCTTATCTTGACAATTAATATGACCCGAAAAAAAGGCAGTATATTTTTAAGACTATTTAACTTATATGTACGTCCATACTCAAAAAGTTCTATAATGCAATAACTATTGATTGCAAATTTATAATGAAGTTTTGAGGTTTAAATCCCACGTTTATATGTCTTTTTCTTTTTTAATTATTCTCCACGTTTGTATTTTAGTTGTCATGTTATATTTTTAGAAGTCAATTTAATTAATTTTTAAAATTAAATTAAATTAGATTAATTTGATATTTTGAAATAAAAAAATTAGATATTCTAAAATTATACATAAATTATGATTTTTTATATCAATATGATTAAAAATATATCTTAAAATATTATATTAAGATATATATCTTAAATTATTATATTCTAATTCTCCTTTTGAGATCACAAATTTTTTTGTATATTGGATTAAATATCTATATTAAAATTAATAGCCATGGAAGATGCAACATATAATCAGCGGTTTTAATTGAACAATTTGACACGAAATATAAGTATATTAGTCAAAAAAATTAAAATTAATTTGAAGGAAAAGAGTCTACCATATATTCTTTAACTTTGTTATTTAGAGTTGGTATATCCCTCGTTATAAAAGTAATTTATATATTACCCGAATAGCTCACAAATATCATTTTTATCTGATGAAAGTGAAAAAAAAATGAATTTTCTTATTTTTATTTACAAAAGATTCATGTGGAGGTATAGTTGATCCTTGGCTAATTTGAATTTATCATTTTGATGGCACATTTATCTTTCACTAATTTTCTTGTAAACTTTATCATAGATACCTCAATTTCTTTTACATATAAAAAATAAATAAATTATAAGATGGCCCGATAAAAATAGTTTTAAATTTTTTCTCTTACTTTTTACTCTTTTTCCATTCAGACTTCTTTCTTTCTATTTCTCATATTTTTACACTAAAGAATAAAAAAAAGTATAATTAACTCAAATAAAGATAATCAAAAAAGTCAAAAAAAATGTATGAGAAAGATCATATATATCCTTACATGAAACCTTTTTAGATTAAAAATAAATAAAATAAATTTAAAATTATCTTTTTCACTTTTGTCAGATAAAAAAGATATATATGAATCACTTTTATAACGAGATATATATATGAACCTTCGAGTAACACCCACTAACATCATATTGCTCTATCTATATTTATATAAAATTAAAAATAAATGATATAAAATTAAAAGTGAACGCCTAAGAAATAAATGATTTAATTGGTGTGGTGGTTAGTGGTTACAAGTTGGTGCTCAAGCTCATTTATTTGCTTCAAGCCTTCAATGCAAGAGATTAATTCCCTCTAAGGGTAATAATTTTATTTTAAAAATCATTTCTTATTTATTATTCCAAATAGACTTTCTTTCTTTATTTTTTTTCTCCCTTTCTTGATTGTTCTTTTTTCCCTTTCACATAGTCCTTTTGCTAACTTAAGATAGTGACGACCAATTACATTTGTTGTTAATTTTATTAATCTTCTTACCCGAAGCGTTTGAGCTTTTTTGACGTAAATTCAAATTTAGTAAAATAAAAAAATTCGAGATTAAAAGAGAAGTTCCTAGAAAGATGTTGTCATTCTTGACAATACATACAAACCGACATTCTATTTATAGTCATTTTACAACGTAGTAGCACAATTATTTTCTATTTAAATCTTCACATATTTTGTTACATTTTTCACCTTTTAATTAAAATTATCAAAATGGCTAATGAAGTTGTTCTTTTGAGTTCCTATGTGAGCATGTTTGGTATGAGGGCAAGAATTGCCTTAGCTGAAAAGGGGATTGAATATGAATACAAAGAGGAAGATTTGAAAAATAAAAGTAGTCTTCTACTACAAATGAATCCAATTCACAAGAAAATTCCAGTGTTGATTCACAATGGAAAACCAATTTGTGAGTCACTAATAATTGTTGAGTATATAGATGAGGTTTGGAAGGATAAATCTTCTTTAATGCCTTTTGATCCTTACAAAAGAGCTCAAGCTAGGTTTTGGGCTGATTTCATTGACAAAAAGGTAGGTTTTCAGAATTGTCCGTCTTATAATTGTTATTTTTATTGCGTTTATATATTATTTTTCGCTTTTCACTTTGGGGCTTTGATATTTTTGAGACGAAGGTCTTCGGGAAACAGTCTCTCTATTTTTATGACCTTGTGGTAAGATCTGAGTATATTTTATCCTATTCAGACCTCATTTGTGAGATTTTATTGGATTTGTTATTGTCGTCGTCGTATTTCTTGGTTGCTAAATAAGTTATTTTTATTAGAGAGTCAGATTAATAGCATCAAGATTAGTTATTTAAAATAAAATTAAATTAAAACTCTTTTCTTTTAAGAAGTAACCTCATTTTTTCTTTTTTATTACCCAATTAATTTAGCCATTCATGTTTTATGATTCATGTGATCATAAAGTCATAAGTTTAAATTGTAAAAATAATTTTTTATTTACCCTATAGACAATAGAATCAGTGGCAGAATCAGGTTTTTTAAATAAAAGGTGTCAAATAAAATATATATATGTTGTTATCAAGGATATAACACCTGACCTCAAGTAGTTTTTGTAAAAATTCTTAACAACTACGTCAACATTTAGTTTGTGTCAAGATGTGCCAATACTTATTATAAATATTTATTAAATTAAAATTTAATTTATCTATATAATATAATTTTTCGATTAAAGAATGTCGCTTGACATTCCTAAGCAAAGGGCAGCTCCGGACCTGAATAGAACCTTTTGGTGACCCTATGGGGGTACTAAAAATTTTAGTGCATCAATTTATCTTTTTAGTTCGGATGTTCAATAATTTTTCAATTATTTTTTAATAAAAAATTGTGTAGTATTTTAAATTTGAGATCATGTTGAATACTACTTTTATTTATTTATTTTATTATTTAAATTAAAAAAATTCTTAATAAAGAGTCTTTCTCATCTACAGGTTTACGAGAGTGGAAAGAGAATATGGTCTACAAAAGGGGAAGATCAAGAAGTAGCCAAGAAAGAATTCATAGAGTCCCTAAGATTATTGGAAGGAGAGTTGGGAGATAAGCCATATTTCAATGGAGATAATTTTGGATTTGTGGATTTGGCCTTAATTCCTTTCTATAGTTGGGTCCCTACTTATGAGAAATTTGGGAATTTTAACATGAAGGATGAGTGTCCAAAGTTTATGGCATGGGCTAACAAATGCATGCATAAAGATAGTGTCTTCAAATCTCTTGCGGACTCTAACAAAGTTTATGAATATGTGTTGAAATTGAAACAACACCTTGGCATTGCATAGAGAAATATATATGTACTTTGTCGTTTTAGTCGTATCGTATCAGTAGGCTTGATGGAGTTAAACTGTGAGGATATTAGTAGATGTATGTTAGTTTTTCTTTTTTAATCAGGTATGATAGTTATTATGCTTCTCTATAGTTATATTCATAGAATAAATGTTTTTATACTACTTAGTAGTGGATGTTTAGCAAATCTTACTATATGATGTTAAAACTATTTTAATTTTAGTAGGAAGTTGTACTTGGAAATAATGAATGCTATAATACATTATCAGTTTTTGTGGAATAAATATTAAGAAATTAAGTTGTTCTTTCGTATATTTATAGCATGCTTGAAGGTATTTAAATATATCAAACATGTCATATAACTGATTTTCAACATGAATATTATGAAATAAAATTTTCTGTGATACTCAAGTAGTGTATGTGTGTATATATATATATATACACCATTTGGTATCATATATAATGGGTTTAATCCTCTGTGATACTCTAACGATATATTAATACCCAATTGGTATTATATAAGATTATAAATTTTTTAAACAAATAAATAAGAAATAATTAAAAAAAATATTAAACTCTAAATTAGTAGAAAATATATTCATGCAATACTTCATCGGTATGTTGATACCCTATCGGTGTCATATAATTTTGAGCTCTTTTTAATAAATAAAATAGTTAAGTGAAACTTATTAAAGTTACAAACTTATTTATTAAATTCTAAATTAGTAGAAAATATATTCTTTGTGATAATCTATTAGTATATTGATTCCATATTAATATCATATAAGATTGAGTTTAATCCTCTGTGTATCGATATATGTATACCCTATTAATATATCATATAAGGTGGATGCTGACACCTTCTACGAATGACCCTTACTATTTTAGCTAATTGCAAGGATGTTCTAGTTTGGAATGACATATACACAAGTTGTGGCAACACATAGAAGTCTGGGTGTAACAAAATAATGGCACCAACACTCTCTGATTATTTTACCTCAAACATTTTAGTATGATTTTCAATGAAATGTTACTGATAAGTGATAACAGTTGTAGTGCAACAACTTGGTAGGAACTAAAGCAAAAAATTACTAATTACCACATATTATTGTATGCTTGGTATGATAGTCTATTTGCTTAAGAAAATGAAGTTTTTTACTAATTACTACATGATTAAAATAAGGATATATATTGTGTTAGTTTTGCATTGGTTCATCTCTACTTATGTTTATATAATTTCATATAATCTCGACTTTTTTAAAAAATTACAAAAAATTCTTAAAATGGTATAACTGTAACACTTATTGATACAAATTACAATTCTTACTTCTCCATGTATTATAGTTAAAATCCCTTAATGCTCCTGCCTTTTCAATTTTGTTCATAGTTGATTTATATGTTACAATTATTGATTACTCAATTATTTTATCTGGTAAATCAGAAATCTAACTTGGTCATCTCAGTGGCATATGAGGAGTCATACTAGTTTGGTATGATTCTATTATACGCTAGCTACGTAGTTTATGAATTCGAGTTGTTATTACTCTTACTCATAGCATTGTCAATACTACTCTTTAAAAGGTTTACAAAAAAGTATCTCATGTTTTATTTACATAAAAAATAGCTCAAAATTAACGAAACTTTACATGGATATATGATATAATTTGTCAAAAGTTATAGAAAGTATATATTACTATACAATGTATATTACTTATACAAGAACTATACACTAAATACACAATATGATACACAAATGTACACTAACTATACAACGAGGGCTATTTTTTAAAATTTACTATCTCTCGATGTAATTTGCTCTTATGAAAGGTTCATAATGTTGAATGCTACTATTGTATCAAGTTGATGGTAATTCTTTTGACTCGGGTGCAATCTTCTTGATGGAAATTCTTTTATAAATAATTTTTGATCACCCATTTTGAGCGTCTATTGAAAATCGTAGTTCTATTTGCATACAGTTTATCCTCCTAAAAACATGAAATTGCTCAAAGAGGAATGTTAGTCACTTCCAGAGGAATATATTTCCACTACATTCTGCTTGCTGACAATGAAATCACTGTAACACATAAATGATTTTGCGGCAATTTTTTAGCAGCAATAATATAATTGTTGCTATAACATAATAAAAATATTTATAATCATCACTCTGTATAAATATCACTAATGGTTCTAGAGACCATAGATGCTACAATATTAACTCAATTCCCACTATATATTTTTGTGAGAATAAATATTACCGCTTAAAAACAAATTTACACCATTAAATATCTCTTTTATTACAGTGAATGAAGAAAAGCCAAAAGATCCATTCTCTTATTATAAAGAGAGAACATTTATTAAATAGGTGAAATTCACAAAAACAAAAACAATAAGGTCAAAAAAAAAAAAAACAGAGTGTGGGTGTGGCGACATATCCCTTTTTTTTATTCGATATTTGATACTGAACTAGCTAAATTTGAATTTTTATTAAACACTCTTTAACAAAAACGACTCTTGAGTCTTGATCATTCCAATCCAAACTTCTTCCTAAGTTGTAGCACAAACTCACAAACTTTCTGAGAATCAGGAAGTGCCTTAGAGACACTATCCCTTTCAAAACACCTTTTCACCCATGAAATCAATTTGGGACATTCTAATTCTACATTAAATTTCCCAAATGTTTCATAGGCAAGAAACCAACTATAGTAACCAATTAAAGACACATCAAGAAACCCAAAATTGTTTCCTCCAAAGTATGGTTTGTCACCAAGAACTCCTTCTATCAACTTAAGTCCATATAAAAAGTCTTTGATTGCTTGCTCTTGTTCTTCTCCTTTTGTTGCCCATGTCTTTCTTGCATATTCATGTACCTACATATTTTTCACAATTGAAATTTTTTACTAACACAATTTTCTTTTTGGCCATTTTTGTTTTTTTCTTCCTTCTTTTTCAAGGATGATATGTTTTAAGAAGATATTAACCATAAGAGACAAGCAAGCAAGCTTACTTAGATGATTAAGCATCTTCACCATCGATCAGTAAGTAATTCAGAGCTTAAGTCATACTAAATAGTGAGTGAAAACACTATTGATCATTTCCAAATTAAGATAAAAAACATTAATCATAAGAGTTATCTAACATGTTTACCCTTATTTATAACCCCCATGTCACAATTTATACTGATCATTCAAATTTTAAGAGTCAAACTTTTAATTTTAACGGTAAATTCAAAAATTCATGAAATCTTTAAGCTTTTTGAAATAAAATTTATATATTTAAATATATATAAATTAGTAATTTTAAAATGAATAACTTTAAAGGAATAAAATTTTGAAGCTATGACCTTAGGTTAATCTTGACTCCAACTTTAAAAAAGAATCATATTATAACTAATATAATATTTATAATGGACTACAAAATCAAAAATATTTCCATTCAACCACCAATAAAATTAAATTAAAAGGGAAATAAAGTTTTTAAGCTTATTGAAATAAAGATTATATATTTGAATACGTAGAAACTAGTAATTTCGAAATCAATAACTTTAAAAGGACTAAACTCTTGAACCTATAACCTTTATATCCTGACTCCACCTTTATAATAAATCATATTATAATTAATATAACGTTTCTAATGAACTACGAGGTCAAATATTTCCATTCAACCAAACAACAATAACATACTCAGTGAAATCCCGCAAGTGAGATTTGGGGTGGGTAAGATGTACGCAGAACTTATCACTATCTCATAGAGATAGATAGGCTGTTTTCGAAAAACCCTCGATCATCTCAAAATCAAGCCCCATAAGCAAAATAAACTTAAATAAAAAAAGGAAATAAATTTGTTTAAATCCTTTGACTTACAGTATTGTCCATATAATCAGACCAAAACCAAGCTTGAGCTTTCTCATAAGGATCAGAAGGAATTAGCAAAGGACCATTTCCCTTCCAAACATCATCAATATATTGAATTATAATAAGTGACTCACAAATTGGTTTCCCATTGTGAATTAATACTGGAATTTTCTTGTGAATAGGGTTCATTTGCAAAAGCAAAGGGCTTTTATTCTTCAAATCTTCTTCTTTGTATTCATATTTTACACCTTTTTCTTCAAGTGCAATTCTTGCCCTCATTCCATACATGCTACACCAAAAATCTAGTAAAATAACTTCTTCTCCCATTCTTAAAAAAGAAAAATGAAAGCTCAAGAAGAATAATCTATTGAATACTAGAGAAATTAGCTATTGATGAGTATTGACTATTGATATGAGGCACTATATATAAAGAGTTTAAAAGTAATATATACAACAACAACAATAATAATATAGTTAGTGAAATTCCACAGGTGGGGTTGGGGAGGGGTAAAATATGCGGAGACATTACTACTACCTCACAGAGATAGAGAGACTGTTTAGTTCTCGAAAGACCCCTATCTCAAAAATATCATTAAAATAATATATAAAATTTATTTAATTTTTATACTATCATAGACATTGTCTTTTCTTGTAAGAAATAATATATTTTATTTTTGAAATTTTGAATGATATATTTTTTGATGGTTTGTTTGTAGATATATATTATTTGAATGATTGATAGTATAAAAAAATGATTTATATTGATAGTTTATAAAACTCAAAAGCCATATATCATTGAGTTGCATAGATGGACATCGGGCCTACTGGACTCTTAGCGGGCTCGTTACGGACGGTTAAGTGAAATTTTCTGAGAAAATGTGCTCGATGCTTAGGCATCCCAAAAATTCGTAGGCTAACACTCACAAAAAACTCATAAAATTGTCCGATTCTTGTTCAAGAGGAAAACTTCACAAAACCATTCATAACGAGTCTGTTAAGAGTTCCAGTAGGTTCAGGGTGGTTTATGGGCGCCTCGGAGCATTTTATGGGCGACAAAATAGAAATTAGACGATTTTCTCAATTTTTCATGGGTGTTAGCTCACGAATTTAGGAGGTACCAAGGCTCGCCCATTTTTCTAGAGAAACTTTAGGGTAAGAAATTTTGCAATCCTTTTATGATCTTTGACAATTTTTACTTTTATGAACTAATATTTGAGGTTGCATATTTACTTATTTTTTTTAAAAATCATATATCAAAGCCAAATACGTACATTTCAATACAATGTTGGGGTCAATTATTGTTTATGTGATGTTGAAATCCTATTTTAATTATTCACGCATTAATATACATCGACCCAATATGACCCTTATTTCTACCTAGCTAGTTTTAATGGTTAAATTTTACCTATTTTCTTATTTTAATTTATTTGTCTAAGAATTATTTTTAAACAACTTTTTAATTCCAACTATCAACAACAACAACAATATTACCCCGATGCCTCAAAGGCTCCCGTCCATTGCGGGGTAAGGGGGGGTCGGATGTACGCAGCCTGACCCCTATGTTTAAAAACACAGGGCGACTGTTTCCAGA
>JAPFFP010000012.1:4389873-4409831 GCA_026153255.1 Solanum medicagineum | reverse complement strand
CCATTTTGCTTTATTCCATCATACCCCAAAGCCAAAAAATAGTGAATCTTTGGCTCCATCCAAGATTGATGGATATTTAATTCCAACTATCATATAACATATTTAAAATTATAAAATAATTTCATACTATTTAAATTTTTTTATTTTATTAAGTTTTGCGCCAATCAAAACTAGACGAATAAATTAAAATCGGAAAGTATTATTTGGACACCAATCCTCTGAAAATTGATGTTACCAATGGTGCAATGGTATGGTCCTAGGGGTCATAAAAATAGCAATTTCAAAATATTTAAATATCAATAGGTTTCCTATCAATTTTTTAGTATCAATCATATTACCTAATCCTACAAAAGTAATCTTCAATTTGTACTATATTTGGATCAATTGATTTATTAATCTTTTAAAATAATTGTTATTTCATTTATAAGAAAATTTTAATTTTTATATATAAAATATCTAAAAGTAATATAGAAGACACATCTTACCACTCTTTTTTTTTTTTAAACATTTGTTTAATGCAATTAGTGACTTGACTTGCTACCAATACAATATTCTTTATTATTTGTTGTAAGCCTCAAAAGACACTCTAAAAAGATTTTTCAATAATAAAAATTTAAATTCAAAATCTCTCGTTAAAAGTATAGAAACTTTATTTCTATATGAAAAAAAATTATTTTGTGAGATTCTTTTTATACTACAAGAAATAGCTTTAAAATGTAAGATTTTAATCCTTTTTTTTTTTGTGAGACATGATTTTTCTTTCACAAAATAAAAATAATCAATAATAAATCCTTGAAATTTGGACCTTCGATATAAATCAATCTTAATATAAAAAGTGCTAATAAGTCTGTCTTCATCCAAAGAAACAAAACGACAGGTAAAATGATTTGATCTTAAATTAATATATTTGTTTCTGTTTTTTTACTTTACATGACATTAGTTAATTAAATATAAAAATCAAGAAAGAACACTTTTTCTAAATTAAATTTTTTAATAATTTAAAATAAGTCTTAAATATTTTATAGCTTAAATGATTCTATTGAGAATAAATGAAATAAAACAATTTTTTTTTTAAATATCAAAAATAATTTTAAAAAAAATTGATATAGAATATATAGACATTTGATTTGATACTGTTGGTATAATATTGAATATTGAAGCTTTTTCTTGACTTTACTTCCAAAAAAACAAAGGAAATCTGTTCATAAGATTTCTGCTAGCTAGTGGTGTCGGCAAGTTGGGATATAATTGAGTGAATTAAAATTAATTGAATAAATAAATAAATAATTATAATCTGTTTAGTATTTAATTCGATTTAAGAACGTCAAGTGAAATTAGAGGGAATGAACATAAGGGTGAAAGAATATAAGTGAAATTAGAGCGAATGAATATAATTCCTATATTTTTTGTTGTTTGTATCCTTGTATACACACAAATTGTTTTTGTCGATGTAGATTGTATTCATCGATACAAATGATATTTGATACAAAAGCGAATGAATACAAGTAAAATAAGAGCAAATTTAGGTTGATACATCCTAAATGCGCGTGTGAACACAATTGATTGATACATCCTAAATGTGTGCATGAATACAATTGATATAAGAGCAAGCGAATATAAGTGATACAAGAGCGAACAATAACTAGATTCCTTAACGAGTTCATTTTTTGAAAATTCCTCTTAAAGGAACTAATACAATTAAATTACCAATTTTCAACTGTTATTAAGAGACAATAAGAGTTCAACAAAATTCTCAAATGATTATAATATTTGCAAATGTTATATTTGAATTGCCTAGAATATGAGTCAAAATGAGCTCATTGTCACAAACATGGTATAGTTTGGCCTTTGGGAAAGTCAGGTCGATCGATCGTCTTCTTTCAAGTGAGAACGAAACGAAGTGAGAGGCCTTTCTTTGGTACTAATATTGCTTTTGTTCAAGTTGGTGAAGTGCAGTGCGATTGAGAAGAAGACAAGTCTCACGTAAAAGTAATGAAATTCAAGACAAAATCAAGAAATCGTCCAAGCATTTACACCAATAAACAACTAATAGTCAATGGATGTTATGACAGTTTGATCAAATTTGTGAATGACTTATCAGTGTAATCAATATGCATTAATCAAAATCACACCTTTTTCCAAATGATCAACGCACAAATCAAGAAATCGTTCAAGCATATACACCAATAAACACCGTGTACATATAAAAGGTTAACAGTTCTTTCAGTAGATGATAAGCATCATCCAAACAATCAACAAACCATTTTTTCTTTGTCAGTTTCCTATATTATGGCATGCATGCAAGAAGCACCTGCGATTAGTCAGTTCTGAAAAAATACAAGAAATGAAGAATCAGAATCATACAACAGCTTTGTTGGCTGTTCCAATGTTCCATCTTTGCTTCTGCTGATTTTCTTTTAGAACTCTTCTAGCATTACCAAGTATCACTCTTTGAGCCATTCTTCCCCTGCTACCAATGGAGATCCTAACTTTCTCCATTCCCACGTTAACGCCAATTCTTCTGACGTTCTGCTGCATAGGAGACTTGAACTGCATTTTCTTCTGAAGACTTCGTCTCAAGACACTGTTGAGCTTCTTACTGGCTGTCTTAAGCTCTTTAGGACTATCCTGTAGTGTTGGTTCAGGTAAGCATTTTGAATCAACCCCATCAGCATCTTCCAACTCCTCTGATTGAATTGATCTCAACGGAAAAAGTGGAGGAGGCAGCTTAGGTACAGCTGATAGAGTGCGGATAGGAATGAGAGAGTTACGACGTGGAGCAGGTGTAGGAAGAATCCTGTGTGTAATCGGACACATAGAAGCTCTCCCCATCCTCTTTAGAACAACTGGCTGTTCGTCGATATCTGGATTGTTTTCCTTGTTTTCTTTTTCTGTCAGGTCATTGTGCTTCAAATGACAATCCACAGTAGCAGAAGCCGCCAAGAGTTTGTGGGAATTGTTCTCAGTAAGTGGTCGAGTAATGTTAAGTGGAAACTTATTTTCATCACAAGTCTTCAGAGCAGAAATTTTGGTAGCAAGTGGTGGCCTTGTAGGTGCATCTTCCTCCTCGTTCTGTTGTCTCATATGCTGTTCAGCTATTTTAGAGTCAACATGCTGTCGAGCGAGCTTTCTCTCTACGAGAAGTTGTGATTCTAGTTCTTTAATCTGCATGTCATATATATCAACAGTCTAATCAGCTAAAATGTAATATGTAGTTTCACATATCTGAAAAATGTTCGAATTCGAACCTTGTCCTGAAGGCTTTTGTTTTTCATATCCTTTTCTTTCAACTTAATATCCAAACCATGAACTGTATCCTCCATCTTTTTCAACTGAAAATCTTTGTTCTTCATTTCTTGTTTGCCCTTTTCGACCTGACAAGGTAAACAAAATTTCCGCGGAAAATTAGTTTAGAGGAAACTTAAAGTATGTAAATTTTGAAACAGAAATTTATGCTACCATCTGTTTGTATTTCAGAAGCTCCATACTATCAACTTGCTTCTTTGCTGGACCTAGCTCTATACCTCGAACTCGACTTGCAAAATTCAATGAGCAAAGAGTCTCACTCAAGTCATTCTCATTTGGACTGATCTGTACAAACATCAATGTTTTTGAATCTCCTCCTGTAATTTCAAAAAAGCATATCAGATCCTACTTGTTTACTTTATGAAGTTCATGAATCGAGCAAATCAAAGAGAATGAATACCTAGTGAGTCTTGGAGCAAATGAGTAAGTTTCGAGTTCCTATTAGACAATGGAACAAAATGAACATCAAAAGGGAAGATATTACCAAATATATTGAGAATGTGCACAAGAATATCACAAGTACCGGAATGGAATATGTGCGCTTTTCGTTGCAAGTGAAGATATCACATCTCCAAGGGCAGAAAGAGATCTGTTTATATTTTGAGTTTCTTTTAGCCTTTCACCATGTACTTCTGTCTTAGCTATCCTCTCACTTCCTGCTAGATCTATTAGCCACAGTTTGCTTCTTGTGCATTCCCCATTTAGCAAATTCTCTCCCTTTACCATTACACAATGTATGCTAAACACACAATGCATCTGATTAGTAATAGTGACATAATGTGTAAACAAACGAAAATCTACCATAACTTATGATGCACAAACCAATGTGATCGGCTGCTGTGCTCATTTGCATTTGTTGATCCAACTGCCCTCGCATTGCTACCAGTTCGTAAAGCTTCCCAAACCTCGTTCATATTATTCACGTGAGCCTCAACTAGTCCTGGAACATGATGCATTCCTTCTCCATCTTGCTTTATTTCAAGCCTAAAATAAAATCATGGAACTAACATGAAATTGTCATAGGGAAAAACAAAGTTTTATCATTCTCAGCCATATGTATTGTAAACTGATAAACAATCATATTTTACTAGATATATTGTTCTCTTGTTCTTAACAGCTTGGCAAGTATCTGAAGTATTACTCCACTAGCATGTAAACACAGTGAGCAAATTATTTGGTAGCTACCTTTTCATGCTTTGTTGGGATCCTGAAACTAGCAAATCTCGAATCTGCTCATTGTATACTTCCAAGACACTTACTGATACTTCGTAACGAACTGAATTCTTTCGCTCCTCAATAATGCGAAATAGCTCCTCAAGAGTCCGGTAATTGACCCCACGAGATTCTTCTGTTCCCTCCATTGTAAATGTCTTGCCAGTACCTGTCTGGCCATAGGCAAATATGCAGGCATTGTACCCATCTAGAACTGAGGTTGCCAGGGGAGCAGTGTCCTCAAAAACTTCAGCTATTGTAATAACAAGCAAGAGGAATTCGTGTAAATAGGGAGAAAATGACACTTCATCAAAATAATTGGTTCATATGTGTGATTACTACAGTGTCTTAGATATTTTGGCGACAACTTATTTATTTTTATTGGGTGCTTAAACTTATCCAGAGCATTATAATGAATCCCTTTCTGTCCATGCCATTTAGACACAATAACTTCAGATATGTAGAAACTGTTTAAAGTGTTGGACAAGAGTTGCATCATATTTGTGCTTCCTTCTCATGGTATGTATTTCTTTCTTCTACGAGATTTCTATGTTTAGAGGTACTGATTTGCTTATACCGTAAGAATTTCAAATAACAGATTCTTGCTTTGGGATTTATTATGAAGATTGTTGGGGGTTTTAAAATGTGAATGAGAAATGAAAAAAGACACCTTTTGACTTGCACCAAAAAGGCGCTATAAGATTGCACCTCTTCGTCTCATCTTTTTAATTGTCTATAAATTCAGAGGTCCTAAGATTTTAAACCCCTAAATACCAAAATCTGAATTATTTCTCCCCTCAAAACTGTTGTCTGCATTTGTTTCAAAACAACATATACTCGAGTCAATTGACTTGTTTCGCCATTTGAGTTCGCTGAAGTTCTGTAAATTGAAGTACTGCTTAACATAATAGATTTCCATTTTCTCCTGGGAGAAGTAACCTTGGGTAATAGTACAACAACAACATACCACATGGAATCCCACAAGTGGGGTCTGGGGTAGAGTGTAAGCAAACTTATTATTAGCTCGTGGAGGTAGAGAGGTTGTCTTCGAAAGAACCTCAGCTCAAGAAAGGAACAAGAACCACAAACAAAAACCTTGGGAAATAGTGAGGAGATAAATTTTGTGAACGACAGAAGAAACTTTTGGGCTCAGAATACTTTTTTCTTTCTATTTCTTCTCCATTTCTGGTTTACTGTTTCGAATATAGAGAGATAACAAGCTTAAGAAATTCAACTCTCTAAACCAGAACAATTTGACTTATACTGGCCATTAGTTGGCTCCCAATTGAATGGTTTTCTAACTCCATGAACTCTTTTTTCTTGAGAACAGATTATATTCCTTGGATTCAAAACCATTAGAGTCAGATCACTTGTTGACAACAATCATAAATTTAGTTAAAGTCTAGCATTATTCTTAAATTAGTCCCTTAGAGGGTCTTGTTATTTCCTTTGAAGATGCTCCTTTAAATCAAAAAGTCCTCTTCCTAGCACTACTCTTTCAATGGCATTCTTTACGTAGAACTATGCTCCTTAGTTAAAGTGATTGTTAGCACTAGACTGACTGTGGTGTAGTTACCTTGGTTGGCTTGGGGGCTAAAAATAGCATCAAATTTGAAGATTTTTTTAGACATGCCGTTGGACTTCACAATGAGTTCCCCATCCTTTGCAGCTTCAAAGTCAATTGCCATTGAAGCTCCTGCAGCTGCCTCTTCGGCATTCAAAGGCCTACACCGGCAAAAGACCCTAATGTTCCCTAAAGCAATTCAATAGAGTTAAACAAGCATATGATAATGAACTAATTGCTCTTATAGAATCTATGGGCTAACACCCACGAAAAACTGTTTTCCTGTTCCTTGGCCCATAAAATGCTACCGGGCTTCGTGTAATGTATTGATCCGTTACCTTTTAAATCCAAAACCTTGTTATAAAGTTCCTTCTGTTCCTTAGCACCCTTGATGAACTTGATCTTGAGATCTTCATGCAATTCAACCTGTTGCTTTACTGTGATCATAAGAAAAGGAATGACAAACTCATCAACTTCACTTCGAACGAAGCTAAAAGATCCTATTTGCAACATAAGTGAACTTCAGAGGCTATAGCATATTTACATTTGGACTGAATGGTAGAGCTCATATCTGCAAAATCTGCTAGGAATTGCTGCTTATATGATGAAGCTTCCTCGGATACTTTAATCTGATCCATCTTCAAAATCTGCAGAATCAATTGGAATAAAATCAATGAATTTCCTTATACGGGACGACAAGCATATAAAACAAGCATAAAATTTAGTTACCTTCAAATTCCTTGTCAGGTCTCTCAAGGATGAGAACCACTTGCTCTTTTCTTTCACTTGTCCCTCAATTGCAAAAGCTACAGGCAAGCAATATTAACACATTTGTTTTGGAAAAGTTAAAGCAGTTCTATTGAAGAGTAGATATTTCTGTACCGAGTGATCCAACGTGCATTGACTTGCGCATGAGCTCATCCCGAAGCTCCTTTAAGGACTTACAAGCTTCAGCACATTCTTTGCATTTTTCTTCATTTTCCCTTTTAAGTTCCTCCACCTGCCTCTTTACTTCTTCCAATTCCTTTTCCTGAGATATATTTGCTAATTGAAGCTCTCCATCTGCTTTAATATCGCCATTTACCTAGATAATAGCAAAACAAGCAGATTAATTCGAGCTTCTAATGATTCTTAACCACAACTTCTCTTGTATAATGAATAGGCCATTAAAGACTCGAACCTCTAGTGAGTTTCTTCGTGGAGAAATTTCAGAAAATTCGAGTAATTTAGGCTCTCCTGCACCTGATATACAAGCAAACAAGTTACTTTTAACAGTTTGTCAAGAAAAAGATGGCATGGAATCAAATCACAAGATGTTAAAAATTAGCTACACACTCTAATAATTTCTCAACTTACATCTTGAAGAATGTTTCCTTATAGAAATGCCACAAACAATTGGCATTCCTATTACACCTTCGAATCTTATGGAAATCCCTTCTTCGCCATCAACATGAGCTTCAAGGTCAGATATCAGCAGGGGTTTATTTGCTCCCAGACGAGCCAAGATGTCTAATGATGAAATAACCTACACAAAATTTCAGCCCAAATCCAACATTAAAACTGCAGCATTTGCATAACATGCACGGACGATAAATGGACTAAAGGTGACTGATTCTCACCTTCTGCTCTTGAATGTAAACATCAAAGACTCTATCTCCAATAGAACCATCAGTCAACACTACCTCCATAAAATGCAGATCAACCAGATAAAATCCAGCAGTTATATTGTTAAAGTGGTACGAAAAATTCCCAACGCGTGCAGTTTGGTATACACTAGTGCATATACTCCCCTCAATCCTAGTGTCAGTACTCAGAACATCACCTCCATTAAAATACTTATCCTCCGAAAATCGAATGCCACTCTCAGAACTGATGCATTCTGTTGATCCAACATTAATGCTAACTATAGGCACTGACATTTCGGACGAATTCTCCCCAACCCCTGGTGGAGAAGGAAGCTCAAAATGAGCTTGCAGACACAAATCTTCATCTTTTGATCCCTGCCAATTTGTTAACAATTTTGTCTCAGCTTGGGCCTCTTCAGAACCCTTAATTCCATTTTCTAGAGAAATTGAACAACCCCTCAAGAACTCAGGTGAATCTCCATAGCTTCTAGCAGGAATATCAGGTGATCCAGTACAGATCACCAAATCAGGAGATGTTAATGAAAACCCCAACATGTCTCTACCTAGTAAAATTTCAAGAAACAATCAATCAATTCAAAATCTTGAAAAAACCCCAAAATTAAAAAAATCAAATCTTTTTGAAAACCCCACCATTAATCACACTTTCTGCAACAGGGTCCTTGATATTTCCAGCATTACACCCTTCTAAGAAACAAATCAACACACACAAAAACACAATCAGTCAAAAAATTAAAAAACCCTTTTCAAGAATTGCTCTAAAAATGAGTAAACAACAAAAAGGGGTTGCATAATTACCTTCAATCTTCATTGGGGTACACCAACCAGAACCTTCCATCGACGACGAAAAGGGGTCTGCCAAAACATAGAGCAAGATAATATAAGCTACAACTCAATACAAAAACTGTATACAAAAATCAAATAGCTTACAGTATTTTTGAAAGCTAAGTGATATTTGTTGGGAGGAAGAAGCATCAGTAAGAAGAAGTGGATCACGCCAGTCATCAACATCCATTGATAAAAAGGGGGGAATCTGAGAGTTTTTGAAATGAGAAAAAAGTGGTAGTGGGTAATCAAATACACTGAGGGGCTTTCAAGAAAAAGAGAAAAAAGGGAGTTTGATGCTTTTTTCAATCTTCACACACACACACACACAGAGAGAGAGAGAAAGAAAAGAAAGTTCCATTAGAAAGGCCGGTGATTTCTCTAAGTTTTCCAGTGTTATGATGAAAGATGAACGTTGCTGTTTTTTTGAAATTTGAAAAATTGTAGACCGGGACAAAAATAAAATATTAAAGAAAATGGATTTTTCCAAAAAATAAAATAAAATGTTACCTAGGATTCTTATCAAAGTTCCACTATGATTGGAGATTTGATTTTGTAGTTTTTATAAATTTATTTTTAATCTTATATTTTTGATAGAGATTTTCATTTTTAGGTATAGGAATTTTTTTTATATATAAGAGATCTTTTTTTTTTCCTAACTATATTATAGGTAATTTATTTATTAAGGTGAAATTTTTTTAGTTTAATTATGATTTATACTTGGTCAATTTGAAAAGTCAAAAGTAAATATTTAGAGATGAAGATCTTTTGAAAATAGTATCTCTATTCTATAGGATAGTGGTAAGGTTTGCGTACATTTTACTCTCTCCAGATCTCACTTGTGGAATTTCACTGATATATTGTTATTGTTATTGTTGTTGTTCTTATTTCTACTACACTTTTAAAAATAATATAAGTGTTTTAAATGCTCAGAGAAACAATTATACATAAATTCAAAAAAAGTAAGTTTTCCCTCAACCATTTCTTCCGATCTTGGTCAAGCATAAATTGTTTATCTAATATTGACAAAAGTAATTTTTCACTTGATTGGTCTAATGCAAATTGCCATTCTTCAAAATCTTTTTTTTTTCCAAATACTTTTGAATTGTGATAAAAATAAAAAGTACTTTTCAAGATATGTTGATTTTGAAAATTTGGATAAATAAATTATATTAATGATAAATTTTTATCTTGATAAAAATTTACCTAGAACTAATACTAAATCAATAAAGTTAAATTTAAACGTCAAATATCAAAAGTAATAGCACGTTTGACCAAACTTTTTAAAGGCTAAAAGTATTTTCAAAAAGAGTCAAATGTGTTTGACCATCCCAAAAAGAATGAAGATTGTATAGAATAAATGAGAGAAATATTATTATCTAAAAGTTGAGGGGGCAATATTTAATTTTTGAAGCAAAATTAGGGATGAAAATATTTTAATCCTACAGGTAAATATTTACTGTTGATTGGTCAATAGAAGGGAATATTAATTTTATCTTTATATATTATTTCAACTTTTTATTTATCATATATTAATTTTCTTTTAATGCGCTTTGCAACGAAAAAAAGTCATATTTGTGTTTCTATTTTTGAAAAAATATATAAATACTTATCCTTTGTTATATCAATCTATCCCGTTATATATATATATATATTCCACTCTCTTAGAGTACAAAGAATAAAGGCAATTCAAAAATGGAAGATCGCAATGACATCTATTCCAAATTCACTAATTTTTAAGCCAATTCATTATTGATTCAATAATTTAGGAAAATATTATTTAAAAAATATTTATATGTAATTTAGCAAGATAGCATCAAAATGTCATAGGGTAAAGTAGGGGTTGGGTGGGATAGATCAGTGTTCTAAAAGGCAAGAGTTCCAGATAATACATTTTACAGAGTACGGGGCGAAACGTAAATCTCAAAATACAGGATATAAATTCCATGAATATTCGAGCGTTGATATCATATATTTTCAATTTTAAGCAAAATCAAAATTTTCAATAGTTCTACAAATAAATAAAAAAATAAAGACACAAACTATGATAATAGTTGAGACATTAAATATGAAATTGCCATCCAATATCAATCTCTACATCTTATAGTTTTTTCTACCTTCAACTAATTTTTGTATTGATTCTTGTATTCAATTGAGATAGGGCTATATCAGGCAATACTAGCCTATCCCTATTTGTTTTAGATGATCTGACATAGTCTATTTAGGAGGAAGTTCTCTGTGTATGTTATTTGAAGTGTAAACTCAGTGTTGTGATAGATAAAGCGGATGAGAGTGAGGCTTGCCACATAACAATTCCTAAGATAGAAAGTTTTAAAAATCTTCAGTCCATCATCTATAATAATTGAAACATCCACGTTGATGTCACACATCACATTAGGGTGGCATGAATGAAACGGAGGCTTGCCTTTGGAGTTTTGTATGATAAGAAGGTACCATCAAAATCTGAAGGCAAGTTCTATAGAGGATAGTTCAACTATCTTTGTTGTTGGGGGTGAAATGTTGGCCAATCAAAAAATCTCATGTAAGTCCATTAGGAAGAAGCCTCAAATCCTTTGATTTGACTAGGAAAGACTGCATTGCTTTGAGCCTAGGAAGCGAAGGGAATGAGCTCAGTTGTTTCTCCTCCACACTTCTTTTTTTTCCGTGCTTGTTCCGCATGAGCATGACAAAAGATGCATGTTGCAGATATGAGGATGTTGAGATGGATGTGTGGACATACTAGGAGTGACAAGATTCAGAATGAGGTTATTCGAGAAAAGGTAAGAGTAGCATCTATGGCGGACAAGATGAAAAAAAGCGAGATTGAGATAATATGAACACGTGCAAGGAAGGAGAATCCACACCTCAGTGAAGAGACGTGAGAGGCTTGTTGTAGGGGCATGCAGAGGGGTAGGAGTAAGCCAAAAACAAAAAAATATTAAGGAGGGGTAATTAAGAAAATGGGGCATATTATCAAGGGCATGACATTAGATAAGAAAGAGTGCAAGTCGTGTATTAGGATATAAGGATAGTGCGGATAGAGTGGTGTCTTGCCTTGTGAGATTTAGTGTCTGGTATAAGACTAGTCGTTTATTATATTTCTTGCCATATGTTATTTATTGTACTTCGATTATTACATTTTTTTTTTGTTGTTGTTGTTATTGTTTTAATCCCATAGACATTATACTATTTTTCTTATCAAATATTATGCCTTCTCCATTATTTTTTTTCTTTTGGTTGGAATTGATGCACCTAAGCCAATAGTCTTTAGAAAACAGACTCTTCAACTCTACGAGGTAATGATAAAGTTTGCATATACTTTACTCTCTCAATCCTTATTTGCGGAATGTCATTGAATATGTTATTATTTGTTTACGTACTTCGAAGAAGGATTAAGGATAAAATATGTAAGAGTAATAACAAAAAATAGATAAAGTTGACTTACAAACATACTGTTATGAAATCTCTATTCTACCAATTTCAGGCATAATCATATAAGAAAACTATTATGACGGTGTCATTTTCTATGATTACTGCTTTCTTTACTTATATATTTTAGGAAAATCAGTAGAACGTAAAAACTCCATAGCATAAAATATAAATATTCTTGCACCATGTTTTTTTTTTTTAAAAAAAAATCTATAACGACTTGTGCTTTTACATCTAAAACTTATCAAATTCTAAGATATACACCCTATGAATTACACCGTCTTGAAACATTTTCGATACGGATCGCCCGAAACTCGTGCCGATTTGGCACTGAACCCAATACTATATTATAACGCCCAACAATAGAGTCTAAGAATTCTACCGAAATTTCGGCAGAGTTTCCTCTGTTTCTATACCCCATCCACACCTGCAGCAGCTACCAGAGAGGAAGACTCACTTAGGAGTTCGCCCCAAAAATGTCTTTGAAAACACTAGAATTGATGAAAAGAAGACCATGACCATAAAACGTCACTTATGAAATTTATTTTAAGTTATTTTCTTCATTTTCAAGAAACTTTTTTTAAAAAAAAAAATCCAAAACATTTTATTCTAACCAACACATGGGGGAACAATTGCCTTATCAAACACATCCTAATGTCAAACTTCAAAAAAGTATATAGTAGAAACTTTTTATTTGACAATATAATCCTAAACTTTATCTGAGAATTCAGAATTTCTTATGTCCACCATAACTCATCTGCTTTCCACTAGCCCCACACAACACTTGGTGGCCTATACGTTTGTCCCTTATTTGCTTTGCCACCTTGTGTCTACTGTTCTTGGGATTCTGAGTGTTTATTCTTCTTCAGCAAAAGTCAATTTTTTACATCAGAACATAAAATGGCAACAAAGGCATTGATCTCTTCATCGTCTGTTGCATCCTCAACAGAGACTGCCAGACAAATTCTATGAGGAAGACGTTTCCAATCTCCAATCAAGAAGGCTTCCTTTGTTTAAAGGGCTACTGCCTCTCCACCTGTTAAGGTAACATCCCTTTCTTCTTCTCTCTATATAAAAATAACAAGTACTTTGACACATGTAGGACATACAAGTACAATCGGTTGATGTTTTCAACTCACCTCATTTACTACTAGGACACCCTTGGTTCATGTGTGTGTTGTGTATCATAGTGGAGTTCGAGTTGACTTTGTGTTTTTAACTATTCCACCGAGTACTCACTACCTCTCAACAACATAAGTATTCTACAAAACCTTACACACCAAGCTTAGGTAGATGAGAAGAAAGCACATAGCATCATTCCCCTCATTTGAAGCCTAGTATCTAGGGTTTCCAACTCACTTTGTTTACCATTGAGCTACACCATTAGGCTACATTTGGTTTTATGTATTGATGTGCTTCTGTGTTGGAACAGCAAGGAGCAAATAGGCCTCTCTGGTTTGCCTCCAAGCAGAGCCTTTCATACTTGGATGGCAGGTAAGACATAAGACTCTCACTTAACCTTTCTACCAGCATTGCCTTGCTAACTTGTGCATGTTATCTAATCTGAAATAGCTATTCTAAGTATGATTATTCAAAGAACTACATTTCTATGTAATCCACAGCCCTCCTGGTGATTATGGATTTGATCCCCTGGGACTGTCAGACCCTGAAGGTACAGGAGGTTTCATCGAACCAAAATGGCTAGCATATGGAGAGGTCATCAATGGAAGTCGAACATTTGCTATGTTGGGGGCAGCAGGAGTCATTGCACCCAAGATTCTCGGAAAGGCTGATCTCATCCAAGCAGAAACAGCCCCTCCATGTTTCACGACAGGAGTGATTCCTCCAGCTGGAACATACAACTATTGGGCAGACGGTTACATGGTATATGTACTGGAGATGGCACTCATGGGATTTGCAGAACACAGAAGATTCCAGGACTGGGCCAAGCCAGGTTCTACGGGTAAACAATACTTTCTGGGACTAGAGAAAGGCTTAGGAGGCTCTGGATAACCAGCATACCCTGGTGCACCTTTCTTTAACCCTCTTGGGTTCAGAAAAGCTGAGAAGTCTTTAAAACATTTGAAGCTCAAGGAGGTTAAGAATGGAAGACTAGCTATGTTGGCTATCTTGGGTTACTTCATTCAAGGTTTAGTAACTGGAGTTGGACCTTACCAAAACCTCCTTGACCATTTAGCTGACCCTGTAAACGTCTTGACCAGCCTCAAGTTCCACCAAACCAGGAGCAAATCATTCTGTTTTAGCTACCCTGTTCTGATAAGTAACATTATGTGCAGATATTGTTTTGCACATCATTGTAATCAGCTAAAAAGGACATGCGACTTAAAAACCTGTGTTTTCCCGAGTTATAGCTGCTAACTTCCTGCTGCAGTTTCTGCAGCATTCCTGTATAACTTGATTCTCAAAGACAAATGCCGCTTCCAAGCAAGAGCAAATGCTGGACTAAAGATAGCATTAAAAGACGTTAAACTAAAATTTGCAGCAGAGAACCATGAAATGGAAGCACAAAGGGACTAAACTTTCATGATGAATAGTCGGAGTGTCAGACTAATAATTAATAAACATCATACTTGCGCAGGGCTCTTTTTATCAGTCTCCTATCATGCCCTTCCTTTAGTTGGTACCAAATCTGACAGGTATTTCCCCCAAAGGGGAAAAATGCAGCCGCGGAACGATCCAGACAAGACAAGGACATCTTTGACACTAGAAATCAACAAGCATGGACATCTTTGACATTACAAATCAACAATCATGGAAAAATAATCTAACCGACCAAACAAACAAATTAACGCAATGAAGACATTATTCCATTTCCTTTCTTTTTGATGACCAAGAATTCCAAAGTGCCTAATGGCGTGCAGTTTGGGACTCAGTGGATACTTGCCCTCTCTACTCTTATCAACTTACATATCAGGCTTTTGTTGAACTCATGACATGCACCTAAGCCACCATCACGTGTTTCCCTCTTACCACTAGATAAAAACACTAGATCAATGAAGACCTTATTCTTTTACATTACTGGGTATGAAAATTCAAAATGTAATACAAAACCTCTTCAGGGTAAGCTAGCATATGGACTCACGTTCAGCAGTGCCACCATGAAGCCTATAATCAGAAGATCAAAAACTAGAAAGCAGAGGCCCAAAGTATAGCGTCTTAAGTAGTTCTCTCACGATCATGACATAAGTTGTTCATTTAAGCAGCATTAGCCAAAGGTTCACTTTCATTTGATGCTTCAAGCCTGCAAGATTATAACCAATAACACAGAAGTCAAACAATGCAAAAACAAGTTATGGGACAAGGCTAGTAGTGATGGCCTAATGGCATCCCATTTGCAGCCCTGAATTACCTAATTCAAAGAGCGGAATAAACTCTTCTATTATCTTTTCCTGACATGTTAAGACAGAACGTGTGTAGTATCAATATAATAAAGGTTCTGTTACTTTATTCTGGAGTTATTTATTAGTATAATGTTTTGCCAATAATAGCAAGCATTCAAGAAAAACAGATAAGTGGCTTTTATAGATGCTTAGCTTTTGATTTTACCATTTTGGCTAGCTTTGTAATGACAATTTACTGTTCGACATGTGTGCAAACCATGTTAAATCATTAGTTAGCTTATGAAAAGAAAATCTTCAAAATTATTGCTGAAGCTCCCAAGGGCATCTGCTAGGCAGTGGTAAGCTCATATATATGCTTAGTTTCATGAAAAAGACATTGTTTTGCACCAAGATTTATTGTCGGTATCTCTTTCTAAGGGAACTAGTTCAACCCATGGACTGTGCCAATGTGCAATTGGAAACAAAACCATTATTTTACTAGAAAGTAAAAAAAACCTGTATTCGCCTAAGCTAAAGTAAAATATGCAATAAGTGGCAGCAAAGGAGGAAGCACTCATTGACAGAAGAAAGAAACCACGAGTTTGTGAAGCTTAAATAATATTCCTGCTTGAACTGGGAGGCTCCAAGGCTAAACAACAAGATGAGAATTCAAGGAAGATACATAATTTTTCTGAGATAATTTAACCTGGAAAACTAGAGAATTACAGGCCATAAAAATGTGTATATTTACCCTTGAAGTCCTTCGCCAACTTCCATTCTTAGAAAGCTTCCAATCTTCACTGGTGAACCAACGTCCTTGGATAGATTGCTTAACAATGCCTGCAAGTTTTTGTTAGATGAGTCAACTAGTTAGTCATCTATATAAACACAGTATGAGAAGCCAATAAATGTAAGAATTGATGCAAATTAGAACTGCAATGTGGTGGAATCTAAAACATGATTTTATAACCAACTAAATGAAAGAACATCCTCAGAATGAGGTGAATTCTAAAACATGATTTTAGAACCAACAAAACAAAATAACATCCTCAGAAATCCACAGGAAAAAGTAATTTGATGTTTAAAACAAACATTTACTTTCTTTCAGGGTGGACTAATCAGATAATTGACAGGTGAGATCAAGTTATCTTCCTTTTAAGGTGATACGCTAATTTAGACTTGAGCCTTCCACAAATCTCCAAACATATGTTGATACAAATACATATCGATAGGAACCAACACAACGTGAAAGATTCAAATTAAACGAGAGATTAAAATAAGAACAAAAGTATGTTTGCAACTTCCAGCCTAGCCACCAACTCCATATGTACAACAGTAGTTGGGATGATCAAAGTGCAAGTGCTACAACTTTTTCAATTTTCAAAAGATGGGCTCCAAAGCCAAATTACATAAACCGGGTTAAGTTTTTACTTCCACAGATGCAAGAGCCTTGATGAAGGAGCTATAAAGCCCTAAAGCGTGATCAGGTTGGGTGTTTCATGCGCTTGAAAAAACAACCAATAAAATGCCTGTTCTTTATATAAAAAAAAACAAGTTCATTTATGAGGTCATTATGCTCTGTATATTCATTAAAAAACAATGTATTAATAGTCAAGAATAAATTCAACTGATAAAGAATCTGGAATAGAAACAGAGATGCAGGGACAAATCAAAGTGATAAGCAACCAAGCATTGGAAAAAGGTGGCAAATAAGAGATTGAGGCCTATAACTCCAGTGATACCTACTAAAGCCGTGGAGCAGTAGGAGAAAGTTATGGATGAACATCCTAGTATATGAACAGGCAACATCTGAACTTAGTACAAAGGAAACCAGATAAATCTGAGTTCGAAATTAGAACTGTGCATTTGCATCTGAATCAAAAATTTAAGATGGTTCTTTGGCTTAATTCAATATGGTTCTTCGACATATCTGACATGCTATTGTATTTTAATTGTCAACAACATAAGTAACAAGTTCATCAGTGCTTCCTCTAACGCCTTCAATTCATACTTCATTTTGTCGTTTTCTTATGGTGTTCTTTTTCTGTAGTTGCTCATGCAGCATTGGTACCAGAAAGATTGCCTAGACTTGGATAAACTCCTTAAAAAGGTGGATCACCCCCAAAATAGACAAGCTCAAAGAGAGGAGGCAGGCAGGAACTATGCTTTCAGAGGTGTCAGTCAAAAATTATGACTGCGAGAATATTTTTATTTCCTCAGTTATTATTCAACATAGTAATTTTTATTCTCCTATTTCGTATATACATACAGACCATACTATTATTGGTCTTCATTCTGCATTTTTAGTCACTAACACATGTATTTGGTTGCATTTTGCATTTAAAGAATCAGGCAGGCCTTGGCAATTTTTCACGGACTTTCGTTCATCATCATACGATCGTGGAGCTTTTTGAGTGAAACACTGGTTATGAAAGGTCTCTGAATTAGGGAGCATTTTGAATTAGAGCCTGCCACCTAAGCCACATGAGCAAGATAAATAAAGAGTATTTTGCTAACAGTTATGACGGCCCAACCCATAAAAGGAAGGGCATACGGACCCATCTTCAAGCATCAGCGGAGTTTATTCTATGACAATATCAGGTATTCAAAAGAGAAGTTTGGACCATGTCGAGGGCGTGACCTTTTTGTGAAAGGGAGTAGAAACAGAAATCTAGCTAAATGGCATCCCAACTAAACAATTACTTTCTTACCTTGACATTCATTGTGTCATTTACAATAAATTTCTGCTCCATCAAAACTACTTCCTCAAAATACTTGCGCAAACGACCTTCAACCATTTTTTCTATGGCAATCTGAGGCTTTCCAGAACTCTCTGCCTGTAAATGAAAACATAATAATTACTTAGAATTTGAAAATAGTCAATTTACAAAACCTTACAAGATGATGAAACATAACGAATGCACGCTTCATAGTTGATCAAAAAGATATGGGTTGCAGCTGATGTTTATGAAACATACTGAACTGTTGGAATAATCTCCTGGGTCCTAACAGTCGATTAGTGAAACTTCTAGCTACCATTCTTCCAGAGGCATAACATAGCATTGTCTTTGTTTCAAAATAGCAGAAAAAAGAATCTATCTGAGCACTACTAAAGTATAACAAAAATGAAGAATAGGACATATCATATCCTTGATTAAATAGAAAGAAACAAAAGCCATTTTACAAGATAACAATGCTCCACCCCAACCCAAAAAGGAAAAAGAACAAGAAAACAAAGAAAGGAAGAACCATGAGTAACAAGCAGTTTTTCTGAGAACAAGCATCGTAGATCAGGTTTTACTTGTCTGTTAGACTTTGATTTCATAAATCCTATATTTTCACATGAACCCAACAGAAACAAGTCATAACTTTGCATTGACAAGTACCTGAGATTTGAGAATCTCGCGTTCATTGCTTAGTGCATCAGAGGACACATCTTCTTTTGTCAAGAACAATGGCTTTGCAGCAACTATATGCATTGCTAATTCTGATCCGACACGCTGAAGTGCATCTTGTGAGACATTCTTATCTTCTACTTCAAGTGATAAAATTCCGGCAATACGTCCAACACCTGCATATTTTCACAAGCATTAAATCTACGATCACTGCAAATATCAAAAGCTCCAGTTTTTTTTCCCGCGTGAAGTGATATATTACATTTTGAAATTTATGAATGATTACATTTTGAAATTTATGAATGATTTAATTTGTTGTTCTCGATGTTATTTGGCCGCCATTGAAGCTAGAATCAAGATAGATGCTGTAATTCTCCGATCAATTAGAAAAATTGTCGATTCTACCTAGCTACAATTCAGATTCCAGAAGAATTTCAGACATATCTATGCTTGTTCTTGAGTATCTTTTGGAGTAGTCTTCTTGGTCAAGAATTGATCCTCATCTTCGTCTTGCTTGCTCCTTTCTCTTCCAACAAACCAAGAAACCTTCTGCATTTTCTGGCGGATTCAGACTCTACAACTACAAGAGTTTTCCGGCGACACTTTGATCAACATTTTCCAGTTAGATTCCGACAAATTCCGACGTGAAATTTCCAGCTAGAAACAGATTTTGACATCTCGCAGCGTCAGTAAAAATTTTTTTACGAACAGAATTTCAAAAAATTCAAAGATCATTTTGCGGTGACACTTGTTCCAGTATCTACTCCAAATTCTTATTTTCAGAGACTCCAGACGAAAATGAATCCAGGTTTAATCATTCCTCCCCTTTCTTTACTTCTTGATTTTGTGCAATACCTTTCATGAATTTTTGTGGGTTGCTATCTCTCTTGTTGTATCTAAAATTCTGGTTGCCTATTGTTTTTGACTGCACTATTTCATTTTTCATCTGCGTGTTAACTTGTTTACTTTTTGGCTTACTGATATTGTTCTACTAGTAAATCCCTGCTTTTAGATTTGTTCTGTCAAATTTATATTGTTAAACAGTTACTGTTGGCTTGCTAATTAAATTTATACTGCTTGCCTCACTGTTTCTCCTTCTCTTTCTTGTTCACTGCTAGTAAAATTCTCATTGTTAATCTTTGGTGTTTATTGTTTCTGTGAAGCCCTTTGAGTTTTGTTAAGGTTTTGGTTACTGTACCTTTGTTTTCTGATCTCAAACTGTGGGGTTTATCTTGTGTCTTTT
>JAPFFP010000012.1:4374082-4389773 GCA_026153255.1 Solanum medicagineum | reverse complement strand
AGGTCTGCGTACATTTTACCCTCCCCAGACCCCACTTGTGGGATTACACTGGGTATGTTGTTGTTGTTGTTGTTGAAGTGATATATTAATATCAAAAGTCTCCAGAAAAGATGCATAGATTAGAAAATGAAAGACGTCAGTTCCTAAGAAGAACACAGAAAGTCTATAATAAGGCTAGGGAGTAGATAAGATCCAAAAAATGATCATGGTTATATGCAGGGGTAAATCAACCCAACAAAGAGGGAAACTGAATGTGTTGCCCTGAGAAAATAACAGGCATTGGAGATGCAATCAAAGCATCTTTGATTCCTTTCCATTCATAGGGCACCAAAAAATAACCACAACAACCACAACATACCCAGTGGAATTCCACAAGTGGGGTATGAGGAGGGTAGAATGTACACAGACCTTACCACTACATCCTAGAAGTAGGGAGGCTGTTTCCTGGAAACTCTCGGCTCAAAAATCCATAAGCAGAATAAACTAGATATGACAAAAAGGAAAGGCAAGGGAATAGAAAGGACAACTAATAACGGAAAGCACATAACAATATGTAAATACAATAAATTTAACACACATATGACTGATAAGGACAATACATTATATAAAACACGACTACTCCTGCTACCCTACTATACCCCAAGGCCAGACATACACCTAACCCTACCAACCAATTAGTTTGCTACTCAATTCACGACCTCCACTCCTTTCTATCTAAGGTCATGTCCTCGATGAGATCAAGTATCGCCAAATCCTGTCTGATCACCTCCCCAATACTTCTTCGGTCTACCTCTACCCCTTCGTGTGTCTCCCAAAACCAACCTCTCACACCTCCTAACAGGAGCATCAGTACTTCTTCTCTGCACATGTCCAAACCATCGCAGTCTCGCTTCCCTCATCTTATCAGCCACAGGGGCCACCTCTAGCATCTCCTGAATGGTCTCATTCCTAATCTTATCACTCCTGCTGTGGCCACACATCCATGTCAGCATCCTCATCTCTGTGACATGCATCTTCTGAACATGTGCGTTTTTTATTGGCCGACACTCCATCCCATACAACAAAGATGGTCTAACCACCATTTTGTAAAACTTACCTTTGAGTTTAGGTGGTATCTTCTTGTCACACAATACTCCTGAGGCAAGCTTCCATTTAGTACATGCTGCCCCAATACGATGTGTGACATCATCGTCGATATCAAAAAACTTTGGATGATGGACCCCAGATACTTAAAGTTTTCCCTCTTGGGGATAGGTTGAGTGGCAAGCCTCACATCACTGTCTATTTCATCCCTCGCAACACTGAATTTGCACTCCAAGTATTCTGTTTTGGTCTTGCTTAGTTTGAATCTTTTGGACTCCAAGGCGTATCTCCAAGCCTCCAACCTATCATTAATTTTAGTTCGAGCCTCATCAATCAGGACTATGTCATCTGCAAATAGCATACACCATGGAACCTCCTCGTGGATAGATCGTATCAGCTCATCCATCACCAAGGCAAACAGGAAAGGGCTCACACAGAACCTTGATGAAATCCCATCTCAACAGGAAAATACTCTGAGTCTCCCCCCACTGTTTTTACTCGAGTTATGGCTCTGTCGTACATGTCCTTAATTACCCTGATATATGCCATTGGGACACCTTTTCACCTCGAGACACCTCCATAGGACATCCCCTGAAACCTTGTCATAGGCCTTCTCGAGATCAATGAACACCATATAAAGGTCTTCTTTCTTTTCCTACATTTCTCCACTAATCTCTGAACAAGATGAATTGCTTCAGTAGTCGACCACCCCGGCAAAAGGCTTCTGGATGGACACCTCAACTTTCCAGTAATTCCAGCTGACAAAAGGCTTCCCTGCCATTGCATGGCATAGTCAACTTTAGTCTACCAAGTGTTAGAAACATAGTCCATATGTCTGCTGCAATTGGACATTGGAGGTATAGGTGATTGAATTTGTCAGCATTGCAAAGGCAGATATGGCATCTCTTAGCTAGCTGAAAACTACACCTGGTGAGATTGTCTAGAGTTAGGCATGCACCATCTAGAGTTATCCCACGAAAAACACTTACTTTTGGGGGAAATTTCATCTCTTCCATATAAGTTTCCAAGTCCATTGATCAATAAATTCTTTGTTAGAGCTCAAAGTATTAAACTAGCACTGACTAAGTATGATTCACCCCCTATTCTATCCCATTTGAGTTTGTGCCTAGTTTGAGTTTGATTAGTCAATCCTTAAGCCTACCAAAAAGTGCTAGGTGGTCTTGAATATCCCAATCATTCAAATTCCTCTTATTTAACTTGGATTTCATGTGCAACCTTGCCTGTTCTCTGCAAGGGTAGAGCCTGGATTAGTTGCAGTGAGACCAATCATAGATGAGCATTCTTCAAGGTGATATGGCCATCCATTAATCTTTACGAGATAGAACATGATACACATTTCCACCTAATAGGATAAATTAGGGGTGAACTCATTCCACAGTTTTCTGATACCCTTTCACAGCCCACATCCAAAAGATGATCTAATAATATTGATGATCTAATAATATTGGAACACCAGTGGCTATCACAACCATACTTGGCTTGAACTACCTCCTTCTAAACACCAACTTCTTCTTGATTATACCTTCAATGTCATTTCATCATCATGCTCTTGATGTGTGATGCCAAGTCCTTCTTCCAAGCCCCCAAGAGATTTGGAAGTATAACTTTAGCGCATTTAACAGGATGGGATTTATGAATTTTGCTGTTGCCTACTCACAGGAATGAACATTTGCATCTATCAAGGTGCTTATGAACTTCGGTTGGGATTGGAAAGAGCAGCAGAAAATAGGTAATATTGTCCAAAACATTACTTAAAAGAATTAGTCTCCCACCAAAAGAGAGATATTTTTGCTGCCAGGATGCCAATATTTTTTCAAATTTTACAATGATCACACCCCATATTTCAGTTGATCTATGTCTAGCCCCAGGGGGGCCTAGGTAGGTGGTAGAAAATGAACCAGCATTGCAGTACATACTATCAGCCAGACCCTTCAACTCACCACATCAACAAGATAAATGATTCGTTTTGAGATGTTAATATGCAGTCCTGACAGCTTCAAATATCATTTAGAGTGAGGTTGAGATATTGATAATTTTAATTTTGCTAATAAAATGACTACTTCTCTTAATGAAGAGAAACTACCTGTAATTACCATAGAGAATATTTGCGCGTTCAAACGATTTATCACTAATAGTGAAGAACCCCTTTTCCCACGGTTAGACTTGGCTAAGCATTAAGAGGCCTAATCAGAAAGAGAATCAGAGAAACGGAGGAAATATGTGCACATTTCCCAAGTCACAGAGAAAAGGGGGGTTTTTTTAATCAGTGCAGAGAAGCTTTTCTTATTTCTGATAATTTCATTTACAAATCCAAACATGCAAAGAAAATTAGGTGCAAAATATGCCTCGGATACATCAAGGCATCTAATACAAATTATACCTGGTTGAGGGCTTGTATGTAGATACGTTGATATCACACCAAGCGAAGGAGCAGACATTGCAAACCCCCTTCTTAGTTTGACATTCTCCCCCATCATTGCAGCTACTTCAGTTATTGCATTTTGCACACTTTTTTCTCCATTCAATTTAGGATGATCAAGATTCAGCTTCAACTCCTGTAGAAAACAAAGAATTTAAGGTGTTCTGATCTTTGATAGAGAAACAGAGCTGCACAAACACAAAGAGTATTTAACTTGCAAATAGTAAAACTAGACAGCTGTAGTTGATCAGGATGCTTCTACATGAAAACAAAAACAGAAAGCCAAACTCCTAACAATGGATATTAAAAGTACTTGCATACTTGTACAAATATCCATCAAAATGTTAAATGGATACTCTGAAGTCCTAAAACTAGTATAAATATATATCGCATATGGGAATAGAAAAAGACATGGATCAGTCTCAAGTGAAGAAAAACTATGAAGACCATTTACCTCCAGATGTCCAACAGGAAAAGCAGCAAAAGACTGTTGTGAGCCCTCAAGCAGCAATGCCAATTTTGCCAATGATAAGGCCTGCTCATGATGCATATATCAAATAACAATTCCATGAGACAGTAACACACGGGACGATAGAGGAAGGTCATTCTACACTATGCCAAAGAGAAACTTATTTTAGAGAACAACAACAATATATCCACCGTGATCAAGTATCGCTACGTAGGGTAGGCTAGGGAGGTTGTTTCCGGTAAGACCCTCGGCTTGAGAAAAGCATTTTTAAAGCAAGTATGAAAAATACAAGAGTAAAAAGTTACGGAAACTTATTTAGAGGACCAATAAATGAAAATAAGATCTCCAAAACCAGAAATATGAGGATTGTCTTGCAAAACCTAAATTCATTGTCTTGCAAAGTATGTACTCTCTTTTGTTCAAATTACATATTAGACCTTTCATCCAAGTTGTGCCACAACTAAAATCCACTTTCCTAAGATGGAATATCTTACTATGTATCACAAGTTTAAAAAGCGTCCCACTTTTACTCGTCCCTACATCTAAACAAACATGACAGCAATCTAGCAATGCACTTGTGGCCCAACTTATTATAATAATTCATATGCCAAACTCCAACTTAATAAACTATTCAAAGTTAAAGCTTCCTATAAAAACTGGGGATACTCAAAACCTAACATTCAATTTGAACCTGGAAAGTATATATCATACAATTAGGATCTAGTTCAGTTTTGGTATTTCATGTTCATCCAGGTGCAATAACACACCGTTCCATAGAACTGTCTCAAAATTTACTCTAACCAGATAATATTAAGTACACTAACCAAGTATTGAAAAATTTCATTCCTTGCAACAAATACAACTTCGTCTCAAAATTTACTGTAACCACACAAAATTAAGTGCACTAACCAAGTATTGAAAAATTTCATTCCTTGCAACAAAGTCTGTTTCACAGTTAAGTTCAATCACAGCTGCTTTCCTTTCATTCTGTGCCAAGGCAAGCAACCCTTCAGCAGCAGTTCGAGAAGACTTCTTTGATGCAAGAACTATTCCTCTTTTTCTTAGGTCTTTTTGAGCAGCCTCTGCATTGAAGAGATATTATCACTTCATTCTATGCCAAGAATGGCAATGAATAATAGGAAGTTGAGTAAAGAAAAAGCAAATGATTTGCACACTTGCCAATATCCCAATTGCTAGTGACAAGAGCAGCTTTGACTTCTTTTATTGGAGCACTTGTTCTTTCTCTCAGAAGCTTTATTAAGTTCATCTGCTCAGATGAGGAAATCTCGGCTGAATATCTCCTAATAGAGACTGCAAATGTTCTAGGCCCATTCCCATTTTTGTGAAAATATCCTCTAGACTCAGCAATGGAATTTGGGCAACGTGTCAAAGTAGAGTAGCCGTGTCCACAACATATAGAACTATTTAAGCTCTTGTATATGATCTCAATAGGGCGTTTTACACCACGATAAAATACCATCTTCAAGTTAGTGGAATGTGATCTGAAAATTAAGGAACATGCATATCCTCAGTGTATGCATGATGATCTTAAAGCGTCCGAAGAAACATTTACTTATATTCAGTAACATAAATGCACACACAAAGAACACTGAAGTTCAGTTGTTAGTAGATTCAAAACTGTGGATTCATGATTCCATCGAAAAGGCAAATTATATACAGAAACAGGGGAGAAAGAGGGGAAGAGACCTAAAAGCAAACATAGGTGGAAAGAAAGAAGACTGAGATCCATATTGAAGACTAAAGCATAATGTGAGTAACTGCAACTTAACGCTAGATCATATTGCTGCAGCAGTAGTACATTCTACTTGCATAACCTGAAAATTAGGTCATTTCTGTTCCCTGTACCTAGTTATTCAATAAAAGATATCCTTCCACTAAGATGAAACAGTTATAATCTATGATATTTACTTCATAAATCTGAAACACACTTAATGAATTCTGACATTTCTAGCCAAAGAGCTAGGGCACTTTAGTCCATCTTATAGTTACTGAAAAGTGCATTTTTCACTTTGTACTTCTGCTTCCAGACCGTGTTATTAAATTGCAATGCATATCTACAGTGATATCTCTATTCCTTGAGCATGAGTAACCACAGTGTTTGTTCACCAAGAGGGAATTTAACAACTTTTTGATGAGTTAAGAATCTGACATAATTAACTAGATTATGCATGATCTTGCAGCAAAAGATAATTTAATGACATTTCTGACAGTCTGGAGGTTATTAGATAGAAGTGTTTCCTTGTGATCCAATCATTCTACAGCACATTATTACAAGTCAAGGCAGTGAATTGGAAATTTTTCCATTGACCTCATAATGCCAAGTTGGAGAGTGCTAGCAAATGGAAATGCCCAAAATTTCAGGAAATCATTAAAGAAAAAGAAAGAACCTGGGCTAACTTAAAGAGAGTTGATCACCTCTGTCAAACTGAACCTAATTTAACTTATATTCTATCTAGAAAAAAACATAAATTTTTTTTAAAAACCCTGGCATCTTGACTAATTCCGCGAAATACCTGCCACCTCCACCAGCAACAAGTAACTCCATCCATCAAAGCTAGGATGGATAGAAAGAAATCACCTAGTGTTTTTTTGTCTCTACTAGAATTCAACAAACCAGAGATATCACAGTGCCCAACCCAATTCATTGACCACCACACACACAGCTTAAAAGAGGTAAAATAGATGCTGTAAAACTGAAAGGGCCATAGAAACACCCCAGACATGAAAGTTCCTTTGGCGCATTTGCTCAAACACTTTATTCATTCATACACTTGATCAAGAAAAACAAATTTATTCACATTACAGCTGCTTAACTTCAGAAATTCAACCAAAAAAAGGTATGCACAAACTAATTTTGGCTAAACCTCACTCTTTTTAGTTACTTTTTGGAAAAAAAATTAAGAAATTAAATCCACCGACTTTTTCAACTCATTTCCTAATCAAAAAACATGAATTCAAACCATCACAATGTTAATTTAATGAACTAAGTGAAAGAATTCGGACTGTCCTGAACGATTTGGTCTTTGCAGTGACAGTGAAGAAGGTTACCCGTTACACTATCAGGAGGAAATTCGGTCGGAGATCAGTCAGTCGCCGCCGGTAACGGAGTTCGTCCTGGTGGCTGGTTAGCTGTTACTAGTGCTCTTCTATGGGTTTTAAGGGTTTGCCTTCTTTTCTTTTTCCTAAGAGGTCGTTTGATAGAGTGTATCAATAATACTTGTATTAATTATATACAGATTATCTTTTACGCAATGTTTAATTTGGTGTACTCAAAATGACATACATTGCATAAAAACAATTTATTCACAAGATACCCTTCATAATTATAGTGGAAAAGATTTAAAAGAGATTTTGCGTGGTAATTGAGTTTTTAACTATGCTAATTCATACATTAAAATTATTTACATTACTAATACCTAGAAATCTACAATAATATTAGTAACACACACTTTAATACATAATAGAATACATAACTAACGCTACATAGCATGAAAAAGTCACCAAACAAGGTACTACTAATACAAAGAATAATGCGTGCTTCATTTTTGCTAATACACTCTATCAAACGACCCCTAAATTATTATTTAATAAAAAATAAAAATAAAAAATTATTATCATCTTTTATGATAAATTAGGGGTGTTTATATTGCGATTATAAAATATATACTTTTCATTCAATTGATTTTAGTTCAACAGCATGCAAAGAAACATCTGATAAACACCATTACGAACTGTGTTTAATCGAAAGGAATGCGCATATGTATTATAAAGTTATATAATTTTGTCATATTTATATTATTTAAAAGTATCATTATAAATGGATAATAAGAGGGAAGAATATTATACGTCAAATTATTTTTAAACGACTTATATGAATGATATAATTGGGGTCTCACTCAATTATTTTTTGACATATTTTTATGATTCTTTTATTTTTATTTATGCTACTTATATTTTATTAGATCTACGTCTAAATATCTTCTAATGACTTATTTTCTCAATTCAATTTATTATTTTTTTCCTCCATATTAAACCTCTCTAAATGGACTAACGACACACAATCATGTCTTGATGATTAGTTTGGAAATCAGATACCCTAAATAAGTTTTTTTTTTAATGTTGGATTTTACTTTGTTAAAACTATCCATAACTTTTTCATATATTTTTTTTTCTTATTATCATGCCTTGTTGTTGCTGAAGAAATTATTCATGATATTTTCTTTGAACACGTGAAATATCATGTTTCAATGATCTTTGCCACTTTTTGCAATTTAAGTTCACCTAATGTTTCTAATTTTGCTCTTATTATACTTTTACTAACTTACTATTTGTTACCATCACTCGATTTTCTTTATCTCACTTCTAGCTCCATTTACACTGTGACATATTAGGCTAAATCTTTACCAGAAGTATTTCACAGATAACTTTACATGTACGCATAATAATTATCTTATCTCATATTTATTTGTCCCTGTTTGATATTTTTAGAATTTGTCTAACATGACTCTAGTAGTTCAAATGGTTAAAACATTTTAGTTTTTTAGCCACCCCTAAAAAGTGTGACCCAAAATATGAGAAAGTGTAGTCTTTGATCAAAGGCCACACTTTTGGACTTTAGGCAATACTTTTATGGGGTAGCCTAAACTAGTGTAACCTTTGCCCTAAGGTCATACTTTTCAAGTGTTGCATTAGAAGTCACGCTTTTAAAGTGTGGGCTTAGTTCAACAAGGGTCACGCTTGTGCACATAATATGGCAACACTTTTTATGGTCTTAAACTACACTTTTCAAGTGTCGTCGTTTGTACTCTATAGACTAAATTTTAAAATCATATTCCTCCTAATGCAACATTTGTGAAGTGTAGCTGCAATTTTATTTATAAAAAATTATGATTTTATTTTGCATATATTCTGTGTATTATTAACCTATTTAGATGATCTTAAGCATTAAAATTATCTAATAAAGAGCTCAATAATAATTCAAATGTATAGATTTGCAATAAAAAAATTATAACAAAACTTTATTATTTGTCCGATAGGAACTGTACACAAGTCTCATAAATAAAACTGAAACTTGGACAATCCCAAGTTCAGTGAACAAACTAGCTACTACTACAACAAGAAGTTGAGACTATGGAAAAGAGATTATTCTCTTCTACTCTATTTGCTAATCCAGGTTGCAAACATGCCCTGTACACAATATTCTGAGCATTAATCTCAAGACAACTTCACAATTTTTTATCTAGCTGAAAAAATTCTCTGATCACGCCGCATCCAAATTGAATAAATAGAACAGGTCAAAATAGCTCACGTGATGCCTTCCTACCATTTGTGTAGTCCAGCGTCAAAATGACTTCATAAGTCCATTTATTAACCACCCTTTGACACCCCTGCCACTCTGGAAAGTTAGATCAAATACAAGCATAATAGAAATCAAAATAAAATAGAAGCTAATAAAATTCAAAAAAGCAAATACTACATCTATTAGCGGAGCAATGTTTCAAGATGTCCACTAATAATAAATTGCACAAAATTAAATATAAATTCAAACAACATGATTATTCAAAAAGTGTCCATTTTTTAGTTAAACAAAACAATTGACAGTGAGATGTAAGAAAATAAAGAAATCACAAAATCATTTTAACTTGGATGAAATATTTCTTCAATTAATGAGCATCAAATATATTTATCATAAGTAGAATTATCTTACTCAATCAAGAGGAATGCATTACGTTAAGTTGCATTGTAGCATCCAAGTAGTAACTGCAAGAATGATACATGTATTAGGTAATTTCGTATATTTCTTTCACCAAATGAAGATGACAAATGCTATGTTGGTTAAGTAGCATCAACAAAAGGATACTCATACCTGTTGCCAAGATTGACTAATCCAATGTAATCAGATTCAAATAGTGGTTCAACATCCTCAACCATTTCTTGAATCAAATTCAAATCAAAATTAATATTTTGGTCTAGTTTTCTCTCAGCAGTTGTCATGTTAGTCTGATCATGATTGAAACATGATTTTTTTTTTAACTTAATGTGTCAATTAAAGATAGTAATCTACTTTAAAATGTAGCACGTATTCATCGTCTTCAAAGGAATCATATCGTTTCTATGTTTACTGATATCAATTTAGAAAATTTTCAAAACTCATACTAACCTGCGTCTTTCTTGAACTTCAATAACATCACTATAAATCAAACAAAGCACTACACAACATTTTAAAGTTCTAAATACAACTAATGTTAATAGAACAAAATTGATACCTTCCTCTATTCCATCAAAACACCTTTGATTTCTTTTTAGCCATGATGACACAACACAAAATGCACAACTGAATCTTTTTGTTTTCGCTTTTTCCTTAAAGATAGCCCTTGGAAACCATCTCAAACACAGGTTCCACTATTTGAAGGCGTGTTGTTACATCATAGTATCTCAAATTTTCATATATTAATATAACTAGTGTATCTCATTCATAAAATATATTTTTTATAATGGTCATGATAAGATGCACAGGATTGGTAAAATAAGGCCTGGTTGATCATGTCACTATCAAGTCAACTTGATTTGAGGAACTGTTCATTTACGACATCCATACATTTTCACAGATAAACTATATAAGACTAACTATATTAAAAAATTTAAAACTGGAAGAATGATAACTTTTAAAACTTGATTTGAGGAATTGTCCATTTACGGGGAGATAAAGCTGCTAAACAATATGTCTAGTCAATTAAAAACTTTGAAAATGTAGCAATTTTCTTGTAATAACTTTTGACAGGAATAGACAACTATAAGATGACAGTACCTGCCTCATCTAACTGAATAGTTATAGTCCCAAACTTTACAACAAGTGGAATAATAGTTTCTCTATAATAATTAATAGTATGGTTATTACCGCAAATTTCATCCCAATTTTTTCTACCACAAAGGATAGTTTTGTTTGTTAGATTTAGCTAAATATTCTTAGTTTTATTATATTTGGTGCATTTCCAGCCTAGAAGCGGAATAACAACATCATTGTGAAGCTATCACAGTTTCAAAGCATAGTTATTAACAAGATTTTGATCAACAGTCTAGGAAGCAAGCTTCTCTCTTTTATCAACACAAACACCTTCAGCTAGTAAAGTAACATCCAACTAAGCTTACCTTTTTGACAAATTCCATTGATAGAAGTGACGCACAGTTCTAATGCTAATTTAAGTTAGACTTCCTCCAAGTTTTTCAATTTCTTTAATCTAAATAGGACAAAAAATAAAAGGTTCAACAGACCAATGCCTTTAATATGAATAAATCTACAATTGCAATGATGCTTGGACCCTCTAAAAATAATATCGAATCTGTGTGGGATCCTCTAAAAATACATTGCGTTTTGAATATCTGATATACAACCAACTTTATTTTTGAAGAGTACATGTTGCTATGAAAATATATAAATAAACCTGCTACCTGAGAAATGCCTAAGCCTAGACCAATAGTAGAGTGTGAAGGAAATGACATCAACAACAGTTGAAAGCTATCGCAGTTGATCAAAATCTGAAATTTATGAGAAGATGATTTCTAGTACTCCAAACATGATCATGTATGAAATGCTTTGAACTAGACACAATATTTTATGACAATGTTGTTGAAAACTATCAAACCTTCTAACAACCAATTAAAATAAAAAACATTAGCTCTATATTCATCTAAAAATTATAATAATGATGTAGAAAATACCTTTACAAAAATCATTAGCAATACTTACATCATCCAAACAGATTCACATACTGAACCCATCCATGAATATTGACTTGGAGGTCACCCGAAAACTATTCTTTACAAATAGAAAAATTAACAAATAAAAGAATACTCCTTCAGTATACAAGATACCTTAATTTTATCATATAACTCGCATATTATGAATACTTCAATTTTTTTAAAGAATAAAAATATGAGACAATCTGTTAACGATAACGTAGCATATAAGAAATGGTAAAATTAGGATATTTCGTATATTAGAATCTAAATTTGAATTTCTTCCACAAACACAAAAGAAAAAGAAAGGAAAGAGACAAACTAGAAAGAAGAAAACAGAAGAATTATTACTAACACTTACTTGGACACATCCATGTAAGTATAGTTCAGATAGTTTATCTTGCAAATTTTCATGCAATATACAAAGCTGAAAATTTCTTTTCCACACGCACAATATTGTACCACAAAAAGGAGAGAAGGGCAAGAAACATCAAAATCCTAACTGAGACGGTCGTTGAGCGGGATAATGATAGTGATGTGTTGAAGTGATAAGGCAAAATTGACAGATTTAGTGTGAGGATTATAGATTACGGGGACATATGCATTTTTGAATGACACTCCAAGAAATTTTAGGGAGGAATAAAGTCTTTTATTTTTGAGAGCTATTGTTGTAGGGGACATTTTTCGTAAAAGTAATAGTGTGATGAAATATTTGTTTTAGCTGAAAATTTTATAAAATCTTCAAGAAACACTTATAAAGTGTAGCCTTTAAAATTATAAATATACAACACACAAAAGCGTAGCATTATATATAACTAAGTGTGACCAATTATTTCGTAATATGGCGACGCTTATAAAATGATTTACAACGTCTAAGGATATATTTTTTAAGTGTTGCCTAATTATATGAGGCCAAAAGGTTAAAACAAAAGGTCGCACTTTAAAAGCGTGCCCTTACATATTTTTAGCAACACTTTTAAAGTGTTGTTTAGAGTCAGTGTGGACGTAGGCCAAATTTATTATAGTGATAGGACAAACCCGAACTTACCCTAATTAGAGGAAATGAAATCAAACTAAACACAAAACTCCAATAAATGGCTAGTCCACGAAGCTCGAGGACTCACCAAATCACGTGAACTCCAAAGACTCTATTTAGCCAAGAGCAGAATAAGGGTGATTTTCAGACCCTATATTATAACATAATGTAGGTAAAAGAAGTATGTGTCAGTATGTGAAAGGTACTAAGTATGTGATCAATGGAATAATTAATAAGTATAATGTGCAATTGACCAAGTTAAAAGACATAATAAGAAATCTATTTATAATATGAGAGTAAAGTATAAACAAGGTCAATGCAATTAAATAATCGTGATAAAGCTTTCAAGAGCATATGCAAATTGAAATATAATCATACGTAGAATATAAATCGTTACTAACAATAAGATCAAGCGAGTTATAACATGAAATCTCGATGTCAACCCTATATGGAAGAAAGCGGAGACTACTTGCCAAGCTAGATTCCTTGAGGACATCATAATCATCATAAATTATATATGGATCTACTACTACAACAACAACAATAACAATAATATACCTAGTGAAATCTCACAAATGGAATCTGGAGAAGGTAGAATATTTGCAGACCTTAGCACTACCTCACAAGATAGAGAGACTGTTTCCCGAAAAATATATGAATCCACTAGCTACGCCTAAATAGGCACCTCCAGAGCACGAAGTTTAGAAGTAGAAGTTGCTACTAGAATTTTCTTGGATCGTTGTTGCTATTAGAATTTTCTTGGGTCATTTTTTTGAGGTTTTCCATCGACCCCAACTCAAAATTTTTACGGTGCTAAGTTAAATTCCAATGAGATAGTAATTACAAATCATTAAGTCACTTATGGGAAAAGGCAATGTTAAAGTAACAATTCAAATCATCATTATAGAATAACTCATTAAATCTTTACTTTGATCAGTGTGAGAATTTTTTTCAACATCTCAAATTCATGAATAGGGGAGCAAAACTTTTTTATTCAATCAATATGAGGATTATAATTAGCACACCTTGAATTAGTGAATACCTTTTCTCTATCATCATACTTTCTTGAGAATCTTCATCATTTATAGTTTCATCATTTTCATAAAACTTGCATGAAGTCCTTGTTAATTCATGACCATAATACATAATGAAAATTAGGATAATTTATATGGATTCATAAACAATGAATTTGAAATCGTGTAATTTTGTTGAGATCAACTCTTATTTTTGGCAGAGTTTTAGTATAATAATAGGTATCACTTTGATATTGACATGGCTTCATTTAAGGCATTGTATGAAAAGAAATGTAAGTCTTCCATTGATTGATTTGATGCATTTGAGGTGAGGCCTTAGGATATTGACCTTTTAATGGAATCGTCGGAGAAGGTGAAATTTATTTAGGAGAAGCTTCTAGCAACTTAGAGCAGACAGAAGGAGTATACAGATCAAAAGGTCAGAAACATGAAGGTTATGGAAGTATGCAAGTATTAGTGAAGGTTTCACCCATAAAAGGGTGTAGTGAGGTTTGATGAGCTAGGTAAACTCAGTCCAGGGTATATTGGATCATTTGACATTTTTAAGCGTGTGGGAGAAGTGACATATCAATTAGTTTTACCTTCAGGTTTGTCTGGAGAGCACCCGATATTTTATGTATCTATGTTGAAGATAAACATCATGATGATGAAAATTATATTGTTTGTTGGGGTTCAATCCAACTTGACGAGAACCTATCTTATAAGGAGGAACCTATAGCTATTTTTGATAGGGAGGTCTGTAAGTTGAGGTAAAAGGAGATTACATCTGTAAAGATTCAATGAAAGAATCATTTAGTTAAGGAGTTTACTTGGAAGACTGAAGCTGATATGCACAGGGATGGATCCATGTGGACCGTGTCGGGTGCTCTAGCACTCATTGACCCCGAAAACAATTTGCGTATCTATATAGAAAATATGCAAAAATTGTATAAATATAAAGATACGCACCCATTGAACAAAAAGTTTCATGGGTGCTTTGGTTAATTGAGCTTTTCTAAGGTTTAGAGCAAGATGCCAAGCGAGGGATCGAATCTCATTGGCATCGCTAACTTTTTTACCTTAACCTACACCTGTCAGATGAGCACTCACAGTCATTAAATCCTGGCGAATTCTCACGCCCCAAAATGATGGCACTCACCTAACCCACGAAGGCGAGTCAGCCTAATATTTACTAATCCAATCATAACAATAATAGCGGGAAGGCGAGTCAGCCTAACATTTACTAATCCAGACATAACAATAATTGCGGGAAGGCGAGTCAGCCTAACATTTACTAATCCAAATATAACAATAATTGCGTAATAATAATTGAGGGAAGGCGAGTCAGTCTAACATTTACTAATCCAAACATAACAATAATTGCGAAAGATGAATAGACTAATACAATAATTAATCATATGAATACCAAAATAAAATCAGCCCAACCTCCAACTATTATATATCAACAACATCAGCGATCAAGTGCAGCTATCACAAGTTGCACAAAAAGCACTCACATGTTTATAAATAACAATGAGGTATAATGCAATTCAATGCAATGTCAAATAAAATGACGCATGTATGTCCTAGTGATACACACCCGATGTCTCACAGTCCGGGACCCATGGGGGACTTCTAGTCCATGCATCTGTCGCGGCGTATGACACACCCTCGAATAGTATCCGTCGCGGCGTGCGACACATCCCTCCAATCATAGTATCTGTCGCGGCGTCCGACACGACCCTCAAATCATAGTATCCGTCGCTGCGTGCGACATGACCCTCGAATCATAGTATCCGTCGCGGCATGCGACACGTCCCTCGAATATGGTACATCCTCTTTAATTCTCATTCTTTTTCAGTCCATAGAATACTTGTCACAAAAGTCAATGC
>JAPFFP010000012.1:4362292-4373982 GCA_026153255.1 Solanum medicagineum | reverse complement strand
GGGGCTGGGTGGGGAGATGGGGGACCTGAGGTGGAGTAAAAAAATTAAAATTTACAAAATTTGAACTTTTCGTAAAATAATTTTTTATTTGTTTGTAAGGGGGTGGGGTGGGGTGGGGGGAGGCGGCTAGGGGGTTAAATTTACAAAATTTGAATTTTTCGTAAGATAATTTTTTAATTTTCTTATAGGGCTGGGAGTGGGGGTGGGGTAGGCTGGGTGGATGAGGGTCCGAGATGGAGTAAAAAATTTAAATTTAAAAATTTGAATTTTTCGTAAAATAAATTTATTTCGGCCAATCACAAATGTTTCTTTTACTTTTTTTTTTAAACTATAAATAGGTGGAATAAGTTTATGACGTGGCATAGTGGTATTAAACATAAAATCTATGTCATAGAGTGTGTATCTCACGCACATGGACTTCTGGACAGCTGTGCTTACTTGATAAAAAACGAGCAAGTTGGAGTGCCTCTTTGTGCAATTTAAAAGTTTGATTTCCAACTTAAAATTTTGCTCTAAGTTAAGAGGCCAATTTATGCCTTATGCCTTTAATTCATCATTCTAATCCATAGATATTAAGATCTCAATTCTAAATCATTGAAGTGTAACTTCATGGCGTTCTTAAAGAGCTATCATTGATCAATTATAAAAACGTCTAAGGCGTTCTTAGTAATAGTTTATCCAACTAAATCTTCTTGTGAAGTATGCAATCGTCTCGTATTGAGTCTTAGTATTTGATTTTGTTCTACATTATGAAATATGTATACATCTACAATTTTTCCTATAAAACTGAAAATATTTGAACTTGATGATTTTCTCTTTGCAGATGTTGCTAGTTGGTGAAATTTTCGGTTCTTGTCCTATTTCGGGATAGTTATTTAGTAAATGACTCTTTTTTTAATCCATCTTACAACTTATTGTTGGGTAATCTTAATCTGCAAATCTGTTGAAGAAGAAGATGAAGAAGGAAGAACTTGTGTTCTTCTTTAGAGAGAGGTTAGAGAGAAGGCAGAGAGAATTTTAAGAGAGAGAGAGACTTTTTTCGTGGTAACACCCAATTAATTGGGCAACCTCCACGGCGACAGAATTATATATATTAATAATATCCAGATATTTATAATTACACAGAATACAAGTATACACGCATAATAAACAGTAGCACCTAATATTTGGGTCGGGGCTCCGCCCTGACCCTGAGAAGGGGGCTCCACTACCTAACACTTATGAACCTTTTAACTCACCCACTGAACATCTCTTTAAGCAACTGAAAATTTTACATGATAAAATATTCTAAGTTATTATAAACGTTAGATGACAGTCTAATGCTTTAGCCATACGATGAATCTATATATGGGCAAATATTAAACTCGAACATAACCAAAAAGAGTCAAATCAAAATTGTAAAATCCAAAACTTGATCATACAAAAAAATCTGTTGAAACATTAATCCCTTAATTTATAATTTTCTTCCATCTCTATGATAGCGCGAAATGCCGATAGCAATTGCAGCAACAACAATTGATGCAGTCATCATCACCCACTTGACGTTTACACCAAAAATCACGTTTTCTTGAATCTCCAATTTTTTCTCTAATTCAGAGACTTTTATGAGCATTTTACTAACCCTCTCCGCCAAATCATCCATCACCGTATAAATTACATCTTCCTCCTTTTTCAACTCGTTAAATTGTTCCACAACGTCGTTTAGTTCCTCAAGTTTCTGCTTTAGGCCCCGAATTTCCCTTTCTTTCAATTCTAGTATAACTCTCTGGTGATTTCCACTCACTTCTAACTCCTCAATTTTCCTCAACAACAAATGCGTTTCGCGCTCCAATGAGATGATCTTTTGATTCAAAACATCAATCTCGTCTGTCATGATTTAAAATTTTAAATGAAATAAAAGAGAATATGTGATGAATGGAATTTTATAACAAAAATGAAATGATTATATTTTGTACTAATTTTATATATATATATATATAGTGATGAAATGTAAAATTTTAATTGAAGAATCGATGTGTCTGTTGGAGACAAAAGACGGCATTCAACTGCCAGGGGAAAAGGTCAAATATATTCTGAAATTATTTAAAATGGACTAGTTTTCTTCTTTGCTATGTTTTTGATTAAAAAATACTTTGCCTTTATATTTTTGACTCAAATATCCTCTGAAAGCAAAATAACTCAAAAATATTTTCTTACTAAAGGTTGCTCTAAAATTAAAAAAAAAGATAGTACTCCAATTATACTTTAAACTATTGGAAGTACGACAGTGTTCTTAGTTTCAAAATATGTAACTTGCGGAGATGAGGATGTTAAGGTGGATGTGCGGACATACTAGGGGGATAATATTAGGAATGAGATCATTCAGGGGAAGTTAGGGGTAGCTTTTGTGCAAACAAAATGAGAGAAGCGAGACTACGTTTGTTTGGACATGTGCAAAAAAAAAAGTGTTGACGCTTCTGTTAGGAAGTGCGAGAGGTTGGATTTGGTTCATTTAGAAAATGTGGTTCGGGGGATATTTTTGAGATGTGAATCTTCTGAAAACAACCTCTCTATCTCTATGAGATAGTGGTATGGTCTGCGTACATTTTACCTTCCCCAAACCCTACTTGCGAAAATTCACTGGGTATATTGTTGTTGTCGTCTTTGAATAAGAACTTATAGCGTAGATTATTAGATTAGTTTAACTATTTCATATGACAATTTTTATACTTATAATATCAATTCTGTATTTTACATAAAGTTTAATAATTACATGTATTATTTTTATCTATCTAAATATTTATTCTATCACTTTCTTTCAAAAATAAGTTTTTAGAAAAAGTACTTTCGAAAGAAAATAATTTGTGTTTGACTAATTCATTTTAGAAATGTTTTTTGTCCCAGAATTTGATAAACGAAAAAATGGTCAAAATGCGCACAATGTATTAGAAATCGCTTAAATTTTGCTCTTCTTCCGTTTATTGGACCTTAATTGTTCTTTAACATTTATATTTAACTCTCAGAATTTGAAAAATGCAACATAAATTCAGACGAAGAAAGTAACATATGAAATTTTCTGGTCTATGAAATGACAACTTAATATTTTATGGATAAAAATAACACAATATATGAATGGGTAATCAACATTAGTCTAACGTTGTCCAAAAGGACGATTTCCATAAAATTTTGCACAATCTTCTTTAGAAAAAACAAAGACAATGTCGAAATGCTAATACAAAAAAGGGACTGCGACTTTCATGAATACACCAAAATCATAACCAGGTTTATGGTATCCACATTGCACAAAATTATTCAATTATTCAAATTCAATCAAAATAAAATGCAATAACATAATAACCGAGTCTGTGAGCACTTCAGGAATCTACATTTGCACCAGAAGACCCACCAACTTGTTCCTTCTCCTCAGTAACCTTTTGGAGACTCGTAGTGTTCTCCTCAGTAACCTTTCGGGGACTCGTAGTGTTCTCCTCAGTAACCTTTTGGGGACTTGCATTCTCCAAAATCCTCACTTTATTCTCCAACTCCGAGATTTTACTTAGCAACTCTGTAACTCTATCTTTCCTCCAAGTCATACTTCGCCATTCAAAGAAATCCTTCCTTGTTTTCCACAGATTTTCTTGTTCCTCAAGTTGTTGCTTCAGGCTCGTAATTTCCTTTTCCTTTTCTTCTAATTCAACTTTATAAGTTGCTTCTAGCATTTCAACTTTCTTCCTCAACATTTCGTTTTCACTCTCCAATGAGACAATTTTCGCGACTGGATCAAACTCCTGGTTCAAATCAATCTCTTTGTTCTCGTCCACATCAATCTCCATATTCTTCTGGTCCGACATATTTTAGCCTGAAAAAATTTTGTATTACAATCAAATCTGTTAATTAATAAACCAAACTGAAAGTAATAGTTGAAAATCGATAAAATTTTCACCTATTACCATGCAAATTCGAAAGACCATGAGATTACAGAGAAATGAAACTTAAATTTAACAATTTTAATTTTGGAGAAAGTAATTATTTTTAACCTTTGTATTTCAGAAGTGAATTGTTGAGGAAATAACGAATGAAAGAAAATTACTTTCATTTTTGTATTTATAGTGAAGAAACGATGTGTCTATTGGAACCATTGCAATATTTAACTGTCCGTACCGGTTCAACTTTTTATTTTATTTTTTAAAAATTTTGTTAAAAGAGAGAGGAAAAGAAATTAGAGGGGAAATTATGATAATTTGGAGTTGTTGGATTAACGTTATTTTTTTTAAAATAAAGATTAGGCTATATCTTGAAGGTGTAATAAAATATTTTACACATTAAGCATTATCTAAAATGTCGCTAGTATATATTCTTTTTATATGAAATATTGATTGAATTTTTTATCATTCTTTTGTGTTGAGATTGCAAAAGTCAATACTGGAGTTGACTTAGTTTTTTCTTTGCGATCGCGAGGTATGGGTAAGTATTTAAAATTCTAATAATATGAGATGACACTGTGATTTTTTTTTCTTATAAAGAAAGACAAAGAGGGTCTGATATTGAGTAATGTGCCTCACATTTGTGTGTGATATAATGATATGATATGATTTCGAGGGACATCCCTCGTGTCATGGGTGATATACTGATATTGATGTGATTTTGAGGGACGTGCCCAATGTTGTGGAAAGATGCATGGATTGATAAGTACTCCATGAATCTCGATCGGCTTTGAGCAACAATTGTGCATCAATAGGACAGACATGCAATCATTCTCTATGATGCTTGTTGAGTATTCGTTATTGTTTTGATACTCATTCTCTTGCTTTTTTATAGTAGTGTAAGAGCCAGGTACATCCTGATCTCCTTAACTTCTTACATTAGTGTCCGAGGCTTGCACTTTGGAGTACGTGAGGTAACTGCTAGTTGATTTAGTAAGCGTCACATCCCTTTCACTTTTTATCCTTAATCTATTCTAGATATGATGACATTCAAATTTATATTTTCTTTGAATCTGTATTGTAATCACTAATTTAGTAGCTTCTACATGTGACACCAGGTTTTGGGGAAGGGTTAATCTATATGTAATATGAATTATGTGTAATGTATTGTTAGATTCTTTACTCTCTCTCTCTCTTTTTTTTTTTTTTTTTTTTTTTTTTTTTTTGCGCAAATACTCTTGCATAGCTTTGTTCTGGCTTATCTATCTAAGTATGATAAGATAGGTATCATCACATCCAATTTTTGGATCTTGATGCCTGTGGAGAGCTAGGAGCCGCTATAGAAATCAGAATTTATTGAATTTTTTTAACCTTTCTTAGTGTATTCATGTTAGATAAAATCAAAATTCAAATTAATTATTTTTGAAATCATTGTTTCCTTTTATTAATGTATTATTGTTTTGCGTAAAGATTTTGTATTGATCATAAAAGAATATACGTGTAAATCATGTACATAAAAATTAGTTTTTAAATTATGATATAAGTTTATTATTAGTCTATTTTAAAAAGAATGAAATTACAAAAAATTTGACTTTATACTCTCATTTTACCATTATTAAAATCTTACACTTAAACCAAATGTAATCCTGTGTGTGACACCAAAGTTGTTTTCAATAAATTACCCAGCATAAATTCTGTAAAAATTAAATTATGCAGCATAAGTATATAGTATTTTCCATAATTTGTAGTATTCACAAACTAGAGTTATATGGGCATATATTCTTTATCTTTTTTAATTTTTTCTTGTGTAATATGTCTAATTCATTCAAAAATTTATGACTACTATGGTAAGACAATGTTATACATGTACACTTATATTTAACGTTTAGATCTCATTTAGCAGCTATAAACAAAAGTATGAAAAAATAATTTAGTTTGTGTATTATGAAGAATGAATTTAATGTTAATGGTATATATATATATATATATATATATATATAATTCTTTTTTAGAGATATTGTATTTGAAATTATGTGTATGATATTAATGATTATTATTATAAATATCTTAGTATTTTATTTTTATGCATAATACATATTTTTTCCGTTATTATTACAAAATAAATGAGTATAACCATTATATATATAGGGATAAATAATTTACAAAGAGTATATCACTATAATGAATATTACTGGTCACTACTATTACATGTAGAATATTGTTACAGAGAAGTAAAATATAGCATGAAAAATCAATTCTTGAGAAAATCAGTTTGTCATAAAGAGTTTTGCATGTATTATGATATGAAAATAAAAACTTATGCTCCGCAAAAAGTTGTTTGTTATTTTGGTGTTAATGATATTTTTGGTCCCTTATTATAGGGGTATGCAAATATCGAAATCGACCGATATATTGCATCGAAAAAAAATATTATTAATTTATTGTTATTGGGTTATTAATGGTTTTATAAAAAAAATTTATCAGATTATCGGTTCGATTTTAATTTTTAGTATTGGGTTATTGGGTAAACCGAAAACCCATTGAGACGGTAATAATTTACTATTTTATCTCTTCATAAATATTAAATATTAATAATTTAACATCACTTGCTACTAAATCGATATTTGTTAGTCATGTATTTGCTTGGTTTCTAATGTATAACCCTTTTGTTGAAATGTAAATTAGAATATAAAGTCAAGTATTATATATTATTAAGTTTAGGCGCTCAACTGATTTGTTTGCTTTACTGTACCTCTCATCGTATTGCGTCTAATTGTTAGAGAAGCCATATATTTATTTTATGATTATTTTCTTATTGGGTAATCGAAAATCGAACCGTTAAGGACCAAAAATCGATAAATTGAAAACTGATAAAAAATATCTTATTGATTTGTTATTGGTTTAGCATATTTAAAAACTGAAAGCTGATAAATCAAATCAATAATATATAAAATCGAACCGAACCTACCGATACACTCCGTGCTTATTTGTTACTTCAAGTGTTAAAAAGACAATAATTTGAGGGGCAAAAATTAAATATGGAGAACCAATAGGTCCTACATACCTTATCTACTATGGCATTAGAAAACTAAAACAAATTGCTCTCTTTCTACACATTCTTGATAAATTTTCACTCCCTTAGACATCAAAAACCAAAAATAAAAATGTCATCAAATTTTTGTTCATCATCTTCCATTTCTAAGTTCATTTCAGACCAACCATATCTCCATATGCTAGAAACCAAATGTGCCACTATGACAGACCTCAAAAAGATTCATGCCTATCTCATAAAAACTGGTCTAATTAAGGATAAAATAGCATCCAGTCGTGTCCTTGCATTTTCAGCCAAGTCTGACATCAATTATGCATACTTGGTTTTCACTCACATCGAAAATCGAAATCTTTTTACTTGGAATACTATCATTAGAGGGTTCTCAGAGAGCTCAACTCCACGACATGCTATTCATCTCTTCATTGAAATGTTGAATGATTCACAAGTACAGCCACATTTGCTCACTTATCCTTCTGTTTTTAAGGCGTGTGCTAGAGGTGGCCTTGCGAAAAACGGAGGTCAACTTCATGGGAGAATCATCAAACTAGGGATGGAATTTGATACATTTGTGAGAAATACTCTGTTGCATATGTATGCAAGTTGTGGTTTTTTGGTTGAAGCAAGGAAATTGTTTGATGAGGATGAGGTTGAGGATGTTGTTTCGTGGAATTCGATGATAATGGGGTTAGCTAAATCGGGAGAGATCGATGATTCTTGGAGGTTGTTTAGTAAAATGCCAACTAGAAATGATGTTTCTTGGAATAGTATGATAAGTGGATTTGTTAGAAATGGGAATTGGAGTGAAGCGTTGGAACTATTTAGCGCGATGCAAGAGGAAAAAATTAAGCCAAGTGAGTTCACTTTGGTGAGTTTGTTGAATGCTTGTGGACACTTAGGTGCACATGGACAAGGGAATTGGATTTATAAGTATGTTAAGAAGAACAATGTTGAGTTGAATGTCATTTTTGTTACGGCAATTATAGACATGTATTGCAAGTGTGGAAACGTTGAAATGGCGTGGCAAGTTTTTGAGAGTGTACCAAATAAAGGGTTGTCTTCTTGGAACTCTATGATTTTGGGCTTAGCTACTAATGGCTATGAGGATGAAGCGATTCAGTTATTCTCAAGGCTACAATGCACGAATCTCAAACCGGATTCTGTGACTTTCATTGGTGTACTAACCGCGTGCAATCACTCAGGATTGGTAGATAAAGCTAAAGACTACTTCCAATTAATGAAAAAGGGATATGGTATGGAACCATCAATCAAGCACTATGGTTGTATGGTCGATATTCTTGGCCGAGCAGGACTAGTTGAAGAAGCAGAAGAAGTAATAAGAAGTATGAAAATGCAACCTGATGCTGTCATATGGGGTTCTTTGTTATCAGCTTGTAGGAGCCACGGGAACATGGCGTTGGCAAGATGGTCAGCAGAGCATTTGCTTGAGTTGGATCCAAATGAAAGCAGTGGCTATGTATTGATGGCGAATATGTATGCAGCCTCGGGCCAGTTTGATGAAGCTATGGATAAAAGGATAACAATGAAGGAGAAACATATAGAGAAAGAACCGGGATGCAGTTCAGTTGAAGTTAATGGAGAAGTTCATCAGTTCGCGTCAGGCAGGACATTAGATTCTGAATTCCATGATATATATTCTTTGATGCACTAGATGATATATATTCCATGAAAGACGGTGTGTTTCATCGCTCTCCATATATCAGAGTGAATTATTATGAGTGTCAAATGTATCAGTTAAGCTGAATAGGTGACTTAGTATGAGTCCAGAATGGGCTATAGATCGAGTCACAACCCAACCTACGAGGATTCAAAACAGCCAATTCATGCTTAAGTTGCAATGGTTGCACCTGAATTCTCACAATCTTAGACTAATACCCTCTCTATCCTAATTTATGCGACGTAATTTGATTAAATACAAAGTTAAAGTAATATGACAAGGATGGAAACTTGCCTAATAAATCAGCTTAGGCCAGACGCGCTCCAGCTCACCCGACCTTAGGGGGCAAAAGATAATTAAGGACATTAGGAAAAAGATGCATAGGAGAAAACAATGAAGTTGCGGGTGCCTCAGCTAAGTATGCTACAAGAATACATGAGTAAAAAATCTCTCTTGATGAAAATGATCTCCAATGGGAGGAAAGAGGCCCATTATGCATGAACAAGCTACAATTGGCCAACTTTAGGAGAAACTATAATCTGGAGAGAAGCTAACCCAACATCATTAACTAAGATCGAAAGATTCAACTCAAGAAGAGGAAGCTTTGGAAATGAGGACTTTATTATGGAAGAAGACTTTTTGAGTTCGGTTTTTGGTTTTGGGTTGGGTTACAAATGACCAACGCCACCCCTAGTTATACTTGTCTAGGGATATTTCTAGAAGTCATTCTAGATACATTTATAAGAAATATCTAACTTTATCTTCTACCTATCTGATTAAAATCTAGATTATTCTATAATTTATTACAAATATCTTCCTAAAATATTTAATACTCTATAATATCTAGATTTTTCCTAAATACAAATATCAAAGATATTATTGTACAAAATTCTAAAATTTTACAAAATATCTAGGATCTTTTGTAACTTCTAAAAAAATCATCTTTATTTTTCACAACGAAGAAATACTCATATGGGACTTTTGATCCTCCCTGATCATTCATTATTATAGTTTATGGAGGTGTTGATTAGTCTAGAAACCAAAGGTACATTGTGCAATCAAACTCTAAAAGCCTCAGCCATCTCATGTAAATGGTTTGATTTTAAGCCCAAATTTTTGTGTACTCTATAACACTGCCAAAAAATTATAATTAGCTATGAACTTCATTGCTAATTTACTCGGAGCTAACAAAATTTTATGATAACTCATTGCTAATCGGTCTTTAAAAGGATTATTGATGAATTTTATTGTTTAGGTATAAAGCTTGTTTATCGCTAATTCTTATTTTTTTTTAGTAGTGTAAATACATACTAAACATGAACTTTAGAGAATATTTCACCTGGAGTTTATTGAATTTTACCTTTTCTTTGTCTGTATTATTATATTTTATGTTTCTTTGAATCATTTATGCCTTTGTGAAGCTAAATTTCTCTTTTTAGTGTAATGACTCTTTTCATGACTGTTCTTATATGAATATTGGCTTAAATTAATTAGTTTAGGGTTGTTTATTATATCACAAGCTTAATGATTTAATTATATGATTTGGCTAATTATTGTTATAATACTAATATTATTAATGTATTCGTGGTAATTCTAATTCCATTGACATATAGGTGTTAGATTAATATTAGAAGTATCAAAAATATGCAGACTAATAAATGAACGAAACAATGATACGATCAAAAATTGCTTCGGATGAAATACCTTAAATTGGAATAGGTATAAAACGAATCACAACCCAACCTGTAAGGATCGTAAATGAAATTTAATAAAGTAATACAAAACCTGTAAGTGAGCCCTGATTTGCTGGCGAGAGGTTCCCATGTGTTCCATGTGCTTCATAATAGCCATTGGCGTAGCCGCTGCGAAGGAATTAAAATTTAGAAGAAGAATATACCACTAATTAAAATGTTATGAAATAGATAAAAGTTTTTCTTTTATTCATGGAGAATAAACGATTTGTCATTTAACTAAAATAAGTAATTACTTATAATTACTCATATTAAGTGAATTAGTCACCTAAATACGAAAGCGAACAACCTTTTATAACATAAAAATAAAAGGGGGACACAAGCCTAAGTTAAATCCAAAATAGATATTGAACATCGATCTGGTAAAAGAAAAAAAAGGGTAACACAAACACACATAAGAAAATGAGAAAGCGAAGAAAAGACATATAGCAAAGTTATATAAAAGGGGAAAAAATTACTCTAACCCCTAGGTCCACCCAGCCCATTAACAACAACAACAAATCTTGCATGTAACTCATCAATTCAATGCATGCAAGGTGGTTTGCCATGCGAAGCCGATGTAACAACACTTGATCGTTGATCAACTCTTTGTCTATACTGATGAGTCACAAGATTAAAATTAAAAATATAAAGATCATATAACGCTTGAATTGGGGTATTTCAGAAATTTGTTGACCCCTTCCTCCTTTTATAGGTAAATTCCCACTAAAGATAGGATATTTTGAATTCTCGCGATCTTAAACTAATAAGTAATTATAGTAACATCATCAATAAAAATAATATTTTATTATTTTCTATTTCAATTACTAGACTTAATATATATTATCTTTTTTATTTATTGACTAGACTAGAAAAATAGCTACTTAGACTGATCTAATATCAACTTGCATTAGATACACCAGTAAGAGATGTAGGGCCTTTTTAATTCTAGTTTTTTTAATTAAGTATTAAATAATTTTTACTGAATATATATTTGAACTTTTATTAAGTAATGAATAATTTTAACGACTAATTGAAAAGTCAAAGTGTGATTTTGGTAAGTGAAAAAAAGAGAAAAAATAAAAGGAAAAATCATAGTGACATGTTAGAAATGCCAACATAAAAGATCAAATCTGATATCCTTTAATAATGCATTAAGTATATGTATTTATTCAGAATTCATAGGCAACTACTTACCTTCTCTAATTTGAAGGATTCAAATAATTTTATTTAAAATTTTACATACACAATTTAAAATACTTATTTCTATCTCTTGCACCTACTTTGGTAGTCCTTATACACACACACACACACACACACACACATATATA
>JAPFFP010000012.1:4348554-4362192 GCA_026153255.1 Solanum medicagineum | reverse complement strand
TTAGAAGAAAATTTACATTTGGTCCCGAACTTTACCAAATTGAACCAATTAAGGACTTACGGGTTCTAACTTACGGGTTCTAACTTACGGGTTCTAATTGATGATGTTGCATAGATAAAATAACTATATCAAAATTTAATGTATTTTAAATATTCTCAATTTAAAAATAATTCTCATTAAACTCACATTTTTTTTTAAAACAAATATATACATTTACACTTTTGGAAAAATATCTATTACTTTATACCAATTTCGCTTATTGATGATGTTACATAGCTAAAATAATTATATCAAAATTTAATGTATTTTAAATATTATCAATTTAAATATAATTCTCATTAAACTCACATTTACAAAAAAAAATACATTTACACACTTAGAAAAATATCTATTACTTTATACCAATTTGCTAGGTAATGACAAAGACATCAAAATCCAATATATTCAACTCTACCAAATGAAAGGAACATTATTCAATTTGAATATTATTGTCATTTGGAAATTTACGTAAAATATCATTTAAAATCTTTAATTTCACATGACTTTTATGACATGTAGTAATCGTTTGAAGTGTTTAATTTAGCCATACTGTATGGGAGATGATATTCAGCTGAACCATAATCATTTCTATAGTCTGATTGCTTAAGTTTTTTGAGAAGTCAAAAATATCATTGTTATTTATATTTTACTATTTTTTATTGTATTTATGAGTTGTTCATTGCTTTTCACTCTAGTCATTTTTATATCTAGTATTTTTTTGCTTTTGGGGTTGATATATTTGAGTTAATGGTCTTTTGAAAAGAATCTCTCTATCTCTATGAAGTAATAGTAAGGTATGCGTACATTTTACCCTTCCCAAACCCCACTTGTGAAATTTCACTGGATATGTTATTGTCATCTTAATTTTTAAAAGTGTTTATTTTAGAGAACTAGGTGTTCCGCTATGTCTTTTGGGAAAAATAAAAGTATTTTGCATAGTTGCAAAAAAATATTTTTCAAAAACCCAAAAAAAAATGCTTTTTCTTTTTTCTACAAGAAGTACTTTTAAAATCGTGATCAAGCATAAATACTTTCTAGTATTGTACTCGTGTTTTTCAAATTCAATAGTCAAACACAAATATGTTAATTTCCAAAAGTTTCTTTATTTATATTAAAATACACTTATAATAAAAAGAAATACAAATAAGTAGATTTTTAAAGTTTGGCGAAACTAATACACATAAAAACTTCATAAGGACCATCTATTTCTACTACACCTATCAAGCTACATGCTCTTTATTTTCTCTCTCCAAAGCATTTCTCATCTCTCAAAATTATCATCTCTTTTTCTTATTGCAAAAAACTATATTATTAGTGTAATTTAAGAATTTCGAATAATATTTTTTTTCAATATGTCTGATAATCCTTTTTATCATGATTACATGGGAATTGGTGGAGGGATCAACACATTTCCTTTCTTTGGTGAAAATCCCTCAAATTATGACCAACCAATTATTCCAAATATTCAAAATCCAAATCATGAACATCAACAATTTGTTCCTTCTTCTTATATGACTCTTACTGAGTGTTTACATGGCTCTATGGACTACAACACTTTATCAAGTGCTTTTGGCATGTCTTGCTCATCATCCTCCGAAGTCGTTTGTCCACATATCGATAATCAAGACTCTACTAGAAAAAGCAATGTTTGTCCTACTGCAGAATCTGTCTTAGATTCGCCTCTTAAAGATCAGATGAATGTTGAAATTCCTCGAACGCCAAATTCTTCGATATCTTCTACATCTAATGAAGCTGGAGGGCAAGAAGATTCTTCCAAAATCAAGAAAAAAGAGGGTCAAGAAGAAGGAGAAGACAAGTCTAAGAAAGAGTAAGTCATTTTTAATTCATTTGCACACATATATAATAAGTAGAGGTGGACAAAAATAATTCAGACCCTGTATATGTGTTAAAAGATCCATTAAATTAATCATAAAAATAAATTCCAAAACTCAATAGATCAAAGGGTTATGGTTCAGTTTCGATCTAAAATATATATAAGTTTAAATCTTCCATCTGCCTTTGATCATAACAATAATTTCTTTCTCAAAAATAATTCTTTATTATTCAATGATTAGGTGATACGTATTGATTGGATTAATAATATGTGCGAGTCATAGTTTCTAGGTTAATTATTCATTGACTAGACTTTTTAGTATTCTCCAAGATTCTTTCACGTAATTGTAAATTAATATTTTGACCATATTCTCCTCCTTTATTTGTTTCATTTTTTTGTTTTATAGTTTGTGTTTTGGAAATACTCAACAAAACCCTAATTTTTTTTCTTATGATAACAACTTACTCAACCTAATCACACAAGTAAGATCTGAAGAGGATAGTGTCTACTCAGTCTTATATGTTGTGAAGACAGAAAGATTAGTTACGTAAAATGTTATTGATAATTATATTATTTCAGGAGCAAAGGAAAAAAGAAAGGAGAAAAAAAGGTAAAAGAACCAAGATTTGCCTTCATGACAAAGAGTGAGATTGACAATCTTGAAGATGGTTATAGATGGAGAAAATATGGACAAAAGGCAGTGAAGAACAGCCCTTTCCCTAGGTAAAATTTGTGTATCTTTAATTTCATTGAATTAAATTCAATCTTAAATTATCTAAACAAAAAAAAATTAGGACTACAATATATCAAACATTATTATACACTAGAGATCTTGGTCTTTGTCTTTCGAGAAAATTCAGATAGAGAGTGTTTTTCCCTTTAATAGTATTATTAATTACTTGGATTAGTATGTCACTAGGATGTGGATACCGGATGTCAAAAGAGAAAGTTAGTCAAGAGAGAAACAGATCTTTTTTAACTTGTCAATTTTAGCTAATCAAGAGAGATTTTATTATTTTCTTTCAATATTATATATACTCGATCTTATTATTAAGTAATTATACAATGTGTCATACTAATAGTGAAACTTAGTTTTTTAAAATATAATTTATTTAGTAAAATTGTTCTACGAAATAACTTCTTAAAGGGATTGTTAAGTAAACAAGAAACATCTAGAAAAAAGGATGGAAGAGTAATATTTAAGTAGGACATATATAAAGTAGAGGAGTGATCACAAGCATAGACGAAGTCAAAATTTGATGTTTATGAAATCTGAACTTATACTGAATTCGTTTTGATCACTGAAGTTTACAATATAGTTAAATATTTACACATTTAATGATTTTTCTAATACACATACATGATCTAAACAAAGACTAATAATTAGTTTGTCGAAACTCATGAACCTAATATTGTAGCACTGCGTGCCCATATGTTCACATGATTGTTTTCCATGACCAATTTGATAGTTAGAAATATGATAAACACTTATCAAGCGTTTTCATCAACTCATGTAAGTGAATTAATGCAGGTTAACTAATCAGTTAAGTACTGAAAATCTATACGTTTCACATGTCATATATCAATCAAAATTTCACATAGATTAAAGAAATATCCTTTAACTTTTTTGATGATGGACTTTGTAGGAACTATTATAGATGCACAACTCAAAAGTGCAATGTGAAGAAACGTGTGGAAAGGTCATATGAAGATCCATCAATTGTGATAACTACATATGAAGGCCAACACAATCATCATTGTCCAGCAACTCTTAGGGGAAATGCATCCTTCTTATCTTCATCACATTTTATACCTAATTTTCCTCCACAACTATTTTCCCAAATGCTAATTCCACCAACCAACCAAAATCTCCTCATTACTTCTGCGGCCTATAATAATAATAATAACAGTTATTATTACCAACAACACCACCAAAGTTCAGAATATAACCTATTTGGTGGAGGCACACAAGATGCTTCATGGATCCAAAAACATGAGCCATCTTAGCCTACTTAAAAAAAATAGGTTTTCGTAGCGACGATCGCTACAAAATTGATGGTTTTTAATATTGTCGCAATGGCACATCATGCAAGGACACAATTGAATCTTTTTTCCTAAATCATTCAATGAGGACTTAATCGGATCAGAAATATTGTCTTCTCTAGTGGCAACTACACTTGTATGCCACGAATTTTATGAGGAAAAAGGAATTTATTTTCTTGTAGCATCGACTATTTTAATACCTGGTTGAATTTAATTTTGATTGATTCATAAATGCTACGATAAAAGGTGATAGCCTCGGTGGCAATCTTGATCGTCACCACTAAAGTAACATTATATATAGTGGGGATTACTTTTATTCTTGCCATCAATTGTACGATTTCTCCTCTTCTAAAGAAAAAAATATTATAATGTAGACAAATTCTTTTTCGTTTCTCAATTAATATGATTTTCGTGGTGATGAAATAAAATGTGATAATAATGTGTTAGATTGTTATTAAAATCAAACTTTTAACGTTTGAAACACGTAATATTGGGGTCACCTCCTTTACTTCCATCTATATCCCTTCTCTTTTCCTTTTTCTTTTTTTTTTCTTTTTCAAGAATTCGAAATTTTATCTATATGAGTTCAAGCTTAGGACATCCATTTGAAGTGTTAAAATAAGTTTTGAATTTTTTTAACATATATAAAATTTTGAATTAAAATTATTGAGTTCTGACAAACTTCTCATAATCAGTAGCATAACTGTTCATGCAATCAAATCACTTACTCCCTCTGTTCATTTATATGTGGCACCCTTTCCTTTTTGGTTCGTCCAAAAAAGAATGTCACCTTACTCTAATTAGAAATAATTTGGCTTTAAAATTCCCGTTTTACCCTTAATGAAATGAATTTCAACCACACAAATTTCTCAAAATGATTTTAGACCACGAGTTTCAAAGGTCTTACTTTTTTTTTAAACACCGTGCCAAGTCAAAGGATGTCATATAAAATGGAACGGAGAGAGTATAAATTAATGATAAGGAAACATCATTGATAAGTTAACAACCGGATAAAATTGATATTATAATTTATTTGTTATTACAATTTATCTTTTTAATCTCAATTTATGTGACACTATTTGATTAGATTATTAAAAAGAAAAAGAACTTTTAAATTTATGATTTGCAAGAATCTTTGGATCATTGTGTGGCTATATGAGTAAAATAAAATTTTTAAAAGAAAACATGATTATTATTTTTTAGCAAGCTAAAATGAAAGTATAAAAATTTATTTCTTGTATTGTATGTATATATTATCACTTGCTTTTCGTTTTAGTTCTTTCTCTTTCATATTTAGTATCTTCTGCTTTTGGTCGGCGCCTGATATTTTGAGCTGAGGGTCTTCTGAAAATAAATTTTCTATCTTTATGATGTAGTAGTGATAAGATCTGCGTACATTTTATCCTCTCCAAACTTTACTTGTGAGATTTCACTGAATATGCTATTATTGTTATTGTAAAAATGAAAGTGTCTCATGTCAATAATAGGAAAGGAGTAAAATATATTGATATTATAAAATGATAATGAATGGAAGATTGACTATGGAGTACATGCAATTAATGTTTTGAGCATGACATTGTTGACAATTTAGAGTGATATGGCAATGTTACAATTGTGAAAGTCAAAAGAGAGCAGGTTATTGTTAGGTTGAGAAAGCACTAGCAGCAGCTAAGAATATAATTGACATAGACTTCACCCTAACAAATATTAGATTATTTCAACTCACCACTCCCATATAATGGTGGAGTTAGAAATTTCGAGAGGTTCGTTTAAATTTTGAATAAGTAATTGTAATAATTCATGTTTAGATAGAAGTCTTACATCGTCAAAATACAGAAGAGATGTTGGGTATATAATAAACAATCTTTATTTATTAGTGACGTATTTTAAAGTCGTGAGGGCATAGATCCAAAGTGGATAATATCAATAGGGGCTGGGCTGTTATATAGTAACTTTTTAGGAATCAAGTTTTCATTAGTTCTCTATCAGTGGCGGTTCAAGTGAAATTTCAATTAGTGACTTAAATTTAAACAAATATATTTATTTACTATTTTATTTTTCTTACACTTTTAAGATGCAAATTAATACTACTTAATTTATTTATTTTTTTTGGCAAATGATTTCTTCGAATATTTTTTTCTTTCAATTATTAGTTTTAGGTGAGATTTTATCAGTTCGGCATTGGAAAATATCTTTTCACTAAGACAATTAATTATTATATGAATTTTTAACATAATTCTAAAAACAATAAATAGACAAAATTTAAATAAAAGTAAGAGTTAGAGCCATAAAATTTGATTCAAAAAGATGATAATTTGGTCCCCACTTAATATGCTTGTAGTAATACTTGAAAATTTAAAAACAATAGAAGAAAAAAATTGTAATTCACTTTATTCATTTCCACTATACATTCAGATTTTTTTCAATGGAATTAAAGAAAATAAAAATTATAACTTTTTCCATAAATAATTCATTTTTTGTATGAAAAAAAATTAATATGTAATTATCTTGATAAAAATTTGAGACCATATGCTTTATTTGGTATAGCATAGACCAGAGAGTCGGCTTACCCCCAATGATGACCACAATAACATCAAGATAAGAACTTTTAAAATTTACTTATTGATTAATTTCAATTAAATATTTAGTTTTAAGTTATATTTCAAGAAATTAATGAATAGAAAAAGAATATGTTAAATATGTGAATAATTGTGAATAAATTTATAAATTTATAAATTTCGATTCTAAAAAAAAAAGTACTAGATTTTGAATAAATTATTTTATCATACTAAATAAATTTTCAAACATAGGAATAATAATTTGAGTGGAATTTACTAAATTTTGTTAAATTCATAGATAGACTTATAGCTCCACGATGTTAATTAGATAGCCACAAAAGTCTCTTGGTACGACTTTTCACTTCAACATTTGATATTTTGATTAAAAAAATCTGAATATTTGAAAATGAAATAAATTTTAGAGATTTTATTCCTATAATTTTGTTTTATTATTATTTTAACAAGGTGAAATCAAATAGTTGAGCTTGTTAGAATATTAAGTACTAAGCACAATTGATAATACTAATTCATTTTTACTTGTTCATATTTAATACGGTATATTTATTACAAAAATAATGACGTCAACTTTATACCCTACGGGTCTGTGCACTTCACATCAAGGTGACAGGATTCGAACCTATGGCCCTCTGTGCCCAAAACAGATGCGCTGACCAGACTAAGTGAGAAGGAGATTCACCCTCGCGACCAGATGTTACCAAAGCAGGCACTCCCTTCTCTTCCCTTTGTTCTTGCTGCTCCGCTGCTATAAATCCCGAGTTAGCCCTATTAAAATGGTAATTTTAATATATCAGCATTACTTATTATATGTAATCTCATTCATTGGAAAGTGAATTGAAGATAATTAATAATTATTAATAAGAATGAAATAGATATAAATAATAGTTTATACTTTAATTTTCAAATTAAATAATTACAAATAAATATTTAATTTTAATATAGCGGACGAAAAATCTATATAAAATCAATATAAACGTGAATATGAGAATACAAGGACCATTAATCATTAGCAATGAAATATTGACTTTCTCTTTTATGTAGGATAAAGTCAGAATTAGTTTAATTATTATTCCCTCCATTTCATGTGATTTATGAATATTATTTAAAAAGTTTCAGATATTATCAATTTATAAATTAAGATGGATTAATCTTAAAAAAATTGATGTTTACCTTTAGAATTAATAATTATTGAAAGTAAATCATGTTTGTTATATTGCATAAAAATTGTAAATGTAGAAAAATGGTCAAATTAGAGATTAAATTTTCAAATTAGTTTTTTTTATTCCTATATACCTAATATTTATATACTTTGTGCTAGTGAGGTATTCATTGCATCACTAGCCTAAAGTTTGTTTGAATTAATTTGTTTGAGATGATTTTAAGCGAAAATAATTTTAAAGCACTTGTATAGGATTTGAATTAGCAAGAAAAATATTTTTAAGTCCCCAATTTTATCAAAATTAACTTGTATGTCATCCAAATAGGCCTTTAATATTCCATTAAGCATGAGTTTATTACTTTTTCTTTTTCTTTTCTTTTTAAAGGAAAAATAGGGGTAGGGATTATATAGTGGGAATCGAATCTCCATTAATAAGGTGAAAATTCAGATAGTCAACTAATTAATGACCAATAAGGGGGTTAAAAATATGAAGAATATGGAAGACTTACATACATTAATAATTTAAAATATAGTTACACTATAGAATCATTTTTAAAAATTACCAATAATAAATACTCTCAATACGATATGATATTATCTATTTTAGATGAATTAGTATGACTTCTTTTTTTAAAAAAAAGACTCAGACTATTTAAAATATTCAAAATTTTGTAAATAGCTCTTTTTCTTTTCATATACTAATATGAAATTTTATTGAAAAATACAAAAATCCCACATTATGTTAAAATATTTTCAAATATTCCCTATCTTTTTTACAAATTACTAAAATTCCTTTTTCGCTACTTTCTGATACACTCATCCCCTTTCCCACAAAACCCCGTTTCTTCAACGAGAATCAAGTCAAACTAATTCAAAATTAAAAGGTAGGTGAATTTATCTTCTCCAATCCAATTTCATATGGTTCACAAATAAGAGCAGGGGATGTTGTTTTAGATGTATTTGTTGTGCTTCTTTGGGGACGTGTGAAGGTATAAGGGAGTGTCTGTAACTGTAAGGATACAGTCATGGCCATGGCAATGGTTGATTAGCTGGTGTTGTGGATACAAATTCAAAATAAATGGTTGATCTTGTTTCTTCTCCTTTTCTTCTGCTTCAAATCCCAGATCCATTTTGAATTTGAAGTTCAAAGTTCACCTCAGACGACTCTCTTCAAGTTCAAAATCACCCAGATCCAAAAATCTAAAAAAAAAATCGAAGAAGAAAGCTCAGATATGGTGATTCATGGGACTATATGAGTTTAGAAAAATATAGCGATTCATGTGTGTGGTATGTATCTTGTATGGTGATTCATTTCAAAATTATGAGTTGTTTACAACTTTTTATGGTGATTCATCTATATATAAAATCGAGAATGTGTATCTTGTATGGTGATTCATTTCAAAACTATCAGTTGTTCTCAACTTTTTATGGTGATTCATTAAATATGGTGATTCATTTATATATAAAAATCGAGTAATTGATTCACGAGAACTGTATGGATTGAATCCAATGATTCATTGGGACGCTTTTTCTAGTTGTTATAGGTTGATGATTCATTGGGTGCATCATACAAGGATGATACACCGACGAATCATATTAATGGGTTGATTCATTGAGACAATGGATCATACAATATAATTCATTGCAATAAAATAGTTAACACATGTTTGATTCACTGAATCAGATTATGATTACGATGAATCATGACCTATGAATCATGTATGGCGCAAGTGTATCCAAAAATTGAGAGTTTATCCGCATAATTCTCTTTTTATGGGATTTCAAATGATGAATCATGACTTATGAATCATGTATGTTGCAAGTGTATCCGGAAAATGACAGTGTATCCACATAATTCTCTTTTTATGAGATTTTTGTAAATATAGAAAAGATAGCAATAAATTAAAATTTCTTTCCCTCAATATGAGATTTCTGTAAGTTATGCAAATTTTATCCGTACGACCAACAATAATGGATCATATTGTGTAATTCTTAGCCACCGGCCCACCATAGTAGGCAAAGGACTAGTGATTGATTAGAAATCTCCAGCAAGCATAAGCACCAAAGTGTGCCAACTTCCAGGAAATCAGATAAAACTATAGTAGAAGTATGAAAACTTATGTAATGACTTGATTGAATGTCAACTCTGACAAAAGCCACCATGATAGGATGATTGAGATCATCCGCTTTTAATTAAAAGTTTTGATTTAAAATACTGAAATCGTAAAATATCTTGATAGAAAATGTTTAATCCCTAAATTAATGGGATAGTGAATTTGGAACACCGAATGCAGAAGGGGGAAGCAATACAGTACACGAAGCATAAATTTATGTGTAAACAGTTCATTAAAACTGCAATAAACAGTAAATATAAACCCACAATTATTAAAGTATAATGAATTCAATGCAAGAACCTAAAACCTATAAATTTTACATTTTAAATTCGCTTCTTGTAATCGTGATCACTTAAATCCTAAATTCATGACCCAAGTTAATGAATTTACTATTGAGAAAAAAAATATTACAATAGAGTACAAGCGTACCCTTCTATAAACTTATGGTAGTATGTAGGGGTGGCAAAATTAAGTCCAACACGTTAAAATTTGAGTGGATTATTATTAGCTCAAACCAACCCATTCAAAATTGGATTGATATGCAACCTAAATTAACTTGAGAGAGATTTTGTTAAAATATTTTTAAAACACTTTTTTTCACTTTGATACGTTTTATATAGCCATAATAAAGAAAAATATAATTTAATTAAGTATTGAAATATTGAAAAAAGAACAAATAAAATAAGTAAAACTTAATAAAAATTGGACCTAATTGGATCTTGACCCGCTCCATAACCCGTTTTGACCCAACCCATTTTGACCTAAGCAAATTTGGGTTAGGTTAAGTCTTGACCGGTTGGTATCTTGACCCATTGTAATCTGCTCAAATTTGACTCAACCCGCCCAATTGTCACCCCGGTAGTATGTCTTGTATGAATATTCTTATCATTCAAATATTCCAGGAGCACAAATTCCAGAAAGATAACTTTCACAGGAAAAAACTAAGCTAGAAATAATCAAGATCAGGCTAAAATTCCATATATTGCTAATTGATCATGCCTATGGGAGTTCAAGAATCTCATCTCAGTCATGGTCAAAGAAAACATAACTTACACAAAATAACCTGGTAAACTCTACACACACCACTGAAACCTAGACGCAACATATCCCCTCGTCGTGTGAATCTTGAAATGATCATTGTTCATACCATCATATCGAGAAAAGACGATTTTTGATCCTTTGTCATGAGTCAAAGTCACATATCTCCATGGACATGCAAATATGATTTGAATACCTGACGAAGAATCTTTCGTTTGGTTGAATCAAGCTTGTTTGCATTACGTAGTCTATAAACCCCAAGCTTCAGCGTTTCTTTCCCCTCTTTGACAGCTCGTTTCCTCACAATAGTCAGTAAACTTGTTCCGATGGAATCCACACTTGTCTGGCATTCGGATTTATCTGCTAAATCATCTGTTTGCTCTGCGCTGTTTTTGGCATTGTCATCATTCAGTTTGATGTCCTGGTCACCATCAGGACTCTTGTTTCCCCACCACCTATACGTTGTAGTAGACAAGCCATTGGATGGAAAACCATATTTAAATTCATCATAATTGACTGAAGCTCCTTTTGTCAAGTTAGAGATACGGAAATGCGGTGAACTTCCAGATTGAAAATTCCTGGTCCCTTGCTGCTGTGAGAAGGCCCCTGCTCTTGGCATTTCCGTTAAGGAGCTAACGCTCTTGGTTGGCGACGGGGAGCCCCTACATAGAAAATTTGATGGAAGCATCTCAATAGACGCTAATGATTTATATTCTGTTGTAGTTCAGTATTTTGGTCTACCGTAAACAGGGGCTAAGGTGTTCGTACACTCTACCCTCCCCAGACCCTATTTACGGGACTATACTGGGTATTATGTTGTTGTAGTAGTACAGTAGTTTGAAGCTTATGCAAAAGATAACACATCTGGCTGGTGTATAGATCCGATTATGGTTTCAGTGTAACCATAGTATCACACATCAAATCCAGGGGCTAAAATCATCGTTTAGGCTTTATGCTGTTGAATTGCAATCAATGTATAAGCAATAGCACATATCACGCGATATTGAATAATATGAGATACCCTACTTTGCTAATATGTCAAGCATATAATCTGAAGTACAAAATGAAAATATAACCCAGCGTGACAAATTTTGAGAAGTAATCTCTCACAAAGTATCTAATCAGCATACCAGAAGTGCAATTGTTAATATGGTGGTACATCCACACACTAACAGGTACCACATGCACCCCTCTCATCCCGTTCTGTTGTCAATTGAGCAGGTGACTCAAATACATAAGCCATCTACTATTTCACAAATTCCTAAATGTGATCCATCTACTATTTCACATATTCCTAAGTGATCACATGGTCAAGCTGCACGCTTTCGGGCAACTGTCTAATGCAGCAAGTACAAAACAGAGAACTAGGTGAGATAAGGCAGGGTAAAAAGGAGTGTTCAAAATGATAAAATATTATATTTCAAACAAGAATAATTTATTTCCATAAAGCTCCATTAAGAATCTCTTGCATGCTTTCATTCATAATTGAGCTTCTAATCCCACCCAATTGTTTTCTAAAGGAAAAGTTTAGAGGTGGAGCACATTCATATCCCAACCTGAGACCTCATTCTAGTAAAATGGTTTAAAGTTGGTAAGTTCCTAGAATACTAGTAGCTTAAACCATGAGTGCAACAAACAACTGCTTAGTAGTGTCCCGTATCTAGACAATACAAAATTTGTACTGAAAGTTACTACTCATGAATGGTATAATGGGTAGCTGCAGATATTTTAGCATGGGAAAAGAGGAAATCTCGAGAGGTTTCAACTGTATGGATTTTCTCTCCTCTAACCAGTCCTTAGGGAAGGAAGATGACAGAAACTAGGCCCAAACTATCCATAAGTCACATCAGTAAACCTGTAAAGTTCTTCGTGTTCTTAACCAATCAGTAAGGACCTTACACATACATCCAGCACTCGAATCATGAAAAGTAATGCTTCGAAAAACACATTTCTCACATCAAGTTCAAGACCACATAACTAATTTACGTATACACCCAGTCAGAGTCAGATATACTTTTCTTATGAAGTATTTTATTGATATGATTAGACATAATAAGTTGAACTCAACTAAGAAAATTATAACCTATTAAATAACTTACGAAAACGATAAGATTGCAGAGCTGGCTAAAGAATCATTCTTTTCTCCAGGAGCTTTAGGAAATTCCACGGATCGCTCTAGTTTTTCCCTCAACGCCTCCTTTTTTATATCATCAATGCTCTTTCCAGAGATGACCTGAAAATCTCAAATAAATGATGCATAAACAGGCAACACACTAGCATTTCTTTGGATCTCATTACCACATTAATGTTTATGCTTATTGGGCAAAGTAAACACATGAATCATCTCATATAATTGATTGCATTCGAAGTGTCTTAACAACTTGAGAAAAGGTGATAGTTCAAGCTACCAGATCCTTCAGACAGACTTCAGGTGATGTGAGTGCGTAAAATTTAACGTGCAATACTCAAGCTGACTTGTTACAGCAAACAGTATAAATCTAACCAAAAATATTATATTAATAGTGCTCTATAAACAGATCAAATAATATTTGATCTGACCAGGAAAATATCACTACACAAAGTTTCAATGGGTAACAAAAAAATTCTACTATCTGGAATCGACAAAGTAATTCTTCATCACAGAATTATCAAAAAAGCTGGTCCGATAATCTAGCATTTTCTCCATCTTGTTGGAAACCCTTACATTCAAAACTGTCAGACAGTATACCCAACATAAACGGAAATAAAATCATGTTCCTATCTATTTTGAGCTTATACTATGAGCTAATCTTTGTCTACTGAGACTATACATGATTCAAGTTATGAAATCTATGA
>JAPFFP010000012.1:4326669-4345051 GCA_026153255.1 Solanum medicagineum | reverse complement strand
GTGGATGGGGACAGCATAATGCAGCCAGAATCATTCCTCTTTCATTATTAAGTTTTCCACTTGTCTGGATTGTTACAAGAAGAGACCCTTCTTTCAATACCATATCAAGTATCCTCTGTGATACTTTGTTAATATATTGATATTTATCAGTATCATACACGATGAATATTGATGTCAGCATGCGAATTTTAAATAAATCTACATCATTATAAATTAAAAAAGGGGTATAAAAGTAATGGGGCAGGATAAATATTTTTCCTTTTTGGGTATAAGTTGTTTTCCCCTTTCTGGGAAAACTACACAAAATAGACATAATGTTGATTATTAAGGATCCAATCTAAACTAATCATTCTTAGTAGACTCATGACTCAATCTATTTACCTTCTTATCCTACTTTTTTCTTTTTATTTCGCCCATGAGTCATGACGTCAACACGAATACTATCTGAAATAATCCTCCATGATACTCCGATGGTATATATATATATATCATACTTGTATCATATAGAATGAGTTCAATCTTTTATGACATTTTGCAGGTATATTGATACTCTGTTGATATATAGAATTATATATATATTTTTTAAGAAACAAATAAGAAATAACTAAAAAATTTATTAAACTCTAAATTAGTAAAAAATATATTTGCTGTGATTTTCGTCGATATATTGATACTACATCGGTCTCGCATAGGATTAGAGATTAATTATTTATGATATTCTATCAGTATATCGATACCCTATCGGTGTTATATAGTTTTAAGCTCCTTTTTGATTTTAAGAAATAGAGCGATTAAGAGAAAATTATTAAAGTCATAAAATTATTTATTAAACTCTACATTAGTAAGAAATAATATATTTTTGTGATACGTCGGTATATTGATACCCCTCGGTATACCTTGAGCTCTTTTAAAAATAAATAAAATAGTTAAGAGAAAATTATTGAAATCATAAATTTATTTATTAAATTTAAAATTAATAGAAAATATATTGATACCATATTATAGTATCATATGTTAGTGAGTATATATATATATATATATATCATATTGGTATATTAGGTTGACACCTAATTTTGTCCGGCCTATAGTCCATTTTAGAGTGTCATTTAATTAAAATAGATATTTTATTTATATTCAATTTTATTCAAATATTCGTGTATTTCTAACATTCTTTACTATTGTTATTCAAATAGAGTTAATTATTTTTTTAGCAATTATAGAGAAAGCTCATTAATTATTTTATTTTAATATCTATGTATTTTAAAATTTAAATTTATATATTTTCTCGATGGCATGTGTCCCTTCCTTTTTAATTTTTCTCTTTTACTTTAATTTTTCTTTTTTTTTCTTCTTTTTTCACGTGGAACTCACGTGTCCCTCCCTTTTTAGTTTTTCTCTTTTACTTTAACTTTTCTTTTTCTTCTTCTTTTCATGTAGAACCCACGTGTCCTCTTCTTTTCCATTTCCGTTCTTCCCTCATGGTTTTCTCCTCTTCTTTCATTTGTTTTTTTTTTTCAAGAAAGGCCCTCTCTCTTTAACCAACCCACCACTCCAACCTCTCCCTTTCTCCTTCATCTTCATCACCCCATTGCAACCAAAACCCTAGCCGCCACTTCTCTCTCTCTAACAAAGGTAATGATCTGGATGTAATCTCACAATGTTGAACCTAAGGTTGGATATTAATTGTTCATCATTAGGTTATTCGCCGAAGTGCGAGTAACACGCTGCATTCTGTCGAGTATCTCGTGGGAATATGCTTTATTGTTGACATTTTTTTTAGAGTTCAGCTTGCCGGAGTGTTTCCTTGACCCCACCCTGCACCGGAACTACGGGGCCGAACTTCCTCGGAGGGAAAGGTAAACATGGCGGGTAATTCACGTAAGTGATAATCTGCTAGCGAAGGTGGTAACTTTAGGTCATGGTGTGCCCTGTTAGCAACTTAGGCAGTGATGACACGAATGCCTGCTTCAAACTAGGGTTCCCTAGACGGGAGCATTCTTATTTAGCATTTTCATAAGTGGAGTAATATAAGTAGAGACATTAGGAATAATATCTATTACGAAATGAGTTTACTGTAGCCCTTTTTTGTCTCTTTCAATTGCTGACTATCTCTTCAAGGTTTACATTGATTCTATGTGTAGGATAAGTTATGGTTCCTTGTCTTCTTTTAAATATGTTCAACACTAAAGATTTTAGCTTTGTTCATGTCTCTGTCTTTAGCCAATTAAGTTGACAAGATGTTGTTAAAGAAAGTTTGTGATTCCTTAAAGATAAATGTCCTTTCATTATTTGCTAAGCTAAACTGTTCCAGAATATTGAACATATGTGTCACAAGTTAATATTTTGCCATTCCTTGTTTTTCGTCGATTTTTCCATGGAGTAGTTGATGAGGTTGTCTTTTCAGATCTTATTAAAATTACCTCTTGAAAGTTTGTCCAAGACTCCGTGTCAATTGCAGTATTTTTTAACCAAAGTTGAAGGAAGTATTGAGACTTTGATTACTCTTGAATATTTTTAAACAACTCTTTTTTACTTCTCTTCATTTTTAACTTCAATAAACCAGATCCCACTTGGGGATTTCACTGGTAATGTTGTTCTAGGAAGTCCCACGAACATACAAATATTTGATATGACAGTGTTTTCCAAGTTTTTACTGAATTGTTGATTGATTATTATTTACACAAAATAATAATGAGACTGATTATAATTTAATTAGTATTATACGTTGTGAATGATTAGTTGATGAAAGTTGTGACTTGTTTTGGCACTGTTGGCTTGTTGTGCTGTTGATTCTGAGACAACTTTTTTTGATAGTCCCACGAATTGGGGAAACTCTTTCCAAGTTTCTGTAAAATACCGTTAAGGCTTACTTTGGGGCACTTGCTCCTAAGCGCCAGTCACAACTCTAAATTGGGCAGTGACATGTTTATACAAATTAAATTGAAAATCTTTCCCTTCAAATTTTCACATTCGTGTGTGCTCAAAACGAAGAGATCATTTTGAATTAACTATGGTGTCTAATGCTCAGTGCTTCATCCTGTTTGTCTCAATCTTCTCAGTTCTCTTTCTGAAACAAGGATGTGTTGTGTTAGCGTGATAGTTTAATGAAGTATTTGAGCTTTGGATAAATATAAGGATATTTTTTGCGTAAAACTTATCAAAAGGTTATATCGTCTTCCTTCATGTTTGTAGCCTTTTGAAACTTCGCAAATTGTGGAGAAAATTATCCTTGGGGTTGTGGGTTCTCGTTGCTTTGTATCGTTTCTTCACTGAGTTCCTATTGATTTCACCAAAACTATCATCACTGAGCTAGTTTTTGGAAAGAAAAACAACCTTCTTTCTATGCTCTTTACACAAATGCCGAAGTTACTATCCTTGCAACTTCTGTATTTGAGTTTTTGCTGGTTTTATAACAGGGTATGGGGATTATAAAAGATGGTTCAGTATCAGGAAAATTACCCACTAACAAGGTCTTTGCTGTTCATTACCCTGCTTACCCTTCTTCAGTGGAACGTGCTGTTGAGACTCTTGGTGGCATTCAAGGTATTGTCAAGGTATTACCATGTGTACATTTTGTTGATTCATATTGTAATTACTTCGTATGTACAACTTTTGCAAATTACCCGCATTGAAATTTGAAATCACTTCCTAGTCACATTCTGTGCTATTGATGAGTATTGATCTCTTAATTCTTTTTGCTTCATAAAAATAGTCCAGAAAAGCAAGTTCATCTAGTTTAGTTTTGGAGCGGAATGTTCACTTGTCTAATTAAATACCATTGAGCTCATTCAAGTTTCCAAGGGCAATGAGCACCTAACCCAGTGTGCAAGAATGTCCTTTTTTACCTGATGGTGGTGGAAACTTGAAAACCTTCCTAACTGTTTTAGCCCAAAAAGTGTCCGAGGTTTTAGACAAATACTCAGCTGATTTTTTAGCCCCAAAAAATGTCTGAGCTTCTAGAAATTACTTAACTGATTGTATAAATAGTGCATGTTGTAATGGATTCATTTGAAAACAAAATTTAATGAGCAATCTCAAATGAATAGTGCATGTCATAATGGATTCATTCACCTATTATGCGGCTTTCATCTTTTGTTACATGATAAAAAGAAGTTGAAAATAGATTTAAGTGGTCATACATTTATTGCTTGAAGAATGTACATTATGGGAAGTGGAAATTCTCTCCAGAAAAAGAACTTCATGGAGCATCTTGATGTTTGATGAAGTTGTTTGATACATAAGAGTTTGATCCCTTCTTATGATTATCGAATCATTTAAAATTTAGGACATACGAACAGTCGAGGCTTCTCTATCTAATCTTTCATTCTTAAGCCACCAAACTCATTTTGAAAGAAAAGAAGAGTCAAATAGGAAAAAGTAGCATTTAGCTTAATTATTGAGCAATTATAATTTCTTTTGGGATCTATTATTGCCTAAGAGTGTCAAGTTAGTGTAGGCCATTGACTCATGTCAAGTTCAACAAAGGATTCCACAAAAAGGAGCAAAAGTAGTGTGAGTGATTTTCTGAGCAGTTGAACTTATTTGTTTTGTCTACCTTTACTTTTTAATTTAATAGGTTGGACTTGCTACCTTATTTAGTTTGTGAGAAATATGGGGGAAATATTATTGAATTGTGTTGTCTACATTATTACATTGAGACCCTATTTATAGTACTATATTAGACTCCTTTTGTAACTAGGATAATAATACAATCCTTTTTCAAGTAGGATTCCATATACTATTACTATTCCTACTCCTATTTTAAGTAGGATTATAGATACTATTATTATTCCTATTCCTATTCTAACGCCCTCCCTCAAGCTAGTGCATACAAGTCATATGTGCCGAAGAGTTTGGTAAGATATCTGCAAGTTGATCACCGGACTTCACAAAATTGTCAATCAACCTCAATGTGTTTAGTCTTCTCCTGAAATACTGAATTTGATGCATAATATTGATAAAACACAGAGTGATAAATTTATGAAGTACAGTGTTGAACTTTCCAAGCCAAGGTTGAGAAGACTGTTTTAGATCATAGAGTAACCTACAAATTGACATACAAGTCTACCTGACTTCCCCTGAGCAACAAAACCAGGTGATTGCTCTATATAGATTTCTTCCTTGAGACCATCATAAAAAAGACATTCTTAATGTCCAATTGATAAAAAAAACCATGCATTGGATTATCAGATATGATGGCTGAAAGTGGTCACAATTTGAGAAATAAAATTATATGGGTAGGGTTGGAATGATGACATGACCCTACTGAGAAAAGAATTATATGGGTAGGGTCGGAATGATGGCACGAACCTACTGGAAAATAGAAATCATATAGGTAGGATCATATTGACGGCATGACCCTACTGGAAAAGAGAAATTGTATGGATAGGGGTCTGAATGATGGTACGACCCTATGCAAACTAGATTTGATGAGTCACTGAAAAACAAATGGAACTACGCAAATCAAATCTGATTCACCAAAAAGACACAATGTTATGCAACTCAGATATGAGAAAGTAGTTCGAAAAATTCACGGTACTGCACAAATTGAATATGAGAAGTAGTCCGGAGAGATGCACTGTGCTATACAAATCGAATATGAGAAAGTAGTCACCGGAAAGATGGCACGGTGCTACACATGATAAATATGTAAAAGTAGTCACCCAAAAGATGGCACGGTGCTACACAAATTAGATATAAAAAAAATAGTCATCGGAATGATGGCATGGTGCTACACAAACAATGACATATGTGGGATTGACACAAAAACAACCCTAGATAGTCACCGAAAATTGACACACAGTGACCTAATCTTTTTTTTTTTGGCTAACATAATCATTGGCGAGACGGGCGGCGTATATGGGTTATAGTCGCCCGCCGACAGCGGAAGCTCTTTGATTTTCTACCAAGACCGTAGAAGCTCTGATACCATGTGAAAAATTTGGGGGGGGGGGGCGATATTATTGAATTGTGTTGTCTACATTATTACATTGAGACCCTATTTATAGTTACTATTTTAGACTCCTTTACCAACTAGGATACTATAATACAACCTTTTCCAAGTAGGATTTCATATACTATTACTATTTCTAATCCTATTTTAAGTAGGATTGTAGATATTATTCTTGTTCCTATTCCTATTCTAACAAGTTTAAAAGAACTGAGAGATGGTGTCAATCAAGTATAATAGAGGATAATTGGTCAATTACAATCGTTCTAAAAAGTGAATGCCATGAATTGATAACTTTCTCCATTCCTCATAAAGCATATATGCTCATCTAGCCTTGTTGTATCCCAGATTGCAATTTGTCGAGGAAACATGAAGTAGTGAATATTTAAGGAATAATATATGTACACAAAGTGCTGAAGACGACTGTTATAAGAAACAAAGGAGAAAAATATTATTGAATTGTGTATTTACAATATTACTCTTGAGGCCCTATATTACAATTCCATTTCATGTAGGATTCTATATACTATTCCTGTTTCTATTCCTATTCTAACAATCCTCTTCAACCTGGTATGTACATGCTGTGTTGCTCGGACTCCTCAAAAGTGTCAGCGGGTGCGTGTCGGATTCCCAAAAGTAGTGTATTTTCGAAGAATCTGACACGGGTGCAGTATTAAAAGTTAAGATTCCGCGCAACTTAGCATACAAGTCATATGTGCTGAGTCGATCACTCGACTTGACAAATTTTGTAACAATATCTCCTAGGAGTATCTGTTCTCCAACAAAGTGGCAACAACAACAACAACATACCCAGTGGAATCCCAGCGCAAACCTTACCACTACCTCACAAAGGTAGAGAGACTGTTTCCTGGGGCTCTAACAAAGTGGCAATCAATCTTAATGTGCTTAGTCCTTTCATCACATAGTAGATTTGATGTGATATGAAAGGTCGCTTAATTATTGCACACAAGTTCCATTGGACCAATTTTTTCTAATCTTTGGTCTCTTAGTAACTGTTTGATCAGCACTAGCTCAAAAATTGCTAGTCATTGCTCGAAATTAAACTTCTATGCTAGATGGAGCAACCACACTTTGTTTCTTACTCTTCCAGGACACCAAATTACCTCCTACTGAAACATAATATTTGGATGTAGAACGTCTATGAGAGGGTGATCCTGTCCATTTGCATATCCAATGATATGCTCATTCCTGGCTTTGATCTTCAGAGAGTAGTCCCTTACCTTGAGCTTCCAGGGAAGTCATAAACTAACAAAACTCACAGGAGAAGAGGTGTTGGCTATAGTCAATGTGAGACAATTCAACTTTTCAACTGGCCGCCTACCTTGCAGGATCAGTGAGTGGCTCACCCTTTCTGGCAAGAGTTTAACATTTGGATTCATAAGAGTGTCAATGGGTCTACATCCCATTATTCTTGTCTGCTCAAAAATGTCAAGACATACTTGCGCTGAGAAATAACAATAGCTGATCTGGATTGAGCAGCCTCAATACCTATAAATAACTTCAGTCTGCTGAGCTCTTTAGTCTGAAAATGCTGAAAGAGATGTACCATTTTTTATGGTTTGATAATTTTTTGCTGTGTAGACATATGGTAAATTTAATGTCAATTGTACAATCTGATCTTTGCTATCACTCCTTGTAATTCAGGCTCGATCTTCACAGTCAAATAAGCTGGAGCTCCATTTCCGGCCAGAAGATCCTTATTCACACCCTGCCTTCGGAGAGCTTAAGCAGAGCAATAACTTCTTGTTGAAAATATCCAAGTGTAAAGTAAGGGATGCCCAATCTGCCAACAGTAGCTGTGGAGTATTGATACAATCTTCAACGAGTCCTGTTAATTGTGAACAAGAAAAATCTTTAGCTGCACATAAGGTGAATGAGTCCAGATGTTTATCTGCTGGTGCTTTAAACGAAATTGAAGAGCAGACAGCTACTAATTTGCAGGAGCATCTCTCGGCTAATATTGTTTCTCATGTTTCTGAAGCTTATCATTTTAACGGTGAGAACTTACTTTTAACGTAGACTACTAAATCAATTTTTCTTTTTGCTCTACTTTGAGTGTTAACTTTCTATTCTTGTTTGATTTTTTCTTTTGCCTGCACAATTGTGCTGGTTTCAAAGGAATGGTAGACTATCAGCATGTTCTCGCTGTTCATGCTGATGTTTCAAGAAGGAAAAAGAGACAGTGGGCAGAGGTGGAACCTAAATTTGGTCAGCCATTCTCCATTATTCCTGCAATCTCAAAATGTGGGAAATTCTCTGTTCTGATACCTAATTTCTTGAGTTTACTGCTTGTAGAGAAGGGAGGTCTTATGGATGTTGATCAGGAGGATTTGATGATATTACTACCTTCTCTGTTCTCCTCAAAAGATATGCCTGATAATATTGTGTAAGATGCTCTGGCTTGTTAATATCTTCTTTTGCAATTTTACCTTTTAGATATTGTATACCCATATGCACTTTCTTGTTGCACCATGGTTTTAGCAAGCCACTACTCCTTCCCGTCATTGTCTACATCTCTCTCTATCTGAGTTGCTGTAAGTGGAAAAATTGCTGGTTTTCTTCTTTTTTTCCTCCTCTATGCCTATTGTCTCAGATGTTATGTGAACTTCGTATGGGTATGTATTTGCTGGGGCGCAAGTCTCTGTTCTGGGTGGTACACTTTTTAGCACAATTGTTGTGTAATTTGAGGATTTGCATGTATCACGCATGGCAATTGATCAAGTTGGAGGCAAATGAAGTGCATGTAGCATTAGTTGTCTTACCACAATATGTTATTTGATGCAGACCACTTTCCTTGTCTTATTAATCATTCTCTTCATGAGAGGTGTGTTCCTATAGGAAAATTTCAAACATTTTGTAATTTCAGGTTAAAATCTTGTACAAGTGTGGGCTCAAAAAAAAAACAAGAGGGACGATACAATTGGGAGGTAATTTCTTCTGCTTGCATGGAAGAATTCTTTCTTATTTTAAATTCTTTATTTTCAGTCAAATATTTTCTGCATTTTTATTTTAATCTTTTCAATCAATCTAACAAGAACACTGCAGATCCTATGTCATGCTGCCTAGGCAGTAGTATGTTCCTTAACAAGGAAGTGTGTCTTCATAGTTCCATGCTAGAGTATTCTGGACACTGGATTACCTTTGATGCACTCTCTTATCCCATGTCTTGTGTCTATAGGAATATCACTTTTTTCTTTTAGTGATATCTATAGCTCTAGTTAATGGTCATTACTGATCTGGCTCATATTGAAAGACCAATAAAAGCTTAAATCCTCCTCTTTGTGTTGAACCATCTGCATTCTTAATTCTTTTCTTTGATGAAGTAAAGAGTTGTCATTGAAAAGCACCAGGAAAATGCTGTGTGAGCAAAAAGGTACAAAAGTTGGTTAGCTCCATGAGAGTGAATTCTAAACTAAAACCAAGGAGCTAACAGGTCCAAAAAAACTGTCAACACTATTTACACTATAGTACCAACTGAACAGAAGAACTAGACGTCTAGATTTCAGAGAGTGAGTTGGAGTTGAAATCCCATCAAAGCACCTGCGGTTCCTTTCATCCTGGCCACACTACAAAATTACTGCTGGAATCATTCTCCAGATCTAGATGGATTTGTCGACTCTCTAAAAAATCCAGCTTGTGAAAGAATCTTTGGCAGAATGTTGAGTGACCCACTGTAGACCAAAAATAGGCCGAAAAAAGTTCCAGATATCTGCTGCAAATAGGCAATTAGAAGCAGATGATTGACACTCGCCGAATCCCGTAAGCACATATAGAATCATTGACTAAACCAATTTTTCTTCTATTGAGATTGTCCTGTGCCAGAACTGCTTCATTTGAAGCAATCCAGGTGAAGCAGGTGTGTCTGCATTCTCAATTCTAGCACTGATGTTACAACAATAAACAACTGCTCTATTTTGTAAAGTACTTTACTCAGTATTTTAATGCGTACACTATACAAAGTGCAATTAAATATTGACACCGACTTAAACTAATGCGTGAAGATGGATCTTTTGTACCTGATTACAAGTGGCGTTTTGTCTAGCTTGTGTGCGCCTTGATCAATTTGCTAGGTACCTGCTACTTCCTATCAACCAAGATATTAGGTAACTCTACCCACCAAAGTTTAGATATAAGTACAGAAACCACCTATTTTTTTTTTTTGTGTCTTTGCTGAGATCCAGGTCTCCCAAATGTTGGATTTCTTCTGTTACACTTCGACAGAGATCCCTTTTTTCGAGAATGGTAACCCATGTATTCATCATCACCAGGGAGGTGTTGGTATCAACATTTACAATTACAAAGGCCTTGTTGAACAACAACAACAACAACATACCTAGTGGAATCTCACAAGTGGGGTCTGGGGAGGGTAGAATGTACGCAGACTTTACCAATACCTTATAGAAGTAGAGAGGTTGTTTCCTGGGAATCCTCGTCTCAAAAACTCATAAGCAGAATAAACTAGATATGACAAAAAGGAAAGGAAAGGGAATAGAAAGGGTGACTAATAACGAAGAGCACATATCAATACGTAAATACGATAAAATTTACACAGATACGAAAGATAATGACAAACATGATATAAACACGACTATTCCTGCTATCCTACTAAACCCCAAGGCTAGACATCCACCTAACCGTACCAACCCATTAGCCTGCTGCTGTAATTCGCGATCTCCATTCCTTTCTATCTAAGGTCATGTTCTCGGTGAGATCAAGTTTTGCCATATCTTGTCTAATCACCTCCCCTCAATACTTCTTCGGTCTACCTCTACCCCTCCATGTAGCTCCAAAAACCAATCTCTCGCACCTCCTAACAGAGCATCGGTACTCCTTCTCTGCACATGTCCAAACCATAGCAGTCTCGCTTCCCTCATCTTATCAGCCACAGGGGCCACCTCTAGCGTCCCCCGAATGGTCTCATTCCTAATCTTATCACTCCTGGTGTCACCACACATCCATCTCAATATCCTCATCTCTGCGACGTGCATCTTCTGAACATGTGCATTTTTTATTGGCCAACACTCCACCCCATTTATCAGAGATGGTCTAACCACCATCCTGTAAAACTTACCTTTGAGTTTAGGTGGTATCTTCTTGTCACAAAATACTTCCGAGGCAAGCCTCCATTTAGTCCATGCTGCCCCAATACGATGTGTGACATCATCGTCGATATCGCTACTACTCTGGATGATAGACCCCAGATACTTAAAGTTTTTCCTCTTAGGGATAGGTTGAGTGGCAAGCCTCACATCACTGTCTGCTTCATCCCTCGGAACACTGAATTTTGCACTCCAAGTATTCTGTTTTGGTCCTGCTTAGTTTGAATCTTTTGGAACTCCAAGGCGTGTCTCCATGCCTCCAGCCTATCATTGACTTTAGTTCGAGTCTCATCAATCAATACTATGTCATCTGCAAATAGCATACACCATGGAACCTCCTCCTGGATAGATTGCGCCAGCTCATCCATCACCAAGGCAAATAGGAAAGGGCTCAACACAGATCCTTGATGGAGTCCCATCTTAGCAGGGAAGTACTCTGAGTCTCCTCCCACCGTTCTTACTCGAGTTTTGGCTCCGTCGTACATGTCCTTAATCGTCCTGATATATGCCATTGGGACACCTTTCACCTCTAGACACCTCCAAAGGACATCCCCTGGAACCTTGTCATAGGCCTTCTCGAGATTACAAAGGCCTTGTTGAAGGATTCAAAAAATTTAAAAATATTTCTGCATTCTCTTGATAGCTTTCTTTACACCCGAAAGGCTACAAAGTAGATAGCATTCCTTTCTTTCCACACAGTCCAGCTTAACCAGGTTGGGACAACCTGCCACCATTTTTTCTGCATGATACTACCTGCTTCATTTTTCCAGTTCCTCTGAATCTATAACTCTAAACATTGCCCCTTTGACCGCAGCCAAAGACAGAAACACTTGCCATATTGTATCAGTAACCTTGAAGTGAAGAAACAGATGACTATTGTTATCTGCCTCTTCCAGACACTTGGAAGTCAACTGAATCACCATTTTCTGTAACTTTTCATGTGTCAAAAATGCCTTTCTAACCATCAATCAAGTGAAACAGACCACTTTAAAAGGAGCTTCGGGTTTCCACAGACTTTCAAGGCCTATCAGAACTATTAAAGTTAGTGTCTGACAGAAGAAAGATAAGCAGAACTGACTGTTAACTTTTTGTTGCTGCTTCCATTCAATACCACTGAACATCGGTATTTCTTATACCTTGAAAGGCTTTAACTTTATTGAGGATTTCAACCACCCTCTCAGTCTCCCAATCATTTAACAATCTTCTAAAAGCGGGATTCCATCCTTGCTGGCTCCATGCATCTTCAATTGTAGCTTCAGTTGTAGAGGTCAAACTGAAGAAATCTGGATATGAGTATTTTAGAGGACTATATCCTTACCAATCATCACTCCAGAAAGATATTCTCCTGCAATTGCCTATATGGCAGAGCTCCTTTTTCTTTTGCATTCTTCTGGTAAATCAAGATTTACCTCATCTGTACTACAAGTATTTACTCATGTACTTTATGCGTAAGTCACATTTGCTCATGTAAGAAAAAAATAAAGATTACTGGAAACAAGTCACGGAAATATACTTGAACTGTATATAAGTTAATTTGGCACAATGGTAGAAATATTATTTCCCCCGATTATGCTTGCAAACCTTGGCCAGAAAACTTTCAATTCTATATATGAAAACAATCGTAAGATATTGAAGTAATTCCAAAAGCAATACCAACATAGTAGAATTATGAAGTTTGTAAGAGGAATGAGGACATGTTAGCTCCAGAGTCTTGATCCTCTTTAAAAACATTTTGTTTGCAAGAGGAACGAGCACATGTTAGCTCCAGAGTCTTGATCCTCTTTGAAAACATTTTGGGGGCCTCATGAACAACGTATGGATAATTGATTCCATTTAATTCTGCTCATTGATCCAATTCTTGTTTCTCTACAACCAACACAAGGGTAGTCATTTTCATCTTGTTTTGTCTTTTATTCTCTATGTTTTGACTTTTTTTCTAGGATCTTAATAGTTTTTTCCCCATCTCTTTCTTATTAGTCTTCATATGTGATAAGGCCATTATGAATTATTTTGTTCTTCCTTAAGTTATCTTCCATCTCCTTAGTGTTATAGAGCTGCATGCTCGACATACTCTGTCTCTGTTTTCTCTTACGTGACGTACTCCTTACATACTTCAAATACTTATCACACTAATATCTTACTGATGAATTTTTATTTTCTTAATGTAGAGGGAGATGGAGCCCAGTCTTGCAATTGATTTTACTATCAAAGATATCCTTAAGTTCTGCAATGCGTCTTTGTGTTCTTTGTTTGTAGTTAGACTCTGGTATTTAAATCTACACCTTTCAATTTTTAATGTATCTAGAGAGACCCTTGCCTGTAGAGCGCTTTTAATGACCTACAAGGGGAGACCTTAAAGCTTGTTCCAACTTTGACTCTCTTTTGGGATTTTGGCAAGAAGGTAAGTAGGATTTGTGAGGAGAAGGTATCCTGAAGTTACAATACATAGAAAACAGATGCTTGGATAAGTACCTTCAGATCTCCTTGAAAGTATCTATTAAAGCAGTCTTTTTGTTGCCTTACACCATGGGAAAGTACCAGTCCTCTTTCTGCGAAAATTTCATCTAGGAATTGATATTGTTAAGGATATTGTAATATTCTGTACAGTTAAGATCAGGAATAACCAATTAGAATGATTAGTTTTCAGTAATTATGTAATTCTTGATTTGCGTTGCTAATTTAGAACATATGTGCTTTGCTATTTAAACACCCCATAGCTTGAGAGAATAGTGAAGCAGAGTTTCTCTTAATTAATTTCTTGTCCTATTTTTCACGTGATATCATAGCCTCTGGTAGATGAAGTAGTCAACTATGTAGTTACTGGTGAGAGAGATAAGAATGGGGGTTTGGTTTGTTACATTCTTGCTCACTTCCGCCTTCTCAACTTCTTCATCTCTTCTAGTCCTCTCTCACTTGCTTCGGGGTCAGGGGTTGAAGTATGAACTTTTAGCCATCTTTAACAACAAAATAGTTGTTGGTCCTCCCATCATGGTCTGCACTCTTTATCATATTGTCAAGTTGCATCGGTAAAATTCTACGCCAAACCTCATTACAGTACTTTCCAATGTTGAAATTGATCATCATGGTCTTGGTCACTGTAAAGTTCACCATATTCATTGGACCATTAGAACCGGTAAGGCGATGGCTGCTTCTTTCTAGTCAAATTCATCGATTCGGCCAAAGAAGTGATCAATACACATGTATCACCCATTATCTTGCTCCGAACATGAAACTGGTTCTCCCTTTGGCTTTCTTCATCAATTTTGAAATACGTGTCTTGAAGTAAAAGTGTGGAAAGTTTTGAAGACTTGGTAAAATCATGGTGAGATTCATTAATTAATGATGGCTGGGAAGCACTAGCTTTTTCATTACAGACTCTGCAGCCAGTTATTATACTTCTCATCATCCCTGCGGAGAAGTCTGAAGATGATATTATCTTGAAAAGTGGATAATGGATATCATTATCTATCAAATATACATATAAAACAATAAAGTCATTCGACAGCAAGATTGTATTGCAGCTGCTTGTTTTTCTGCTTAACATTCATACAGATTCCGAAGCCAGTGGACTGGGAAAAGTACATTCCTCAGGGCTCAGATCGTTGGAGATGGCAGAAGGCAGTATCTGAATTGTTTGAAGAGCGTAAAATATGGGCCAAAGAGTCATTGGCTGAGCGCTTGCATGATAGGGGCCTGAAATTTCGAGATATCATGCTAAGAAGGTAGCATTTACAATTCTTATACAGTCTTCACTTCTATTATATGGATTGAATTGCTTGTCTGTTGGAAATGGATATTGCTAGTATGAAGTTTTGGTCTATCTACATAAATATGCAGGCTTCTTTGTGGAGTAGCATATTACTTTTTGAATGGGCCTTTCCGTAGATTCTGGATAAAAAAAGGTTATGATCCTCGGAAGGATCCTGAATCCCGCATGTAAGAATGAAACAATAATTCTTTCTTTCTTATGTTTTTTTACTCTTTACTTTGATAATGCTTTCTGAGCTTTCCCCCTCTTTTCCTGGTTTATTAAAGGCTGTCTCATGTATGTTATCAGAAATGTATCTTGTACTAGCTTGTTCATAGTTCGGTTGTATATCTTATATCCACACAGACCTTGGAAAAACTGTAAGTTTTTGCTTGAAGAGATGATATCTGCGTACATGTGAGGTTAGAAGAGGTTGGCAGAAATCCTATGACTGCACACAGTGTAGGACTTAATTTGAATAGAGTTCACACGTAAATCTTGAAACTGACCAGATTTAGAAGTGAGCTCTATCCTAGAGATGGAATGCCACTTTCTCAGTTGTTCCCCTCTATCTTTGGCCCGCCTCATTTGTCGTCTTCTTCTCCTAACTTGAGCTGATTGTTCTTCCCCACAAGTGGGATAAAGAGAGAACTTTATTTCTTTCAACTCTCTTCCACTTTGTAATTTTTTTTCTTTTTTTTTTTTTTGTAAGTTTTTACTCTTTGTTAGTAAACTAAGGAAAGAAAAAGATTGGAAAAGGGGGACGAAAGTAAAGTGATACTTTTTACTTTCTGTTGCTTTTTTGTGTAAAATAAGAGGGAGGATATGACCAATAGATTTCTACCCTTTTATAGCTGTCTTCTCCTTTGATATGTGGGTCCACACATATATAAACTTTCTCGATTGAAAGCTGTTCTCTTCATTTTGCTACGTAACCGGAGGGATGTGATCCATTTGTATGTTATATGCATTTTTCTTGATCTAGTGTTGCTTAAGCCTTAAGATACTCAAAATCAATTATAACATGTTATTTGCAGTAGGAATTTCTTTTGAACCCTTCGTTATGGTGGCTTGCTTCTTGCATTTTGCTTAACAGATACCAAAATATTGATTTCCGAGTGCACCATGAATTACGAAGCTACTGTGAGAGCCGTTCGTCATCCGGGTACTGAATCCATTCACAACTCATATATATGTGTACTTTAAAATTTAAACTCTCTGAACTCTTTTAGGTAAGAATGTTGTAATCTTTATCTCAAAGTGAATCTTATCCATCTTTAAGCTTAAATTATCTAAAATTGAAAAATGTTTGCTCGTGTTGTGCAAAGTGCACTTTTGGGTTTTGCGGAAATACCTCAAGATATTTCCTATATGTATGATTTCAGATGCGAAAGGGATTCCATGTTATTTGAGTTGTGTTCTACTGACTAAACTGGAATAAATGTCGGCGAGCTATAAAGTTCAATAAATTGATAAAACATATAACAATTCTTTAGCATATTCAGCTAAAACTACTATGATTAAAACAATCATGTAGCTGGCCTTACGGTGTATTTAGATTGCAATAATTTCCTGTCGCTCGTGATCTATGAATTCCTATGAACAGAGAGCCTTATGTTTAGAGATTCTTCTGTAACTTGCTTAGCTTATGCAGTTATGGCCGCATAGAGTTTTAAAGAATGTTTGAATTGGGTTCAAATGAAAATGATTAGTAAGAGAGCGTTATTACCTCTCAAAATCAGTCCATAGAGTTGAGTTCTCACTCAAAATGAAACGAGCCTTGATATCAATGTTTAATTTCAGACTCTCTCATGCAGAAATGTGTTGTTTTATGTAATGTTGATGATGATAATTATCATTTCTTTTAGCTTTGGGTGAAGGTTAGTAATTTAATTACTTCATGAGTGTTTCTAGATTTAATAGATAATAGTTATCAATAATTGCATTAGATATCATGTCACTTTTGAATGCATATTTCATTAGCTGTTGACACCAAAGCTTAATGTATTTAGCCTTGAAACCATTAGAAGAATGACAGAAAAGGCCGTGGAGAAGGTGTACACTAAAGGAATTGAGAACAAACACTTCCCTATCAAACTCAAGTGCTTGGAAATGTCAATTTCATTAGCTTCCTTGAAGTTTGTGATTATCTCAAAAACAGCACACTTTTATATTACTTACGTCTTGAACACGCTATGTACAAACATGATTACTTTTGATGAGCTAAGCATGTAATTTTTTATAGTTGGTGGTGTTGAGACTTGGAACTCCTGATCTCTGCCTACTATGATACCCTGTAACAATATGAATCTTTGGCCTACTCAACTTTAAAGATGATTGCCCAAAGCCATTTAAGGTGACCAATTCCACATCAACTGATGTGCGTTTGAACAAACTTACACCTCTTTTTAATTTGATAACCATGGTGTTCGGGCCAATTTGTGCGTACTTTGACTAATTTCCCAGTGTTCACACTCACTCACCAGCACACAAGTACGAAGGTAACTCTGTCTGCTCAAGCTTGGACAGATGGGGAGAGAACACTCTTGTGTTTTGCTTCCACTGAGATTTGATCTTGAAACTTCATGTTTCTCAATCACAACACTGTCTACTAGGCCACACCCTAACACCTCTTTTATGTGTATTGATAGAATCCAAGAGATACAATGAATAAATGCAGTTGCTAACTTCTTTTCTGCAGTTTCTTGTTCTGATACGTTTTGCTTTTCTATTCATGTCGTTTAACTGGGAAACAATTAAATTAAGTCTGGTATCCAACTCAACTATCCACTATGATCTTACATAAATCCGATTTGATTTGGTCTTAGTGGATAATGATAGCTAAATGATATACTCTTTTCTATGCCATAATTTCTTTTTTAAAGATGAAGTAAAATGTTGTCATTGATATATGGCAACTGGAGGGTGCCAAATTACAAAAGCAAAAGCCATTAGGCTTTTGGAGCAAAAAATAACTCTTAGCTCCTATTACAAAAAACCTATACCAGAACCATGGAGCTAACAAAGTCCATAAAACTGTCCATGCTATTAACAGGAGTAAGAAAATTCCATCTAAACAAAACAACTAAGCATCTAGTTTTCAGGGCTTAAGTTGGAGTTGATATCCCATCATAACACCTACAGTTTCTTTCATTCCACACAACCCAAAAGATGACCGGAGGAATCATTTCCCAGGCTCTTGATGCTTTTGTGAAATCTCCAAAAAGTCCAGCTAATGTATTTTCTTTTTTTTTTTTCCCTACAGATTGCGACATAGATGGGATGATATATGTGCCTTCCGTGTTTTTCCGTGTAAATGTCAGCTAGCATTGCAGCTTTGTGAACTCAAGGATGACTACATTCAACAAGAAATCAAAAAACCTCCAAAGGAAGAAACTTGCAATGTATGTTATCATTTAGTAAAAAATTGCTTCTCGATGAGAATGCCACCTATATATTTTCTCAGGTTTGTGAAATGTAAGTTTGCGACAGTATGCAATATTTGTTGATGAATGGATGGTTTTTGGTGCTTATGATGCCCTTGCTTTCTACTATTCAGAAACA
>JAPFFP010000012.1:4313996-4326569 GCA_026153255.1 Solanum medicagineum | reverse complement strand
GACAGTATGCAATATTTGTTGATGAATGGATGGTTTTTGGTGCTTATGATGCCCTTGCTTTCTACTATTCAGAAACAACATAAACATTTAATTGTTCAGTATGATTGGATTTTCTGACGCAGGTGTATCAAATTTCCTGGTTACCTTTTCCTGCAGAAGATAAAAAAGACTTTTGTGATTCACTGTGTGGATTACCACACACATATTGTCAAAAGTTGTATTTCTTTTCAAAAGACCTCTTATTCTGAAAGATAATTAAATCAATTGACTGAAAATCTTGAGGATTAGAAGTCAATTGGTGTAGAAGAGATGCAAATGGATTTGTCCACTAGAGACTGATTTTTTTACTTTCTCTTTGTGCTTAGGTTCATGTTACCTCTTGATGTTCATCTATTCTTTAACTTCCGTTATTTTCTTTGTCTTTTGGTTCTCCAATTGGATGTATCCCTATGAACTTCTTTAATTATATCCAACATGCTTTGCCTGGTGCCTTGTTCCTCCTTATGTATATTAGACAATTGGTTTTTTGCTTTCTGGGGGTTGTCTCTGTGTGTGTGTGTTGTATTCTGATTTGCTTGAATGGTGTCCTCTTTGTGTATTCCGAGAATACTGAAGAAATCACCAATGATACTTTTGTTCTGATTATTTAATTTGCAGAGTGCAACAGGATGGTTCTCCTTTCATACTGTTGATTGCTTGAGACGTTGTATTGATGTGAGATTTATGTCAGTATGTCCTCATCCCCGTGCTGAGTCTTTACTAAATTCTATGTCTGCCCGCTTCGAAAAGGCAAAAAGAAATCACAATTTTGTGAAAGTCGCAAGATCGGAAGAGCAAGAAAAAGTCAATAAAGGTTTAAAGTAGTCGATTTTATTTGTAGTCTATTTTATGAATTTAATTGTTGACATAATTATCTATCAGGAAACTTACTTGTTAATGTAATTAACTGTAGTATTTTCGGAAACTTCTGAATTGCAATTACTAAAGTTGAAATTAATTCCTACAGCTGATTTGCTCTCTGGAGTACTTTCAAACTTCTGGATTTTATTTTAACCTTACTTTTGATATATTTTGTCTTCTAACTAGTTGTCGTTGTAATAATGTTAGTGCCTTCACTCAAGTATTTTCTTTTAATTAAGTTCCTTGAAATGTCAGAAACGGAAAACAATGAAGTCGATGAACTGGCAGAAAACCATGAGGTTGATGAACCTGATGATTTAGAAGATTATGAAGATGAGTTTGAGGATGATAATGTTGAAGAAGAGATGGATGCATATGAATCTCTTGACCTCGTAAGTTCATATTTATATATGAGATGCATCCACAAGTACTTTGTAATATTCATTCCTCATTGTAAAGTCACCTGATGCATCGTCTTCTTTGGTTGTTCAGGAAGGGGATGTCTCTCTACATGATGATCCACGTATCCTTGGAATAAAACCATATTAATATGATTCTTCTCTTATGTTTACATGCTGATGGATGAGATTAGTTGAATGATCAGTAAACCTGCAAGAGAATTGCTCTAGTATAGAAAAGAATTCTTCTAGGAAATTTGATGAGATTTATCCTTAGTAATTGTTGTTTCTTTTCTTCCACAGGCTGACAAAAGAAGCAGAAAAGTAATTAACAAAAAAGAACTAGAGGGTAGAATGTTGTAGTAACATGGATAAATGTATAGGGGAGTAGCTTGTTCCTCCAATTTATCTCCCAACGCTCACCAGCAAAGGTGTTGGCAACTTTGCTCAGCAAGGCTTAGTCAGATGGGAAGTCACTTAGTGACATTTATGTTTTTCGAGCCTTGCTTAAGATTCTCACTCTAGCTCTGGCCGTTAGACCCTCCCTTTGGGGCCTAGTCTAGTGGAGTCTTGGTTTTAAGCCTAGTCCTAACAAGACAAGAAGAAAGTGGGGGGAAAATGTTCTGTTGTGAAGTGATGATTCCCTTTTGTGATAAAAGAGAAGTTTACTTTGGGTCATAATAACGACATTTGTCTTGGTGCGCATTGGAGTGAAGATGGAAATGACATGATTATTCAATAGATTACATTTGATGCTCAAGTACCTTCAAGGCCTAACTCTGTTGTTTAGAGCCATACTCCTCAAGTCTTTTCCTTTCAGGGTTTTCTAGCGATCAACTTCTGATTTATCAACCTTTGACATTGTGTGCCAAGGATTTTGTTGGCAATTTTAGTTTCCTATATGCTACGCAGATACAAACCATGATAATGTTTCAAGAGATTACTTGCAAGAGCTCTTTGGCAATTTCCCATCGTGTACAACAGGGGTGGATGATGAGCAAGATGATCAAAGTATCGGAGAATATCAGATATTTGACCAATACAATGACGACTCTTACTCCGAAGACGAAGACTACTAAGACATCATGTTAGTGTTCTTTTCTCCTTTGCAAAAACGTACTTTCCTACTTCTGGCAATTTTCTATCACTTTCATACCATAATCTTTTTTGTGCTAAATCGCTGCTGGTGTTTCATATCTTAAATTATAAAAAAGTATTTTTCTGTTGCAAGTAATTTAGTTTTCTTTTGATCTTGAGCCGTAATACTTTTCCTCTTTTTTTTCCTCTGATTAATCTCAGTGAAGAGTGTATTTGGCATGGCTACTAACTCCCTGCAGGCTAATTGGTGATGGCATGAAGAGCTGATGCTGCAGAAAAGGGTGGGAATAAAGTATATTGTCTGAGCTCAAGTCTACAGGGAAGAAGCTTAATTTTGCCTCTTTTTGTTTAATTTTATTTTAAGCTTTAATTTTTATGTTACATTTCTGTCTTAGCTGAATAGTTTTAAAAAAGTGTAGGGGTGTTTTTAGTATTATGAATAGTTTGGAGATGAAAGTAATGATTTGAGCTAAATTTGAAGGTGTTTTCACTAGGGGTTTGGTTTCAGCAAATTTCGGTTCGGTTCTTTGGTATTTGGTACGAAAAAATGTGCACCAAAGCTTTTGGAGGCAAAAGTAATAATTTGAGTCAAATTTGAAGGTGTTTTCACTGAGCAAATTTCGGTTCGGTTCTTTGGTGTTTGATTTTGAAAAGATGTGGATCGAAGAATCATGACCCTTATAGCGAGGAACCAAATTTCCCAGAAAAAAGAAAAATCTAATTAGTTGTGGTGATTTTTCAATATTTATGTTTTCACCACTTATTTAATCTTGTCTCAGCTTTGGATGCTAGTACCAGCATAATAAGACAACTTTGTTATTTGATTGTTTGTCTATTTCACAATCGTTACCCTGTCAAATCCAATTGCCCATCATACAAAAAACAAATCAGCAATCCATATAATTACAATTCTTAGCATATTCTTAATAAGTTCAAAATTTGTGTTTGACATATGAATGGAAAAAGATAGTAAATAACAGTCAGAAATTTGTACAAGGAAATTCTGAAAACTACAAAACTGTAATGCTAAAGATAGGTTAGAAAGGATTCTTGAAAAACAAGATCATCATATATAATTTGATATCATATTCGAAGCGAAATTAAAAATTTAAACTTAAGAATTCAAAAAATTTTCAAGTATGTGATGCCTCAGATTCAAATACAGCGGCAAAATTAGAAATTTGAACTAGAAGACTCTAGAAACGAAAGAACTCTTCACACGAGATTTGAACTTGTGTAATTTTTGAACCATCTTCATTGTTATATTATAATTTTTTTTTGAAGTAATAATATTCAAACATTTTAAGTATATATAAAAGAAATTATTTTTAAAATCCATCGAGTCATGGTAAGCCAAAAACACACACCCTAGTGTAGAATAAACATCATTTTTAGCATCTTCTGTAAATACCATATATCATATGCCAAGTCTTTCCCTTTACAAAATGAGTATATATTAATATCTCCTCTTATGATCCCCAAAGTACAATTTCCTTTGTTCTAGGGAACATACATAAATCATCATGAATAATTCCCAATCTCAAAAGTTGATAAAATTGTTGAAACCAAAAGTATATTTTACTGAGTCATGTAACTTCAAGAATCTTGTTCAACAACTCACTGGATATAATGGTTCAATTATCTCATCATCTCCACCACCTCAAGATCAAGCAAGCAAAGATTTGGATTTTTGTGAAGAATATAAGAGATTGGAATCCTGTCTATTATTGGAGTCTGATTATTATAACAATGAACAATTAGTGTCTCTATATGATTATGATTTATCCTGTCTTTTCTGATCATATATATAAACATCTCATGTGCATATTATAGTGGTGCTACTGCTATATATAGAAATTGTGTTTAGTTAAGTGTAAATTGATCATCCGTGACATCGGGGAATTTCAATGAGTCAAGCCTGTCGCAGAGGGACTACTAGAGGGGGAGCCATGCCACTCGGTGGTCTCAGTTGAAAATGTGTATATACATGTATATTGGTATATATATTTATAGAAAGTATAATTATTAAGCGTGGCACTCTTAGAAATAATTGAGCCTTGTGGTGTAATTTTTGGTAAGTAGTATATGTTACGTGGAGCCTTGGAGTAACTGATAAAGTTGCCTCTATGTGATCAGGAGGTCACGAGTTCAAACTTTGGAAGTAGTCTCTGACGGAAATGCAAGGTAAGACTGAGTACAATATACCCTTGTGATCGGGCCCTTTCTTGGACCATGTGCATAACGGGAGCTTTAATGCACCAGGCTTGCCCTTGCCTAGTGGATGTTACTCAAAAAGAAAATTCCAAATGGTCAGATTTTACAAATATTACAAGTTCTTGGTTTGTGCCAAGATATAAATGTACATCATGTAGTGAGAATAGGTGGGAGAAACTGAGATTTGTTCCCAAGAACAGCAGCTTTTGTGTCTGGGAATAGCTTGAATCCAGGAAGTGTTGTAATCTGTCCATTGCTTGAAATATCGATAGGGTAGCGAAGAAGATGCCCTGGAAGATCTTGATCAAATGTATCACTTGAATAAAGTTTCCAGCTCTCATCAGCGATGCCATTTACTTTCCTAACACATTCCAGACTCGAGGGATCCGCGAACGAGTCATCTGCATAGTTTAGATGTTCACACCATAAGGACATTCGGAAACCGTATATTTTCCCTCTAGGTGGTTGGTTAGATGCAAGATGGTATGGTTGGTAGGCACCCATAGCTATCTCAGAATCTCTTGCACCATCCATTGACCTTTGATTGATGTTAGCAGATCCAATTATAATGTATTCATCATCAACTGCAATAAAGATCAAAAGAAGCAAGCATTAGTTAGTTTTGATCAAATTCTACTAATAGGGATAATGGTACTCCCTCTGTTTTCAAAAATTTCGTCTCGTTTTGACTTGACATAGAGTTTAAGAAAGTAAAGACGACTTTTAAATCTTATAGTCTTAAACTAAAGATGGGTAGAATGTACCAGAATGTTATTTAGTCTTGTGGTCTTAAACATGTCGTATAGGAAGTTAGAATTAAGAGTTGCTAGAAAAGGAAAAAGCTATGTTGCTCGGACTCTTCAAAAATGTCAGCGGGTGAGTGTCGGATTCTCCAAAGTATTTTTGGAGAATCCGACACTGGTGTGGCATTGAAAATGAAGAGTCTAGGCAACTTAGGGAAAAAGACATTCTTTGTGGAATGGATTAAAAAGGTACGTGAGATCAACAAATTAAAATGGTTGACTCACCAATCATCATTTTTGAATGAACGTAGATCATAAAGCGCCTGGATTCTTGAGCTCTTGCATAATGAGAATCAGGAGCTGGTTTCTGAGGAGGTTTGTATTCTCCAGGCTTTTCGACTTCACGGTTTCCAAGACAGAAGAATGTCAAGTAATCTCTAGGATCAGCATTAGGGATTCCCTTAGCCTTAAGGGCATTGCATATGTCTGTGTACATCATTTCCATTGTCCTTTTTTGCCAATCTAAGATTGCTTGAACAGAATCACTTTCCGGTATACCTTCTGGCCACATTGGAATAACAACGTAGACCGTAAACCTCTCCCCTGCCTGAATCTTGCTGACGATCTTGAGCGAAAGCTCCTTAGGGATAAGATGCAAAGCTCCGATATCCTCGAGCTTGATATCTTCTGTTGGCTTCCAACCATAGCAACTTCCAATAAAGTATTGGTTTTCAATGTAAATGAAATTCTTAGCTCGACGAATGGCACTAATGTATGCATCGTGGATACTTTGATCAATGACGTTATTTTTTCCAGTAACAAGACCTACCTCAGAAGCTTTTTCGGGTGTTTCAGGGAAGTCAATAACAGCACCACCATCAATGGATCGAAAAATTTGAACATTCCAAGTTTCTCGATCCCTTGATGCTGTAACTTCCGTTGGACGAATGAGAAATTTATCAACCTCATCCATTGAATAGATAAATCTATTTCCAATCTGCTTCCTCCACCTTTGCTCAAAATTATACAAGACGTCCCACGCAACTGGGCCTTCTAGCCTACAATGAATGTCATGCCAAGGCTCTCTTGGACCACCTTTAGCGATTGAAGAGCCTGGAAAGCATGGCTGATAGAAATCTTGCTTATGTACTGTGTCCAATGTCCTGAATAATGAGTGATCTCGAGTATCATATCGACCATCACAAAGATCAATACCACCAACAAAACTCACTATCATTCTTTTCTGTGACATCCCTCCTGGAATTTCAGTGTCTGTCACGATCGTCTTCTGATGATGAGTAAACATTGTACCAACTTGAAACCCCTGAATCACAGTCTTTCCACTATCAGCATTACGCGGACATAAATAACAGTGGACATCCGTGTTCTTGAAATAATCCGCGGTTTCTTGATCATGAGTTGACATTAGTCCATCTTTCTTTAGTACCTCATCTGAAGTTCTATCATCCCAGATCAGCAAAAGAACATTAACACCCTCGCTCGCCTTCTTTTTCAGGAGCTCTCCGAGAGTAAGTTCTCCGCCTACCTTTGGCCTTTTTGGATTTCGAATCAAGGTAATTTTCGTGTATACAGACCATCCAGCTATGTAAATCAAATGCTTTGCATTGTTGATTGCATCAAAAATGTCTTCCCAACATCTCTGAGGTTCGAAAAGTCCTTGTGACTTGAGATAACTAGTGATATCATCGTCTGAAATGTCTGCATCGGGGTAAAGTGTAACTTGACACCCCTGTCTCTCCTTGAAAAACGTATACGGGATTCCTCCAAATGCAGGGGAAGTAATGCCTCTAGACCAGTTACTGTCTTGTTTTACGCTAAAGAACTGCAACCTTACATGGATTTTTGAATGACCACTTATTGGATGTCCATCTTCATCTAATATAGGTACCCATCTGTCGACTACATATCGATTCAAGACTTCTTCAACAGGGAGATAAGCTCTTCCAATTAGTGTTGCACTAACAGGGTTCTCATCTTTTACTGTAAAAATGATGTTAGAAACCTCATGTGCACAGTATAATCGAAATGTGTCGTTCCAGTGAGGGTTGGAAGGCTCATCTTCCGCGATCCTCGTTCTTCCAACTCTAGCCTTGTCTAAATCTATGGTTGCGTAAAGTTTTGTAGCAGAAATCTGCAGGAACATAGATTGTCAAAGGTTTAAAGTGCATAGACACAACTGACACTGCCAAGACAATACAAAAGTACTTCACTCGTCCCAATTTATGTGACATCATTTTACTTGACACATAATTCAAGAAAAAGAAACTGTGAAATTTGTGGTCTAAAGTACTTCTTTACCAAATTATTTCATTATAGGGGCGATATTTCAAATCATAGTGAAGTGGCATTCTTTGTGCGATGGACTAAATAAAAAGGAAAGTGTGTCACATAAATTGAGACAGAGCGAGTAATAAATACAAGAATAAGCTAGTTATTTTAAAGACGATACCTTTGGCACGCAGAAGAACAATTTCTTGACATTGTTCAAAACTCTTTTTGATGTTTTCTGGGGAGATGCAGTCTACAAGTGAAAAACATGGAGATTAGAAAAAATGCTAGAGGCTATAAAGTGGATCAAATATAAAATATTAATCAGCACTTAAATATGTATAATATGAGTATGATCATGTACAATAAGTGTATAATTTCGGCATAATACATAAATGTGTGTTTTAACTTGTCTCAGGTGACATCTATATCCTCTAACTTTGGGTGTGTAAAAGTAAGCATTTAAACTTGTATAAAATTGAACAGACAGACATTCCTATTTGCTACAATAAAAGACTTACCCTCACCTAATGGCGCTTCAAAAGGCTTTGATTCTATAGTTACGATTGTAAGTCCTTTAATTTCTTGCGTCATATAATTGGGAGGTGTGAGCATCAAAAACCTTTCCTACTTTGGAATTATAGAAGCGAGTTTAGTATCTAGAATCGGCGGAATCATAGTAATTGTGATTGTATGAATAACAACATTTCCGCAAGTGGAGCCCGGGAAAAGTAAAATATATGCAAATCTTACTTCTACTTTGTGGAGACAGAGAACTTGTTTGAGAAACCCTTAACTCAACCAACACATAACACGATTGTTTGAAACAGACAATACAGATGTAGACCACGACATAGCAAATTAGACATAGTAAATAATATAGAAATCACAATAGATGCAAAATAATGTGATAAACAAAGCACAAGAAACAAGAAACTACATAAATAATGCTAATACTATCTGCCCACTAAACCTCCTAGCAGGGTAGCGAGGCAATCCAATTTATCGTAATCGATTAGTTAACATGTTGGTTAACTGTATTTTGAAACATCGAAAAAAAAATATTGGCTTATCAAATTATCTAGCGAGCCGTGAAAAAGATTCAACAAAAGACATAAACAAATCCTCTATCCATTTTACATCAAGCAATGCATGGAGTAATTGTCGATATAACAATAAAAAACAAGGCGTGTAGGTGGATCAACTCATCAAGTTCTCATAGAAATAAGATCCACACAAAAAAAAAATACTTATCATTCGTTGATTTTTAGCAGCATTTTAAAAACGTCCAAATCAAAATATGACTTTCAAATTAATGTATACATAGTTCGAATAGAAAACTTACCGGTCCACAACAATCACCACAACCAGCCCTTATCCTATCAATCTCAAAAATGGTAGCATGAAGAGTGCCATGCAACAAACGTGGACCCATTTTTCACAAAGCACAAAAATGTGAAGAAAGCAAGTAAAAAAGCCAAAGAACCTCAAAAAGGTAATTTTTGTCAAGGGGGTGAGATTATGTGCTATTACTGTTTAATAAAGACTTATATATATAAAGAAGACAAAAAAGGTTTTACTAAAATTCTTGGAATCATGTGACATATGAGTTGAAGCAACTTCTTTAGAAGGAATCACCTATTCTAAAGAAAGAATTATCTTTTCCTTTGAATTGCTTTGTTTGTGAGGTTTGTGTACTTTGATCCCAAAGAAGAAGCTAATGATTTCATGATTTCAACAATATTATATGTTTCATGATTTTTCATATAGTTTTTATTTTGGGAGAATTATAGTAGATAGTTGTTCGGCCAAAGTAATTATTAAAAAATAGTCAATCGTTGTATATGGATGCTAGGGATGTACATGGACCGGGTTGGTTCGGATTTTTTAAGTATCAAACGAAACCATTTGTGTCGGGTTTTTTAATATATAAATCAAACCAAACTAATAAAACTTCGATTTTTCAACCTCGGGTTATTTAGAATTTTTTCAGATTTCTCGGGTTTTTCGGATTTTTTTTCGAAATTTCTCAAATTTTTGGACTTTTTCCAAAATCTCGTGTTTTCGAGTTCTTTTTTTTTTTGGATATTTTGATAAAGTATTTATAAATACATATAATTAAAATTCAAATATTTATTTAGTCTTACCAAAATACACAAATCTAGGATGCTTTTTTAAAGAAAACACAAAATATTATATTAGTGAAGACACAAAATTATTCAACAAAATAAATAATGAGATCACATAAAATAAATATTGCAGATCCTAATTTTAAATTTCTTCATCATCATCATCATCATCATCATCATTTGCTAGTATTAGTATTGATTTGATTTTTAATTTGTGCTTTAGAGTTACTAATATGGAAAACTTACCTAAATATACCATATTTAAAAATTATTTACCCTTTATAGCTATATAAATTTGTCTTAATACATGTATAATTCACTTTAAATATATAATTTAGATTGTTTTATCAGAATAAGTTTAATACATTTCAAAACACTTACAATTAATCTATATTGCATGCAAATTGATTTTTATACATAGTATAATACATCCATATTACATGTATAATTCATTTTTAACACATGATGCAGTTTTTTTACCCAAGTAAATATAATACATTTATAATACATATATATTACATATATAATTCACTTTTAATACATAGTACAATTGTTATAGACGATAAATATTTTTTAAATATGGTATTTCTAGATAATAAATAAAAAATATATTTAAAAATAGTAAATATTCTATAAAAAAAACTCAAAAAGGTAATTATTCCTATTAATATCTATGGACTATAGCCTTTATTAGACCATCCAAAATTCTAAGTCAAATTTGAAATAATATGTTAAAAGGGTAAATAATATATATATATATATATATAATATCGGATTAGTTTAGTCTCGGGTTGATTTTTCAAAGTTAAAATCAAACCAAACCAAATATAGTCGGGTTTTTTTCCCAATAGCCAAGTCAAACTAAATCAATAGTCGGGTTTTTCTCTCGGGTTGACTCAGTTTTCGGTCTGATTTTGTTCACCTCTAACGGATATACTGTCACATACATGATTCATAAGTCATGATTTGTGGATACACTGATACTCATACATGACTCATAAGTCATGATTTGCGGATACACTAGCACATACATAATTCATAAGTTATAATTTGGGATATACTGACACTCATACATGATTCATAAGTGATCATTTTGTGGATAAACTGACTATAATGCGGATACACCGGCAGTCAGTCATACATGATTGATAAGTGACCATTATGTGATGCACTCCCAAGTCTTATTTATCAGTTGTGATAGGTGGTTTTTGGAAATTCAGTGAAAAGTTGAGACTTGGTTCAAGAGTTGAGTTTTAAAGAGTTAAGTTGCTTAATTTTGAATTTTTAGGTATTTTAGAGTTTCGAGTCTAGGAATGAAAATTCATTGATTCTATTAGCCATGGAATGTGAAAATTAATTTAGGAGAGTTGTTGAAATTAAATTTGGTGTTGTTTTGTGCATTTGAGGTTTTAAGTTGAAAATTAAATGAAATTTTGTGAAGGTTTGATTTTGTTCGATGTTTTGAGTTCAGATATTCAGATTGGATTTCTGATGGTTCCGTTGGATTTTGGAGGTGATTCTACTTGTAGAACGAGCTTTAGTATCATTTTTGGGTGTTCTGATTGTGTTTCGGTATTTCAATGGCTTAAGTTTAGTTTCATTGCAAATAATTGAATTTTGTGTCAAGTATCGTCAGATCCATTTTTCGTTGATTTCATTAAGTCCAGGATGTCGAATTTAGTAGACATGCATATTTTGGTTTGTGTTCATAGAATTTCCAACGAATTCTAAGGTTTGTTATCATGTTTCTAAATGTGGTTGAAATTGTTGTTGGTTGCAAGTGCATCAGCCTTGCTAAAGCGAGCCTTGATCGCTGAAGTAAACAGCATTCGATAAAGTGAATGGTCACGAAAGCGACCAATGCTTTATAAAAACGAAGTTTGCTTTTTTTTCCTTTGCCAAGTGTCACTTTTTCGACCTCTTGGTCACTTTAGCGACATCGGAGGCTTAGATTTTGGGACTTACTTTGGGAATCAGCTCATTTTCACCATTTTTTAACCCTTGGAGCTTCGGGAGATTTGAGAAAGAATTTTTCAAGAAAATTTATTGGGTAAGTGATTTTTAATCTAAAATCTTTAATTTTCATCGGTTATTTTATGATTTCAACTTTAAATTCTTGATTTGAACTTTGATGCTTGCTCTATTTTTATCGAACTTTTTACCACAATCTCCTTTTTAATAGTAAAATATACATTTCTTATAAATTTTCAATTTTACCCTTTTTGAATTTTAAGCAATTTTTGGACGATTTTACCCTGGGTTTAGAAACTTGCAAATTGGGTATTGTTGGACTCCTTTTGATGAGTGATTTACATTGTAGATAGTTTGGAGTCTATCCGGAGTTGATATTTGAGGAATTTCTCCGATTTGGAGTGTTCAGGTGGGGTTTTGACATTTGAGGTAGGTTGGTTACCCTTCTTCGTGACTCAAGGTTGGGTGGTTGACTATTCTTATATTGTAGACCATGAGATGAGATTGTATCATATGTGGGATATTGTGGATTATATTTTATTGTTTGTGTGGGGGCTTTACTTGTTATCTTGGTAGTTTGTGAGCATGTGTTGTTTGAATTGGTTGTGTTGGGCACTTGTGATAATATTTCATACTTGTGAAATGAAATGCATGTGATGAGTTATGAACATATTGCTTGTGAAATAAAATGTTTTGGGATGAGTCATGCTTATATCATACATTGGAGATGAAGTGCTTCTGCTAAGAACTGTGAGTCGTGGCATATTTTGAGAAATGATTTGAGATGAGCTTGTAATTCGTAAAATGCAAGGGAGGGGTTGAGTTGTGAAT
>JAPFFP010000012.1:4286172-4307222 GCA_026153255.1 Solanum medicagineum | reverse complement strand
CCCCAACCCCAACCCCACAAAAAAAGGATCTATTTTTATGTTTAGTAATAATTTAACTTTAAAATATCAATTTTACCCTTAATGAAATGATTTATAACTATACAAATATCTATCATGTACTTTAGACCTCACACTTCGAGAATCTTTCTTTCTTTCTCTTTTAAACTCCGTGTCAAGTCAAATTAACTCATACAAAGTAGGATGGAAGGAGTGTTTTATTTTTCTTTTAGTATCACACTTTTGTGTGTGTGTATATGTGGACATTTTTTTTGTTTAAATTCTTTTTTTTTTTTTTTTTTGGTTGTGTTTGTGTTAAATATGTAGACTTGTTGCATACAGGAAATATTATACTTCTATTAGATTAGTAGGGCTAATAGTTCTGTTTGTTTTTTGAATTTAGTTCCTCTTGTTTTGGAATGGATAGCTTGATATCAACAAGTAGTTAAATTAACCTACAATAACTAGGGGCGGCGGAGCTATCATTTGGTTCAGGGGTTCTATTTATGTATGGTTAAAATATTTTTTTTATGTATATACAGTAGAAGTCAAATCTCTTTCGATTAATTTGTGTATCTTACTTCTTCAAATTTTGAACCCTCTTAATGAACATTCTGACTCTGCCACTGATAATAATATGTAACTCTGTATAGCAAGTCCAATAGGGTATCTTACAACATAAAGTAACTATCAACTATAAATATTTTCACACTGCCAACATATATAACTTTAATCGTTACAATAATTACTAGTAAAAAATAGCAAAGTAATTACTTATGCAAAAGAAAAGGGAAATTTAAGTAGTAAACCTATTTACCAAATTGGTTGAGCATCATAAGGAGTCCAATTGATATTGATGGATCTGCCTGTCTCCTCTGGTACCAACTAGGAAGAGTGTCAATTTTTTTGACAATGCTGTTCTTAGTTGGCATCCAGGGAGCCAGGCAGAATAATTTTCAATTTTTGAACTTGGATATACTTTATTCCTGCAAATTCCAAGAAAAAAAAATGTAATGTTAACAAGTTGTTGACTCATGTGTCGCAAAATCAAGACAAACTGTTACATTCGATTCATATTATCTGTCATATAGTTTTTCAAAAAATTCAATTTTCCAAAACGACGAATAATATGGACTAGGGTAGTGATAAAATCTCCAAGCTCATTAACAAGGTAATTTTAAGTTCCAATTTAAATAGAGTAGGTAGATGATAGTCGCTAAATGAAGAGATTCTCCCCTTTACCTTATTTTGTAACTCTTCTCGTTACTTCACTTGGTATCACTAGACTCCGCGTATCTCATGATAAGTGATTGAAAGAAAAAGTGTATTTAGAAGTACTAATCCAGGGAATGCTTTCTAAGAAGGGTTGACGAAATATTTAAAGGTGCAGAAGAAAGGACATGACAACACAAAATCCAAGCACAAGGATGGAGGACAAGCCACTTTGGGCAGCAGACGGCAAATATAACTACAAAACTTACAGGAAATCAAAATAATTTAATGGTTATATGGTGATGAAACCAAATAAGTAGTGTATTGTTTTGTGTATTTTTAGGAGTTTTGGACTTTTGCTTTTGATTGGTAAGATCAATTGATCATCTTACAACTCCCATTTTGATATATTTTTCTCTTTTGCACTCCCATCATGATTAACTCAGGGGAAAAAAGTGTATTACTTCATCGATAGGAAAAGGGCAAAATTGTCCCTAAAGTATGTGAGATGGAACGATGTTGTCTTTTTAAATAGTTGTGGGCAAATATGTCTTTCTCAAACGGAAGAAGCTTAGCATCTAGTGATATGCATGATACATATCTTGCAATCAAGGATTAATTCTTTTAAACGAAGAGAAAATTTAAAATTTTCATATAGGTCTAGGGCTTTCTTCCTCCTCTGTATCTCTTCCCACTATCATTTTCATCATCACCTCTAGTCCTCTACCACTTCTCTTCCCTTTTTTTTTTTTTTATTTCTCTCTCCCTGCTAGCACCTCTGCCGCCACCAGAAGGGAATACGCTAATGACTTGAACACGCAACATAACATACTATTTGAATATAGATAATCCACGTAGGGTTCACGAATTATACTGACGGAGAGAGAGAGAAAAGATCATGAATTAGAAAATTAAAAACTCAAAATTAGTAGAATGATCAAATTTTCTCATGAACTATAGGATAAATTTATCATCCTTTTAAAAGATAATTCTTAATTTACAGGACAAGTGACATTACCAAGTGTTAAGATTTCACCACTTGAAAATATGGTCAAATTTATAACGTTGCGCACATATTTGATTCTTAACTATTAATGGAGAACAAATCTATTTAATTTATTTTGCATTGTTCTATTAAAATTTCACCATTTTCCCTAGTTCAATTTGAATATATTTTATGTTACAAATTTATCCTTTGGTACTTTTATTATGACTTCTAACAGGGCCAAAGTCACTGCATGGGACAAATCCAGCTTTGATTGGGGTCTTTGGCGGATCCTTTCATGTGCATAAAACATTATTAATTAGTATAATTAACAACGTGCACTTAAACTACTGTATTTTTGTGTGATTACTACACGATGTTAGTCTAAATACATAATGTCATTTAACATATAATTAAGTTGTATTTATTTTTATTAAGATTAAGATGTTTGAATTAGAATACATATATCAATATTAATTAAGATGTGCAATAAAATTTAGGTGTTTGAATATGGATAAACATTTGGTTAAGGATGACAAAAGTCTGGTGGTTAATAAGAAGATAGACTCTTTATAAAATTTGATCTCCTCCTTTTGAGCTAATTTTTGGGGTGTGAGTTAGATTTAAGACCTAATTTTACATAATATTAGAGTATGACCATCTCACTCAATGTTGGACCCCTAAGAATAAAACTGCCCACGCCAGATTCTAAGCACTGGGAGTGAGATGGAGTGTTGATGATGACAAAATCCCCATATTGGTGGTTAATGAGATGGGTACTCCTTATAAGGTTTGAGAATTCCTTCTCTCTTTGAGCCAGTTTTTGGATGTGAGTTAAGTCTAAGACCTAATTATATGGTTATTGTGATAGTGATGATTAATCTTAGTAGTTTGTCCATGCTAATTTGGGATAATGATGTTGTGGGTAATAGTTAGTGGTAATGGTAGTTGATATTAGTTGTTGATGGTGTAACTTGATGGTGGCGGTTGATAGTTATGGTGGATGATAGTAATTGCAATTAGTTAGATATAATGATGAATAATTATGATGATTGTCAGTTGCAATTGATGATTATCATGGTAATAGGCGTTGGTGTGATCGTAAAATGTGGTTAGTGATAATGATAACTAATTATACGTTGTGAATGATAATAATAATAATAATAATAATAATAATAATAATAATAATAATAATAATAATAATAATAATAATAATAATTGAGGATAATGGTTGTGATTGATTAATGATAATAGTTAATAATGGTGAGTGGCAACAATATTAGTTGATAATGGTTAGCAATGCCGATTAAAAAGAATGAATGAAATTGATGAACACTGTATTGAAAACATATCTTGAGTAGTCATCTTCACCCAACATTCAAAAGTTAAAGCACAGCCCACTTTAAAAAAATAATTCACTTGATATTCAATATTTACATTAAAGCCTAATTAATTCAAATTTGTACCGAAAAATCTAACATTCAAGTGAAAGCGCACTTCACTATTTTGTGCAGATCAACCATCATTCAAAGGTGAAAAAGCAGCCCATTTATGACCAAAAAACAAAATTCAGCCCACTTCACTAAATCAATAAAAGACCACAATGAGACCCAAATGAAACAAACCAACTAGGAGTATATTTTTATGAAATTTTTTTATAAATGGCAAATATATAAAGTTTAATAATATTTTATAACTATAATTTTTTTTTAGTTATGCTTCGTGAGTATTTTAAGATTTGATATAGATATTTAAGTTTGTATGTCCTACGTTTAATTTTAAAAGTTATACAAATCGACATTTTAAAAAGAGGCTAAAAGTGTGATGATTTAGTACGTAAATGAAAATACAACAATGATAATGATATACTCAGTGGAATCCCACAAGTGGGGTCTGGGGAGGGTAGAATGTACGCAGACCACTACCTCATAAAGGTATACAGACTGTTTCCTGAGGACCCTCGTCATAAAAACCCATAAGCGGAATAAACTAGATGTGGAAAACAAGAAAGGAAAAGAAAAGGAAACAGAAGAACAACTCATAACGAAAAATATATAATAATATGTAAATACGAGATAATTAACATATATAAGACATATAATGATAACACTAGATAAAAGAAGTGACAAATCCACTATTCTACTATACTCCACGGCCAAGGTCAAATCGTAACTTACAAAAAATAAAAATAAATTGTGACTAATAAAAAGTAAAAATATACTATCTAGCCATGATTTAAACCGTGACTATGTAAAACTAAACTATGGTTAAATAGCAAATTTGACTATATTCAAATTAAAGATTTCTTCTAAGGACATAAAACTAAAAATAAATTTTTGTGAAAAATACAACTCTAATTTTTCTTATTAATTGAATTAAAAGTTTGTTCAAATTAACCATTAAATATTAAGGGTATGTATATGTGAGATGTATACTATGAGCAAAGGACATATCTATTTAATTTTGAATACATATTTTATAATAATACTATAAAAGCATGTCAACGGATTCGAACCCGTGGGACAGAGTTTCATTCTACAATTAACTCCTTAAAAACTAGCAGCTACATTTCTATATTAATGTAATGAGGATGATAAATCTCGGATCGATTGATTGATTTTCTAAACTCGTACTTATTATTGAGGGTTCGACTCGTAATAAGTGAATTCACTGTTTAAACTCTCAATTTAAAATATAGGCGGAATATTTAGGTATGTATTCTACCTAAAATATAAGTCAACATAATTATCACATAAAATTAAGTTTGTTTAATGCATTCTTTGACTCTGATTCATGCATGATGCACCCTTGAGATCTTACAATATTAGAAATTAGGGTTTTTTAAAAAAAAAATTAAAAATCAGTAGAAAATTCATGTAATAAAACATAATTTTCATTGATTTTCTTTTGAATTAGCTCACTAAAAAAATACACGGTAGAAAATAGTTTTTCAATGAAATGAAGGAAAATTTTTGGATTTTTCTTTATGAAAACATTATTATGTTTTAAATTTTTTAAATTGATTTAATTAAATTATTTGTGCAAAATAGTCACTGAATATTTTTCAATGAGGAATTTCAATTAAAAAATAATATAGTCCCTCCGTCTCAATTTTTGTGACACCTTTTGAGTTTCGAGATTCAAACCCGTCTATCTTTGATCGTAAAATTTTCATATATATTTTTTTAAATATTTTGAACTATCAATTATTGTAGTTTAGAAATATATAAATTTCATCCAAAAAATTTTGAAGATCCGATGTGCAAATTCTCGATCAAATTTATACTATTTAACTCTCGAGAAATAAAAAATGTCATACAAATTGCGACAGGAGAGTAATAGTTAGAGCTTAATCTTCTTAGATAATTTTAGGAACATGATTTAATTTTATTTTTTCCTTATTCTTTTTTATAAGACTGATGTATAATGGAGTTGCAACGACTACATATTTTAAAGATCCAATCACAAATCGTTTTAAAAAATTGCCATTCACATGGATAAGTTATTTTGTCGTCGTCTTCTATTCTTCTTAGAAAAAATTACGTGAAACATGCGTTTTAGTTATAACTTCAGTTAATTATTGAACATAGTTATAGTTTAATTGATTTTATTAGAATTTTTATAATTCTGTTTCTGGTTGTATAAACGTAAAATTTGCATCTGCTTATTCAAACTATTTGTTATTGTTGCTATATATTTTTATTTGTTGTCCATTTTAGTCATTTCATATTTAGTATTTCTACTTTTGGGGGTGCTTTTTTGAGATGAGGGTCTTTCGGAAACAACCTCTCTATATCTATGAGATATAGTGGTAAGGTCTGATACATTTCTTCCTTTCCAAACCCCGCTTGTGGGATTTTCACTGATTATGTTGTTGTTATTGTTGTTTATCCTAACTATTTGTGTACAATTTGTTGATATTTGATTTGTATAAGTTATGAATATTCATAACTGTTAGTTATTTGTATACATTTTGTTAATACATTTGATTTGTATAAATTATGAAAAATTCGCAATTGTATTTATAGAATCTATGTATGCTCATGTTGTTTGTATATTGACAAGCAAAATATATAAACAAAATACTCACAACAAACAAAATTATAACTATAAAACATAATTAGGTAAATTTTAGCTAAGGAACATAAGATTATCATATATAACACAAAAGAAAATAAGTAATGAAATTGTTAATCATCATGATAAATTTGTAAATTTTTATTTTAATAAGAGAAATAAAAGTATATATATTTTAATTAATTAAAAATTAAATATATGATTTAAATATCATATTCACAAGAAACTCAAATATATCAATAATGGAGGAGCAAAAAGTGATATCCACTCTTTTCCTTTTTAGGATTTCTTTGGGCCATCTTCTTTAGTGAATATTTGTTTTTACCTCACATTCAAATAACTTTTGGGGTATTGCATAGCTCATGGATGGAATTATTTGCTCCTTCTACATTTTTATAATTTGTCATTTTCTTAGAAACTAATAATAAGATATCTAATGTAATTTTATCAATAAAATTTAATAAAAATGACACATACATAATTTTTATTTTTTTCTCAAAAAGATAAATTAATATTTTAAATTACTAAAATTTTTAATACAATAATAATAATATACTCAGTAAAATTTCATAAGTGTGATCTAAGGAGGATAAAACGTACTCAGACCTTAACACTACCACATTGAGATAGAGAGACTGTTTTCGAAAGATCCTCATCTAAAAATATCATCCCCAAAAGCAAAAAATACTAGATATGAAATAATGGCTAAAGTGAACAACAGATAATGATTTATAAAGATAATAGAATAACAAAATAAATGACAAACAATAACAACATAATATATAACAACATGACTACCTCTAGTAACATACTATATCATAAGGCCAGACATATACTACTCCTACTAGCCGTCTAACCTTCTACCCTAATACACGACTTCCTCTCTTTTTTTATGTAAAATCATGTCTTCGATGATATAAAACTACGTCATATCCGGTGTAATCACCTCTCTCAATACTTTAGAAAAAATAATAAAATAGCCCGGATGCGTTCTATTAATAGTTCCTTCTTACTTCTTAGTGGTCCCTTACTCATATTCTAATATTTAATATTTTTTGAAAAATATATATATTCAGAGAGGAATTTCAAAATGTCAGAACAAATAACAAAATTTAATGAAATTACCAATAAAATTCTGTAAACACTTTTGAGTAAATTCCTTCTATTATATAAAATATAAATCCTGATTTCAATCAAGTCAATACATCATTGGATTGATATAACATGCAATAATTCGATTCATACTTCATAGTCCACAAATAAAAATATAATATCTACAACTTTTTTTAAATTCTTCTAAAAGTCAATGAATCTTCCAAATAAAGATTAGATCTACAAATTCTTTTTTTTGTTTAAACAAAATTCAGTCTATATATGGTCAATGACTCAACCAATAAGACTCTTTAAAATTATAGAAACTCTATTTATTGGAAAAAAAACAGATTCCCTCATATTACTTTGAGGGAAGAAGAAGAAGAACAAGAGTTTTGTAATTTCTTTTTCAAGAAAATATGAAAAAATTAATATGTCTTCTTCTTTCAATTCTTTTTACTATATTGCTTAGACCAACATTTGCCATTAAAAAGGTAAGCATTTCCCTTTCAATTCTCGTCATGAATTGTATTCTTTTTATCATATTTTTTCAATGATCTATCGTTGAAAATTTCGATGTAACGAAAGTAATTTTTGTATTTGTATAGTCATATGTGGTGTATATGGGTGCACACTCACATGGAAAAGAAGCAACATCGATTGATTTCGATAGAGTTATTAATTTTCATCATGAATTTCTTGGATCACATTTAGGAAGGTAATTATTCGACTTAAAACTTTAAATGAAATAAAAAAATTAGTTTTTTTTTTCTAACATTTTTGTAATATCAACAGTATTGAGAAGGCTAAGGATGCAATTTTTTACTCTTATACAAGACATATTAATGGCTTTGCTGCAATTCTTGAAGATGAAGAAGCTGCAAAATTATCTAGTAAGTGAAATAGTTTGATTTTCCATTTACTGCATTTTTTTTTTATTTTCTTACTGAAGTACACTTTTTTTTACTGTGTTAGAGGTCAATTTTGGAATATTCTAAAGTTAGTGAGTTAAGAATGAACGTAAGCTTAGGGGAGCTATTTTGAAGGGTGGTTAGTTGAACGAGAGACATTTAACATTTGTTGAGTTTGACTCTTCAAAAGATTTACTATTTTTTGGCTTTGGGGTATGATGGAATAAAGCAAAATGGTTTTTTAAACTGTCTGCGCTTTGATAGTCAATGCAACTTTCGACGCTCATCATGGGTCATCCGAAAACAGTCGCGCTATGTTTTTAAACATAGGAGTCAGGCTGCGTACATCCAACCCCCTGCCCCGCAATGGGCGGGAGCCTTTGAGGCATTGGGGTAATGTTGTTGTTGTTGACTCTTTAAAAGATTTTAATATTCATTTCATTGTATTTACAAATTGAGTCAAATCCAGTATTTTAGTGATATATAATTGTTGAAAATAATGAGTGTGAATAAACCTGCAATCTGTATTTGTCCCTGAGTTGAATGTCCTTTATTGAAATATTACATTATATATATAAGTCAAATATTGAATATTTCCTTAAGCACCTTTATCGAAATATATTTTTAGTTCTGACACATATTAAACTTATACATTTTAATTATTTTTATGTGTAATTCGAGCGAAAAATGAATAATAAAATTGACAAGATTAATCGATAATTCAATTAAGATTTGCATTTTATTCAATGTGTGTTATTTCAAACCCTATTCACGAATGAGATCCAAATAATGTATGGACTGATCAAAGGACTCTTTTTATTTTACTATTTTACTATCGTTTCAAATACGTGATAGTACATGATTATTTAAATTAATTCTGAGTAATAATCAACAAATTAAAATTCATTTTTCAATATTTTTTTTTCAGAGCACCCAAAGGTAGTCTCAGTATTCTTGAACAAGGGAAAAAAACTACACACAACTAGATCATGGAACTTCTTGGGATTGGAACATGAAGGAAAAATCCCTAAAAGCTCTTTATGGAAGAAGGCAAGATTTGGAGAAGACATTATTATTGGCAACATTGATTCTGGTATATTTTTTTGAACTCGCACTCTTTATATTTTTTTGGTTTTTCATCTGATTAATTCAAGTTCATATTGTGTAAAATTTATTAACAAGAAAGTCTTTTAAGGGATTCATATTACTATTATCAATTAGAATAATTCTACCTTCACGACCTTCTCCCTTCTGTTCCTATGTTGGAATAAGGTAAGACAATTTGCTTGAGTTGCTCAACTGTCCCTTGGCCCAATAATCATGATGTGCTACAGAACCATCACCGTGCCGGGGGACGGGGACCAAGCAGGGCATAGGGTCCGACTTGGCTTTTTTGTGTATAAGCCAAACATTTTATATCGACATGTAGAAAATATATAATATAATATAATATAAAAGTCGATTTAGAAAAAGAAAAAAAAGGATTGTTATAGTGAAATATTGTTATAGAGGATGATTGTTATTGATAAATTTGATTGTGCCAATTATATGCCTTAATTAGCGCAAGAAGTTGTATAAATAATGTACAAGTTGAATTCCTTAACAATATTTCAGTATATTTTCATACTTTTTTTTTAAAAAAAAATTCTTGTGTAATTAAATCAAATCCGTCCTTTTGCTTCTTAAGCACATTTGTATAAATATCTTTTGCAATTTATTATTATTGTATGTAAATAAAAAAAACGAGTAGTAATAAATTGCACGTGGTTCATTGACTTTATTGAATAATTTTTTTTTAAATTACACAAATTGTAATATTAAAATGTTCACTTTCTGGGAAGCTTTAGTGTGTCTACTTGACAATAAACTATGTATTTAAATATTTTTTTTATTATCAAGATCTCATTATTCTTCCCAACTTGGCCAATCCCATTTTCACATATACAGACGACTTCTCCAATTTAGAAAAATTGATTTATCAATCATGGTCCCACTTTTACTAGTTGAAAGAATTGAGAGCTAAATTATTAATTTCATATTAAAGTTTTTATTATTTTAAAGTTATATCCACATGGCTTTCACCAATAGAAATAATATGGGGAATTAGATTATCATGAGAGTAACCATCAAAGGATGTGGTGCAGTGGATATGATTGCTACTCTCATAATCAGAGGCTTCAGATTCGAACCTTGAAGAAAAATCCTTGGTAGAGTGCTACCCCCAAATGGGTCCCTATGCGGCACGAATCCGAATATAATCGAGCTTCAATGTGAGTTTCTAACACTGAATGGAAACCAAAAAACGATTATTAAGAGAGTGACCTGAGGGTAAATAAGATAAGGAAAGGAAATTGAGATGATTTGAGCATACGAAGAACAGATATGTAAATGTACTAGTGAGGAGGCGTAAGACGTTGAATACTAGGGCTACAAGGAGAGAGACAGAAGTAGACCAAACAAGTATTGAAGAGAGATGGTTAACCAAGACATAATACAATCTCGAATATGACGTTAAGTAGGACGATATAAATTTGGAATGCTAATTTCAATTGATGATCATCTATTTTATTGATGGTACACTGCACAATCAATACGTACTCAAAGTTAAGGTGTTTACGTATGCATTTTAAAAACTGGGATGTTTAGTTTCCGATTGAAATCAATATCTTTTTTTAACTTCTCTTTAGGAAGATTCAACCTTCTCACGATCTCAGCTTTGGATGTCTATTATCCGAAACAAAGTTAAAGTTAAATTAAGATGTCTATGAATGCAGGTGTTTGGCCAGAGTCAGAAAGCTTTAGTGATGAAGGAATGGGACCAATTCCATCAAGGTGGAAAGGAACTTGCCAAACTGGTTCTGATCCCACTTTTCGTTGCAATAAGTACATTCTCTTTCTTTCATTTCAAAATTCAGTATAATTTATACTAGTTTAACATCAAGATAACTTTTGATGTATGGAGTTTTGCTTTAAATAATGCAGGAAGTTAATTGGAGCAAGATACTTCATCAAAGGATTTGCTGCTGAAGCAGGAGCTCTTGTAACCTCCAAATTCTACACTCCACGAGACACGTTAGGGCACGGATCCCACACGTTGTCCACCGCTGGAGGTAATTTTGTCGAGGGAGCTAACATTTTCGGGTATGGCAATGGAACAGCAAAGGGAGGATCACCTAGAGCAAGAGTCGCAGCTTATAAGGCTTGTTGGCCTCCTATTATTCCATCCGACTCGTGTACTGATGCAGATGTCTTGGCTGCATTTGATATGGCAATTCATGATGGCGTTGACGTGCTTTCACTGTCAATCGGAGGACTGCCCGTGTCATATGCTCAAGACAGTATTGCTATCGGTTCGTTTCATGCTATTAAGCATGGCATTGTTGTGGTTACCTCAGGTGGTAATTCGGGTGCTTATCCTGGTACAATAGCCAACACTGCACCTTGGCTTATTACTGTCGGGGCAAGCACCATTGATCGCGAGTTTGCTAGCTATGTCGTACTTGGAAACAATAAGCGCTACAGAGTATGCTTCTTTAGTCCACTATTCTTTTTTATCTGCAAAAGTATATAGTCAGACCTCTCTATAACAGTAAACTTATATAGTAACGTGTGACAATAATAAACTTCTCACTAGTATTTGGATTTGTGCTTTTTAGGGAGCAAGCCTTTCAATTGGAGCGCTGCCTGAAGGCAAATCGTTCCCAATTATTACTGGTGCATCTGCTAAATTTTCCAACGCGACAACTCAAGAAGCGTGAGTATTACCTCTCTTTCTTCCTATTTGATACAAATTAATCTAACTTTGCTAACTTTTTAAATGTGATGCTGCAGTAATTTTTGCATAGCGAGGGCGTTGGATCCTAAGAAGGCGAAGGGAACTATTTTGGTTTGCCATAGAGGGGGTATTCCAGCGTCTGAGAAGTGCACACAAGCAACTTTAGTTGGTGCAGTAGGTATCATTATACTCAACAGCAATTTCTTTGGAAATGAAAAGTATGCTGAACCTTACCTCTGCCCTGCAACGCTGATCAGTTACTCCGATGGTCTTCAAGTCTTGTCATATGTTAATTCAACAAGGTATAACTAACAGTCTACGAATCTAGTACTATGTCACAGTATAACAAATTAAATGAGCTAGTATACATAACTACGCGTTCTTGTTAAATGTTGTTGTTGGTTTGAGCAGGACAGCTACAGCTTACATTACTCGGCCAATAACTGAATTGGGAACGAAACCAGCGCCAATTATGGCTGCCTTTTCGTCCATTGGACCTAATAGGGTGACACCAGAGATTCTTAAGGTATTTTTTTTTTCAGTTTCGAGTCTATTAAAGAAAATAATTTCATCTTTACGAGTATTGACTTATAGATATTGTCTTTCCAGCCAGATATTACTGCCCCAGGAGTGAGCATACTAGCTGCCTATACTGGAGATCAAGGGCCTGATGAAATAGGTATAGATAATCGTCGAGTTAAATTTAACACAATGACAGGCACTTCGATGTCATGTCCTCATGTGGCTGGTGTTGTTGGCCTTTTGAAGACCCTCCATCCAACTTGGAGTCCTGCAGCCATCAAATCCGCCATTATGACATCCGGTAGGACTTAAGAACCCTTCCGATTATGCATATGATTTTGCAACCTTTCTTGAAGTCTTGATCATGTTAGGCTTCAGAAATAAGGACTATATGAGTTTTATGGGAAATTTTATATGATTATGATGTCTTGTTTACTCTTCTTCTGGTGCAGCAAGAACGCGAGACAACACAATGAACCCAATGACAAATTCAACTCACCTCAAGGCATCACCATTTGCTTATGGATCAGGACACATATGGCCAAACCGCGCCATGGACCCTGGCTTGGTTTATGACTTAACGATCGATGATTACATGAACTTCCTCTGTGCTCAAGGGTACAACGAAACTCAAATGAGTCTCTTCACACAAGGCTACTTCAAATGTCCTGACCCTATTAGTTTCAGCAATTTGAACTTACCTTCAATCACAGTGACTAAGCTCAATGGCTCGATCGTTGTGACTAGAACATTGAAGAATGTAGGGTCCCCGGGCACTTACAAAGCTCGTATTCGATCCCCGGTTGGAATTTCTGTTGTTGTTGAGCCAAACATATTGGAGTTTAAGAAGATTGGAGCAGAAAAAAGTTTCAGGATCACTCTGAAAGTTAAAGGACAAAAGGCTCCAAAAGATTATGTATTTGGCCAGTTAATATGGTCTGATAGCAAGCACTATGTTAGGAGTCCTATTGTAGTGAAAGCTAGTAAGAATGTTAGATAGCATTCATTTTTGTGCTTATTGTTACTTGTATTATACTATTCATTGAGCTCAAAAGTATTTGAACAATTGCAATCATCTCAATTATTTTCAAGGTAATTCTCAAAGTTTGAAGAAAAAATTTATATTATAAAATTTCTTTTGGTCACAAGTACAAATCCATATCAATATCTATTACTATGTTATAAGTGTGGATAACGACACAATTGATCAACATGTGTGCTTCAAAAAGTGAGGGTAAATTCGTCACTCCGGGCATATTATAAGATATATATTGTCGCTTAATGCTTGAATTTTTAATTTGTTGTTATAATTACAAATGAGATTTCGAAAACAACTTCTCTATCTTTACGAGATAGTGATAAAGTCTGTGTACATTTTATCCTCTCAGATCCCACTTATAAATTTTCACTGAATATATTATTGTTAGTAATTATAAATAGGATATGGTCAAATTTGTCTTGAACTTTGTGAAGTGAAATAAACCTAAATTTGCCCTTATTCTTAAATGACAAAATAGTTGGCACACAATAATTATCAAGTAAGGGTGTCAAAAATGAGTTCAATTATAGGTAATTCGTCCAAATCGTCCAAAATTTTATGGGTTGGGTTCAAGATAATTTGAATTGGGCTCAATTTCAATTCGTTTAAGCCTCAAGCCATTTTGAAAAATCTTCAATTGAGCCTAATTTAATCCTCACTTTCAACTCGTTCTAAGGCTCTTTACTTTAGTGGATGCAATGTATGTTTCTATTTTATATTTCTATGATTTATCCATCTATTTATAACTTTTTATTTTTTTTTTCTTGAGTTAAAATTCAAATTGTGATTATAAAAAGTAAAAAATTATATGTTAAATTATTGATATAGAGCGAGCCATGACCCAACCCGATTTTAGCTCATTTGAGCCCAACCCATTTTAGCCCAAAGTAAATTTGGACGGGCTATAACACAACCTCATTTCTATTTCGACTCATTCTAACATTTCTAATTTTAATCCAATGTGCCCGTTTGACACCCCTAATACCAAGTGTCCCCCATTTAATCTATTATTTTTTTCAATAATAAAGAGTTAAATATAAATTATTTGCACTAATAATAAAAATATATTTAGGATCAAATTTAATCACAGGACAAAATCATTCTACTTTCATAATTGAAAAAAGGAAAAGTTATTGTAGTGATTGAAAGACATTCCTTACCCTTTCAACTTCTTTTTATATTTCTGGTTGTGTCTCCCAACAGGAGAAAAGAAAGAGAGGTTTATCGAAACTCTCTTTCACCTTTCCATTAAATCAACAGAAGAAAAAAATTTCTCTCTTCACATCTCATCAACCATGTCGTACGCTTATCTCTTCAAGTATATCATCATTGGAGATACCGGTAATCTTCAATTTGATTTCTAATGATTTCCTTTTTGCATCCGTTTGTAATGTTTTCGATTTGGTTTTTATGGATCTGGACTGATCTATTACAATGGAAGTTATTGTAGCTTTGTTGTTATGATTATGCGGCCAATTTAATTTTTGTTAATTGTGATAATCCTGACAGTTTTCAATTGTCTTTTGAATTTCGTGGTATTTCTGTTGCATTTATCCATATGGATTTGGATTTTGTTAGGCCAAATTTGATGATTTAGGTCATTAAAATACAGTTTGTTAAGTTATGAATAAATAAATCAGCGCTTTAACAGTTGGGAGGATGTTTGTATCAGCTGGTTTAGTTGGATTTGAAGTCTGCTTAAGTTTTAGTTTTTGCGTCTACTTGAAATCTCCCGGATTTAGTTACCGAGATCAAATCAGCAATTAATCAACTACATTGCAGAAAAACTAGTTGAGATTTGGCTATATGAATACTCTGTATTAATTCAGCTAGGTTAGTGGTTTGGTGCTCAATTTATTGCAATATTCAGTACCTCATCATTTGCCTACTAAAGGTTGTCTAGACTTCTCTCATATACTCCCTCGTAATGTACACATATTAAGAAAAACATTCAAAGACAAATTTTACACCATACTTTCCACTATTGCCCTTTGTAAAATCATAAATATATAGTGTAACTTATTTCCTAGAAAATGTAAAAGTTCAATAAATGAAAGGGTAAATATGAAAAAAGTTTCAAACATTCATCTTGAACTTTGAAAAATTTAACTATTTTGAACCTTGAAAAAAGTCTCAAAAATTCAATTAATTTGAGACGGAGGGAGTATCTTATAAGAACATGTTTCTAATCCATCCCTAGGATCCCCATCCTTTTTGCTCGCTCAACGACTTAAACTCACAACCTTAGGGTCAGAGGCGAAGGGTGCTTACAGAATGAGAAACCAATTGTTGTCTACAGGGATATATAAGTCTCTCATGTTGTTACAGTGATACTATGCATAAAGAGTTCTAGAAATTTTGCAAGTGCAAGGAGAACTTAATTTAGAGTTTTTTTTATATGAATCTTGAATCTAGTCATTTGTGTCATTGTTGGGAGTATCTCAACCATTCACTTAGTATACTTTTTCAGTTTGCTGTCGTGTCTTTGGGGATTTTACTAGTGTCTTATGTTTTGATTACTAACAATAGTAAATAAATTTCGTAGCAATCTGTTATAGGAGAGCAGGAAGTTAAGATCATAGACAGCATCTTGGATGGTTTAATGAGTAACTGTCAAATGGCTTCTGGAAGCTTACAGGATGCAACTTTTGCTTCCTTTGAATAGCTCCCCTCATTAATAAAAGGTCTATGGCTAGTTTCAATTGAAAGATTGTCTAAGACATACCTCTATTTTTCCTGTTGTTCTCTCCCTGTGTTTCCCGTTAGTTCTCTTCATCACTTCTCATCAACTCTTTTTTTCTGCAAATTTTCAACATCTGTCCATCCTTGAAACAGCCTTAAAGCACCATATTTTCACTAGCTTATTAATTCCATGTTAGGCCCAATCATTCCCCCTTCCAGTTTCGCATAACAAATCTATTTCTAAGTTAGAGATTGTTTGGATTGGCTTTTAGCTGTTGACTTATAAGCCAAAAGCCATAAGTTAGAATTCCTAACTTATGGCTTTTGGCTTATAAGTCAACAGCTAAAAGCCAATCCTAACTTATGGCTTTTGGCTTATTTTTTTTTTTAAAATCATTTTAGCTTAAAACCAAGTATTTATAAAAACTTTCTAAATTCTACCCAAACACTCCAAAAGTGCATCAAATCTATTTTGGATTAAAGACACTTAAAATAAGTCCTCCAAACAGGCTCTTAATCTCTATTGATTTTTGACTCTTTGTTGGTGAAGTTTATATGTCCTTGTCATTTGAGGAGTAAAGGCAAGAAATCGCAATCTAACTTATGACTTTTGGCTTATTTTTTTAAAAATCATTTTAGCTTAAAACCAAGTATTTATAAACACTTTCTAAATTCTACCCAAACACTCCAAAAGTGCATAAAATCTATTTTGGATTAAAGGCACTTAAAATAAGCCAATCCGAACAAGCTCTTAATCTCTATTGATTTTTGACTCTTTGCTGGTGAAGTTTATATGTCCTTGTCATTTGAGGAGAAGTAAAGGCAAGAAATCGCATATGCAGGGTGCTCTTTACTAAGTAGTTTGTTTTCTATATATTCCACCAGCTAAAAAGGCCAAGCATTTTCTCTTCGAACTATACCAATGCTGCTCATTTTTCTTGTAAAACCGATGACTTTTCTGAATAGAAGTCCTTCGAAAAATCAATTAAGTAATTCGATAATGATAAATCAGCAGTTGGAAAATATTTCTGACATATATCTCTGCTTTTTGAATATGGTTAAATGGCTGTTGATTAGAATCCTGAATTCTCGTAATAATAAACATGTGATGTAAGAGCAGAATTACATATGGCTTATGGTGAGAATTGAGATTGCTACTCATGTGTCTCACGAGCATATCACTGTAGGAATCTACCCACTTATTGGTTTAGGGTAACTCAAAAATTTGAAAGCCTTGTGATGAGATTCTAAACTCTTGGTTTTTCGTTGCATATGCTGTCTCAACTTTTATGAGTAATTTCTTGTGCAAGTTCACTTTTCCCTAGCATTTCTGTGTAATTCATTAGCTTCAAAAGGAATATTTCCAATGTTGATGTAAAAGTCTTATATAAGACATCATCTCTAACATTTTTGTTGTGCAGGAGTCGGAAAATCCTGTCTTCTCTTGCAATTTACGGACAAACGATTTCAACCGGTCCATGACTTGACCATTGGGGTTGAATTTGGGGCTAGAATGATCACAATAGACAACAAGCCAATAAAACTACAGATCTGGGACACGGTTTGTTTCACGTCTTTTCTTTCTTCGATGCTTTGAGATATGCCAAATTTCTAAAAAAGATGCTATCAAATTAGTGTCTAGACTTTGGCTGATTGTCTGTCTGTCTGTCTCTCTCTCCCTCTCTCTCCCCCCTCCCTCTCTCCCTCTCCATTTAGAGCTTAAGACTATCTATGTAAAATGTCTTAAATTCTTTTCCAGGCAGCAGAATAATTTTCATGTAATGTCTTAAATTCTTTTCTAGGCAGCAGAATAATTTTCATACTGTTCTCGTTATTAGTTGCTTGTGCTGTCATTAAATGGCTGGTGGCATAATTATAATGAATGGTTCCATTTCAGGCTGGCCAAGAATCATTCAGATCTATCACGAGGTCATACTACAGAGGTGCTGCCGGAGCACTACTTGTTTACGATATTACCAGGTATTATCCTGCATTATGTTTTGACACTCTTTACGCATGAAACTGAAGTTAGTAATTACATGAAATTAAAGTTAGTAAGCATAAATATGCTCTCATTCTTACGCAATATGTACTTCTTGTCTTAGCTTTTCACTTGGATCAAAGTTCTTGAAATATTCCTCGCACAAACTTAGTCGCACAGACATGTTATCTATATATCAGACTTTTGGCTGCATCTGTGGTATACATTGTAATCTTCAATTTAATTTATTGTAGAACATTAGATTGTGCTCTTGTAAAGTGTTTTCTAGTGGTGTTCTGAAGCTAATTTGTCTTTCACTGTCAAAGAGAGGAACTAAAGAAGTTTTTAATGCTAGTGAGCACTCTGTTATTTTGGTTCATAAATCTCTCTTACCTGACATAATTGAACCAATTATCTGGTCTTCTGAATTAAATTTGTTGCGGGATCCATGAATTTAAATGCGGGACAATAAATAATGGTCTGCATCACTATGCTTGTGCCTTTGTGGTGAATTGATGGTTTCCCACCACAAAATTAAACTTCATATGGAAATAAGGTCACATATTTTTGTTGCCGACTCTCTTTGCTTTCATAATGGATAGATAGCAAACTGTATAGGAATCTATGATTTCTGTTGTCACTCTTAATTACAAATCCTGTATTGTGTGTTAATGAAGAGGTGATGATATTCTTTCCTCTGGAAATTTTATAGGAGGGAAACATTCAATCACCTTGCTAGTTGGCTGGAAGATGCAAGGCAGCATGCAAATGCAAACATGAGTATAATGCTGATTGGAAACAAATGTGATCTTGCTCACAGAAGAGCTGTAAGCACAGAGGAAGGCGAACAGTTTGCTAAGGAAAATGGGTTGATATTTATGGAGGCCTCTGCTAAAACAGCTCAGAATGTTGAAGAGGTAAAAAATCACTCAGTGTACTAGTAGAGCTTTAATACGATGGACGTCTCAAAGTAATTCATTGTACTTCTTCAGGCTTTTATCAAAACAGCCTCCACAATCTATAAGAAAATACAGGATGGAGTGTTTGATGTATCAAATGAGGTATACCTTATCCTGACTATTTAAGTATATCAATGTGTTATGTTTCCTCCTGATTCTCTCACGACATACTTCTTGCCATATTCCTTAAAGAAAATAATGAAAAAAATATTACCGAATGTATTGCCTAGTCCAATGTCTTCTCCTTTTTTTTTTTTTTTTTTTTTTTTTTGTTTGGCCCAACACAAGTTCTGCTATTACTTCTGGAATCTGTTTTTGACCCCTAAGATAACCTTATGGGGAGGATTGAGAGCATAGGAAAAGTACCATGTGGAGAAGTAGAGGTACAACTGGCCTGGCCACCACCATTATTAGAAAATTTGAGAGTAGATGGAATTGTGGTCTCTAATTGAGACCAGATTCCAGGCATGCAAGATAGGATTATAACATGCTATTTTGAAGTGGGAAAGTGAAGTTATTTTGAATTATACATAGATTTGAAAGATTATTGACCATCAAGGAAGACACACCAACCTATCAATCTCCATTCCCTCTGTTTTACGAGATTTTAATTAATCAGATGGATCAACAGTACAGCATATCTTTATATACATAGGTCTCTATTCGCTGATGTATCAGTTAAGTGCTGATGACAAAACCATTCGCAAGTAACTTAAATACCTTATAATTGTCTAGTGAAAGAAGAAATGATGTTGCCAAAAAGCTTAATGCTTGGTTACGTCTTCTGGTGTTTCGATTCCCTCACCTAAAGAGTCAAATTTTTCTTATTCTCTTTGCAGTCATATGGAATAAAAGTTGGGTATGGCGGCATTCCTGGTCCCTCAGGTGGACGAGATGGAGCTGCTTCTCAAGGAGGAGCTTGTTGCAGTTGAAAGCAAACTTTATTCTTCAAATTTGATCATGTCCGGTGGCTGCTATTATTTATATATTTATGCTCTTCTAGCATCTTAAACATTCATTGGTGTATCCAATTTGTTCTTGTTTATGTTTATAATATATGGGCAAATATAAGCAACTTCACTTTATGGACTAGTCTTTATTCTTTCATGTCTCCTTGTAATAGTTGACATTGCCAAATGTGTATAGAGTTTTATAGATTATTATTCTTCTTGTTTATTTATTTTGTATGTGTATGTTTCTTAATTAGGGATAAGGGTCTAATATGTTTCTTAATTTTGCAATTTAGAGTTAGAAATATTTTTAATTATAAAAGTGGCTCATGTATACTCCTACTCTTACACAAATATTCCATATATATCCTTTTAGTCCAACAGAAAGGAAAAGATTAATTTTTAACTTATTTTGTTAATTTTTTATTTTAAAAAATTCATATTTGATACTTCTCACTTGTGAATATGTTTTACAAATGTTTTACAGTAAGATGCAGTACAATTTTTTAAAATTTTTTTTACAAATCCTAAAAAAAATTACTATACAGCCACAAAAAAATTAGTTTTAAATGTTTTCTTACTTTTTCTCTTTATCCATTTACACTTTTTATTTCTCATATATTTACATTAAAGAATGAAAAATAAAAAATAATTCAAATAATAATAAGCTATAAGTAAGATAGTTAAAATTCAAATTAGTCGTTGAATAAAAAAGATAATAAAAAAAAACATGAAAGAAAATCAAATATATCCCCTGAGCTTTATTAGAAAGATCATATATATTCCTACATGATTTTTCAAAAATAAAAAATCAAAAAAATTACAGTTTAGTTTGATGAAAATGGTTTATGTGAGCAATTTTTATAAT
>JAPFFP010000012.1:4253482-4276126 GCA_026153255.1 Solanum medicagineum | reverse complement strand
ATTTTATTTAGTATCTCTTTCTTTCTCTTTTTTCTAAGGAACTCTTTCCTATCCCATTTAGGGATTTTGTGTTCTCAACTTCTTGATAGTGCTGCCAATCTTTCGTTTCTTTGCAGAGATGAGATAGAAAAGAAAAAAAGCGTCTGTATCTAATTTAGAGACCAACTTCTTATATAATCTATTTAATTTCAGGTTTAAAGAGTATATTTCAAATAGAGACCAACTTCTTATATAATCTATTTAATTTCAGGTTTAAAGAGTATATTTCAAATAAGTCTCCATCAGATTTAAGAAAAGGTCCACGAGCTTTTAAGTTATCTAAAATAAACTCATATTAGTAGACATTTACTTTTAAAGCATAAAACTTTAACACTTCATTAGTGCATATGATAAGCTATTTAATGATAGCGTATCTACCTATAATATACTATACATTAACCACAAAATAGAAATTATTAATAGTTCTAACTCTATATTTCGAATCGTCCACACCATACGACTTAGTTGTAGCATTGCCATATGTGAGTAACTTCTCAATTAATAAAAGTATTTCATGAAGCTCTTTGAGATATCCATATTTTAGATTGTTTTAATTGTCCTAAGAATTTTCAACAATAACAAAAATTACATGTTAAATAGTCATACATTACAACAACAATAACATACCCAATAGAATCCAAAGTAAGGTCTAGGGATAGTAGAATGTACACAAACCTTATCACTACCTCATAGAGATAAAGAGGTTGTTTTTTGAGAACCCTCGCCTCAAAAACCCATAAGCAAAATAGTCATGCATTACAATCGAAATATAATATTTCGAGCATGATTGATTAATTTATAGTATTTATTAAGGGGTGCATCAGAACTAGAAATGGTAGGCGCATGGCAGAAAGATGTGATTTACGTAGGGAAACTATGGTCATAAGAGTAATCATTGTCTCCATCGACCTCATTAGTTGTTTTTTTTACGATTGTGAGAAAATAAAATAGTAAAATTTCCAACAATAATAATTCATCAGCAAAGAAAAAAAAACAGAAAATGACAACTCTAACAGTGATGGCACAATTTTTTTGCACTCGAAAACACAACTCCAAGGCAAGCTATCCGTTTGAACTAGTCTAGAACTACATATCAAACGATTTAGACGAAAGCTACTGAATGACAAGCGTTACTCGAAGGAATTTAGAAAGAGAGAGATCTGGAGGAACAGTATGAAAGTACTGCACGATGAAGACACTTCTTGCCGATAAATGCATCTAAATACATACAGTGATTATTTGACCTCCTCGGGGACATATTTGCTCATGATTTACCTTGTTGAATTTGCTGAAGAAGAGCTGCTGCCAACTGCAATGTTGCCTGCAAGCGTTTCTGTGGGTCTGTTTCCTCATCAGCTGTAGCTTGCAATTGGTTCAAGTTGGTGCCAAGCTGAAGCTCTCTTGGAGGTGGGCCTGGCAAACTAGCAATTGGTTGCTGCTGTTGCTGCATTTGACCAAACTGAGATGATGAATGATCAACAGGCTGATTGTTCGAGAATGGAAGATTCTGCTGTGGCCTGTATGAGTTCTCAGGCAGGTAAGAAGTGCCTGGTTGTCTAGAATCTTGTCCGGTTGATGCAACCCCTGATTGCCTCTGCTGCCCGAGAAGTGATGAGGCTAACAATGCAAGTTGTTCTGATTGAAAAGGTGCAGTTGGTGTCTTTGCCTCTGGAGGAGGTCTATTATTACCATTTGGATGAATAACTGAAACTTCCGCCCTATAGATGCTAGAACTTTCCTGCCCTGTGCCAGGCATGGACGGGTTATATCCCTGACCGATGGTAGGATCATTTCTACCACTGGATGATTGTGAGATGATATTCTTGACACTAGGATTTGGGTTCTGCATATCATGGGAAGACCAGTTCTGTCCCACGGCAGAGTACTGCTGATTGACCATGTAATTGTGCCTGTCTCCACTAAATGACTCGGAAAAGTTACCAGCTGGCTGAAGAGGGCCTGAAAATGAAGCAGCTGGAGATCCTGCATCTATCCCAGGAAATGACATATTGCTAATTCCTGGTCTCTGAGGGGCGTAAGATGTAACTGCAGGATTAGGCCCAGAAGGCGACATCGACTTGGCAAATGATGTCATGCCCTGGAAACCGGTAACACCAGTTTCATTCTTCTCAGGATGAGACTCATAACTGGAAGCAAGAGGATCTAATCTTAAAACAACACCAGAGATGCTCAGCTTCCCTGGTACTTTAAGGACTTTCTCGGAGAAGTCAGAAGGAGGTACAAGAAACATAGTGGTCCTATCATCCAATTTAGCCACAGCAGCTCGCTGCTTCTCACCAAGATAATTCATGAATTCATTGTAAAATGCCATGTCAGCATCAGTAGCTGGAACAAAGAACACAACCCAAGAACCAGCTGCTTGATAGTAATGCTTTGCAAGCATGTCTAAACTAGTCCTTGCTGTGCAGTCCAAGTATACAGGTCTGCGGAATTGAACCATTGCAAAACTTAATGAAGGGGAAAAAAGTTCAAGTTCTACTCACAACACATAGGATGAGTAGTTCTCAACCTAAGATAGTAGCTCAGCTTTTACTTGGTGTAAACTTAGATCCCAAAAACACAGTGAACAAATGTATGACAAGACAAGACATTCATAATGCCTGAGATGAAGAGAGTTAAAAACAAGTCTTGCAACATAAGTACCGCTCTAGATCCTTTCCATGTACTTGATATCATAAACAAAAAAATCATAACTCCATACAAGAGAAATGATGATTGTCCTCGAAAGGGCAAGGAGGAGCAAGATTCAATCTCTGGATCGCCTTAATTGCGTAGAGCTGACTATCAGATGTCAGTTAAACACTATACCTTTTCTATCTCAGGCACCTAAGATAAGAAATGTATTAATCAAGAAAATGCACTTCTACATAACAGGGATGTAAAACACTGATTTCTCCAACGAATATACTTCATCTTGATTTTTTAGACGAGGGTTTTCTGGAAACAACCTCTCTATCTCTATGAGTTAGTGGTAAGGTCCGCGTACATTTTACCCTCCCCAGACCCTATTTGTGGGATTCCATTGGTATGTTGTTGCTGTAGCGTTCTATTACAATTCATTTTCAATCAAATAGATGCATAATGATTAGATTTTACTTGACAAAGCCTAAATATTTGTTATTAAAGCATCAATTAGTTAACTTTCACTGGTTAACATTATAAATCTTGCATAAAGCTGCTCAAAAGTGCTAGAGACCTGAATGTTGAGCTTACTATCTCAATGTATAACAGCATACCGAGGGTAATCCAAACACTTTAAAGTTAATTCAAAAGCACGTACACAAAACTACAATTTATTATACAAGATGAGCTCCATGAATAAGTATGATTTTATCAGATACGGCAGAGTATATTTGTGTGTTAGGAAGGGCTTCAACTCAAATGTATTGAGGGAAGGACTCCTGCAGTAAAAAGAAGTTACTCATTTCTAACTGAAGAAGCTCATCAGTTTTTAATTTCAACTTCTTGTGCACATAAGATCAGAAGTTAACGTCTATGGAATTATTAACTTCAAATAAAGCATGTAATTACTTACAAGATCATGTCTAAAGGTTTGCCCACAGGAAAGCATCGAGCCTGGCACACAGCAGTTCCTCCCTTAGCAATAGTACCTTCCCATTTCCACTCAGTACTCTTGGATGAGGGATGTGGTTCAGGAGACACCCTTTTTTGCTCAGCATTTGAAGCCAATTGACCAGAGACCACCTTAAAACTGTCAAATCGTGAATTCCACCGGTCGTTCTCCTCCGGAAAAGGTACATTGGAGTTCATCATCCGCTCAGGAATTTGTCTATGAACAAGAGATCCAGAACCAAAGTTTTTATCAAGGACCTCAGCTTGGGAAAATTCACGGTACCCCCTCTGTCTTGCTGGTTCCACATCATTGAATGGATATTCTGGAAGCTCATTTTCAGGAAAATATGAGCTGGTCTTCAGTTTCTTAGCTTCATGAAAGACAAAGGGATCCTCAGGCAAGTCCCATGAATCATCATGGAATGGATCCTGTCTAGGAAACCGCTGAGGAGAAAACTCACGGATGTCTACAACTCTTTTCCTTGGAGGACTACGCTGATTGTAAGCACTGTCCCCATGTCTCAGTTCAGAATCCAGAACAGGAAATCTCCTTCTATCAAGTGTACCATCTTCATCTGCCCATGAATTACCCTTTCTGCCAAAACTAACAAGACGAGAATCACCAGGATCCATATCTGAGTTAAACCTTGGAGACCTCATGTCATGATCTCGAGGAACATTACCAAAGTCCCTATCATGTCGAAGGTTCTCAGAAGAACCAATGTGCCCATATGATCTCAAATGTGATGATGGTGAATCATTCATTAGGCTCCTTTCCTTGTTAGAGGTTCCAGATTCTGCCCGGGCAAAACAAATATGAACACGAGGATTGTCAAATAATTTTCCTTGTAATGTGTCTTTCGCCCTGCAAGCTGCCATCACATTCTTGTATCGAACAAAGGCATAAGTTCTACCAGGAAATGCAGTGATCTTATCTATCGGTCCAAATGGAGAAAAGGCTTTTCGTAAAATGAATTCATCTACTTTCAGTTGTGCAGGAAACCCAATCCATAAAACCTCACTGGGTTCTCCACCCTTATCATCTAACCTTGATTTGTCCGGATATGGTGGACGGTCAGGAGTAGAGTGGCGAGTCCTCAAATCCCTTTGTGGGAGTGGAGATCTTCTTATCAAGGGACGTTCATCTCGACGTGGAAAATACTCTTCATTCCGTGGTGGTGCTGGTGATGATTTTTCCTGGGATATAAAATCTTATTTAGAACAAAAGTGTCGCCATTTTCTCTTGATAGATTTTTAGATTAAGAAAAGAAAAAAAGAGGTGAATTCGCCGGCATATAGATTAACGCTTCACAAGAAAGTAATAATCACTTACGAAGAGTTGGTGTATCAATGTTGAGAAGTACAACACCAAAGAGAAGTAACCTATTAGTCGAGGAACGTAATAACACATCTCTCTCTAGTTGTGACCTATATTAAGTATCAATCAAAACTCTTAAAATTCAAACTGATATCTGTTCTTGCTGAAGGGTTTTCTTTTCGTACTCTTATTACTAGTATACACTCTCCACTGCTGTAACACTACATTATCTTCATGAAGGTACTCTGATTATTGCAAAAGGAATCTGGAAACAGACACATACAAAAATAAACACACAAACGTATAGGACAGGACAAATGCAATCATCTAGTCTTAAGTACCATTTAAACAAAATAGGAGACACCTGACTTCCAGGCTCATATCCTTTACAAGTGCAGAAACAAAGTCCTTTAGGGAATAGGGTGACAGCATCATGACTATAATAACGAATGCACTTCATCTAATGGACCCTTTTAAAGTCCAAAGACAAAAAAGAGAAGTCCTAACCAATGAATTAGATCTGTCTCAACATATGACAACCATTCTTCTGGTAGAACAAATGCTAGATATTACTGATGCAGAAGTGAAGTAGCTTTGCGATTTTCCACTGATAATATAACCAATTCTTACAGAAGATATGATACGAATACACACAGTTTTACTTGTGAGATTCACTCGCATACAGCTTTAAATTACCTTTCTGATACTCAACTAATCAACTTATAAGAAAATTGCTAAAGCACAAGTTTATTGCTAACACACAAGCCACAGAAGTGTTCGTGCATTTCAAAGAAGACAAAACCCAACAACATATATCTTCCATTTTAGCCCAATATTATCATGACAGGAAGCTCTAGAGATGTTTCAAGTTACAGGACAGCAACACATCCTCTGTAGACATATTGAAGGCACAAATTCTACTTCAAAAGCATATACTTTAAATACCTTACACTGAAATACCTATTTAATATTCCCTGGAGTAAATAAATAGTATAAATACTGCACTTGGACAAACGCCTCAGATGCAACCAATTACTAAGCTAAGCATCAATTGGTAACCTCCACCTGCCCTAAGCTGAAATGATCCATCAGAAAGGGCAGTCGGGGAATAAACAACTCGAAAACCTCTTTTTCTCCTTTGCTATGTGAGATAATAGTGATGTAAAAAGCCAAAATGGAAAACGGTATCGAGATCAAGAAACTAGGTAATTTTCTCAACAGACTTGGATTAACTGCAGTGGTGGTAGTAGCAGATAGTGGCACTGGAGGTAGCGATGGCGGTGACAGTGCTGGTGAAGGCAATGGATACAATTATAATGATAGAGGTTATAGGTGTGATAACGACTGGCAGCAGTGGTTGACAGCGGTAGTCGCTGCCAGTGGTGGTGGTGATAGAAGAGGTGGTTGGTGGTGGTGACTGGTGTTTGCCCATGGTGATGACGGTTGTGATGGAAAGGAGGTGGTAGCCGGTGGTTATGGATAGAGTGGTGTTGAAAATTATCCATACAGATATATCTCTTAATAATATTACCACCTGCTTAAGATCTAAATGATAGAGACCGACCAAATAAGTGCATAAATCTTAATGTAAATAAACGCACTTAATGGCATAAGGTCTGGACCATTCAAATACAAGCCTCCATCGCGTGCAAGCAAATAAGGTCTTAGAAGGCCATATCATGCTTTAGTTGAAACTTAAGTTGAACTAATGGAACAAGTCCTCCTTTGGACATTTGGAGAAAAGAAAATCAGGTATTCTAAATAGGATTAATTGACCAGTATGCTGAAGAAACAGATCGCGCTGATGATCTACGTCTTTCAAAAGCAAGCTTACAAATGGAGTTTGAAGAGATTCTCAAATTGGAAGAAGTTTCATGGAGACAAAAATCTAGATGCCTCTGATTAAAGCATGGAGATAACAACACTAGTTTTTTTTTCCCTATAAAATGGCTAATTCTCACAGGAGATCCAATCAAATTGACAAGCTGGAAGTTGAGGGTACTATCATAATAACATGGATATCATTTCTAAGGAAATCCCTAGTTTTTATGAATCACTATACACAGAGAACAAGACTAGGAGGCCAGAATGGGAGTACATAAATATTCCCTGCACAACCAATGAGGAAAAATAAGGGCTGCATCACCCATTTCAGCATGACGATATTCTTGAGATGATAAAAAGTTGTGAAAGCAACAAAGCACTGGGTCTGAATGGGTTCTCAATGGGTTTATTCAAAAAGTGCTTTGCAGTAATTAAGATTGATTTGTTGGATGCTCTTAATAACTTCCATAATCTCCATTTTTTTGAGAGAAGCTTAAATGCTTCTTATATTGTTCTTATCCCCACAAGAAGATTGGTGCAAAGGAGCTTAAAGATTACAGACCTATCAGTTTGATAGGTAGCTTCTATAAGCTTCTCTTCAAAGCTCTGGCAGATAAATGCTTCAAAAATGGCTTTTCTTAGCAACAGAACCATCACAGATGCAGCATTGATTGCTAACGACGTTAGTAAGCCAAGAATCCTTTGCAAGTTAGACATCGAAAAAGTGTTTGATCATGTCGGTTGGGGATTCTTACTGAACCTAAAGCCAGATGGGCTTCAGCTGCAAATGGATTAATTGGATCAAATTTTGCATCTCTTCAATAAAATTCTCAGTTTTCAAAATGGTAATCCCCCGGATTTCTTCTCTTCACAAAGAGAACTAGGACAAGGAGATCCTCTTTCTCCTACTCTTTTTGTTCTTGTCACGGAGGGACTCAGCAAGATTCTATATAGTGCAGAACAAAAAAATTAGGTCTCGGTTTTTTATATTAAAAACCTAAAAAGATGGCACTGGTTGACGAAGTGCTGAGGTTTGCAGAGAATACACTAAAGATCTCCTAGCTTCTAAAAGAAGAAATTCCCACAGGCCCTTATTTAAAAGTTTCAGACTCGATTCCAAGGCAGCTTTTCTTTAGTCCTCAGGATATGATTCTTTAGCATGTTGCCAGGGGCTGAGCTAAAGAGCAACTTACTCAAAGACAAAGACTGCGGCTACTTTAACCTCAGTATGTTCCTACAGCGAGGATAGGGCCCTGGTGGTAAGAGATCCAAATAGAATCCAAGGCTTTGCCTCTAGGATCATCTTCCCCTCCAACATCTGTTCTCTAGTTAAGTAAGGTGAAAACATCGATTGAATAAGTAGAAAACTGCCCAAGACATCGTGGATCTCAATCCACAAGTTTGGTCTGGAAAACAGACACCTGGAAGAAGTGTGTTTGAGCATGTGTGATGTTTTCCAATGAGTTTTGACATTAGTTTTTCTTCAACGGTGTCACCTAAAGATTCCGAAGTGAACCATCCAAGTGTTTCAATATTCCAGCCAGTAGTCATGATTTTAAAAGGTTTTTTCCTTTTTTTTCCCTTGCAGCAAGCTTTCCAGTTCTAGTGCTGGTTTCTGGAAATTTCTAGTTCTGGAACTTCTTGAAACAGTTCTCTGACTTCTGGTCACTGATTTGGTTAATTAAAACCCCTTCGATCCAATAATTTCTTTCGGGTAAGATATTTTTAGCTCCACTGTAATTGGAATTCAAATCCTATGATTACAATGAGGAGATCAGAAAATCAAACTTCCTGATCAATGAATAATCGACGATGAAGAAGTCATACAGGAAAATTTCTACCCAAGTGTAGAGAGGTATATGCTTGGACAACACCCATGAAGTATGTTATTTTTTGCATGGCCAACTACCCAAGAATACTCATGTTGCTCAGACTGACACTACAAGTAATCGACAGGTTTATCTGAAGATGAATACAATGAGTTACTTCAATATCAAGCAAGCAAGCAAACGTCTACGCAGTAGCCTTACTCCCACATCCAGATACACATGGACCATGGATTGTGGACTCCAACGCTTCTAATCATATTTATGGTGATAAATCATTTTGGTCAAAATATTGTTTGTTCACAATCTCATCCCAACTTCTTACTTTAGCCAAAGTTCAGGGTAAAATATTAGAGAACAGAATGCAATATATTTTCTCCGAATGAAATTTTCTGAAAGTCCCATTAGCTACAGGCAGGTACTCCACTAGACATGGTACAGAATGGCCATGGAAGACTTGGTCCTTTTTCTCAGTAATTTTTGCACAGTAGTGGTTATTGACAAAATTACCTTAGTTTGCCCCAAAAAGGAAAAATACGAAATGGCTATGTAAGATAATCTGGAAACGAAAAGCTCTGTGCAAGATAACATGTTTTGGATAGAATGGATAGATGCACATCAAACTTGCTTGACAAAGGAAAATTTGAAGAAGAAAAAAGAGGCTAAAACTTATTAGCTGGTGCTGCTTATGCAAAGAGAACTCTAGATTGTGGGATCATTTGTTGTCATCGTATTATGCCTAGCAGATTTTGTGATTGCTCATAACAAATGTCTTGCAGATTTTGGTTTATGTTCTGAATCACTATGGGATTCAATAGGCAATGCAAGGTGGAATTACTAATGCCTCGAAGAAGTTAACACAATAATTCATGTCATCAAGTGTTGCAAATTTATAAGCATTATTTTGAGATCAGTAATGCCTTCAGACCCCAATCTCGTGAGACATCAACTGGTGTCATGTGCCAAAGCTGGCCACACTGCATTGTGAGAATTAGACAGTCTAAATACATAAGTGGAATACAATACTCCAGCTGATAGCAGAGCCATGCACTCATTCCTACATTGAGATGCTAATTTGAGATAGAACGGGCAAGTCTGCAAGACTATGGACATGTAAAATAGGCATGCCCTGAGGCCAACTTCACAAAAATGATAAGCTTCAGGGTGACACTATAAAAAGCAAAGTAAAATCTGATCATCCAAACAAAATTTGTAAATATTTCAAAAGAGCTGGTTAAAAATATGGGGGAAACAAGCTTATCTTTAAGGATATACTTTCTGTGTACTGTTACATTCAGTAGAATTTTTTGCAAGTATAAGGATATAAAGGGAGCAAGCTGAAAGCATTTTCTGGTAGGCAAACTAATGCTTTTGTAAGTGTAAGAAAACGCTTCACTAGCAAATACATATAAATGGATAGTCTTTCCAGAAGGAGGAACAACTTCTGTAAGCACTGGATTTTGCTCAAGTGATGATACTCATAATTTGCACCTATAATACTGACAAAAAGTTATACTTCAGCCATTTACTGGCTTGTATTTGCATCTAGATAATGTTGGCATCTGTAAAACTCTCCGAGTTGAAATAGTAACACTTTTTTCCTAAACATAGCCCAATGATCCAACTCATCAATCTAACTTCAATCATTTTATTTCAGAAGCGAGGGGCGTTTGCCTCCAGGTAGGCACTCTCTAAAGAAACAGATAACAGTACACCAGAGAGACAGATAAATGTGTCAAAAATTTAAAGCATTCAAGTAGGACATGTGTGAAAACTGCTGCTTATTTTACCTCAATGACCACCAGCCATTCAGGTCTAGTATGTGAATTTGATGCATGATAAAATGAATCCTGAAAGAAAGCCAAGAAGTCTTTCTTAACTGGAAGGTGCTTCAGCTGATGAACTCTCACTTCAAGTGAGGCATGTTTTTAAGAATGCTATGGATCAGAAACTTCAATTTGGATACATCACTCACTGTTGTGGATGTTTACTTCATTGATTTTCTTCTCTTTTTTGAAATGGTAAATATTACATATGTTGAAAATCAGCACTAAGAAGGTGTTGCTACATTAGATTCTCATTAGGTGCTTATTTAGTCCAAACACTTGTTGAGAATGAAATCCTTATTATTTGGAGTGATGCGATATAAATCATTAACACCATAATAATCTAAACGATTGGGATTTACTTTGTTAGACTGAACTGAAATTATCCTCCACGTTTCCTCTTACTTTGGTTCACAGATTCAAAAAGGCAATAAGCAGAACTCTATGGATAAAATCAGGTGTATCCTAGTTTGTGGCTTTTGACGCGACCTACCTAAGTGAAAGACCTCTGTTTTATATGAGATATAGCTCATAGAAACTTATTTAGTGATGATGCCATGATAAATGTTGTTTGCACTGGATAACAACAACTAAGTAACTAGGCAATTTCGAGAAAAACTTGTGATACCGATTATGATAAGTCTGATATTAACAACATTTGCTACAGAAACGTACTGCATTGCACCAATGTAAATTTTACTGAAGATAGCAGTAAAATACAGATGGTTAGATTCTCAACTCTGGAGAACTAATGCATGTGGGTGTATCGGGCTATGTATTACTCTTGCGCTTCTTTAAAATTAATAACCATTGATATTCCTTGACCAAGAAGCTCTCATTCTGATAATAGATTATGATGGCAATCTGATAATAGATTATGATGGCAACAAAGTAAAGGACACCAAAATGGAAGGAGTTGGTGCAACTTTTACACAGATCATCCATAACTTCTGGATTGAAGAGCAAACTTGGTGAGACTTCTCCTGAAGCCTGTGATATTTCGCATCACTACACTACCCTCACAAATTGAGGCTACACAATCGCTTGGGGAGCAAAATATAAACACGTTCTACTATTTCAAATTTGCTAGGTCACTCCCACATCATCCAGTTTGCATTAATTTTGGAATTTTGATCTGCTGAAAATTTTGTGAGAGTCCCCATGCCTTCATCTTCTTTCTTTCTTTTTTGTTTTGACGACATTTCCCTTAGGTACCAGATTATTAAATGTTTGACTGCTTAGACCAGCAGTTACGATTCTTTCTTTTTCTTTTCTCTTAATTTTTGGTAAAAGCGCCAACTTTTATATCTATAGTGGTAACTAATAAATTATTATGACCTCAATAATACTGAGTGAAAGCACAGAGAATGGCAAATGGAAAATCTAAGTATCACATTAACGTTGGATGGGTGCATTGATATTAACGGCAGATGTTCATGAGTAAGAGAATCCATCTCATAGAAACTTTCTAGGGAAAAATATAGTACTTTCATGTGTTCTGCCAAGAATTCCCTATGCGTAGACAATAATGTCACAAGGAAAAGTAGGCAAAGGTTGACAAAACTAACCGCCTTCGTAAACTCAATCCTAAGTGGATTGCCAGCAACAACATAACCTTGGAGATGTCTTATAGCTGCAAAGGCCCCTTCCGCATCTTTAAAATTAATGAAAGCATAACTTCGACCTGGTTGAAATGCTACACGTTCCAGGTCCCCAAAACGTAAGAAGTGACTGGCCAAAGTACTTTCTGAAAGATTATGAGACAGATTTCCAACCCATAGATGTCTGGAAGGGGGATGGTCACGACCATGATGGCTCTTTTCTTCAGATCTTGGAGGATGTTCCTTGCGATGTCTGTCTCTCCCTCCCCTGCTAGTCTGCAGAAAAACCATGTAGAATTTGTCAATGATATTCCATGGAAAATACCCAAGGAATGAAATTGGCCCCAAATTGAACTGACTAAACACACCAATATCCACCTTACCAAACCCTACTACTTTGAGATTGAGGAGTACCTACCTGCCGTAGTAACTAGCACATAAACATACTCAGACGGCATCAAATTCAAGTTTCAATTACAGGATAAACCTCTCACCCGAAGCAAGGACAGAAAAATAAATAAACAATTACACAACCAAATTAGCAAACAGAGACATTTATTTGATGGTCAGTCTAGAAAGTTGCTCCTAGGGATTTGGATGATTTCTATGAAGCACACCCAGTTAAGTCAGCAAGGAAACAACCAATCTGCAGAAATTCAAGGGAAACGCTGCACATGGTATATGCTCACTCTCCTCAACCCCTCCCCCAACCCCAACCCCAACTAGCACAAGGGTAAATCCTTCCAACAGATTGACATTTGAGGCTCAAAAGTTCCACTGATCAGGACATTAAATCAATTGAATGTAAAATCAGGAGTTTTTCCCAATTTCGACGGATAGAGAAAGAAAACAAACAAACTGTTAAGCGCCATCACCAGTAAATGTACAAAATCCTCAGCAAAGAGATCAACTTACCGACATCTGGCGATTGAAAGTAACTTCGGAGAATTGGAATTAGGGCTTCAACGCTTGTAAGAGAGAACACAAAATGAAGGGACTAGGGTTTGAGCATTGGGATAAACCACCAGCCAATCGGATCAAGATAGGCGGGTCACGTATCATGCCCCTTTTGGAGCAATCACTATATACTTTTCATTAATTTTGTGTGCTAATTTTTGGAATTAGAAAAAAAAAAATAATGGTCAAAAGCATATCTAAATTATCTTAATATATGAGTTTCATATCTGAATTATTAAAAGCGTGAGTTTTCCACCTAAATTACACTAATAGTTAAGGAAACACACGTCGACTAATTTGTGATGATGAGTGTACACTTTTTTAAATAAAAAAAATTATCACATCGTGCTCCACGTAGAAAAATAATTCACTTAAAACTTCTAAATAAATTAATATCAGATTAAAAATTAAGATTAAAATTATCACCATATGATAAAAATTTAAAATTATCACTATATAAATTAATTTATTCCAATTGTGGTATCCAATATTTTCTTCTTCACTTTCTTAATTGCGATAATACCTCTATCGTCATATTGATATGTCCGACTTGCAGGAAAAGAGTTTATGCTTTTAAAAAAGTCAAATTAAAATATATTCAAAATACCAGTGTGTCCACAAATGAAAATATTATGTAGGCCAAGTGGATGAATTTTATGGACAAACACAGTTATTAGCATTTCTCTAGATAAATATTTGATTTAGTTAATATTTAATGTGTTTCGTTAATCGCTGGGCGATAATAATATTTTCAACAAAGCACAAAAACGTAAGACCAATTTTCTTGTCCTTGGCTTTATTCATTTTTGCTAAGTCTATAAATTTGAAGGGTCTTTTATATTGAGAAAATAGGAAAAAGGGTAATATCTTCTTCTCCATTTTTTTTGAGTGTTGAATTCTTTTCAATGAATTTTTATTAATTTCTGTACTTTTTGATTTTATAGTAGAAGAACTCGTAAATCCTAGAATAGACCAAATCTTCCTCTGACAAAGGAAAAGAATGAAAGGATATGTTAATTACTATACTATTTGATTGTGCGTTCACGCATTCTTCCTGTATTGACTTATATACAGTAACATCGGGTAAAATTTTGAATTACTTGATAATTAGTCAAACATTACTTTTTTTTCTAAAACCTTTTCTCTAAATAGCTATTTTAATTTTAAAAATACTTATAAAATAAGCAGTTTAATTTTCTTCTTAACATACTTATAAATAACAATGACATTCAACTCAACATTCCTCTTCTTAAAATACATATAAATCTAATTCCCTTGTTCAAGTGCTCCTATGTGAACATAAGCATTCAACAATCTCACCAATATGAATTCACTAGGCTTAAACTTTTTCCTCTTGCATAGTGCTAAATAGGTTCAGTCTCCAGTTCCCATGTCTAACAAAACCATTGATCATATTGTTCCAAGAAACATCATTTCTAGTTGGCATTTTGCTAAACAACCTCCAAGAATCATGATCATGGAATTCCAAGAAACAACATCTTCAACCTCATCCTCATCAACATCAAACAATTTCATTGCTTCAACCAAAAAACCACAATTTACATCCATATGCAACAAAGTATTTCTTATAAATGTATCAAATTCTAAGTTTAGTTTAATGACTATATTCTCCCATGAAGTTGAGCTCCATTTTCACAAGACCATCTCTAGCATACACCTTAAAAATCAAAGGATAAGTAAGTAATTGTGGTCGAACTTTTGAATTGTTCAACATTTCAATGAAGAGATTAATTGCATATTGTGGCATTGAGCAGTGGTGGATCCAGAATTTTGATTTTGACGATGCCATATAAATGGTAGTGTCATTTCAAATTTATACCAGAGATAATTAATATTCTATTTAGCTCCCAAAAAGCTTATCTAAACAAAAAATAGGCGTTTGATCAATTTTTTTGAAAGGCTAAAAAATTATTTCATAGATATGATGAATATTTTTTCTTGAAAATTTAGTTTTTAGAAAGATATAATTAGAGACACTTTTAAAAACTTAGTATTACCCTCCAATGTGTGACTTCCTGGTACTGAACACTAGGTGAGAAACCCCAAGTTATATGGTCTGGTGGCTCTACGTCTTGGTTGGGCGTCCTCTACCCCTGGATGGTCTGGTGGCTCTACGTGGAGGCATGATCTAAAAAGCATCACTTAATGCACAAGTTAGAAGAGGTTAAAGAGAGTTAAATTTTTGACACACGAAATAGAATAACAATTGATAGTGACACTTCCTAATGTCTTGCAACCTCCCTATTATGAATGGGCTTGCTTCACATTAATAATACAGACTTTACTAGACACAATTCCATAGACTCCTTAAGATGCTTGAACTCTGAGGTATGATATAAAGTTTGTCATGTCTCGTGTCTACACCCCAGACATGATTGGCATTCGAAAATCATTTCTGACTCCAAGTGAATCACTTGACCTGACAATATTTCTCAACATTAGACTTAAACAAGAAGTGACAGGCTAGAATAACATGGCATGTAAAGTAATGTAATAATTTTAACAATACTTACAAAATTAAGATACCTCAACAACAGCTAAAGGAAAGAACTAAATAGTTATCATCTGGTCTATGGAATCTCTAAAATAATATATCTCTGAGTGAACTATCATGACAGGCCCATGGTAACCATAGTATTAAAATAGAAATAAAAGACATCAAAGCCTCTAGCTGGAAGAAGGCCTCACCAATAGTTAACTGAAATGTTGAACCTCAATGGTACGTCAGCTGAGGATCTCGATCACCTATGTCTGCATCATGCAAAGATGCAGGTCCAAAAGACGTCAATATGTGGAATGTACTGGCATGTAAGATGGCCAAAAAGAGGAAACTCATGGTAGGGCACTGAACTCAAGTATAACTTTAAATATAATTTTAGAACAGTAATGCAGTAAGTAACAGAATATGATGAATGCATAAAAATGTAACTTAATATGCTAGAAAATAATACACTTTAGCTTGGAGAGCTTCTCTAACTGACAACCATGACCATGAGACTCGCGATGATATAACATCTTGACCACGTTGCCAGAGTCATCCTATATTTTTTCAAGGTAAAGGACAATGTACTTATGGACCCATCTAAAATAGGCCATCTCAGTGGCATATAAAGAGTTATAGACTTGATACAATCATATCCTACGCTGGCTACGTAGTTTATGAGTTCAAGTTATTATTACTCTCATTCATATCAGTGATCAATATTACTCTTAAAATAACTTTTATAATGCTCATAAACTTCAAGAGGATAAATACCCAAAATGCTTCTTTAAAATTTTTGGGGCTTTACCCTGCTTTATCTTTTCTTAATTAGCTCTTCTTAACCTAGTAACAAAATAATTCTTTAACTCAAAACTGTACTTAAACTTTTCAAATACTTGTAGTAATTTCGTCACTTTTCAATGCAATTAAAGTATGATAATGAAATAATTCTCAAAACTCATCTAGGGTTCTTGTAAATGTATTAATACTTCAAGAATCTAAAGAGATATACTCAATAATGAAGTTCTTAGCATAACAAAAATAAAACAACAAAGATGCCACGATGAAGTTCTAGAATTTCTCCATAGGAAATAGGAAGGAAATTTACTTAACTCTTGACTATAATTCATGATAATATATACAGATTAGGCACGAAAATAAGCACTCAAAACTGAGAGACTTGATAATTGCTCGGAACCCTAGTTTTCCCTCTTCACGTTAGTTCTCAAGATTTTCTAAGTGTGAATGATGGAACAAAGTCATGAATTACTGATTAAGAACTGAACTGACTTCAAAACGATGTAATTTAGACAAGGACAGGACAAAAATTCACTTAGCTAAAAGGGCCAGACTAAACCACGAGACACCATTTACGGGTTGTGATCCAATTTAGGGCCCGTAAATGGGCTCGTGGATTGCCACTGGCCAAATAAGCTTGGTTGTACGAAACCCCTTTCTATGGATCGTAAATCCAATTATGAGTCATGAATGGGCTCGTCCTATTGAGTTTTGAAAAACTTTAGAAGTTTGAAATTGGCCTAAGTTCTACAAGGCCTGGTCTACGGCTCATAGAATGTTTCACGGCTTGTAAACCAATTCATGGTCTGGGCCCATTTCCTGAAAATTTTCCAAGTGTTGGGGGCATCTACGAGCCCCCATCTACAGTCCGTAATTTCTACTAGGAGACGTAGATGCGGTTTGTAGATTCCCATTGAAAAATGCAGCTTTCGAACTTTAAACTTCTAAACTCATCTAAGCTTGGAAAATTAGAGGGTGTTACATCTGCTGACAGCAACAGTCTTTACACTTCCAAGAGAATGTCTCCATTAAAAAATCCAATAGTGTAAAGTACAAAATCAATCTTTTTGGTCTTTTCTCTCCATTATCAAACAAAGGTTGTTTTCCCCTCCTAAAAATCTCAAGAAAGAGGAGATCAACAAGACCCAACCGATATAATTGAGTTGTGAAACTTCAAAAATTCAAGCAAGAGAAAGGATTCAACTAGTTTAAGGCTTATATGAAGTTCATTAACTTCTTTGAACCAATAAAGTTTCCAATTTTCGGTTTTGCCATAATTGTAAGGATGTAGAAAATTGGGAAGAAAAACAGAATATGTGATTGCTTCTTTCTGAAATTTCTCATCAACGTTACATCTTGAAATTTTCTTTTTCACTTGTATTCATAATAAATGAAAACTTTAGTTTCATCATCTGATTACTGTTCATTTTGTATAATTTCTTTTCTGAAGGCGATACTTAACTATGAATAATTTTTTTAGAATTTTGTCACTCGCCCAAATAATTTCATCTCATTTTACTATATTTTAAATTCTTTTTCAACAAAAAGAATATCATTTATTAATATGAAGCAACTATTATGTAGGGTCCAAATTACTAACAGAAAGGCAGTAAAATATGAATTCAACAAAATCGATACAAACACAACATATAATGACTTGATTTTTTTAAAAAAAAAACACAATTAGATATTTGTTCAATAAAATATCGTCTTGATAAAAAAAACAAAAGGTAAGCAAAACTCTTGTAGGGAGTAATAATAACAAAATATGCAAGCACATCAATATTTTGCATTTATACCGGAAGATCCACCAACTTGTTTATTCTCATCAATAAGCCTTTTAAAAATTCTCCAATTCGGAGACCTTAGCTAATTAGCAACTCATTGACCTGCCTCTCTTCCAACCTGTCCTTCACCATACAAAGCAAATCCTTTTAGCTTTTCCACCAGCCGTCTAGTACTTCAAGGTGCTGCTGTCTAGTACTTCAAGGTGCTGCTTTAGGCTTCTAATTTTCCTTTTCTTCTCTTCTAAATCAATTTTGTGAGTCACTTCTAACTTGCCAACTTTCCCTAGCAATTTATTCACTTTTCGCTCCACCAACTCATCATTCGTCATACAAGCAAATCCTCACGGCTTTTACATTGGCTACCTAGTTCCTCAAGATGCCTCTTTAGGAGTATAATTTCCCTTTCCCTTAGTTCAGATTAAATTTTCTGAGTCGCTTCTAACTTCTCAACTCTTCTTAAACAATTCATTAACTGGCCTCTTCGCCAACTCGTCATACTAAACAAATTCTCACAGTTTTTCCACAGGTTGTCTAGTTCCTCAAGGTGCCGTTTAAGGACCCTAATTTCCCTTTTCCTCGCTTCTAATTCTAATCTACAAGTCTCTTTCTATGTGTCAACTTACTTTAGAAATTTATTAACTTGCCTCTCCACTAACTCATCATTTACCATGTGAAGCAAATCCTCATGACTTTTCCATTGGCTATCTAGCTCCTTTAGCATCTGTTTTCCGTTCTCAATTTTCCTTTTCTTCGCTTCTAATTCAATTTTCCGAGTCGCTTCTAACTTATGTATACGAAGGCGTGCGATTCGTTCGAGAAATTCCTACCTCTCTATCTATCTCTGAGATGTTTGGATTTTTCAAAACTCCATGGACATGCAGAAGAGAAATGCTATCCCCACTCGGACTAAGACAGAACTTTTACTTGTTCAAATAACAATTAAGGTGAAGCAAGGTCAGGAACGACGAATCTTTTTATGATAAACAGATCTATTTTGCAAGTTTGTTATTACGGGTAGTTCCTACAAAGGATCGGACTAATGACGTATACAATACTAGAATTATTGATGTAGATGCTACATAGTTGGTTCTCATCCCTCGGAGACTACGAGTGTAATAAGAGCATCCGTCGACAAAAGGATCACCCTAAGGTGATCATCTCGTGGCTTATTGAGAACGAATGAAATTAGATGGTTTTCTTTCTCAATCTTTCTGACTTGCTCCTACGAAACCAAGGTCGAAAAGATTGCAAACATCAGTCTCCTGGAATGAGTGCTTTTAGAAACTAGGATTCCGCTTGGGCGCTCTGAACTCTTGGTTTTAGCTCTTAACAAGAATTGCCATAGTTGAATGTGAACAACTCGATTGGTTAAGTCATTTACCCGATTTATAAGGAAGACTAGCTAGAAATCCTTCTCACTTCATTTCTCGATATGAAGAAGAGCCGCTTAGTTTCGGTTTCATAGTTAAGGAATGAGACTTGCTTCTTCCCCCACTTAGGCACCTTAAGCGCGAGTTCTAATTTCACATCAGGATGCCGAGATAGTTTTATTTCATATAGTATGTGTGCAGTGACTGCCTTATCGATTGATTAAGGGCGTTTTCCTAAAAAATTGTCAACTTGTCCTCCATACAAAGCAAATCCTCACGACTTTTCCATCGCATGTCTAGTTCCTTAAGCATCTGTTTTTCATGTTCAATTTCCCTTTCCTGTGCTACTAATTCAACTCTATGAGTTTCTTCTAACCTATCAACTTTCTTTAGAAATTCATTAACTTGCTTCCATGTAGACTCAACCATCACCACACTATCCTCACGGCTTTTCCATCGAATGTCTAATTCCTCCATGTGTCGCTTTAGTCCACTAATTTCTCTTTTCTTTGCTTCTAATTCAATTTTATGAGTTGCTTCTAACTTGTCAACTTTCCTTAGCAATTCATCAACTCGACTCTCTGCCAACTCGTTCTTTCCCATACAAGGCAAATCATTATGGCTTTTCCACCGGCTGCCTAGTTCCATAAGCATCAGCTTTCTATGCTCAATTTCCCTTTTCTTTGCTTCTAGTTCAACTTTATGAGTTGCTTCTAACTTGTCAACCTTTTAACTTGTTAACTTTTGTTAGAAATTCATTCGACTCTAAGAGGCAAGTTAACGAATTTCTAACAAAAGCTAACAAGTTGGAAAATTGACAAGTTGGAAACAACTCATAGAGTTGAATTAGAAGCAAAGGAAAGGGAAATTGAGCACGGAAAGCAGACGCTTAAGAAACTAGACAGTCGGTGGAAAAGTCATAATGATTTGCTTTGTATGGAAAAGAACGAGTTGGCACAGAGTCGAGTTAAATGACTTGCTAAGGAAAGTTAACAAGTTAGAAGCAACTCATAAAATTGAATTAGAAGTAACAGAAAGAGAAATTAGTGGACTAAAGCGGCACATGGAGGAATTAAACACTCGATGGAAAAGCCGTGAGAATTTACTTCGTGTGTTGATGGATGAGTCGACAAGGAAGAAAGTTAATGAATATCTAAGAAAGTTGATATGTTAGAAGCAACTCATAGAATTGAATTAGAAGCAAAGGAAAGGGAATTGAACATGAAAAGCGGGTGCCTAAGGAACTAGGCAGCCGATGGAAAAGTCATGAAGATTTTCTTTGTATGATGATGGTTGAGTTCGCGAGGAGGCAAGTTAATGAACTTCTAACAAAAGTTTATAAGTTAAAAACAAATCATAGAGTTGAATTGGAAGCAAAGGTAAGGGTAATTGGCACAAAAAACTAATGCTAAAGGAACTAGACAACCGCTGAAGAAGCCGTAAGGATTTGCTTCGCATATTAGAGGACAAGTTGGTGGAAAGGCAAGTTAATGAATTTCTAAAAAAAAAAAGGACACGTTAGAAGCGAATCACAAAATTGAATTAGAAGCGAAATAAAGAGAAATTGAGCACCAAAAGTAGATTCTTAAGGAACTAGATAGTCGATAGAAAAGTCGTGAGGATTTGCTTCATATGGTGAATGATTAGTTGGCAGAGAGGCAAGTTAATGAACTGCTGCGAAGCAAATCCTCACGACTTTTCCATCGCTTGTCTAGTTCTTTAATCATCAGCTTTTCATGTTCAATTTCCCTTTCCTCTACTTCTAATTCAACTCTATGAGTTTAATCTAACTTATCAACTTTCTTTAGACATTCATCAACTAGCTTTCTTGTCGACTCACCCATCACCGAACGAAGCAATTCCTCATGGCTTTTCCATCAAATGTCTACTTCCTCCATGTGTTGCTTTAGTCTACTAATTTCTCTTTCCTTTGCTTCTAATTCAATTTTATGAGTAGCTTCTAATTTGTCAACTTTTCTTAGCAATTCATTAACTCGACTCTCTGCCAACACGGTTTTTTCCATACAAAGCAAATTATTACGGATTTTCCACCAGCTGTCTAGTTCCTTAAGTGTCTGCTTTCCATGCTCAATTTCCCTTTCCTTGACTTCTAATTCAACTCTATGAGTTGCTTCTAACCTGTCAATCTTCTAACTTGTTAACTTTTGTTAGAAATTCATTAAACTCTAGGAGGCAAGTTAATGAATTTCTAACAAAAGTTAACAAATTAGAAAATTGACAAGTTAGAAGCAACTCATAGAGTTGAATTAGAAGTCAAGGAAAGGGAAATTGAGCATGGAAAGCAGACACTTAAGGAACTAGACAGCTGGTGGAAAATCCGTAATAATTTGCTTTGTATGGACAGCCGATGGAGAAGTCGTTTCTTCGCATATTGGAGGACAAGATGGTAGAGAGGCAAGTTAATGAATTTCTAAAAAAAATGACAAGTTAGAAGCGACTCCAAAATTGATTTAGAAGCGAAAGAAAGAGAAATTGAGCACAAAAAGTAAATTCTCAAAAAACTAGATAGTCGATGGAAAAGTTATGAGGATTTGTTTCCTATGGGGAATAATTGGTCGGCGGAGAGGCAAGTTAATGAACTGCTACGAAGCAAATCCCCACAACTTTTCCATCACCTGTCTAGTTCCTTAAGCATCCGCTTTTTATGTTCAATTTCACTTTTCTCTGCTTTTAATTCAACTCTATGAGTTTCTTCTAACTTATCAACTTTCTTTACACATTCATTAACTTGCTTCCTTGTTGACTAACCTATCACCACATGAAGAAAATCCTCGCGGCTTTTCCATCGAATGTCTAATTCCTCTCTATGTCGCTTTAGTCCGCTAATTTCTCTTTCCTTTGCTTCTAATTCAATTTTATTCGTTGCTTCTAACTTGTCATCTTTCCTTAGCAATTCATTAACTTGACTCTCTGCCAACTCATTCTTTTCTATACAAAGCAAATCATTATGACTTTTTCACTGGATGTCTAGTTCCTTAAGTATCAGTTTTCTATGCTCAGTTTCCCTTTTCTTTGCTTCTAATTCAACTTTATTAGTTGCTTATAACTTGTCAACCTTCTAACTTGTTAACTTTTGTTTGAAATTCATTCAACTCTAAGAGGCAAGTTAATGAATTTCTAACAAAAGTTAACAAGTTAGAAAATTGACAAATTAGAAGCAACTCATCGATTTGAATTAGA
>JAPFFP010000012.1:4229792-4253382 GCA_026153255.1 Solanum medicagineum | reverse complement strand
GTGTAATTGTGAAGGTTATGAGTTAGGTTGTAGTTGTGGGGATTTGGTGGGAGCGTTGGGAGGTACCGGTATTCTATACTACTTAACCTTGTGTTTATTAGTTCACTTGCTGAGTACCGTATTTTTGGTACTCACCCCCTTGCTACAACAGTTTTGTAGGTTGCGAGCCCGGATTGTCATGAAACTCTCCACTCTTCCTTGCCGGAGGCTTCCTATGGAGATTGTGAGAGGTAGCTGTTTGCCATCCCAGCTGACTTCATGCTCCTACTTATGATTTTGTTCTATTCAAGAGAAAATATCATTTGACACTTGTGATTTCTTTCGAATTCGTTGTAATATATTGGAAGCTTGTGCATGTGACAACCAGGTTTCGGGGATTTTCATTAAGCTGAACTTTTATTTTGATTATAAGTCCACATTTTAATGTTATAGTTGGGTTGTAGGCTGACTTGTCTTGGTGGGAAAAGACCAGTGCCATCACGCCTGAATTTTGGGTCGTGACATTTTATGCCTAAGAATTCTATTTTATTTTTTAAAATTTCTGTTATCTTTTCACTTAGGGCTATTCCTGCATCTTTTATTATTTTCTTAAATCTTTTTAATAATTGTATATGTTCTTCCTTTGTTTTTGTCACGACCCAACCCAGGGGTCGTGATTAGTGCCGATTGGGCACCCGAACAATACCAAACCAGATTTACAAATTATCTTAACTAAGGAACTTATCAAAATTTCGGCAGAGTTCCCTCTGTTTTACTGACTACCCAAATCCTGCAACAGAAATCCCAGCATAACAAACATCCATATACAGATATATATACACGTGCGGGCCGACAAGTCACCGCTGCGGTAGAACCGCCCAACAAGAGTATCATACGTACATAAACAAGTCACACGTAGTATCCCATAACCACTTGTATCCACAAACCTCTATACATACCAACAGAATCGTAAGACAGGACAGGGCCCCGCCATACCCTCAAATATACATAAATACCAAGTACAGAAAAATAAAGAAACAAGTGTATACCAACAAACTGCTCTGGAGGCAAAGGAGCACTTCAACGGCAGGTGGAGATCCTAGGAAAATGGCTCTCTAACCTGTGCGTCGGTACCTGCGGGCATGAACGCAGCCCCCGAAGGAAGGGGGTCATTACGAAGTACGTACCGAGTATGTAAAGCGGAAAGTATGAAATAAATGGAAATAATAATTCAAATGAAATATATAAGCCAAACCTGTATGCAAACATCAAAATATTTCTTTATTTAAAACATCAAACAATGCCTAATGGACGGGAACGATGGCGACCTGCAATCACGCGCCATACCACAGCATCACACCAGAAGTTTCAAATCCCCAACATTTCCAACACAAATCCCAACTGTAGCCCCAGTGAACCGAGGCGATGGTGCCACGCACTCACGTCATAGGATAGGTGAACCAGGGCGACGGTGCCAAGCGTTCACGTATCGTAATGTGTAAAGGTCATCATGCCCGTTTATTGAGCCGAGTCGACAGTGCCGCGCGCCCACGTGAGCCGGGGCGAACTCGGCCCAGCACCCACACGTCATGATGCCATCCCAAGCCCAGCTCCTTATGTCTCCAAACTAAGCAAGTCGGCCCATGGGCAAACCGACCCGCCGTATCCAACCTACTTCGGAATATATACATATATACATATAATTACATATGCACGAAATAATCGGCCCGGGAACCGGTGAACGAGACCAAACTGGCAGGAACAGAGTCGTGAGAATCATATGCATGAAATGAGTTCCAAAAACTTAGTAATATGCAAATTGTTCATTTATGAAATCAAAGAGTTATCCTTTTAAGAATTTTTTTTACTAAAATTGTTCAACTTCACATTTAATGGTGATATCGGAATAAATTAAACTTATAGTTTCCAAACTACTTATTTTTTTGGTCAAATGAATATCATTCATGGATTTCCAACATTCAGGAGTTATGGATGAGGTTCATTTATCATAGAATCGGCCAAAATGAGCATAATTATATTTAAACCCAATTTGCAAAGGAAGAGGGATTTTTCAAATATTCGACGTAAATCAAACATACTATTTCATGCCAAGAGACAGGAAACCTTTACATACCTCAATTTCGCTTGTCAACTAACTCCCACGTAAGATCAATCCAACTTAGACTATCGGACGTTCAATGTTTACACAAATTACGATAACGCTAACGATTAGTATCTATATCGCGTCTTAACTCCTAACTCTTTAGTTCTAAATGTTATAAAAATTTGGCAGCATCTCCCCTTAATATATGCTGCCCGAGAATTTATCTCGGCTCAAATAATCAATCAACACAACAACAACAACGTACAATCTCAAGACAACATCTTCAATGCCATAAATATCAAAAATATCACAAAATGCGAATTCGACATAAATGGGCAAAACAGGGCAACCTTCATATCAATACACATTTACCATATTCAACCCCTCCTACACACTCCAAAAACTATATTGCATCACCCCAACGCTCAACGCAAACTCCCGACGCTAAAATCATAACGTTACACCATCAACTAGGTTCCAATTCAAGCTATCTTTTACGTAAGCATTTAAATATTTTTCTAACACTTCTTTCATCCCACAAATACAACTTTCATGACAAGTAAACATAGTTACATAACAAAAATCCAATATATATATCATATGCAAAATTGTTCCAATTCAACCCCAAACTCGGAATTCATGATTCAACTATCCAACGATCCGGTTTTCATGTTTTTCCTTCATTTTAACACACTTCTAACATATTCCCAACCTTTAATTAACATAAGCAAAGCTAAAAATTAACATACCATTCAATTCCTTTCAAGACTCAATTTCTTCGTAACCGCTAAATCAAGTGTTTTCTCGACCAACCAACGCCTCCACGCTACTTAGAGGATTCAATATACCATGCTTGAAGCGTCAAATAATCGAAAACGCGAAAAAATGGATATTTTTTTCACTGTAGCAAACCCGAGAGCCTTGGCTTTGCTCTTGGTTTTCTCTAGAATTTGTTGTTTTGTTTTTTTCTAAGTATGGGAAAACATTCTTGTACAAGATGCATATGCATGTATATATATATAATCCACCAAACATTTGGACCAATTAAAAGCTACCATATATATGGATGACCCCACAACAATTTATTCTTAAGGACCAAACTTAGGGGAAATTTTACGTTTGGTCCCAAACTTTATTAAACCGAACCAATTAAGAACTTTCGAGGTCTAAATTAAGTTACGGGTTCTAACAGATACCATAGAACTTTTCAGTCTATTCTCTAATAAAAAGACTAACTCATCTCCAACAATAGGGAGAAACTCAAAATCCATCACACATCTAAGATGACAAAAGAGTTTTCATGGCTCTAACAAAATAAATGATTATGGAGTGACTCTAAGAATTCAAAAAAAAAGTCCATAACAATGCATAACTCGTTTCCCATGCGAACAAGTGTGGGACTCACCATGGAGTTAACTTGCTACCTTTAGCTAACTAAATCCTCGCCAATATCACTTGTATTCTCTTGAAGAAAAAAATATAGCGAGGAGTGAGACGCTAGCTCAGTGAATATTAATGATAACCATAACCATTTTAATAAGGGACAAGTTAGAAAACATACTAGTGTAATCATAAAAATCATGTAATAAATTCTCTTTCAAGATTCATTAGTCAAAATTCATCTTGTTGTCTCATATAAGTAATTCAACTTAGCTATTCAGAAATAAACTCAGTAAACACTTTCATATCGAATTATATACAAATATTCAAGAGGTTTCCAAGAATGAATCATGTAATGGGTAATCAGTATATCTATCTTCTTAAAAGAATAGACGGTAACTTGTAACTTTCATATAGGTAAATCCCTCCTCGAGGGATATCGGTAACGGTATGCTAATTCTACCTTACCACTAGTGAGGGCTCTATCTATAATCGGTAATACAAGGTGCACCAAGTCTAACGAACCCTCCGTTAGCTACGGGATTCATCAAGGTCTACTCCCATTAAAAACTTTTCTTTATAAATCATACAAGCTTTTTCAAAGTAGTACAAGGCATGTAAATCTTGTAATCATATCATGTCAACTTAATAAAGGCATATGTAAAAGTACTTATATCTCAAGTAAATGCCAAAAAATTATTTAAATAACAGTAATAATCTCAATTATCAATATACTTGTCTTGTAAAAGTAAGATCATCTCAAATAGCTATTTAGGTATCAAATCAAGCAAAAGACTTGTCCCATATGCAAATTCAAATAATTCAATAACAATTCATTTATAAATCATGTAAAAATCCTAAAACTTATAAAACACAAATTGAGGTTAAGATTACTACTCACAGTACTCGTGTAAAAGTACCAAACTTGTCACCTTAAGCAATTCGTAGGACTTTCTTCGGTCAATCTATAATCATATCATAAAATCTCAAGTTAATTTCTTTATTCAAGCTAAGTTCATACTAACTTTAGAAATTTCGAATCCATTTTAGGATTTTCTATATTCTATCTATTTGATGATATACAATGTAATGCCCAATCTATGAGTAATCCAATTGGTGCAATAAACTTATGATTTTTTTAGCAATCTTAACCATCTTGTTCATCCAAAATTCGATAATCTAAAACTATTCTTGTTGTGCAATTTTCATCTCTTGTCACTAAATTTCAACACCCAAAGTAATTTAGCCTAAGAACTTTCGTAAGCCTGTAGCAAACTCTAGAAATAAGGATTTACTTTTAATTATGAGAATTTCACAATCTTTTATCTCTTTAACTCATAGTTTTTCTAAAACCCTAAACCCCCAATTCATAGACATGAATACATATTAACTATATCACAACGTTTAGAAACTTACCTTGTTTTATGCTTCTCTTCTTAGTCTCAAATCAAAGCTCTTAAATTTTTCTTCTTCTTCTTCTCCGTTCACTGCTGCAGCGAGCAGTTTGCAACTCCCTCTTTAATTTTTTTCTCAAGGTTTTGTGGGTTTTTTAATGGGATGCAGCTTTGCTGCTAATCCCAACCCTTTCTTCCTTTTAATTTTTTTTTAAATCTAGTCCTTTTTATAAAAAACTAGTCTCTCTTTTTTTTTTTAAGGTGACATGTGAATGGGCTAAGCCCAACTACCTGATTGCCATCTATACATATATTTATCTATTTTTGTTGTGAAATGCTTATTCAGCCCATTATTGCTAAAGGACAATTATGTCCCTAAAGTGATGAGGGGTTACTACAATGATTTACATTTTTTATCACTGTGAATCATGCTAAATCATTTCTTTTATAAAGTTATAGCACATAATAATTCTGATTGATTCATAAATATTTATGTAATGAGTTGTAATATAACATGTATCTAGTATTTTTTTAAATAACACTGTATCATGAGATATGATGAAATCCTTTGTAAGCAACTCAAATAAGAAAATTTTTTCATAACTGGTAGAATTTATCTACAAATTTGCTAAGTATAAATTCGTGTATATTATAATTGTCAAGTATCATGTGAAGTGATACATTGTCTAGTAATATTACGAAATAATATTGTATCATGACACATGATACATTAGACTGTGCAAACTTTGTCCAAATCTAATGAGTATGGAAGCTGATACACTAAGTTTGGCCAGCATAAGCATTTATATTACATTTTAAAAAGAAAAATACAAAAGTCATATAAGTACTAAATAAAAAATTTAATTAAAACCATCTTACATACATTTAAAAAGTTTCATTTCTCCAACTACTGAAAAATAACTAATCTATATTAACTAAGTCATTTGCAAGTGGTTCTTTCAACTGATCCTTTGGTTTGTTGTATCCGAAAAACATGAGAGTTCATTTGTATTTAGAGTAAATGCATTGAATCATTTGTTTTGATAACGTTCTTCTTACAATAAATAAGATTCAGAATAAATTTTTTATTGAGATTTCGTTTTGATACATGTTCTGAAATGTTTAATGATAGAATGATCAAGTCATCATGTACAATGTACAAGATACTATTTATTATTAGTACTAAAATAAAATTTATCATGTATGGGGAACAAAACATATAGGAATTACGACTGTCAAATAGTTGGTATTTAATAAATCTAATGAAACTTGATACGATTTTCATAAAGTAACAAACTAAAAACAGTGATCCTTTATATGTTGATGACACAATATCATGTGTATCATGTAATATGTACCTCATGTTGTATTTATAAAAACAAGAACACATGGTGTGTATCTTATGTGTGCTTAAAAATAAAATATGATGTGAAGCATATAATGATACATGAGCTAAAGAAAAAAAACACATGAAATAATTATATGAAAATATAACAAACAAAATATGTGTATCATGTAATGTGTGTGTCGAAATATATGTGATATAATTTGATCTATAACTTAGAGTGTACCTGATACAACATGATGTGTGGTATGTAATGATACATGAGCTAGGAATGCAAAAAAGGCATGGTAAGAAATGATACAAAAATATAAAATTGTGCAAGCATGATAAAAGGGGTAAAAAAAAAGTCATCGTTCTTGTTAATAGTGATACAATATAATGTTTTCCATATGTTAGATACATGATAAACAAGATCGAAAAAACCAAAACCGCAAAACACAAGACCACAATGATTCAAAGAGAATAATGAAACATAAATTGTACAAACATTTACAAAAAACAGAGATCGTTATGTACAAAGTGGTGCAATGTATTGTGTATCATTCTCCCATCATTACAAAAATCAAGCACAAAATAACATAAAAATGATAAAAATAATTATATTTTCTAATTCGTGATTCATACAATAACAAACAACAAAATAGTAAACAAGTATGATACTGTGTATCATTGTCCCATCATTAGAAACTAAAACAAAATAACATAAAAAGTTAAAAAAGCAAGTATGTTTTCTAATTCGTGATTCATACAATAGCACACAACAAAAAACTAAAAAGCTATGATACATTGTGATGGAAAAAAAAAAGAACCTTTGGTAATGAAGGGCGTGAAATAGCAGCTACAAGTTTTTTCACTCTTTTCTTCAGAGATTTAGCAGCTTCAATTTTGTTTACCTCTTTTCTTCGAAGTTTTTTTTATTGGGGTTTTGAACTTGTGCTTGGAATATCCTTTGTGCTTTTCTTGTTCTTTTTCAGTTTTGCCTCTGTTTCTTCTTCATCATCATCTTCTTCCTACCCAAAAAAGATTTTTAAAATATTTGTGAAGGAATCAAAATCTTAAAAGATTATAGAGTATCCGAAAACAATCCACCTCTGTTTGTTGTTCTTCGTCATATTCTTTCCCTTCTTCATCTTTTTCAGTCCCACCTCTGTTTCTTCTTCTTTGTTATCTTCTTCTTCATCATCTTCTTCCTACACATACAGACTGAAGAATAATGTCCAACAAAAGTAAAGAGGATAAAATTCAAAATGAGTAGTGATTTCCCTAGAATAGGCAATTAATGGGAGCAATTCCCCCCTCCCTCCCCCCCCCCCCAAAATAAAAAAAGTAGACTTATAGGGGTATAATTGTTGTGCCAGTTTGAAAAGAAAAGGAGGAGTTTTGTATCATTTGTAGGGGAGGTAAAGCTAATGTAACACCCCATGAAATTACCAAAACGCTCCTAAAATGTATCATGCGCGCAATATGTCTTCCAAAGCTTCGATGAAAAATCTAAGACCATATTTGCAATCAGCGCGGAAAATCGAGTCAGAAAATGATCTCGACCCAATTTAAGAGCAACCGTATCGAAAAATAAATTTTGCTAATTAATTGCAAATAGTAGCAAATCTGCGCCCCTAGCGCGACGTGGAAGGGGCGGGGAGATGCACTTCTGTTTTTATTTTTTTATTTTTTGACCGGAAATTTCAACTTATGAAAAAATGCAAAAATACACTAGTCCGCACCTATGGCGCGACGCGGACCAGTGTACATTTTTTTAAAAAAATTCTTTTAATTACGGGAAAGGTATTTTGGGTATTCCTAACCCATTTTAAATTCCAAAAACGTATTATAGAGTATTAATTCGTACGAAAAAGGTTTCAAAACCCATATTTTGCTAAGTCTAAACGAGAGTTCCTGAGAGAAAGAAGAACAGAGAGTGGAGGGTTTCAAGTTCGGGTGCAAATTCTTGGAGGAAAGCCTGGTTATTCATCGTTCTAGGTATGTAAAGGCTACCCAGAACATGGAATTGTTCTTCCATGTGCCCCAATGTATAGGTTAAGTTGTAAAGTGCTAGTTGATAGGTCTTGAGTTGAAGTTCTTGAATATTTTCTTGAAATTTATCTTTAAATCTCATATTTTATGTTAAATTGATGATCATCATGCTTTAATGAACTAGTTACATGTCTTACTATGTGATTATACAATAACCCTATATGTATTCCCTATTAAAGAGTTCAATAACCCTTGTTTCTCTGAATATGATGATTGATGGAGTCTGACTCTTGAGCTGAGCACTGTGATGGCTGAAATAGATGAAGTTAGCATTCTTGAGGCTTGAGTGAGATTGAGATAGAGTTTGAAAGGAAGAATTTACTTTTTGAGTTGATAGATTATAGATGAGATGAGGTCCCTGCCTTAGGGGGGAGAGGTTGGTTGTATAACCAGCCCGACATTGATAGACTTATGCGCATATGGAGTCCTGAGAGGAGTATTAGCATCGAAATTGGTAAGAGTAGGTCCCACTCATGCTCATTAACTACATGGCCAGATAGGAGAGGATTGTACCATGAAAGTGGATGTTTTCTTTGCCCCACATAGGGCTTGATAGACTTCTTTTAGAATCTCCGACAGACTCGTCCTGTACCCCGACAAGGTACCAAACGAATGTGGCAGCGACATCTCTTTACTGTACCATCATCGGGCTCATAGATGGTAGTTGTCAATTATAGAAACTCCAGATAGGTTCCTTGTTAATAGTACTCTGAGGTTGACATGATTGTGTGATGTCTAGATAGATGGTGAGGTGATAAATTCTAGTCCTTTACTCTGAGTTAAGGATGAGTGATAGACGATCTGATGTCATATATATATGAGATCTATTTTAGCCCATTTTATATACAGTATATTCCACGTACTAACGCCCCTTTTGGCGCTACATCATTTTATGATGCAGATATTGTAGACAGAGGACTTCAGCAGCCTAATCGTTGAGGTTCACAGTTTCTCGACAAAGATTTGGTGAGTCCTCCCTTCCTTTCGGAGGACACGTTTATCTTTTCATTTATGTTAATTTATTTCACTTGACTGTGGTAGCTATGGCCTGTCATGGCACCTTCTTAATGTTAGTTATAGAGGCTTCGTAGACATAGACAGTTGAATGTTGATGTCGGGATTGATTATTGTCGTTTCTTTTCTATAGAGATATTTCTTTCGTTCTTTATATATGATAGTGATTGTGATGGCTCACTGATAGCCTATTATTCTCTTTATGTGTTCCGCATATGAGTTTATTGAATGAATGCTGATGAGACTAGGTGGTCCACTTGGGGATTAGAAATAGTGAGTGCCAGTTACGTCTAGGGTACCTTCCCGTGGCGTGACTAACTTGGTATCAGAGCCAGGTTTCAAGTGTCCTAGGGAGTCTATGAAGTTATGTCTAGTAGAGCCTTGTTTAAGGGTATGTTTTGTACCACACTTCATAAGCAGGAGGCTATAGGACATTAGGAGAAGTTTCCCTTCTTTCATATTCTGGATTCATGTGATAGAGCTTAACTTTATGTAAACCTTGTTTTAACTATGCGTTTTATGCTTACAAAAAATGCCGCCGAAGAGGACAGCCGCTTGGAGAGATGCCCCAGCCCTAGCTGCAGAGAATGCTCATTCCGAAGCGCCAGTTTAGTCCGAGGCTAGGAGATGGGAAGGCCCTGCTAGGACCGCTGAGGTCCCACAGGCGCCCCCTACTCAACCCCTTCTAGCTCCCACTAACGAGCCAAAATTTAGGGGAGCCATCGCCATGCTAGCATAATTGGTGGCCTCCCAAGGAAGCAATCAGGGTTCCCAAGCTCCTAGCTCTAGCTCACAGGAGCCCTCTGTGACAACCTTACTCAGGGACTCTATAAGGTTGAACCTACCAGTGTATGCAAGATCGAAGGTGGAATAGGACCCACAGAACTTCATCGGATGAGATGTATAAAGTTTTGAAGGTGATGCATGCTGAAGAGATTGAGGGAGTTAAGTCTGCATCCTTCCAGCTGACGGATATTGCTAATGTGTGGTATAATCATTGGAAGGAGAGTGGAGGTGAGGATGTGGAGCCTACAGCATGGGAAGATTTTGAGACAGCCCTTCTTCACCACTTCTTTCCTCAAGAGTCGAGGGAGGCGAAGCTGGATGAGTTTGTTAATCTGAAACAGGGAAGGATGATGTGAAAGAGTAAGCCTCTGGTTCATTATGCTATCCAAGTATGCCCCAGAGATGGTGAAGGACATAAGGGCGAGGATGAGAAAGTTCGTTTCTGGTCTGGGTAGACATGTGCATAAAGAGTGTAAGGCAGCCTTACTATTTCTGAGCATGTTATGGTGTATGCCCAGCAGACATATGAGGACAAGAAGAAAGATAGAGAAGAGAAGATGAGCAAGAAGGCGAAATCAGTTGGACATGAGCCTAGTTCGCAGGGACAAAATAAGGGCGACAAGTCCTACTTTCAGAGGAGATCATCTCATCTTGCACAATCTATAGCGAGTTGCCCGTTCAGCAAAACATGTATGATCAGACAACTCATGGCTATCAGAATTTCAGGACTCCGGGTGCCAAATCTCAGGATAGTGTAACCCAAGGCATGAGGGGAAAACCACCTTATGGAAAATGCGATAAGCTTCATCTGGGAGAGTGTCGTGTGGGAAAAGATATTTGTTATCTATGTGGACAGGCTGGTCACTTTAGTATGAGTGTCCCACGAGAAGACGAGGTGAGGGGAGCAACAGACCCCAGTCATCCGCAACCCCTCCAGTGGGCAATCAACAGAGAGGTGCTACTACTGGTATAGGAGGTGGGACTAGTCACCTTTATGCTATGGGTAATCGACAAGACTAGAAGGTTGCACCAGATGTAGTTATAGGTATGCTTCGAGTCTTTACCTTTGATTGTTATGCATTAATTGATCCTAGTGCCACCTTGTCTTTTGTGACCCCTTATGTGGCTAGTAAGTTTGGGGTTCTCCTAGAGTGTTTGCATGAACCTTTTTCTGTTTCTACTCCTAATAGTGAGTCTATCTTAGCTGAGAGAGTCTATAGGTATTGTGTAGTGTTTATCTATCATAGAGACACCTTAGCTGACTTGGTAGATTTGGAGATGGTTGATTTTGATGTAATAATGCGCATGGATTAGATTCACGCCGTTTTATGCTTTTGTTGATTGTAGAACTTAGATTGTTAAGTTCCAATTCCTTAATGATCCTATTTTAGAGTGGGAGGGAAGTTCTGTTGCCCCTAAGGGAAAATTCATCTCTTATCTTAGAGCTAGAAAGTTGATCTCCAAAGGTTGCATTTACCAACTAATGCGAGTTAAGTCCGATGATGTTGAGTCTGTTACTCTTGAGTTAGTCCTTATTGTAAATGAGTTTCCTGAGGTGTTTCTCAATGATCTTCCTGGAGTCCGTCCTAATAGGGAGATCGACTTTGGGATTGATGTTCTTCCTGAGACCAAACCCATTTCAATTTTACCTTATAGAATGGCCCCTGCAGAGTTGAAAGAATTGAAAGAACAATTGAAAGACTTGCTAGAGAAAGGTTTTATAAGGCCTAGTGTCTCACCTTAGGGTGCTCCTGTCCTATTCGTGAGTAAGAAAGATGGGTCTCTCGGAATGTGTATAGACTACCAACAGTTTAACAAGGACACTATAAAGAACAAATATCCTCTTCCCAGGATAGGTGATCTATTTGACCAACTTCGAGGTGCTACTTGTTTCTCCAAGATAGACCTAAGATCGGGTTATCATCAGTTGAAGGTGAGGGAAAGTGATATTCCAAAGACAGCCTTCCGGACATGGTATGGCCACTTTGAGTTCTTGGTCATGTCCTTTGGGTTGACAAATGCACCCACAACCTTCTTGGACTTAATGAACAAAGTATTCAGACCATATCTTGATATGCTCGTGATCATTTTTATCGATGATATTTTGATATATTCTAAGGATGAAGTGGAGCATGTTAATCACCTTAGAGTGGTTTTGCAAACACTTAAAGATCATGAGTTGTATGTGAAATTCTCAAAGTGTGAGTTTTGGCTCAAGTTTGTGTCTTTCTTGGGTCATGTGGTTTCGGGAGAGGATACTCAGGTGGATACTCAGAAGATTGAGGTGGTTAAGAACTGACCTAGACCGACTTTTCCTACAGAAATAAGAAGCTTCTTGGGTTTGGCAGGCTACTACCGCAGATTTGTTGAAGGCTTCTCTTCTCTGTCAGCTCCATTGACTAAGCTAACTCAAAAGAAGGCCAAATTTCAGTGGTTTGAGGCATATGAAAAGAGTTTTCAGGAGTTGAAGACTAGATTGACTACAATACCAATGTTGACCTTGCTAGATGGGACAGGAGATTTCGTGATATATTGTGATGCATCCAGAATTGGATTGGGTTATGTATTTATGTATAGAGGGAAAGTGATAGCTTATGCTTCCAGACAACTTAAGATTCATGAGAAGAATTATCTAACTCATGATCTTGAGTTGGCAGCAGTGGTGTTCGTACTTAAAATTTTGCATCACAAATTGTATAGGGTGCATGTGGACGTGTTCACATACCAGAAAAGCTTGCAATACTGTTCAGCCAGAAGGAGCTCAACCTGCAGCAAAGGAGATGGCTGGAGTTGCTCAAAGATTATGATATGAGCATTCTCTACCATCCAGGTAAGGCTAACATTGTTGCTGATGCTCTTAGTAGGATGGTTATAGGTAGCATTGCCCATATGAAGGAAGGAAAGAGAGAACTAGCGAAGGAAGTGCATAGATTGGCTCGACTGGGTGCCACGACCTAATTAGGATCGTGACCGGCGCTAAGGGGGAGAATCCCAAAGCAAGCCTTCCTAGAATTCTGTAGAAAATTGAGTAGAGTTTCCTCTGTTTTTAGGCCTATCCAATTATTTTCCTTCTCAAATATAAACACCACCACTAACAACATCTCTAAATTAAACATCCAGTTGCCACATAATAATATCAATCCATCTCCAACTATGAAAGAATTTTAAAACTAATCACCTGACTACAACTCAAAATAATACTCATGACTCCTCTAAAAAAGAGGACTATGAAGTGCCTCTAAGAACTTAAGAAAAAGTCCATAACAATATATAACTAGTTTCCCACGCGAACTAGTGTGGGGCTCACCATAAAATCAACTTACTAGCTCTAACTAGCAAAAACCTCACCAATATCATTTGTATTCTCTGTAAAAGAAAACTAGTTGGTGGTAAGACGCTAGCTCAGTGAGTAATAATAACAACCACAACCATTTTTATGAGGGAAAAGTCAGAAAATATGCTAGTAGGATATCAAAATCATGTAATGAATGCTCTTTCAAAAATCAATAGCCATAATCAATCTTGTTGTTTCGTATAATCAAATCAACACCATTTGCAAATAAACTCAGTAAAACACTTCCATATCAAACTCAATAAAATAGTTTCATATCAAACTCAGTAAAACACTTTCATATCAAATCATATACATATTTGGGAGGTTTCCAAGAATGAATCATGTAATGGGTAATTGGTATGTCTATCCTCTTAAAAGAATAGACGACAACTGTAAATCTCATATGAATAATCCCTACTCAAGGGATATCGGTAACGGTATGCTAGTTCTACCTTCCCACTAGAAAGGGCTCAATCCGTAATAGGAAAATACAAGGTGTACCAGGTCTAACAAACCCGTTGTTAGCTTCGTAATTCATCAAGGTCTACTCTCATTAAAACTTTTCTTTACAAACCATATAAACTTTTTCAAAATAGTACAAAGCATGTAAATCTTGTAATCATATCATGTCAAAACTTAATGAAGAAAACACATGTAAAAGTGCGTATATCTCATGTAAACGTCAAATCCATTCAATAACGGCAATCATCTCAATTTCAATATACTTGTCTTATAAAATACAAATAACTATTTCGATATCATATCAAGTAAATGGACTTGTCCGATATGCAAATTCAAATCATTCAATAGCAATTCACTTTATAAATCATGTAAAAATCTTGAAAACTTATAAAAACACAAATTGGGATTAAGATTACTACTCACAGTACTTGTGTAGAAGTACCAAACTTGTCACCTTAAGCAATCCGTAAGATTTCCTTCGATCAATCTATACTCATATAAAAAAAATCTCATATTACTTTCTTTGTTCAAGCTAAGTTCATGCTAACTTTAGAACTCCCCAATCCCTTTCAAGACTTTCTATTTTCTATCCATTTGATGATATGCATATGTAATACCCAAACCATGAGTAATTCAACTAGTTCTTAATCCATCCATTTTTGCATACTTCTATAATTATCTGCTCAATTCCTCGTCCAAACTTATACTAGAATCAATTAATCAGCCCTAAATTAGAGTAAATCACTGTTAATGATAATTACAATTTTTATTTCTAAAAGTACCCATCCTCAGCTTTCTGGTTGCCCCTCTAACAATCTTTAATTGAGTTTTTTTTTGCTATAATCTGCACAACTTTCACAACTCCTAACACATCAACTACTCCAAGTCATATCATTCATTCATCTAATTTGAAGAGAGTTCAAAACATTATCTTGATTTTACTCAAGTTCAAATTTTCCTCTATCCATCTTAACTCCAATTGATGAAGTTCATGTAACAAATTAGTTTCTTTCTCCCTTTTTTTCAACCTGGATCGCTCGTCCATAATTAAACTCATCATACTAACTAATTCTTGTCGGTTGTTTACCCAATAATATGTAAATAATTATGTCGAAAGAGTAAAATACTACCTTAAGATTTAGCTATACAAGTTGTTCTTCTCCATAAATTGCCAAAACCTCTATTGCTTCTTGTTGTAGAATCTATGACAAATTGTGGACCGCGGCTTCAACAGTAGCTGCATTTTTCCTGCACTAATTCCCTCAGAACGTTCCTTCTTCTCTTTTTGTTTCTTGAAATTTACAGCATGTTTCTACCACAGAGGATTTGGGGCTTTTAGCCCTATTATTTTTTTAAAAACTTCCTCTTTCTTTTCTCTTTATTTTTTTTAAATAGATGGAAAAAAAAGCTAAAGACCAAATTACCCTTAATTAATTATAGGGTATTACACTGGGAGTGCAACTTGAGGAGAACAACGAAGGCGAGGTCAATGTTCAGAGTTGTTCTGCTTCATCCCTAGTGTCAGAAATGAAGGAGAAGCAAGACCAAGACCCTGTCTTGTTCCAATTGAAAGAAGTAGTTCACAAGTAGAAGGTGATGGTTTTCTGCAAAGGGGGAGATAGGTTGTTGGGGTATCAAGGAATATTACGTGTGCCTGATGTTGGCAATGTTTGAGATCAAATCATGGTCGAAGCTCATAGCTCCAGATATTCTATTCACCTCGGTTTTTCCAAGATGTACCACGACTTGAAAGAAGTCTATTGGTGGAATCAGATGAAGAAGGACATTACCAAATTTATTCCTAACTGCCCCAATTGTCAACAGGTTACAGTTGAACATCAGAAACTGTGTGGGTTAGCTTAGAACTTTGAAATTCCTGAGTGGAAGTGGGAGACAATCAACATAGATTCCATCACTGGCTTACCCAGATCCCAAAAGCAGCATGACTCAATATGGGTGATTGTTGACAGGATGACGAAATTAGCCCACTTCTTGGTGGTTAAGACAACTAATACGACTGAGGAGTATGCCCGACTATACATTCGGGAGACTGTGAGGTTGCATGGGGTTCCCTTCTCCATCATCTCAGATAGAGGGGCTCAATTCACCTCTCAATTCTAGAGATCCTTTTAGAAATGATTGGGCACGAAAGTACACCCGAGCACAGCTTTTCACCCTCAAACAGATGGGCAGGTAGAATACACTATCGAGACTATGGAGGATATGTTGAGAGCATGTGTCATCGACTTCAAAGGAAATTGGGATGATCATCTACTGTTGATTGAGTTCGCATACAATAATAGCTACCACGCCAGCATTTAGATGGCCCCTTGTGACGTATTTTACGGGAGGCGACATAGATCACCGATTGGCTGGTTTGAGGTTGGTGAAGCTGAGTCGATTGGACCTAGTCTCGTACACCAGTCTATGGAGAAGGTGACAGATCAGAGGAAGGTTGAAAACAGCCTAGAGTCCTCAGAAATCATATACAGATATGAGGGGAAGGGACTTGGAGTTTGAGGTAGAAGATTGGGTGTACTTGAAGGTATCGCTTATGAAGGGTTTCATGAGATTTGGTAAGAAGGGGAAGTCGAGTCCACATTATATCGGACCATACAAGATCATAAGAAGGATTAGAAAGGTTTCTTATGAGCTAGACTTACTTTCCGAGCTAGATGGAGTTCACCCTGTGTTCCATGCGTCAATGCTAAAGAAGTGTTTGGGGGATCCTACCTTAGCAATTCCTGTGGAGAGTACGAGAGTGAAGGATAGTCTATATTACGAAGAAATTCTAGTCTAGATCCTTGACCGACAAGTTCATAAGTTGAGAAATAAAGAGATAGCCTCCGTTAAAGTCCTATGGAGGAATTACTTTGTTGAGGAAGCTACGTGGGATGTTGAGGAAGCGATGAAACTCAAATACCTGCACCTATTCGTGCCTAATGATGATGATGTCAAAGGTAAATGTCCTTATCCTTAATGTAGTGAATGTCTCCTTTCATTTAGTTGATGTGTTTATCTAATTTTATTCCCTAGCCTAAGATTGAGATAGATAGGTGATGGATAATGAGAGTTCGAGAGTCCCAGAGTGAGAAATGAGATGAGATTTGAGGTTACTCCTGCTTTTATTCTATCCTTATCATTCGACGACTAATGATCCCAAGGGGAAGATGATGTAACACCCCATGAAATTATCGAAACGCTCCTATAATGTATCATGCACGCAATGTGTCTTCCAAAGCTCCTATGGGAAATCTGAGACTGAATTTTCGATCAGCATAGAAAATTGAGTCAGAAAATAATCTCGACCTGATTTAAGAGCAATCGGGTTGGAAATAAATTTTTATAATTTGTTGCAAATAGTAGCAAATCTGCGCCCCTAGCGCAACGTGGAAGGGGCGCGGAGATGCACTTGTGTTTTTATTTTTTATTTTAATTTATTGAAGGGAAATTTCAACTTACGAAAAATGCGAAAATACACTGGTCTGCGCCCAGCGCGACGCGGACCAGTGTACATTTTTAAAAAAAATCTTTTTATTATGGGAAGGGTATTTTGGGTATTCCCAACCCATTTTTAAATTCCAAAAATGTATTATAGAGTATTATTTCGTACTAAAAGGATTTCAAAATCCATATTTTGCTAAGTTTAAACGAGAGTTCCTGAGAGAAAGAAGAGCAGAGAGTGCAGGATTTCAAGTTCGGGTGCAAATTCTTAGAGGAAAGCTTGGTTATTCATCGTTTCAGGTATGTAAAGGACCCCAGAACATGAAATTGTTCTTCCATGTGCCCCGATGTATAGGTTAAGTTGTAAAGTGCTAGTTGATAGGTCTTGATTTGAAGTTCTTGAATATTTTCTTGATATTTATGTTTAAATCTCATATTTTATGTTAAATTGATGATCATCATGTTTTAATGAACTAGTTAAATGTCTTACTATGTGATTATACAATAACCCTATATGTATTCCCTGTTAAAGACTTCAAGAACCGTTGTTTGTCTGAATATGATGATTGATGGAGTCTGACTCTTGAGTTGAGCACTGTGATGGCTGAAATAGATAAAGTTAGGTCGTACGGCGCTAGTCGGATGCCTTGCGGAATTTACTTCTTGAGTTGATACAATGGTAGATGAGATGAGGTCCCTGCGGGGGAAGGGGATTAGTTGTATAAGCAGCCCGACATTGATAGACTTATGAGCATATTGAGTCTTAAGAGGAGTATTAGCACCGAAATGGGTAAGTGTGAGTCTCACTCGTACTCATTAACTACATGGCCAGCGTAGGAGAGGATTGGACCGTGAAAGTGGATGTTTCCTTTTCCCCGTGAGGGCTTGACAGACTTCTTTTGGAATCTCCGACAAACTCATCTTGTACCCCAGCAAGGAACCGAACGGATGTGGCAGCAACATCTCTTCACTGTACCATCACCGGGCTCATAGGTGGTTGTTGTCGGTTATAGAAACTCCCAGATAGGTTCCTTATTAATAGTACTCTGATATTGACGTGATTGTGTGATGTATGGATGGATAGTAAGGTGATAGAGTCCTGTCCTTTACTCTGAGTTAAGACTGAGTGATAGATGATCTGACATCATATATATATATTTTCAATTTATTGTTAGCCCTTTTTACATAGAGTACATTCCATGTACTAATGCCTCTTTTGTGCTGCATCATTTTATGATGCAGATTTTGTAGACAGAGAAATTTAGCAGCCAAATCGTTGAGGTTCACAGTTTCCCGACAGAGATTTGGTGAGTCCTCCCTTGCTTTCGGAGGATGTGTTTATCTTTTCATTTATGTTGATTTATTTCACTTGACTGTGGTAGCCATGGCCTGCCATAGAACCTTCCTAGATGTTAGTTATAGAGGATTCATAGACATAAACAGTTGAATGTGGATGTCGGGATTGATTATTCCCGTTTTTCTATTGAGATATTTCTTTCGTTCTTTATATATGATAGAGATTGTGATGGCTCATTGATAGACTATTATTCTCTTTGTATCTTCTGCATATGAGCTTATTGAACGAATGTTGATGAGACTAGGTGGTCCACTTGGGGATTAACAATAGTCTCCGAGTGCTAGTTACGTCTAGGGTAACCTCCCGGACGTGACAGGTAAAAGAAAAGAAAATTTTGTAATATTTTAAAGCGGGTATGGTTTTTTGAGAACATGTAAACATAAGTGGTGTAGTTTTGTAAAAATTCCCAAAAACTAATATTACTTGCAACTCTTGGATCCATACAAAAGTTGAGAAAAGGATTTTTTTTCACCAATAAGGTTTGTAAACCGCCTGCCCCACCCCCCTCTTTTTATTTAACCTAAAATAATTATCAAATTATTTCTCTCTGATAATCGGAGACATAATATACATTGATTTATTAGACAAGATTTCTTTGTCCAAAATAAGAACTGGTTAATTTCATATAACGATTTGAAATATAATTTTTAATGAAAGTTATATATGTTGAGTCATTGATAATTATATTATAAAGTTAGTTTGGTCAATGTTGACTTGTGTATTGTGTATTTGGTACGAAGGAGAAGTTTTCATGAAAAATATTTTTTAAAAAAATGAGTGACTATTAGTTTCTCACTTATTTTATCTTTATATTTGATTGGTGAGTATATTTTTTTAAAAAAATAAAAAATTTTAATGTTTGATTGATAAATGAAAAGATGTTTTAAAAAGAATTATTTCTTTTTTGCTAGAGAATATTAAATACTTATTGAAAAAAATTTTCAGATCCAAAATTTATTTTCAATAATTGATTTGGGACTTGATCTCGATAGTTAAATTAAGATATGACCCTGACAATATTTTGAGATCTAGCCCTAGGACCTTATCTTAATTCTCAATTCGACACCCAACATTCGAACTACATCTCGACCTCGATCTTGACTCCCAAATCAAGACACAACCTTGATAATCGCTTCAAAATCTGATCTAGGGCCTGACCCACCTCTTGAGTTGAGATTCGACATTCGAACTGTGACCCGACCCTGACCTCAACAATGGAACATGGACACACTCTGACACTCAAATCTTGACATGACCTTGACACCTGATCCGGGATTTGATCCTGACCCTTTATCTGAGGACTCGACATTTGAACAGGTCCCGATCTTGACCTCGATATCGGTAACCGATTCCAATGATTGATCTAGGACCTGATTTTGACACCACTCAGGACCCAACCCGGAATAGACTTTCGAATCGAGCCCAACACTTGACTCCCGATCTAGCATTCAATTTTTAAATTGAGACATGATCCCGACTTCTGACTCGAATCCCAACTTTCAATGGAGACCCAACCCTAACACTACCTATGACTTGTTTTAAACTATAAATTTAAAATTCTTTTGTTTCTTTAATTTATTAGATTATTTATCAGTCTAATTATATTTTTATTTACTTAATTATATCTTCGATGCTTAATATTTCTTTCCATGCATGATTGCAGTCCTATATACCGTCTCAAACTCCAAGTGGACTAAAGAGGTTAAGAGAGAGAGAAAACTTGTGACATTGAGAGGTGATGGATTTGGAGAACGACAAAAAAATGAGAGGATTTATGACTGATGTTTATAATAGTATTGGAGATCCAGATGGTAATAATGCTTATGGTAAAAGACCAATACTTGGTGGAAAATTATTACCTTATCCTAGAAGGTGCAGAACTGGTCGATTATTAAGAAGTAAAAAAGGTACATTATTTCATTAAGCAAAGTAAGAAAAAATAACTTTATAACATATATAATAATCTTGATACATAATATATATTTGGCTAGCGAAATTATTTTTGACTGATTAACTAGATGTGTAATATATATATTTTTTCAATTTTGTACATGCATGTAGATCCATTATTCGAATCAAAGAGCGATTTTTATATGTAACAAGAGATGAAGAATTTTCAGAAGTAGAGAGCTTACCCTTCTCCAGCAACCCCATTTACTCAGTTCTACAGGCCGTCATCCTGGCATTGGAGACGGTGGTCTCCAATCCGGACCTCGAGTTTCCACAACTTCCGTTCATTGACATGCTAGTCAACATTGATGCCGATGGGACTTGGCAATAAAAAAATGGCTTGTTTAATGTCTTACCAAGGCTTATTTAGTCCAAAAAACGTCTTGCTCTTTGGCACACCTCAATCGCTTCAAAGTAAGTACCCACAAACTATGGTACTTGGACTTTTTAAAAATTTCTCAAGTCTCAAGTAGTGCAATTTTTATCGAGTCAATAAGTATGGTATGATTTTTTTTGGAGAATTAGAATAATAACATAACCTATAAACAAATTTTGACTAACCATTGTTACATATATATCAACATTTATTTATGGCAGGAGACAAATTTTCTTGGTCAGGAGATGTGGAATTTGCGCATCAAACTTTAGCTGTGTTTAACTCAAATAGTATATGATTGGTCACGGTATGTCATATTGCTCTATTTTGTTTTTAATTTTTTTCATTTAAAAATTAACTTTTTAGCTGGTTTCTACCCGAATTCACTTTAAAAAAAGGGCGTACACAAATGGTAACGTAACACTAATTATATCTCACAAGATTTCCCGCTCTCAAATCCCTTAGGGTTGCACTGTGGATGCTGCAACTTAGAAGGAAAGAATCTCTAGAGAATTCCAAATTTTTTTCTCTGAGATAAAGTATTAGCCAAATATGACAATTAATATTTTCCTTTTCTTAAAAAAAAACTAAATAATGATAAGAAAATTAGGACAAAAACCTAATAATATCCTGAGTGTCCTTGTTTTGCACTTGCTCTGTATGAAAATCAAAAGGAATGACTGGTAGAAGAATCCATATTGGTGTGATTGGTAAATCTATGTTTGATTTGAAATTTGGTGACCTTTTTTGGAGTTATTGAGTTGCAAAGCCAGAATTTTCACTAAAAAAAGATTCAAATTATGAAGAACTAGACCTATACAATCTAAAATTTGGTGACCATTTTTGGATTTACATCTGTTAATCCTTATTTTAGAAAGATTGCTCGTTCTTATAAATCAATATGTACGTATGTACATACATACATACGTATTTTTGGTTAAAATATAATGTATTGGTCGAAGTATTTTGAGATAAATATATACTTATACTTTATGAAAATACAGGAATGGCCACTAAAGAGCTTTAAGCCCTGAGATGTATGGACCTCCTGAATCAGCAATCACAAAAGAGCTAATTGAACTTGAAATTGGAGGATTTATGACTGTTGAAGAGGTAAACAAATCCTTTGGTTTTTTGATATTGTAAGGAAACACATTTATTAATGTTTTATTTGTCGATGATATTCTAAGTTGAGGAGAGTATTCTTCACCTTCGATGTCACATTCTTCAAAAATACACTATTTTTAAAGAATCCAACACGTACCCATTGAAACTTTTAGGGAGTCGAAAGAACATAGATGATATTTAGCCAGGCCAGTGATTGAATCCTTATATTGGCACAAATAGCCGTTCTTGAGGTAATTCTTTAAGTTATGTCCCCAATTAACTCAATGGATTAAATTTCTCTTTTAAAAGAAAAGATTCCTCCAACTACTTTTAAATGCGAAATTTTAATATTTAAAAAGTTATCTCACAAAAGGCTATATGATGCAAATAATCCGTTGGCAAGGACGTGTTGGAAATGATTATACCGGATGATTTACAAGAATGACCTTTTTTCTTTTTAAAATTAATATGAGCATGGGGCCTTTTATTGGGAAATAAAAGTCTTTGTACAACGTTGGATTAAGGCCCATGAAAGTCGCCCAAATCCATATTACGAATATCCTCGTTCCCTCCTATCATATGACCTTTCACTTTCCTATTTGTGTCTTCTCGCCTCCTCTTCCTTCTTCGATGTTTCTTGATGCTATGAGCAATCTTTTTTTTTCATGCTCGATTTTGGGTGATAAATTCATAAGGATCTTCTTAAATTTACCTCTGCTTAATAAATATTTTTTTGAAATAACCTTTAGATTCAATCGATAGTCATTATCGTCTTCTAAACAAAATAATTTACTAAATTCATCAAATTGTCCATCAACATAAATTTGATTTTTCAAGATATTGCAATATAGTGAATCTGCTCAATTCGCTACAACTTTCGCCTTATAGGTAAAAGTTGCATACATTGCTAAATTAATCACAAGTCGATACAACGGAAACTTCCACCACAATAGGCAATACATTATATTGTCTTTTACTGTTTGTAACTTCTTTAACTTGTTCTAACTCTAGCCTTATAAACAAAACTAAATTTTTATGCCCACACTATAAATAGAATTTATATCTGATTGGAAAAATATATAATTTTTCAAAAGATTATATTAAGGAGGTCAATATCTGAAAGTGAGCTTTGGAGTAACTCATAAAGTTGCTGCCTTGTGATCAGGAGGTCATGAGTTTAGGCCTTGGAAACAGGTAAGGCTGCGTGCACTATACTTTTGTGGTCGGGCCCTTCCTCTAACCATGCGCATAACAGAAGCTTTAATGTACTAAGCTTGCCCTTTTTATTAATTCAACTCCTTATGGTATCATTTTTGTGCATTTTCTTGGATTATAAATGATCCATGTGTCACACCCCATCCTAGGGTTGTGACCAGTGCCCGACAGAGACACCTAGAAACATGCTAACCTGAGCCTCCCAATCTATCAGAACTGGAAACCTACCGGAATTTCGGCAGAGATTCCTCTGTTTTGTTAACTAACCTCACCTACAAATAAAACTCAGCAGCATCCCAGTCAATAACA
>JAPFFP010000012.1:4181379-4210028 GCA_026153255.1 Solanum medicagineum | reverse complement strand
AGTGTGAAATTCGTTATTCTTTGTACCAAATTAAAGTACTCTTGATGGTTCTTGGTTTTGTTATTGGAATTGGTATTCAAGTTTGGTTTTGTTATGGAATTGGTATTTTAAATTGAACAACTTTGACATTTTGGTTCATTCATACTCATATCGTTAGCAAATCGTCTTGTATTTACGCTTGTCATTAGCAAAATTACAACATGAAATGGATGGACTCCACGTAAGTGTCCAAATACTTTGAGAAGCAAAATTCAAATTTATCCTTTATATTTTTACATAGTTTAAAATTGACATAATACATACATTAGATTTTCAAATTAACTTCAAAATTTAACTGACTTTTAACTTTCATAGTGCATAAGTAATCATTTTAACACTTTAACTTTAATACTTCAACAAGTAGGCACTTGTACACTCGGAAAAGATAGTTAAAGTTTTTACTTGTGCACTATGAAAGTTAAAGGTCAAAATTAAAATTTGAAATCAATTTTAGGGTCCAATTTATTAATTTTGCCTTTAAAATTACACTTATATGTTAGACATTTTTCTAAGAGTGGGGATAATACAACAACAACATATCCAATGGAGTCTCATAAGTTGGGTTTTGGGAGGGTGAAATGTACGCAGATCTTACCACTACTTCATACATATAGAGAGGCTGTTTATGGAAGATATTTGTTAAAAAAATGACAAATTGACTACTGGTCTATGTCGTATACTCCATTAGTATTTTTTTTAATTGTTCAATATTGGCTTGACACATCTTTAAGAAGCAACAAATAAAAAATAATTTTTTACGTCACTTTTGAATATATTAAATTAATATTAGGGAAAATGTATTTAGAAATGACTATGGTTTATAATAAAAGGTAAATCAGGACTAGGACTAGGTGATAAATTAATTTTTGATATTTTAATTTGGATATTAGTAAATGGACCCCGTGCATGCAACAACCAATTGGTCAGCAGCAAACCCTTAAATGAAGCTCAGATCCGCGAAGAATTAATCCTTGATCTGTCGGGTTGGGGGATACCTTGGGAAACAAAAAAAAAAATCCAAAAAAAAGTGGACGTAGAATTCTTTAAAACTTATCTAGATGACACAATTAGTTAAGAAAAATTTTAAATTTGAATTTAATATATAAAATTTAACTATTTTTATTCTTAGGGAGACAAGAACCTGACTTTAGAAGTTCTTTTTTTTTTCTTTCCTAGATCTGATATTGAATGACAAAGAGAATCTTATCTAAGAGAAGCACACAACTTTAAGATGCAATTGACAGAATTATAATTCAGTAATATAATGTGATATTTCATATGTCCATTAATTTTACAACCAATACCTAATAAGTTAACCAGACATGGATCTAGTCAAAGACATTAGGCACATTACTAGATTTCTTGTCAATTATCTAGCTATATTTTGACCATAACTTCTTATGCAACTTGGTGTAAGTTATATATATTTATTGGTGTAAAACAAATTTGTATTATTATTTTAGTTTAATCAATTGTTATATGTTACTCTAATATTTTATTTCATTTTGGATTATTGGTTCACGGACTAGCAAAACTTGAATTTTGTTAAATGATGAACAAATACAATTGATGTAGGTTCACCATAAAAAGTTCTACTATGCTTTTGTTGGGAATATTATTCAACACTTATTGATGTTTCACCAAATAAGTAATACATAAATCTCGTTTTAGAAAAATTAGAGAACAATTGGATTGGAGGGGGAAGAATCAAAGCGACAAATTTCAAAAGTCTAAAGGATTGTTTGGTCACGCTTTCATGGTTCATATTCATACTGGAAATCAAAATCAAAAGAGATATTACCTTCTGTTCCATGTGGAATTTTTGTTCTCGTTGAGCTCATCTTAGTACACATGTGTTATCACCTTTTAACAAATGTGCCGCTCCAGCCAACCTCCCCACCTGACAATGTGTCCTGCTCCGATCGGCTTGCAAAGCAAACCTTGGGTCAAAAAAAGGGGCATTACCCCAATTTCGATTCATGGAATAAGTGAAAAGAAGTTATAAATACTGGTATTTTTACTTTCGCCTTCTGGCTCCCATTTTAATCCCATAAATCATCAAGTCTTTAAAGACAAATTGTGCTCGAAGACAATAGGCCGATGGGGCATCTGCCTAGGTATCAGGCATCATGTCAACTCCCACACACCGCACGCAGTGGTGGGGTGGGGAATATTGATTGTAGAATGTTGTCTCCTTGATTTTAGTAAGCAACCTATACATTTGGCGTGCTTCAGCATTTGATGATGGTCTATTGGGTATTGGTTGAAAACAATGGTGCTTTTCGTGTGTACAGTAAGGTCTAGGTACTGGTCATACGGCAAGCTCTAGGTGCTTGTTGAAGAATGACAAAAGTCTCATATTGATGGTTAACGAGATTGATGGATTCTTTATAAGGTTTGAATAATTCTCCTTCCTTTGAGCCAATTTTTGGGGTGTGAGTTAGACTCAAGATCTATTTTTACATGGTATCAGAGCAGGACCCATCTCACCCAATGTTAGGCCCCCAAAAAATTAAAATTGTCGACACACCAGATGCTAAGTACTAGGTGTGGTCGATGTGGATTGTGCCAGTGCATAAAGCTCAACACACCTTATTCACCTCGGTGGGATCAATTTCCTCCCTAGACAAGCAATGCTCTTCTAGTCGCTTCCATCTGAGCCATTTTTGGGGCGATAAAGTTGTTAAACAGAAAAGATAACTAAATAGTTATTGAGGTATTTTCCACATGGCTATTTGTGCACGAGCCTCAACTACTTCTTTATAGGCCCAATGATTATAAACCTCTGCCACTAACATGCACTCAAAGCCCAAATTCTCAAAACTCATCAAATCTCCAACTTAAAAGTCCTGTCCCTCAAATTGAGTGGCTACAAGCCTACAACCATATTCTTGTCACCCACTGCTTTCTGGGGACAAATGTAGAATGACGTACAAAGATGGAGATTCCATTAAAAGTTACCTTATCTATACACATTGTACGTATACTTCCTTAATCAACAACAACAACAAATTTTGGGGGATTCTTGATTATGGAGTGCACTTCAGTTACACCATGGAACACTTACTTCCATTACATTCCTAACAATTTTTCCTCCAAACATTCCCTTCATTTCAAGAACAAGAAAACACTTGTCAGTTATATAAACAGTTGTCACCAAGAACAAGAAAAGCATAACAATTCAGGAAAATCTGATAGACAGAAACATGTATACTGGCAAGAAATGAACTTTTCTGTTGAAAAAGAGAAACCCCATCACAGAAATGATGCAAAAGAGCAGGGAGTTGAAGTGATTGCTCGTTCGGGCATTCGATCGAATAGTTGGTGGGCAAGGTTTAAAGCTGCATTGGGGCAGAGGATTAACTTGGAGGGAATTTTTTTTGCTGTTGGGATTTTCTGTAAAGACAAGCATTTGGCAATCCCACATGTGTTTGTGCAAGATATGAGGTATATTGATTGGTCTGAGCTGAAGAAAAGGGGATTCGAAGGCGTAGTTTTCGACAAGGACAATACAATTACTGTTCCTTACTCTTTGAACTTGTGGTCTCCTCTTGCTTCATCTATGGAACAGTGTAAATCTTTGTTTGGAAACAACATTGCTGTTTTTAGCAACTCTGCAGGTAAGCACATTAGGAACTTTTGATTGGTTTCGTGTTTTTCACGTAATTTAAAGGTGTTTCCTTTTTTCTTCTGCAGAACTGAGTGTTTGATGATTTGGGAATTTGTAGGACTAGCTCAATATGATCCTGATGGTAGAGAAGCTCTGTTTCTTGAGCGTACAATCGGAATTAAAGTCATTAGGCATAGTAAGTTGTTCCTCTCTATGCCTATGCTATTTGGTGCACTTGCATCCATTTTTATGTGACGGTGTTTGATTAGGACATATTTAAGATGTTACGTGTTATTTTACTTACATTTGTGTTGTTTACTTACATTCTTAGTTAGTTTTGAAGTGTTGATTTAAAAGTTGGTTTAGACGTTTAGTAGAGAACGCTTCTTATTGAAGTTTAAAGTATGAGAAATTACATGAATTTGAGTTCTCAAAATATATGAATGTGTAGGATAGTGTTATTAGTTGATTGGGGTCAAACAAATGTGTAATCACAGGTGGAGCCAAGATTTGAAGTTTTTTGAGTTTGAACTGTCATTGCACCCATAGCTTGTCTTAGTTATTGGGTTTGCAAGTAAATATTTGTATGTATGTAATAGATTTCCTCATACAATTACAAGGTCTAAGCAAACACTACTAGGTTCGTTGCCAGTGGAAGCGAGGGGTTTGCCTTCTGGGTTGAGCTCGTCACGCCGGACTTGCCTAGTGCGGGTTACCTCTCCTATGTGGTTTGCGAGCTATTGCATAGGAGCGGGGGTTTACTCTGTGCGCACCCAAAGGGTAGTGGCTGCGGGTTCCCCTTGTTCTAAATTTAAAAAAAGAAAACTACTAGGTTCGTGCGAACCCATTGTGAATACTTTACTTCCACCCCTGTGTGTAATATAAACTTTGATGGGGAGTTCGAATTCTCAAATCTCTTATTTACTATGGTAGCCTTTGAATGGTAATTCTCTGTTGTCGCATAACCCAGCCTTGAGTTAATGCAGTTTGAATATGCTGATATTATATTCTTCAACACTAAAATATAGGGTTGAAAAAGCCAGCTGGAACAGCTGAAGAAATTGAAAGGCAATTTGGTTGCAAATCCTCGAGACTTATTATGGTAGAAATGGTTCTTCTTTCTTCTTTTGTTTTTTTGTTAGGTTTCTCGATCCTTTTCTCATTAGCGTCCTTTGCAGGTGGGTGATCGACATTTCACAGACATAGCTTATGGAAACAAAAATGGTTTTCTTACTATTTTGTCAGCACCATTAAGTCTTTCACAGGAGCCATTTATTGTGAAGCTGGTTAGGTTTCTCTCAAACCTGCCTTCACAAATACCCCTGATTAAACTTTTTGCTTATTCTAATGAATTACATATTGGTTACGTTACTCCTCTGGCATCATGTGAGTTAATAGAATCTCAACTTACTAAGGGGTATGAAAAATGGAAAATAGATTATAGAACTGTTTTGACAATTTGTGGATAAGTTCTCTTGGACTACCAATCTTTAAGCTTTTTCTGTGACTTCCGTGTTTCCACTGATTTTTGAACCTAAGTTTCGGATATGCAATATGCATGGTCAAATTTCCTGCGTTAGCTTGTGTTTACATAGAGCTAGCAAGTTGAGAGTTTTAAGCTGATTCTCTACCTCTGAGTGCCAATGAGGTTTTTTAGCCTCTTTATTTTCGAAAAGTTTTTTCAAAATTTGGACCATTTCTCGATTTGTGCATATCATCCTTTCGTAGGGACCATGTTAATCTTCTATGCATCATTTCAATTTTATCGGATGTCCTCGAAGGGACTCCTTAGCCATGTTCTCTTTTAGTCCTCTAACCTTGCCAGACATCGATAAGATTTCTTGATTACTGCTTCCCATTTAATTGTCTACTAATGGTTGTTCTTTACTGGATTCATCTCTACATTAAATCCTTGGTAATGACTATTGAGAGATGTCCTATTCTTCTAAACTTGACAATCTCAGCTAAATTTGGTACTTCTCTTGTAATGAACTTGTAGCATTCTCAAGTAAGGACAAAACTTTGCTGTCAAAGAACATCTTTTAATGCTTAAAAATGATTTTAGCATCTTGCTGTTTGTTAGCTTGTTTTCAATAGATACGCTCTACCCTCCCCAGATTCCTCTTGTGTGATTACATTGTGTTTGTGGTGGTTGTCCTGTTGTTGCTGAATGAAGTAAAAACTAACTAGGCATCTTGACAACCATCTTGGGTGCCGTCTTGCTACTGTTGACGCCATTTTCTCTAGATTGCTGATTGTAAGAAGAAAGATTTGTGGCTCCCAAGTGCTAATAATCAGGACTCAGAATTTTAAGTTTATGGGTTCTGAATTTCAGAATAATAACTCAAGTGCTAATAATTGGGTTCTAAGTCAAATTTCTATACATATTGAATGAACTTCTTGATACAAGTATACTGTTTAACCAAAAGCTACTGCCTCACTTCCTTTCGTTTTGGTCGTCGTTGCAGGTCCGGAAACTGGAAATGGCCTTTGTGAAGAGATGGTCTAGTAAAGGGATAAAACCAATTAGTCACTGGCTTCTTCCTGATTGCAGGCATTGTATAAAGGATGAACTGCTATAGTCTTTAGGGTTTTTTTTTCAGTAGTTTCTATGTATTATATTTTTGCATTTAGAAATAGCTAAAAACTGCTTCCAACAAATATTTGTTGGAAGACAATTCAACTATAAGTTCACTATTTCTATCTGAAAGATGATGATATTTCAGATAGCATTCTAGGGGTGAACAAGGCCAAATAGAAAATCGCACAAAATTGCAAATCGAGTCAAATCAATAAAAAAGCCATGACTAGTAATTTGATTTAACTTGATTTGGTATTGAAAAAGATAGACTATACTTAGGCTGATTTGGATTTAACTTGAAAAAATCAATCCTTGGCCAAACCAACTCGACATTACATATATAATTTTTTAAAATTTCTTTATACATAAAAGTGTTTCTTTGATATAATATATGAATATTTTTCATGCATTTTCATACTTTTCATTTTTTACATATTATTTCAAGTTTAACTTGGAATTTTGAATGGTTCAATGAAGGTTATATATAATCCATAGATAATAGTAACTCTAATAAAGCTCAACCCAAAATCAAATCAATACTAATGCTAACCGAAAAAAAAAAATCAACTCAACACGAAGAATGACAATAATGATGATTATTTGTTCTTTAGTTTTACATTGGTTTAGACAATGAAAATACATATGTTAATTTTAGTTTTACTTTAATGTGTAGTCATGTAATTAATATTATTAGACTTATTTTAATATGATTAATTAGTACTTTAAAATTATGATCATTTTCATTATCACTTATTTATTTGTAATATTTATTTTATGTGATTTCATTATTATTTTTTATTGAATTTTAGTACCATCCTCATAGTTTGTGTTGTTTTCTTAAGAAACATGTTAGATAGTTGTATTTTGGTAAGAGCCCTATCGTAGGACTAAAGAATTATTTGAATTACAAGTTATATGTGTTGTATGAATACTTTGGCAGAATAACCCCAGAAACCCAAAAAATCTGAGGTTTATTGGTTCAGTTTGATTTTAAAATCCGACACAAATAATTTAATTTAATATTTGAAAAATTCGAATCAATTTAGTCCATGTACACCTTAGAAGATTCAATATGGTGGAGATAAAATTTTCACCAAAAAGGTTCAAAATATAAAAAAGTACGAACTAGTCAAAGGATTATTTCCTCCATCGAAAAGCACTCCAAAATTCAATTTTTATGTAGAGTGTTGGACTATCAAAATTAGATTGGAGTTCTAGGATTTAATATGGAAAAATTGGTAGTGATCAGTTTGGTGGTGTCAGAGGTGAAGCAGGAATTTTGAATTTTGAATTTTTAGAATACAAATTTAAGTGCTAATAGCTATGTTCTAACTTAATGTGTATAAGTTTAACGATTTTTTTTAAACATAAATACACTATTTGAAGAAAATTTTTTAAATTTGATCAATCCCGTGGTCGAGTTTCTTCCTCCACCACTAATGGTGATTGATGAAGTCAAATGGTGGTAGATTTGGTGGTGATCGGTGAAATGGACTCTTAAGGGTGTTCAGTATGGTAAGTACCTCTCAGGTGAGAGCTCGTAGGAAGGAGCAAAAATAAAAAAACAAAAAGAATCTTTTCAGTGTGGGATGATCTTTTAATTTTTTTTTATATCTGCATAATTGATTAGAATTTTTTGAAAATGTTTTTTTAGGAAAACAAATTTCTAATAAATGAGTAAAATGACTTTGTTTTAGTGAAAATAAGGAAAACAAGTGACATCCCATATTAATTTTAGTTTCCCCACCATACAACACACATTAACTCAAAGATGAATCTAGAATTTGAAGATAATGGAATATCTATCTTAATAATAATGCTAACAACAATTTCAATGATGATGAGTGATCGATAATTGGTCACTGATAAAATGAGTAGCACCGAAAACACAAGTATGTAAATCAATTATGATTTTTATGCTAATAATTAAACTTTACCACCAATGAAACAATTAAGAGAGATAACTCAGTGGTTAAGATAATGCAAGATGTATCAACCAAGGAAGCAACAAATGCGACTAGCGTGCCCCCAACACACTTCATTCTATGGCGTACATACATAATCTAATTAAGTAATATATACTAATTTTTTCAAGACATATACACATACAAATACATAATTATTCTGAAGTCAACGGGTGCACGTGCTCCCCCACCTATGTAGGTCGCATCTGTCTCATCTTCACTCGATGCTTGTATCACATCCAGACACCTATCTCAACTTCATACTATAGCATTTATCTAGACTATAAAAAAATATTATTAAGAAAATATTTTCTATTTATATATCAAACAAAAAAAAAAGAATACATACCAAATTCATTGAGAAAATATTTCTCTTTGTACCGACCACACCTTAAATAAAATATTAAAAACTTTAACCAAAACGGGGAGCACAATAACAAATTGAAATATGTTCAAACAATAATAGTTAGGGTTTCAACAATAATGATGGAAGGTAAATATATATCATTAAATACAAACCTACCACTTGTTGTTTTTTGTATGAATAATTATGCCAATGGAATATGGGACCTCTTTTTATAAGTATTAATAATGATTGTCTCTTTTTTTCCTGCCCTTTTTGTATTTCTTTTGGGGAGTATTTGCTTAAATTGAACTTTTTTAGTGTCACCATTTTAATTAAATCTTAACTTATATACTGATCCTTCCCTTTCATAATAAGTATCCCCTCCGTATCATATTAAATAGATTTTAATTTAAGCACATTCTTCGAAATATTTAGAGTAATAAATTTCATTATCGGACACTTAATTATGAATGAATACTACGGCTCGAGCTCAAAATCTCTAGTTAAGGGTGAAACAGTTCATCATTGCATCACAATCCATGTTGGTTAAATTTGTTAATATATTATATTTTTTGAGTTTGGAGAATGAAGTTTATTAAAAAATATAAATTAAAATTATATCAATAATAATAACATATTCAGTAAAATTTTACTAGTGAGGTTTAGTGGGATAAGGATAGAGTGTATACAGATTTTATCACTAAATCCTGAAGGTAGAAAAGCTATTTTTGGAAGTGGAAATTAAAGTCCTCCGGTCAAGTACAACAAATTCAAATATAAAGAAGAAGAAAATAGTGACGAAAACATAGCAATTATTAAGGAAAGTAGTGCAAATCCTACAAGAAAAGAACAATAACAACAAAATAATGTGATTATCGAAACACAGTAAACAACATATCATGATAGATATTAAAAGCAAGAACTATAAGAATATGATTAGTACAACCACAAACACCAATATAACCTAATACACATCTTCTACACTCTTCTATCTAAAGTCATATTCTTAATAATATGAAATTATGTCATGTTTGTTTAATTACCAGATCTCCCTAATACTTTTTCTGGCTAGCTCTACTTTTCTTCGTACCTATTATATTCAATCTCTCACACCTCCTCTCTAGGACATTTGTTCATCTCCTCTTCACATATGCAAACTATTTTAACCGTGCTTCCCTCATCTTATCCCACCAGGCTCTACTCCCACCTTATTTCAGATATCCTCATTCTTAATCTTATCGCTCATAATGCATCTACCTCAACATCTTTACTTTCGCAACATGCATTTTCTGAACATGAGAATTCTTGATTGAATATCACTGCATCTCGTACGATAAATTCAATTTAACCATCATATACCCAATCCCATATGACAAATTCAATTTAACTATCATAACTTATAATCTATTAATTAGTTATTTTGATGGTACTTCATGACTGATTCTTTCTCACCTAGTAATTATCAAGAAACTGTTAGAGCTAGTTTCTTCTACCAGAAAACGAATCAATAACCTGGGTTGAACTGCAAGTTCTTTTAATGAGAAAAACTCTCATTTTCTCAAATAGAATTATATGATTTTAAATTAAAAATATAATATCACATCAAAATTGCTTTTTGAAAACCATTTCCTCTTAAATATCTTTTGTCATTTTTATGCAAGGACATATCATTAAAACATAAAATTAATAACTATATGTGATTTTCTAACCTTTCAAATTAGATCCAAAATAAGTATCTACTTTGGATAAAAGAAACTACCATTTCTTCTTTTCCAAATTATCTTAAAACGACCAAAACAAATTTCTATATAGTTTTTTAAGTACTTCTTTATATTTTTTTAATGAGTAAATAGAGTAATTTAATCGTATAACTGTCTTTTTTTAATTGTATTTCGTGGTTTTTTGATAGAGTTAATGATAACAAAAGATAAACATAATGAACTACCACATTTTTATATCTCACCTATCCATTGTTCTGTTCATTTTTCTAAGCTATTACTCTATTTGTAATAAAACAAACCTCAATGTTAGTTTGGCCTACTCACATTGTTGCCGAGTAGAAATAATAGAATATTCAGCTAATTCGATATCGAGATTCGTTTAAATACAAAGTGATAATTTAGACAATAAAATAAATAATTGATAGTGATACTGAGATATACGATTATGAAACTCACAAAAGGATAATAATTTAAATATATTTTTAACCGTCGACTTTTTTAAATGAATGAAGCAAAACATTAAATATCACTTATAGTGAATAAAAGAAACTATTATAACAATTTGAAATAAATAAAATTTTCAACCACCAATAATGGAAGTAGGGAAGCCACACTTTCTTCTGCTGATTTAGAAACCACTAGTCAAGATGGCTTTAAACACACAAACAGAGAGCAGACAGAGAACTTTATTATCACTCCCTCCCTCCGTTCATCTTTACTAATTCATATTTAATTTAATTTATCTAATAACAAATCAATATATAGTACTTATAATTTGATCTGTCTAGTGACGAATCAATATATAGTACTTAAAATTTAAACTTAAAGCATCAACATAAAATTTGAATCCCTAAATCACTGAATCAACTTTTCTAATTCTTATGATTGAAAATTTATATACACACATAAAATTAATTAAAAGTATCTTAAGATATACATACCATATATTTTCTGACCAGGGGATTCAGATGAATTTCCCTACAATACTTTAAATCCCTCCATGGATGATCACTTTTAAAAAATAATAAATAAAAGAGATAATGGTCAAATATACAATTAAATTATTGTTTTATTATATCACTCTGGAAGCCTCAATGTAAAATTTTAGCTCCTAAACTGCTGAGTCAATCTCTATTTTTATATTCAAAGGTTTGAATGATGGTAATAGTTCAAATATAAAAAGAAAATAATTAATAATTAGTCTAGTCTACTTTGAGATGTATTTTAATATATAAAATGATGATATCCTAGGTGGAAAAAAATAAATGTAAAACTAGCAGAAAGATGATTGTTTGAATAAAATAATTGTTCAAATACCTTCTTCGTTTAAAAAAATGATATAATTTAAATTGATATGAAATTTAAAAAAAATTAAAAAAATTAAAATTAAAATTATATGAATATATCAAATATCATTTAATTTTGTTGCCTTAAACGTATCATATGAAAAACTGAAATAAAAATATTGGATATCTCAAGAGAGTGATTGTCTAACTACTCTACTGCATTTCAGAATGTGCTTCATCACCAAGCTAGCTGTGGATCTGGCAGGGCATTATGCCATGCTTTCCAAGTGTCACCTTTTGGGGATTAATAATAGTTGTTACTAAAATTAAATATTAAGAAATAATAAATGATAAATTTTATTTTATAAATTAAATAAATATTATTGAACATTTTAAAATAGTATACTGAACAAATAAAAATGTATAAAGAGCGTACTTCCTTACTTCTATATTTATTTTTTTAAAAAAAAATTAGGTATTTTTGCGTAAAATATTATAAATAGCTGAAATTTAGCTGTTTTTGTTTCTTGTATGAACTTAAGAAAATAATAATAATAATAGGGGGTCAAATTAAGTAGCTGAGTAGAGCATTCATTTAACATTGAAATATATATAAGTACATGCACTGTCGGTAGCAGCAAGGATAGTTTTAAACATCCATTAACAGCGGTCGAGCTATGTTTACCTAATGGTGGTCAGATGAACACCTTTCGTTGAAACTTTTTTTGAATATATAGGTTATGTCACGCCTCGGGAGGGTACCCTAGACATGACTAACACTCGGAGACTATTGTTAGCCCCCAAGCGGATCACTCGATCTCTTTGCCATCGTTCAGTCAATTCATTAGCGGAAAAGAACTGATATAATGAATATAAATGCTACCCTATTAGTGAGCTCATACTATCAATATCATTCTATCACAAGAAAACAGAATAGGTAATGAAAATCTCAATGTAAAGAAAAGGAGTATGAGGGAAAAGAACCCTCGACATCGACATCAACATCAACATCTACGTCTATGTCTATGAAACCTTTATATATCGTCTAAGACGGTACCATGACAGGCCATGTCTACCAAAATCAAATAAAAGACTAGAAAATCAATAGAAATAACCATCCTTCGAGTGCAGGGGATGACTCACCACTGTCTGGAATGGAGAGCTTTGAGCCTCAACGATCGGGCTACTGAAGTCCTCGGTCTATCGAATCTGTATCATAAAACGATGCAGCGCCAGAGGCGCATTAGTACGTGAAATGTACTGTATGTAAAACGGGCTAAGAAATAGGAAACGGTATAATTGACACTCTTTAATCACTCAGTCTCACCTCAGATATAAAAGCCAAGACTCTATCACCTCACTAGCTATCAAGCATCAAACCTTCACATCACGTTGGAGTTCTATCATCATGAAACCTATCTTGGAGTTTCTATAACCGACAACCACTACCTATGAGCTGATAGTGATATAACGAAGAGATGTCACTACCACATCCGTCTAGTACCTTGCCGGGGTAAAGGACGAGTCTGTCAATGGATCCAAAAGTTTGTCAAGTCCTCTTTTGGGACAAAGGAAACATTCGCTTTCACGATCCAATCCTCTCCTACGCTGGCCCTCATGTAGTTAATGGGTTCGAGCGGGACACACTCTTACCTATTTCGATGTTAATACTCCTCCTAGGACTCGACATGCTCATAAATCTATCAATCCTTCAAGAACTCTCATAACCCAACCTCTACGGGCAAGATTATCTATCCAATCTAAGAGAATTATACCCATTCGACTCTATCCACAATAATTTCAGCTATCACAGTCATCAACACACTCAACTCAGGACTCAGACTTAGTCATACATCACTTTCAGATATTCAAGGTTCTAGAGATCCCCTAAGTTCATTATTCAAGTCTCCACAGAGGCAATTTTTAAAAATCAAGTTACAATCACATAATAAGGAACATATACAGTAAACTTTAAACATGAAAATCATCAAATTAGGGTACAAAAATATAGTTTGAAGAATAAGAACAATAATCCAAGATATTGTCCATGAAATTAAAGCAATTATTCAAGAACTTGCCAGAAAGCATCAATTTCAAGATTTCTAGACATGATTTCTTCATACTAATTCTACATTGGCACATGGAAGATCAATTCTGTGCTATTTGGTAGCCTTCACATACTTGGGAATGAAGAATCGTTGAAGAACTTTGAATTCTCTTTTGAAACCCTCACTTTCCTCTCCTCTTCTTTCCTCTGGCTTTGCATAGAAATAAGATTTAAAATATTTTTGGGTCTGAAAACCCTCTTTCGTACAAAATATACTTCAAAAACCAACCTGAGGATTTAAAAATACGTTGGGAAGGATGAAATTGCCCTTCCCGATTTAAAACAAAAAAAAAATCAGCTTCTCCATGCATTAGTGCGCCACGCGCACTAGTGCATTTTAGCACTTTTTTGCGAATTTCAATCTCCGTCGAATTTTTGAAAAACAACAAAGTGTGGTTTCGCTTCCTCTCCGCGTCACAGAAAGGGCGTAGAAACCTCATTGTTTTAAGCTCACTTTGGAAAAATTAATTTGCGTTAAAGCCGAGTCGAGACCATTTTTCAACTCAGTTTTTCGTATTGATCGCAAATTCGGTTCGGATTCTCCATCAGATCTTGGGAAGACACGTTGTGCGCACGATCAAGTTTAAGAGCGTTTTAGTACTTTCACGGGATGTTACAGGTTAGATATAGATTTTTGATATATATCAATTGTTGAAAATTCTTGATACAAAATCACCCATCCACGTTCTAAAAGTATGAATATCGTTGACGAAAATACTGACTCCATCACTGTCTTTTAATACAGATTATTTTCTGTAATATACAGCCTACCAAATCACATCTTAGGAACATAATGGTTCGAGCGGGACACACTCTTACCCATTTCGGTGCCAATACTCCTCCTAGGACTCGACATGCTCATAAATCTATCAATCCTTCAAGAACTCTCATCACCCAACCTCTACGGATAAGATTATCTATCCAATCTAAGGGAATTATACCCATTCGACTCTATCCACAATATTTTCAGCTATCACAGTCATCAACACACTCAACTCAGGACTCAGACTTAGTCATACATCACTTTCAGACATTCAAGGTTCTAGACATCCCCTAAGTTCATTATTCAAGTCTCCACAGAGGGAATTTTTAAAAATCAAGTTACAATCACATAATAAGGAACATATACAGTAATCTTTAAACATGAAAATCATCAAATTAGGGTACAAAAATATAGTTTGAAGAATAAGAACAATAATCCAAGATATTGTCCATGAAATTAAAGCAATTATTCAAGAACTTGCCAAAAAACATCAATTTCAAGATTTCTAGACATGATTTCTTCATACTAACTCTATATTGGCACATGGAAGATCAATTCTGTGCTTTTTGGTAGCCTTCACATATCTGGGAATGAAAAATCGTTGAAGAACTTTGAATTCTCTTTTGAAACCCTCACTTTCCTCTCCTCTTCTTTCCTCTGGCTTTCCGTAGAAATAAGACTTAAAATATTTTTGGGTCTTAAAACCCTCTTTCGTACAAAATATACTTCAAAAATCGACCTGAGGATTTAAAAATATGTTGGGAAGGATGAAATTGCCCTTCCCGATTTAAAAAAAAAATCAGCTTCTCCATGCATTAGTGCGCCACGCGCACTAGTGCATTTTAGTACCTTTTCGCGAATTTCAGTCTCCGTCAAATTTTTGAAGAACAACAAAGTGTGGTTTCGCGTCCTCTCCGCGTCACAGAAGGGGCGTGGAAACCTCATTGTTTTAAGCTCACTTTGGAAAAATTAATTTGCGCTAAAGCCGAGTCGAGACCATTTTCCGACTCAGTTTTTCGTACTGATCACAAATTCAGTTCGAATTCTCCATCAGATCTTGGGAAGACACATTGTGCGCACGATCAAGTTCAAGAGCGTTTTAGTACTTTCACGGGATGTTACAGGTTAGATATAGATTTTTGATATATATCAATTGTTGAAAATTCTTGATACAAAATCACCCATCCACGTTCTAAAAGTATGAATATCGTTGACGAAAATACTGACTCCATCACTGTCTTTTAATACAGATTATTTTCTGTAATATACACCCTACCAAATCACATCTTAGGAACATAATGGTTTGATTAACTATATATCGACTTCTTAGAGCATTTTGTGGTAAATATTTCTTGAGCATCCCATTTGAACACTGGTATTTAACTTGTACTTTTTAAAAATTCTCTCACCTTTATTCACTTTGAAATAATCTTAGACAAATAATTTTTGATGTTAGGCTTGATAAAATTACATGTGCCTAAAGTTGAGATAATTCTATTTAAAATTTAAACAAAAATATTTGAACTTGAATCATATGAAATTTCAAACATTTGTTTTATGAAATTAGGTTTGGCAAAGCATAATTCAAACATCTTATACTTGAAACTAATTCAAAGTGCATAAATTTAAAAGTTTTATGCACAACAAATATAATTTTAAAAAATCAAGAGATAATTTATCACTTATAAATAAATGTTCATTTTTTACTTATATCAAATTTAACAATCAAAAGATAATTTATCACTTAATTTCGAATTTTTCATTAATACTAGTTATAGTCATTTTTCAAAATATTGAATTTATTATATTTAAAGAGTAATATTGTAAAGTTATCATTCTGCTTATTTTTCGTTTAAGGAATATAATAAGTCAAAGAATTTTGAGACATTTTTCATTGTTCAAAATAATTGAATTGGTCAAAATTCAAAATAGATATTTGATTTTTTTTCATATTTATCTTTTCATTTATTGAAATTTTATATTTTTCTAAGAGATAAATTACAGCACTTATCAAGTTAGATTTATACTTTCACAAAGGACAATAGTAAAAATTATGATGTAAATTCTGTCCTTAAATATTTTTCGTAATATATGTGCATTCCCCCATAAATTTAATAACTCCCTCCGTCCAACTTTACTTGGCTTCTGTTGACTTGGCAGATGGATTAAAAAGTAGTAAATGTAGGGATAATTTTACCAAAGTACCCTTTGAATATAATAAATACTATGTCTTGAAAAATATAATGGGAAAATGATTATAATTAATGATAAGGGTAAATTAAGAACTAAGTGTAATTATCTCTTGATTTCATAAAGTGGACAAGTATTGTTGGATATCCCCAAATAGTATAGGGACAAAGTAAAGATGGACGGAGGGAGTAATATGTAATAGAGGAAATGTAAATGGACAACATTTATATAAAAAAAAATATACATTTATTAAATAAGTACTTCCTCTATTCATTTTACTTGTTACTGTTTCGATTTTTGGGGTTACCTTGATTAAACTTTAAAGATAAATTGAAGTAGCTAAATTTAATATTTGAAATAAAAAATTTAGATGATTGAAAACTATAAAAAAAATGTTATAAGTTTCAATCCTTCTCATATCAATATGAAGAACGGAGGAAGTATTGTTTTGATAGGAGGCTAATACAACCTAGTTTTTCCCAAGAAATAAAGCACATTGAGGGAGGAAGTGGCACTGAATTTCTAAGAACAAACTTTTCTCTAGGAACCAGCTCCTTCAACCTTATATTTCCTTTTCCCAACAAAATCTCCATTTTGTGTTCCATGTGCATTACATAATTGCCGGAGTAACAAATTATGATCATGCTAACATTGTCCTTCTTTCACCATTTTGTAGACTAGCCAAAATTTTCAGTAAAAAGTAGGGGTGTGTAAAAATCATATCGACTGATGAAACGAACCGATAAAAATGTTATTGGTTTATTGTTATTAGGTTATCGGATTTTTAATGATTTTGAAAAAATAATTATTGGGTTATCAATTTTTATTATTACGTATTGGGTAAACCAATAACCTAACAAGATTATAATAATTTACTATTTTACTTGGCCCCTTCGTAAACATTAAATATTAATAATTTAATAGTTACAGCCTTACAGGAGACTATAGAAGTCTTTACTCTTTACTCTTTCGTACTCCATTTGCTTTTAATAAAAGTAAATTCTTATATTATCATTCTTATTGGGTAAACTGAAAACATAATCATTAAGGACTTAAAAGCGATAAATCAAAAATAGATAAATTTATTGGTTTAGCATATTTAAAAATCGATAACGTATAAAATTAAACCGAACCAACCGATGCACACCGCTGCTAAAGAGAATCAGAATATATGTGCATATATTTTTTTTTTTAAAAAAAGTATACATAGTGTAATTGACAGTAACCCTTGGACAAAGTAAGCTAAGAGTTAGGATTTTGAATTTTGTGGGTTCCTTGGTGGGAGAATCAGTATTAAATGAATACTTAACTCTTTCTATATACATGTGTGGGATTTTTAAGAAAGTATCTACAGATTAAATTCTAATCTTATTGCGTTTTTCCCAACAGATCATAAAAAGAGATCAATTTAGAATTTTAACTTGATGAATTGGTTCTTAGTACTGAATTCATTGTACTTCTAACATTATGGCCTTAAATCTAAATATTTGTAGTACTTGAGAATCTGCGATTGATTATTTACTAAGAAGCTCGGACTTGGGTGGAGTATTTGATACAAATGCAGATCTAGAGGTCTCTAAATTTTAAGAGTCGAAGGATACAGAGCCAAATACGAATGTAGGGATTTGACTAAAAATAATTCAAGTGCCTAAAAATAGAGCTATATATCTAAACTATGAGACATTTCGTTAAAAAAAAGAAACAAAAACTTATAAGGTATTATGAGGAAAGGATATTTATCAAGAGCGGAAGCACAAAAGGTGATGTGAGAAAAATAACTAACATCGAAATGTCAATATACAATTACTGTATTTTCTTCATCTCACCTAACTTGTGTACAAATGTTTTATGTCTATACCAAATTTCTACAATGCTTTTCAACAAAGTACCCAAAATTAATTAACTGGTACGGGTACAACATCAAAAATGAAAGAATCCGAGCAATTTAGACTAATTAAATCCTATATTATGCGACATTAAAAGGTTTCAATAGTCACACACACAAGTAGTGTCTAACATGGGCACCCTAGATTGTGTCACATTAAAAGGTCTTAGTAGTCACACATAGTAAGTAGTGTGTCTAACATGGGCAAATATCACAAATATAACATTAAATACTACATACAATGTATCCAAACAGAGTTGTTTCAAGCCAGTTAAGTGTTGATTTGAGTTTTCACAGTTCAATAACTGGTAAAGTTGTTGTCATGTGATCAGGAGGTCACGGGTTCAAGTTTTGAAAACAGCTTCTTGCAGAGATGCAAGATATGTTGTATACAATAGACCCTTCAGGTCGGACTCTACGCATAGCGAAAACTTTAGTACACTAGACTTGTCTTTTTGTCCAGTTCAATAACTAGAGAGGCATAGGCATAGAACATATTTTGAACTAGTGTAGACTAGAGTTATGGAGTGACTTTTTCTCCATATAATTACAGGCTTACAGCACAGTAGTGAGATTTAAATGAGACCTTAAATGCACCTGCAGCATACACAACTAACCACATACTCTTTCACCTGCTCATATTTACTTCTCTCTCTGTGTGTGTGTTCATTACCCCTTTATAATATGCAGCTAACTCTTTTCTTTTGTCACTTCACATCACTGAACTCTTACTAGCTTCTTTTCTCTGTTTATTCACTCTGCTTTTTTCTCTCATTGGAAAAAATGGGAAACAAGCAAAAATCTCTAATCTTGTGGGCTGTTGCTGTTGCACTGCTCACACATTATTTGGTCATTCCTGTGATGTGTAGAGTTTCTTTTGAAGAACAAAAGACATATTACTCTCCTGATCCGAATACCAGAAATCCTCCAAGTTCAGGTCTGTAGTACACTTCTATACAATGATAATGTAAAAATAAAAACATGCATATAATGTCGTAACATGAAAATAAGACAAGTTATTGCTATAATTAACAAGTTAAAAAATCCTTGTTATATATACCATTTTACACTCGTATATTTTGTGATTGGCAGGTTCATACACACCTCCATCTCATGGTTCAGGAGGTGATGGGCATAAAACACCTTCGCATGGAAGCGGTAGCCATGGAGGAAAACCACCAGGCGGGAACTGTGGTACCCCGGCTCCTAGTGGAGGGCATCACCATCACCATCACCATAATCCTACCCCATCCACTCCATCCGGAGGGCATGGAGGTGGTGGTGGTGGTCATTCTCCGTCTCCACCAACTCATCATGGTGGAGGCGGAAGTCCTCCTAGTACTCCAACACCTAGTACACCAACTACCCCAACTCCGGACCCTGGCACTCCAAGTACTCCAGGGGGTGGTGGATACTATCCTTCTCCGACTCCAAGTACTCCTACACCTAGCACCCCCACTACACCAACTACCCCAACTCCGACTCCAAGTACTCCTACACCTAGTACCCCCAGTACACCAACTACCCCAACTCCTGACCCCGGCACTCCAAGCACTCCAGGGGGTTGTGGATACTGTCCTTCCCCGACTCCAACTACTCCTACACCTAGTACCCCTAGTACACCATCTACCCCCTCCACACCTACAATTGAAACACCACCTACTCCATCCGTTGACCCGGGCACTCCAAGCACTCCAGGGGGTAGCGGCTACTATCCTTCACCTACACCTACACCTACTACCCCATCTCCACCTACCATCGAAACACCACCTACTCCTACCATTGACCCTGGAACTCCAAGCACTCCGGGAGGTGGTGGTTACTATCCTTCCCCTACACCTACTACCCCCTCCACACCTATCATTGAAACACCACCTACTCCTACCATTGACCCTGGCACTCCAAGCACTCCGGGAAGTGGTGGTTACTATCCTTCCCCTACACCTACCATCGAAACACCACCTACTCCTATTATTGACCCCGGAACTCCAAGTGCTCCCGGTGTCTTTCCAATTGATCCTAACTCACCACCTTTTACATGCAAGTAAGTGAAACGAAAATAATTCTCTCCATTTTATTTTGCATAGTAGTATATACTAATCGAACATAAAGTTTACGAAAGAAAGAAAATTTTGACAAGGTAAGTAGATACGAAATTAGACAAGACAACCAAAAACCATTGAAGAAAACATGTCATATAAAAAACGAAATAGAAACAGAGGAACATATACTAGCATTACACTTTTCGACTACAGTATGATCTGTTCTAACATATCCTGATGTAAAATGTTATAAAATTGCAGTTACTGGAGGACTCACCCAACGCTTATATGGGGCTTGTTTGGCTGGTGGGGAAGTGTAGGCAATTCATTTGGTGTGGCTAGTTTTCCAGGTTTTGGATCAAACATGAACTTGCTCCAAGCACTTTCCAACTCTCGTACCGATGCCTACGGGGATCTCTACAGGGAAGGAACAGCTTCTTTATTGAACTCCATGGTGAGCAGGAGGTTTACCTACACTACAAACCAAGTCAGGGATAGTTTTGTTTCAGCACTTAGTTCAGAAAAGTCAGCAGCAGCTCAGGCGCACCTGTTCAAGTTAGCCAACGAGGGTCGAGCTTGAACAGAAGTCGTGGTCCCTTTTCAAATTCGTCACTTTTCAGTTTCTTGCTATGTCTAGTTTCAATAGTGTACGTTTATCCTGTGTGTTTACTTAAGATTGAATACTAGTATTGTTTCTTCTTCCCTCTATGCTTGTGTATGTTACAATATTGAGAGGCTTGTAATACCAACTTTGTGTTTAAATAAATAGCTCTGAGAAATTAGTTAGTATATGCTTTATGGAGGAAAATAATTTTCAGCAACATATATCTTAAAGAAAAATATCCAAAGTTTTCATTTTGATTAAATTTGACTAGTAAGACATGAGATGTTGAACTAATGAGACTAGAACTTAACACACTAGACGACATACCAAATGTTTGATGATCTTCTTGATCTTTTAGTTTTATTCGAAAAGTGAAACTTCAGGTAGACGACTAATCAACTGAACTGCTAAGATTCTCCTTTGACGAACCCTCATTATCTTTATGATGCATTAGGTTCATATAAGGTATAGCTGGTGCATCTCATATTAGGCACAAAGTCATTCTATGTTTATCAAATTTTATTATCTAGATATTTTGTCTAAATCATTGGGGTAATAAAATGAGAGTGAATAAATGTATCCATCAACTACATCATATCATGGATGCCAACAAAATTATAGTTCATGTGACAGATCTAAGCAATTTGCTAAAGCTGGAGTAGTTTACAGCAGTATTTTGCTCAATAGGTTAGAAAGAGAACTTATTGAAGTGGTTTATAGCGTGTTGGATTCTTCAAAAATAGTGAATCTTTCGATAAGGTGAAGCAACATATATAGGTGTGCCATTGAGAATTAGAAGGCAAGGAGCAACTTTTAGCATGGTGTACGGGTGTGAAAAGTCTTTTTCAACACTTTCAAGATATAGCTTTTGTAAAGGATATTCGATCTATGTACATCCCTACTTCATACAGATGTATACTTTAATATAATTAAGTTGTATTCAATTTTATAATACACAGTCATTGTATAACTCATATATAGGTAAGCTATATTATACCGTCAATGTATACTTTCTATGACTTTTGGCAGGTTATATATACGTTTTAGTCAATATATACTTTCTATAACTTTTGACAAGTTATAATGTATAGTTTATGTATATTTTCTATGACTTTTGGTTATTTTTTATGTAAGTAAAATATAAATATATTTGTTGTAAACTAATCACGGTATAGTATATATTTGGAAGTAGCGCTTATTTTTGAGCTATAATGTGAGTATTTTATTTTACGGAAAAGGTTCAAATATGTCATCGAACTTTGAGAAAAGATTTATTTATGTCATCTGTTAAAAGTTTGACTCATTCATGTCATTACCGTTTGAGAAAAGACTCATCTATGCCACTATTTTTTAACTCTAATGTTGCAAAACCACTTAAACAACTCTAAACACTTTTAAATTAGAGTTTTAAATCAACTGTAGTCTTTTTAGTCATTCTTCTTCGACAATGCTAAGGACACATGAAGAACACCAAGAACTTTCAAATTTTTAACTTCTTCAAATATTCACAAAATCACCCCAAATTTCAAGATTAACGTTCCTCCAAGCTAAATACCAAAACTCAATATTTTTTTACCTCGAATTCAACCTAACTCAACAAGATCTACTTGAAATTTTTCTTCAAAGTTTCACAACACTAAGTGAAAAAATATTCAAAAAAAAAAGAGAAGAGAATCAGTCCCAAAATTTTAAAAATTTACTTTGATTTGTATTTTTATTATTGTTTATTATACTAGATCTTTATTCCTTAGTATTTTTCGAGTCTATGTTCAAATTTTCAATTAATTTAGAGTTGAGGAGAAAATTTTACCATTAAAGAAGGTTAAAGTTTTGAAACTTTGAAGAAAAATTTCAAATAGATCTTGCTGAGTTAGGTTGAATTCGAGATAAAATAAATATTGAGTTTTGATATTTAGCTTAGAGGAACGATAATCTTGAAATTTGAGGTGATTTTGTAAATGTTTGAAGAAGTTGAAAATAAGTTCTTGGTGTTCTTTATGTGTTCTATCATTCTTGAAGAAGAATGACAAAAAAAACTACATTTGATCTAAAAATTTAATTTAAAAGTGTTTAGAGTTGTTTAACTAGTTTTCCAAAAATCAGAGTTAAAAAATAGTGGCATAGATGAGCCTTTTCTCAAATAGTAATGACATAAATGAGCCAAACTTTTAACGAATAATATAAATAAGGCTTTTATTAAAATTTGATGACATGTTTAAGTCCTTTTTCCTTTATTTTAAAAAGAAAATAGAGTCACAGTTGAAATGACTTTCACATTTTGATTGGGCCTGAAAATGTCCACTGAAAATAAGCACAAAATGAAACAAAAAAGGAGTCAAAATAAAAGCTACTGCTCCATTTCCATAATATCTCTTTAAGAAATTATGTATTTTTCTCATCATACAAATATTAAATTTATTTAATGATCTCTTTTAAATCTCTCTTCAACTAATAAAAAAGTACTTTCTTTCCTCGCATTTTAACTTAATTTCAAAAGTTAAATAATACTTTCTATTCTTAACTAAATATATAGTATAATTTATCTTCTTGAAAATATAGAATTTGAATAAATAAAAAAATAAATATGAAAAATAAAATTTCAAACATTTTGAAATTTTGAATATCAAAAAAGTCTCTACAATTGAATTAATTTGAGACATAGATTATAATAGATGCAATGATGAAAGTATGGTTAAAAATCAAAGCGATTAATGAATATATGTTAATCTAAGAGTTACTTTAATTTCTTCTGATAACTTAGTCAATGTTTACTTTCAGGAATAATTATTGCTAAGATTAATAAAAAAGGTATATTTAATTATGTCTAAATTTTTTAAAATACAAAGTATTGTAAGTTATTCAACGAAAGTATATTATAATATACTCCGTTATATTTTATGTGATATGTTTTACTTTTTAGTTCCTCCCAAGAAAAATTACTTTAGTCTAATTGAAAATACTTTAATTTTAAAATTTTCTTTTCACCTTAGCCACACAAATATTTAAAAATAATTTTAGATGATAAATTTTAAAATTCTTCCTTTTTTTCTTAAATATCGTGCGAGTAGCACATAAAATGACACGGATGGAATATAATATTATATTTTTTTGTGAGAACGTCGTTAACAACCTCTTGGGAAACGTGAGTGGAATTAGGAAAAAGATATATTTCTTTTTTCCAATAGGAGAGTAGGATATGATATATATCCACAAAATGTTGATCGTTTTGTGCATCCCAAGAAAATCACTTGCGTTTACGTGCCTGCCTATCAATACTATCTCCGTTTTATATTAAGTTAATATCAGAAAATCTTTGATGTTTCAAAACAAGTGAACTATTCACTTTTTAAGGAATGTATAATTTTTTTCAATTTTACCCTTCATTAATTAAGCTTCTAAGGTTGAGTTTGTTATGAGAAATAAATGATGTGTTAAATGAGTGTATGAAGTTTGAAAAGGATAAAAATGAAAAAATATGATTAAATTTAGTTTTTATTTCTTTTTTTAATATGCGTGAAATGATCCTAACTATTTACTTAATATAAAATAGAGGTAGTAATGTATTATTAGGTGTTTTTTGGAAACAATCTCTTTATCTTTATGTGATAGTGATAAAATTTGATTACATTTTACTTTTTTCAGACTTTACTTATTAATTTTATTGAATATATTATTATTATTGTTATAATTAATTGTATTAATTTGATCGGACCCAACAATAGTATCAAAAATAACATATAAATGAAATTTTAGAAGAGTGAAGTGTATTAGATAAAAAAAAATTATTTTTTATGAACCTTTGATTGAAGCAAAGTATTTTAAAAAATAAAATAAGAAAATAAAAAGTGCCGTATGATTTAATATGTATTATTCTGGTGAGGTCCACTATAAATTGAATGACCTTATCTACCAGCGCAATCGTGTGCTGAATTTTTCCTCTAACATGGAAAAACGTAATTTTACTACTTTTGTTATTTTAAATAATTAAACATAAATATAAGCTAATTAATATATTTATTATTAATTTCTTTTAATTTTTTATTTATTCGTGTGTTTCATAATTTTAAAATAATTAATATTAAGAATAAAGTGAAAAAATAATTAATTATTTCTTGATCTTTAAATTAGCACTCTCTATTCAGTTTTACCTATCATTTTATATTTGGCATACCTCTTAAAAGAAATAATGATAATATGATTATTTTATCATATTATTCATTATTTAATTTTGAGGAATCTTTACATTCTATCCTCTCCAGACCTCACTTGTAGGATCTCACGAGATTTTGAGGAATCCTTACATCCCAAGTTAGTTGAATTTTATCACTCTAAAAAAATAAATTAATTATTCCTTGATCTTTAAATTAGTACCCTCTGTTTATTTTTACTTATCAAGTGCATGTAACACACCTATCAAAAAAAATAATGAGGATGTCATTGGTTTATCAAACTATTTATTAATTGGTTTTTAATAATGCAAATTTTAAAAAATACTTTAAGGAATAAATAATTAATATTAATAATATAATATAAAAAATATTTATTTTTAAAATTCTTAATAAATAAAAATAAAAAGGATTTTTTTTTAAAAAAATTATGACAAGTAAAATAAATTAGGAGTATTTGGATATGAAATTTCTTAAAAAAAATTACCCTGCCACGTTGCCCAAAAAAAAGTTAGATCGGACCATTTTCGCAGTAATTCACCACAAATTGCTAATCAATGTCCAATTTGGAAAAACCAAGATCAATAAATTCTCACACACATATATAAAGAGTCAAAACGAGATCAAATTATTTCTAATCATCAAACACAACACACACACACAAAAAAAAAATTTCGAAGAAAAACGAAGCAGCACTGTAATGGAGAACGGAAATTCTTCAGCAGTTGCTCGAGGGAGATTGGCGGTGCTTTCAGCTCACCTAGCGGCTTCACTCAACGTCTCCGATTCCACAGCCTCTAAACTTCTAGAAACTTCCGGCGTATCCTCCGTTTCCGCCCTCGCACCTCCGCGGAATCTCAAAGGTGCGTTGACGATCATCGATGAACGGACCGGTAAGAGGTATCCGGTTCAGATTACTGAGGATGGCACTATCAAGGCAACCGACTTGAAGAAGGTAAATAATCAAATTCCGAATCGTCGGATTTGCTTTTCTTTGTTTTGAATTTTTATCTCTGTTTAAGATAACGACGATTTGTATTCATCATTTTTTTCTTAAAATTTCTCAGTAGTTATTATTGACTGTAGCTAGCTCTGAGTAAATTCAAGCTCGTTTATGCTTTTTAATGGCAGTATAATTGTATGTAGTCTTACCTATAGATTGAGATAGATCTAGAATTTTGAACCGGTGCGTGTGTTATTTAATTAATACACATATGTCTTTTTAGATTTTTTTTTCATGACATATACATACAGTTAGAATGCGAGGGAATAGCTTTATGCTGTACCTACCTCTGCGTAGAGGCTTATGCACAACAAATAGTATGTAATTGTTTCTCGAGTCGGGGATAGACTAATTCGTTGCGCCTGTACGTTGCTTAGTATATTTTTTCTTGAAATGTTAATTAATTTATGATATAATTGTTTTGCAGATAACAACAGGACCGAATGATAAGGGTCTCAAGCTTTATGATCCAGGTTATCTCAACACGGCACCTGTTAGGTCATCAATTTGTTATATAGATGGTGATGCTGGGATCCTTAGATATCGAGGTTACCCTATTGAAGAGCTGGCCGAGGGAAGTTCCTTCTTAGAAGTGGCATATCTTTTGTGTAAGTGTTTCTCATAATAATTTCGTATATATATTTAGACTGTGCTGGCAGATTCATATTTATGGTGTCTAGAGTGATTTCTATGTGGAGTAAATGATCTCTTGAAATTTGTCAAAAACAATGATTACACAAGGTCGAAAAATTATTATAATGCTGAACAGCTGAAGTCTTTTTCTCATATTAAATCATTAATAAGATTTTCCCTCAAACCTGTAGCATTTGAATAGAATTAAGAGCAGATTGGAATGGAAGGCTGTAAAAGAATTAAATACTCCTTTCTTTAACTAATGCTGAGAAAAATAATGTCTCTCCCTTCACCCCTCCTACCAAAAAAAGAAAAAGAAAAGAATGAAATGGAAAAATATGTTGATCCATACATCTAACTTCTCTGCTGATTTATCTTTTCATTTGTGTTTATTGCAATTTCAGTGTATGGTAATCTACCATCAGAGAACCAGTTAGCAGACTGGGAGTTCACAGTTTCACAACATTCAGCAGTTCCTCAAGGACTCTTGGTGAGCTCCTATTTTAGTTTTCTTAGAAAGCTTCAGTGTGTTTTTATTCAGATCTTTCACTTGCAAATGCTTCTAGTGATTTAGGAAAGATGAAAAGTTTTGAAATTTTACTGAAATGATGAACTTATGGTGCCTCAGTACTTATTTGGCATTGTCTGCACATGTTTTTCCTATCTCAAAAAGTTCATGAGCTTGGCATATGAAACCTCTGAAACACCAAGGGCATTTCATAAATGTTTGGTTGCTCACCAAATTGCCAAAGTGGTCTATGAGAAGGCAAGAACAGTACGCTAATGAGAAGAAGGAACCCTCTTCCCTCTAGGTAGTAACTACTGCAATCTTTACCGAGACAGAGGAGATGCTGATACCATATAAAAAGAGAGAAGAGAAAAGAAGTTTGCATTATTGCTTGTAAACAACATACAAGGAAGATCCTCAGATAGGAGTATCGGCTACTATAAATAAAGTTTAGTCTACATAATATAAGGAAAATTCCTGATTACAACGATCCATAATTTTGGCACAAGTATTAAGAGAACTCCATACTATTACCCAGGCAAATTCTCCAAGTAACTGCACTAATCCTCTTAGCTTTTAAATTCTAATTTCCCTAGTTAAAGGACAATGAAAGTGCAAGGGGGAGGAAGAACTCCTGCTAAATGGTCACATCATCACTATTTAGTTATCGTGCTTTATGCTTCTTCCAATATAAAGCAACGGCAGTTGTTTAATTGTGGTCACTGTGTGTTTAAACCATTGTGCAGTCTGTTTTTGTAGTTTATGCGGATGAGTTTTGAATTCCTCCTCTCTTGTAGTTCCAGAATTTCTGAACAGTTGAAATTTTGTGTTGCAGGACATCATACAGTCAATGCCTCATGATGCTCATCCAATGGGGGTTCTTGTCAGTGCAATGAGTGCTCTTTCCGTCTTTCATCCTGATGCAAATCCAGCTCTTAGAGTAAGCAACATTTTCAATTTTTCCAACTTCTGTATTCCTCTCCCTTTTTGCTATACCGCAACACTTGAGGAAGTGTTTGAGCAATATATCTTCTGTAGACAAAGTTTCTATGTTTTACCTATATATCATTGCTTCAGATGTCTCCTGATCTCATTTTGAATCCCTGAAATAAACTTATCTTCTCTTTTCCATCAATCTTGGATGGAGCCAAAGATTCACTATTTTTTGGCTTTGGAGTATGATGGAATAAAGCAAAATGGC
>JAPFFP010000012.1:4170963-4181279 GCA_026153255.1 Solanum medicagineum | reverse complement strand
ATGGGCGGGAGCCTTTGAGGCATTGGGGTAATGTTATTGTTGTTCTCTTTTCCAAAATTAAGGCATACTGCTTTATCATTGTCTTACCTCACCCATAAGACTACTAGCTTCTCATATTCAGAGAGTTCAGTGTAGATTGTCAGTGATGATTCTGATTGAAAGATTTGTCTAGGTTTCTCTCTGAGATCTGAAAATAATGTGAATAATAACTTCGAAGTTAGCTTCTTATTATGCTAATGAAAGTCGAACAAAGACTCCAATGAACAGTATCATTGCCGCCTAGAAATGTTTGAAAAATTAAACAATTTTGTTTTCATATATTTTCTGAAGAAGTGTGTTTTATCTCGTCCATAGTTTTCTTTTAGGGGATATGGGTACAGTCATTCGACAAAACCCTCTTTTCTGTTCAAAGTCCATACTGTAGTTTAAACTGCTCTTTGTTGTCCGTACCTGAAGGTCTTTTGTAGTTGGCAAGAGGGTGGGTATCTGTTAGAGCTACTAGTGCTGTTCACCTTTATGGTTGTTGGAATCTGGAAACATGTTCTAACTCTTTTTTCTTCTTTCATTCTCAAAAACTCAAAGGAGATGATTTGTAGTTTCATAGGTCAAGTTGGAGAACTGAAATAGTTCAAATGAAAATCTGAAGGGAAATCTATATGGGGATGGACAAGTATCTCTTACACAAAGTTGAACAATTAAATATCTTTCCTGGTCCCCTTCTCCTCTTTTGATCGCTTAGCTCCCTTTATAAGTTAAAGAAGTCTTTCCTGGGGTACAACACAAATTGCTCCTCATGTCCTGCTCCGTGGTCCATCTCAAAGAAATATTGTTAAAGGCCCTTCTTAAATCTGTAGTTGGTTCATTAAGTAGCCAAGAATCTCAGCTAAGGGTCGAGAGAGAATAGATTGATTCACCTTCTGAAGTAGAACAATGATAACTCTTGTCAGTGCTCTCCCCTTGTTTGACTGACTGTAATGATTATTCGCCATCAAGCTTTTGGATTGTAATAATTTATTTTTCATGATTCTGATCATTTGTATGTTTGTTCATGCAGGGACAGGATATATACAAGTCTAAACAAGTGAGAGATAAACAAATAGTTCGGATCCTTGGCAAGGTTATTGTCCTTTCCTTCAAAATTGTCTTTTGATTGCCTAAAAATTTCTCAGAGTTTTGAACTATGATATCATGCTGAAGTTTGATGTATGGGCTTTGTGATTGTTATCAAAATGAGTGTAACGGTATCCAGTGGCAATAAGCATGTATTCATTGTATTTGCAGGCACCTACAATTGCTACAGCTGCTTATTTAAGAATGGCTGGCAGACCACCTGTCCTTCCATCCAACAATCTCTCTTATGCAGAGAACTTCTTGTACATGCTAGATTCATTGTATGTTCTATTTCTGTGCTTTAATTTGTATATGTCCCACTTAGAAATGGAGTTCTAAGTGATTCCTAAATTGGTTAAAAGCAGCGATCCTGGTTCTTATTAGCCAATGACATCATTGTAAATATTGTGGTTTTATCATAAAATCAACATGTCTGTGTACTGTTTTGAATCTAGTTCCATTTGCATCAGCAGCCTGCAAATTACAAGCTTTGTTTGGCTTAAACTTGCAGAGGTAATAGGTCTTACAAACCCAATCCTCGACTTGCTCGTGTGCTCGATATTCTTTTCATATTACATGCAGAACATGAGATGAATTGCTCTACGGCTGCGGCACGTCATCTTGCTTCAAGGTAGGCTTCTTTTTTGCAGAGACAAAAGCATTAAGATTTACTTGACTTATCATCAATGGTTGTGTGCAGTGGGGTTGATGTGTATACAGCAATAGCAGGAGCGGTGGGAGCTTTGTATGGCCCTCTCCATGGGGGTGCCAATGAGGTAAAGTGTTGATATGGCAAGTAGTGAGCATGTTCAGACGAGCTTCATCTTTTATGAGTTCTCTGTCTTTATGTCTCTCAGATAACATTGTTTGATGTGTTATATTATCCTTGACTATGATGTTATTACATGGTTTACAGGCTGTGCTGAAGATGCTTAGTGAGATCGGAAGTGTTGAAAATATTCCAGAGTTCCTTGAGGGTGTGAAGAATAGGTGCTTGATTTTCTCATAATTATTTCTGTAATGTCAAGGATTATCTAGTTCATTTTTAACCATTTGAGTTTCCTTGCGCCTCTATCCCTTCAGGAAACGAAAGATGTCTGGTTTTGGGCACCGTGTCTACAAAAATTATGATCCCAGAGCAAAAGTCATCAAGAAGCTAGCCGATGAAGTATTCTCTATTGTGGGCCGAGATCCTTTAATTGAGGTAAGGTGTTGCTGCTGCTAAAAGAATTATTTTTTTCTTGGTCCAGCCAGTATTACCCAAAGACCGATTCCATTTAAATAATTTTCTCCAGCATGCTAGAAATAACAGGATATTTAGCATCCATATTTAAGCTATTCTTATGGACTCTGTATTTTCTTGAATTTGAGAAGAACCTAACATTGAAGTTGGTGCTAAAACAAATATGGTGGAGTTTGTTTCAAGAACAGTTGAAAATTTTTTCCTGGAAAAATCTTTTCCAGTTTATGCAAGGTTAAGGAAAAAAATCAACATTTTTTTAAAACCAACTGCCACTAGAGAAAATTTTTTGGGCGATTCCGGAATCATTTTGCAATAACTGAATTTTCTCTAATGGTGTTTGGCTGAAAAGCTTTTTGAAGAAATTAAAAAAGTTCTTTTGAAAAAAAAATGTCAATTCTTTTTGTAAACATGCGCAATTATTTCAACAGTATGGCCATAAGAAGCAAGTTCAAGAAAAGTTCGCTTATCTCAGTTTGTTGCATTTATGCTAGAAAAATATAATATGTGCACTGCATACTCGGTTGTTGGTTTTGGCCTGATCTCCAATAAGGTTTAAGCCTCATAGATTGTTTTTGTTTAGCTTCACAAAAAGCTAATGAACTGAATTTGAGTTATTTTATCTTTATCACAATTACAACAGTAATAAATCACCTTCCCAGTACGTTCTTCTGTTGTTACGTGTAAACAAGTCCACTAAAATCCATTCTTCTTGGTTCCTTATTTGAAAGCAGCACCACTTTTTCTTTGTTGTTCAGATGGCCATCAAGCTTCCTTCCCCATTTATGCTTCCTTAGCCGCAGTAGCGAAGTAAAAAATTTCATTAAGGGTGGTCAAGATTTAATATATATATATATATGAAAATAATTTTTGATTGGTATATTTCGTAGAATTTTCTAATACATAATATAATTTTTTGATGAAAGGTGCCCAATTGACCACCCTGGGCTATATGTGCCTACCGCATGGCCCATAGGAAGTTGTCGTTCTTTCTTCTTCTGGCAATTTTCAAATAACAAAAAACCAGATCTTTTAAGGTAGCTAAATATCTATCATTTGGCTTGGCAATTCTACCTCTAATTCAAAAATTATTTTCCTGTTTCTCCACTGTAGATTTAACTGGAAGATCTCCTTTATTGTTTTAATTTCGGATATTTGAACACATCTCTATCCTACAACAGCATTGAGTGTGCTGGTAAGCACTCTTTACTATGTGGAAGAGGTGTGGAATCTTATTTCTCTGAAAATATGAAATTTCTATATCAAAATTGAGAAAAATGTCTTCTCAGAAAGTGAGATTGGCTAGGTAACACAGTCATAGAACATTTGATGCGACTGCCTAGATCTATTGTTCTGGCTGGCTGGTTATATCTGTGCACCTATAATTTGTCCCGTGAATGAAATGATGGGATATGGACTACTTTTGCTCAATGATCCAGTACTTAATATGGTTCTAACATTTTCTTATACTACATTCAGGTTGCTGTTGCTCTGGAGAAAGCTGCACTCTCAGATGAGTACTTTGTAAAACGGAAGCTGTATCCAAATGTTGATTTCTACTCTGGCTTAATTTACAGGTAAGTATAATGAAGATGAATCTTTTCATTATTAAGAATGATAACTAATGGATACTTAATACCTTTTTATGAATTAGGGCCATGGGATTTCCAACGGAGTTCTTCCCAGTCTTGTTTGCTATTCCTCGGATGGCTGGTTACTTGTCTCATTGGAAAGAGTCCCTTGATGATCCTGATACCAAGATAATGAGACCTGCACAGGTAAAATCACTGTCTTGATTTCCAATCGTGACTGTGTGTGACATGTAAAGAGATCAAGAAGATATAAAGGTGCTTCTTTAGATTCTAATGAGTTTTAGATGGAAGGTTGTATAGGAACTAAATGAGGTCTAGTTACTTGCTGGACTCTGCTTATAGTTAGTTCATAGTTCCCTTCTTACTCTCAGAGGTAAGTCCATAGTCTTATAACTTCTCCCTTTCAGGTGTATACTGGTGTATGGATGCGTCACTATATGCCTCTCAAAGAACGATCACCACATACAGAAGCAGCAGATAAGCTCGGTCACGTATCTGTCTCTAATGCCACCAAACGACGATTGGCTGGTTCAGGGGCCTAGTGTTACGAGGCGGGTCGTTTCACTAGGCTTCTTCAAGGTTCACTTATATTTATTAAGAAGAATAAATGATAGTTCTTTTTTCTCCACAAGGAGTGAACTTGTCTTGAAAATGGCTAGCTCACACACACCACGCAGATGTATTCAGATGATTCTTATGTCTGTTTCCCAAGACAACTTAATAAGCTTTTAGTCTTCACGAGGAAATTATTTAGCACAAAATATATGTAGTCTTTTTTTAGTGTCAATCAAATATGTTGCACAAAAAGACTCCTATAGAGTTCTTTTATTATTAATTAGCACGTGTTTTTATTTGATTAAATCACTTGAACCAAAAATAAAAGTATGCGGTAAAAAAGAGTCCAATTTTTCTTATATATATGTTTCATTCTTTGCTTTTACTTTTGATGACAAACAAGTACAGGGGGAAGAACATGATGAATGTTGACATTGGTTGTTCAAGCATTCCTCATAACATTATCCTTGAAATTTTTATAAGAGTTCCTGTCAGGTCTCTAATACGTTTTAAGTGCCTTTCGAGATCTTTTTGCTCTTTTATATCAAAACCCTTATTCATCGAAGCACATCAAAGAAGTCATATGCCTCAGTTCCTCTTAGATCGCCTAAGTTTACACACGAATGCATTCATATATAATTTAGGCTATAAAGAAGAACATCATCAAAACTTAGCTTGTCCCATCTCCTACTTAAATCAGCCTTGTTTCCATGGTTTCGACTGTATTACGCAGTCCAGCAGTGGCCTTCTTTGTCTAAGGAACAATGCTGGTAAAGTTTCAATTTGCAATCCTTTCACAAAACATGTCTTCCTTCCTCATGAACATCATAAGAGATTCCATGTTGGTTCAAACTTCACCCTGCAAAGCATAACTATGTATTGACGGGATCATTTATTTTGTAGATGAATTTCAATTTCAGATAGGTGCATTCAGTATCAAAGATAAAAAGTTTATTCGAATACTTCCAGTCCCTGTTGAGACATCTAGAATTAGATTGCGTCTGCTCGGTATTTCCAGTAAGAATAGTTGACATAAAGGGACAAGTTGCTCTTCTTCTTGTTGGAAACAATGACAAGATTGTTTTATATGTTGTCAATGGTGAAACTGGTGTTTGCTTGAAACATAGTATTGAGCTACCATTCAAGGAAATAAAGATGTCACATTACTCTTTATTTGCTACTAACAATCCTAAAGGAGAGATTTTATTATTAACTTCAGATAGTGGGATTTCAAGAATGTTCACATATGACATTTGGAGGAAAGAATGGAGAGTTGTTGAAAAACATGGAATGTATAGAAGACAAGTTCTTTTAGAGAATATTTGGCCTGTGAGATAGCATCTCCAATTAATGCAGCTTTGTTAATTTAAGTGCACTCTTCAACATGTGTATGTTTTGTTTTTTTCTTTTTTCTATTTGGATTGGATGGATTAAACTTTGTTCGGGGTTTTTACATATCTTGATCATAAAATGGGACTTCTTTGTTTGAATTTAATGAGTTTGATTGAGTTTAAGAGCCTATTTGGAAGGATATCTATAGTTGAATTTGATGAAATTGGGTGTAATTACACTGTCTGATCTGTTTGGTTGGACAAATAATTATATGGCAATATCTATCTAGAGGATTAGGGGTTGTTTGGATTGACCTTTTTTTAAATTAACTTATAGGTTAAATGCCAAAAATCATAAGTTGGTAACCCTAATTTTTGACTTGTGGATTTTTTTAAAAAAATTCTACTTTTAAAAAGTGGTTAAAATAGTTTTTCCGTTATCTAAGCACTTTCAAAATTAAAAAGATACTTAAAAGTAATCCACTAAAATAAGCCAATCCAAACACCAATAGGAATGGGAATAGTCTATAAAAACTATGAAGGAATTTGAATTACAATATAATTTTAGAATTCAAATTACCTTTAATATCTTTTCTAAACTTATAATTATAGCTTTTTTTTTTTTTGGGAAAGATGTAAAATATTAGTTTGCATCCGCCGGATCTTTGTCCTAATCCTACTATGAAATTGAGTGTACCTATTTTATTAGCTCTTACCTTAAACCTTGTCCAACTTAAAAAACGCTTTATACCAATTATACTTGATATATACACATTTCATCTTTGCTCTCACTTTCTATACAAAAATCATGATCATCAATCACAACCAATTATACATGGAAGATTGCAACTATATTGTGGCATGCATCCACACGAACTTATCTATGAAATTCTAAGAAACCTTCTTGCCAAAGTCTTTAATGCGTTTTAAGTGCGTTTCAAAATTCTTTTGCTTCCTCATATCAGACACCTCATTCATTGAATCTCATCAATAAGTTGTGTGACTCAATTCCTCGTAAATCGCCCCAAGGCGTCTTACTATAAGTTATCAAAAATAGAAGAAGGTGATGAAGACTTAGCTACTTGTCCTCTTCAATACTTGCATCAACCATGTTTTAGTGATCTTGGCTTAATACAATCAACCAATGGCTGTTTGTCTGTGGAACCATCTTGGAAAAGTTGCTATTTGCAATCCTTTCCTAAAACAACATGTCTTCCTTCCTTATGAACAACCTAAGAGAATGATTTATTACGCGATTGGTTTTGATCCCACCACCCAAAAACATAAAGTATTTAAGGTAGTTGTGGGTTGTATTCGATTTTCACCATTTGAATGGACAAGTTGTGGAGAGAGATTTCCTAGTGCACCAATTTTCTCCCTGCAAATGGCAATAATGTTTGTGTCGACGGGGTCATAATTTGGGAATGTGAAGTAGTTGCATTCAGTGTTGAAGATGAAAAGCTTATTAGAAGGATCCAATTCCCTCTTAATGAATGGCCATTGAGGTTTTTTGAAACAACTCCAAGAATAGTTGAAACAAAGGGACAAGTTGCACTTCTAGGTCATGTATATTTTGAATGTGGCACAATTGTTCTATACATGCTCAATGAGTCAATGGTATTGATGGAAGTGAGACATGGGTGAAGCATACATTTAAGTTACCATTAGAGTTCACAAATATATCTAGTCAATCTCTTTGTTGTTTATTAACCATATCCAAAAGGAGATATTGTTTCAACTCTAGATTTTGAGGATTCACCCTTGTTCTTATATGACAAAAAGAAAGAATGGAGAATAGTCACCAAAAAGAGAATTTATAAACAAAAATGCCATGTGGATATTGGAGCTGCTTATCCTAAATCTTGTGGTTGTGCATCGGCCAGAACCAGAACCAGGACATGTGCCGCCTGCAGGAGGCCTAAACACCACACTACTCGTATAGAAGGGCGAAAGGTCAAAAACACATCTACACCTTGTTTATGGATGGTTGTTACCCGTTGTATTATAGTGATTGTTTGTTCAGATACAATATTTATTTTTTATTGTTATTTAAATTTCATTGTATCTATTATTTAAATTCATCGTTCGGTAACAATGGAAATTAAAAATCAATTTAGTGTGATCGTATCGTTATTTTAATATTCTCTTCTTATTTTGTCTTTATTTATTATTTAATAATCTTATTTTATCTTTTCACATGTGTTTCCATAGTAGCTCTACTTCGTCTCTTGAAGGTTTATCATTCAAATTGTTGATGTGTATACTATATAAGTAGTAACAATAGGATACAATTTATCCAAATGTTGTATTCATCTGAAGAATTCACAGCTGCAATGCAGCTAAGAACACAGAAGAAAAATCACAGAAGCAATGAAGAGAAGAAGAAAACTTGGAGAAGAAGAAGGCAACTGATTTGGGGAAAAAATATTTCTGTATATATGTTACATTGTGCAATATGTTTGTATATATACAAAAATGCTTCCTCACACTTCTTAATATGTGTATGAGTCACATAGAATCAATTACTAACTAACCACCTAATTAACATAATCAGCCAATCCACTAACCAATTAACTAACTTTAACTAACTTCTAACTAACTTCATTAACCACTACATTTGACTTATTTGACTACATTATCTTCAATATCATCAAAATAATATAGTACGATACAACATAACATAATATAATATGATACGATGTATTGTGAAATAATATATAACAATCATCCAAACAAAGTGCTTGCTTAAGTATCTCAATTTCTTTTCTAGTTTCGTATCTGAATTATCATGTGTGAGTTTTCTACCTTTATTATTTTTAAATATTTATTGAAACATTTAACGTTTCTATTCCATAAAGATAGAATAAATTTAAGTACATCTTATTTTTTTTCCAAATTTTCCTTGGTGAGAATGTATGCTGAACTTCAAAAAAGTGTTGGTATATTAAAACTTAGTAAAGTTAAAATTCAGAGAAAATTTTTTTGAATCAATTATCATTGTCTAAAATAAAATAAAATAAAATAAAACTTATTTTCTGTTTATTACACCACTAAAAACACGTTCAAAAACGATCGGAAAAAGGGACCATTAGATGGGAGTGGCAATTTTTTTTTTTCAAAAAAAGAACCACCCAAATTTGGTTGATATTTTTGGCGTGAAAAATAAGGAAAATAGAAAAAGCGTTCATCGGGTTTTTAGTGCCAAAATCAAGAAAATCGAAAAATCGAGTTATTCAATGGGTTAATTATTTAAAAAGACTGACCTAATTACTGATAGGCAGGTATAGTCAATAATTTAAATACTTTTTCTTAAAAAAAGTCTTAAATTAAATTTAATCGATTTTTTTAAACCACTGGACTATAGTTAATTTTTGTTATATTAATTTTGAGCCTTTTTATATTAATGTTATTATAATTTATTTGTCTTGTTTTATGTGACATCATATTTGACCAAGTTAATTTTGAAGAAAAGAAAATTGCATAACATAAAATTATCTCTAGTTAACCTTCCTTATTTGTATTTATTGGTAATTTTTTTTGTTAGTAAATAAAAGACCACTAGTCCAATGGTATAAATTCTCCAAAATAAATAAATAAATCTTTAATCATGTAATTTTATACATGTCAAGACGGTTCTATAGCTATAAGAATGTATTATTATGAAAAACAAAATAGGTAAAGTAAAGTAAATGAGTTCTCATAAAGAATTAAGTTAACATATATTGGCACTATAAATATATGTTTACGCTATAAATAAATTCAACATCTAATAATACCCTAATTATTATTTTTTATCAAATTATCAATTAATAAAAATCAAGAAAATAATTTATAAGAAATTAATAAATTAGTACTTGATTGTTAAATATTTGTCTCATAATTAATTTATAGATCTTAAACATCTCATTCTCACCACAAACTATAAGTAATTTCAAAGTACTAGGGAAGTGATTAACCAGAATATGACGCAACTTCATCTCACGAGGACATGATTTTAGATAGAAAGGAGTAAAGGTTGTGTATTAGGGTAGGAGGCTAATAGGCTAGTAGAGTGAGGATGATGTCTGGTCTCGTGATATAGTAGGTTAGTAAGAATAATTATGTGTTTATATCTGGTGTATTGCTATTGTCCATCTTGTATGTGTTACTTTTGTTGCATTTTTATATTATATTTTGCCTTTCACTTTATATCTAGTATCTTTTACTTTTGGGACCTAATACTTTTTGAGACGAGGGTCTTCCGGAAATAACTTCTCTATTTCTATGAGGTAGCGGTGGGGTCTACGTACATTTTACCCTCGACAGACCCAACGTGTGAATTTCACTAGTATCTTGTTGTGTAGTATTTCACGATCAACGTTAATGCGAAAAATAAAAAATGAAAAAATTACACTACAACCCCACCCCCACCCCCACCCCCCACCAAATGTTGGGAAAAAATAAAACCCTTCTCCCCTAAACCCCAAGATCTCCGCCCCTTTTGTAAAG
>JAPFFP010000012.1:4157464-4170863 GCA_026153255.1 Solanum medicagineum | reverse complement strand
AAGCCTCCAAGCTACTCTTTAGTAATTCTCCGATGTGGTACAAATGACCTTTTCATTTTTAATCAAAGTCCCAATACCAAATACCACAACCCCTCTAACTTACTAACGGAAAGTAACGGATCAAATCTCACAAGCTTCACTTTCTGATTCTGATCACCTTTGCATGCTTTCATCCTTAATCTTTATTCTTAATCATATGTTTAATTGCATTCTTTTACATGCAATTATGTTTGATCCCTATTGATCTTCTTTTTTATCTTTTTTTTCTTGGATCAATTAAACTTTTTTTTTTTTTTTTGATTCTGCAAATCTAAAGAGAATTCTTGGTTTAAATTTGATATGATATTTTTTCCATCAATCTTGCATTTTGATATGTCATAAATTGTTTAACACAACCCCTTTTATACAATTTTTCACCAATTTCAAGAATTCAAATCCCTTTTAAGACTATTAAATTTCCAAACTTTATTGTCACATTTCAAGAATCTTAGCCCTGCTTTTTTATGACTCTGTTTGTAGACAAATGAGATGGTAGAAAGTGATTTAAGTAAAGAAAATATTGAGGAAAGTAGTAAAAAGGACAACTTATGGAGCACAGATAATTTAGCTTCAGTTTGTCATAGGGACCCTTCATTTTCTGGTTGGTTTGATGAAAATGTTACTCTTCATTCATCTCAATTAGTCAATAGACATAATCATAATGGAGATGATTTCGATTTCGAATTGACAAAAGGGAAAGAAATAAATGTGTCTATTGGTACAGAGTCAAATCAACATAGTAGTAGTAGTAGTAATAGTAATTTTAAGCATAGGATGAGAGGTAGTAGTGGTGGTGGTGATTTTGGTAGTGGCGAAGATAGGTATGTTCCGTTTGACGTGGAGAATGGTTCACCAGGCCATCGAGGATCTATCGATGATGATATTGAGGGTGGTGATAGTGATGATGATGATGATGATGATAATCGCTCGAGTTTATTGGGCTACCAGGACTCACCACACATAGTTTCAAAGAATGGTGTTGTTGAAGTTGATGTGTTGAAGACATTTTTCTTCATACTTGTATGGTACAGTGTTAGCTTATTCTTGACATTGTAAGTGTTGAATTTCGCCGCATTCTTGTCCTTTTTTCATTGATGTGTAGTGAAATGTTTGTAGTAATGATTATATGTTTACTTTAGGTCCAATGCTTTCTAGGAGTCTTTTCGCCTTATATATTAGAGACTCGATCTTATGCAGGTAGAAAATATAGAGAATTTCTAGTGCTTTTCTTTTTTATTTCGTAAAATGTTAGCCTAAGATGAATTGAGATGAGGAATATGACCTGTGAGGAATGTAGTACTGAGACGTTGTTGTTTATTGAAGATTCAAAAATTTTTGTAGTGATGTTCGTGCGTGTACTTTAGGTCCGATGTTTTCTAGGTGTCTTTTAAGACTATATAATAGAGTCTATTATGGCAGTAGGAAATATAGAGACCTTCTGGTATTTTTCATGTTTATGTTTATTTCGTGAAGTGTTGTCCTGAGATGAATATAACTGTGAACTTGGTCGGTGAGGATTCATATAGACGATCCCATCTTTTTTGAGACTAAGACGTAATTATTTTGTTGTTGTTTATTGAAGTAGCTTCAGAAATATTTAGTCATGTTCATATGTTTACTTTAGGTCCGTCGTTTTTTAGGACTATATAGTAGAGATTCTTATGCCTTTGTCCTCAGATGAATTTTAATGGGAACTTGGTTAGTGTGGATTCATATAGACGATACCAACGACGTAACTGTAGTTGTCTATTGAAGCTTAAAGGATGTTTTTGTTCTTCTCATGTGGAATAGGTACAATAAAAGCCTTCTTGGGGATAATCTAGGGAAGTTCCCTGCACCTTTACTGATGAACACTGTGCACTTTGCGATGCAAGCTGTTTTGTCCAAGGTCATTACCGGGTTCTGGTCTCAAAGATTTCAACCTACGGTGATGATGTCTTGGAGAGACTATTCTTTGAAAGGTAACGTAATGACTAATGATTCCCTTTTTACTTTCAAGTGTATTACTGCATGATTAGTTGAAGAAAGGTTAGAGTAGAAAGTTCAAAGTATTTGAAAGGCATACGATATTGTAGGGAAGGAAATATGTGTATAATGTGTTTATGCACTTTGCCAGTAGCGTGTTTTAGGAAGCGTACCAAAGGCGAGTAGGATTTATTAAAGGTCTTGAATGTCTATGCATCTTATGAGTTTAATGCTTCAATTAGCTATAGCTTGTGACTTAGTTCAGCCACATGGTACACTTAATAGCTTAAAACTGGTATATCGACAATGGTTTCTTCTAAACTTTTTCGTACACAAATAGAGGCAGTTCCTGTTACATACGAGAATCTTGATTTTTGTTCAAGTTAGCACAGCTGCTTGAAGTTCACTTTTTTAATTCTTCATGAGTTCAAGGCGTATAATCTCGTATGTCTTTTATATCTAATCTATATTTACAAATCTTTTTCCATGATGCCATAATGTCAGCAACAAATACTGGCTTTCAGTATTGTCCTGCTAATCGGTATGCTCACTTCTTAACAACTAATACTATAGACGACCTTTGCCTTAACGCAGTTGTACCAACAGCTCTCACAACGGCAATGGATGTGAACCTCAGCAATGCATCCCTTGTTTTTATCTCTGTCACATTTGCCACTATGGTGTGTAACTCTTTCTCATTAATTTGTTTTCGATCATACAGTTTCTGTCAATACCGGTAGACTGCAAATTTCTTCAAAATTTAAGCTTGAAAGCATGCTAGTTATCTCATGATCCTAACATATGTCGAGAGCTCTTATTTGCATTTACATACATTCACAACTCTCTGGCACTATAGTAAGCGTGATTGTCAAAGCCTTCAAGGGCCACTCAAATAATCATCTATTATCGATTAGAATAACAGATTTCTTACTTCGTGTTTGCCTCCCGTATTCTGATATAAATTCTGGATTCCTAAATGCAATTTATGTCATTGCAGTGTAAATCTGCATCTCCCATCTTTCTCCTATTCTTCGCGTTTGCTTTCAGGTACTACTTTAATCACTGATCTCTTTTGTTTTATTTTGCTGACTGAGGAACGGTTTTCTGTGGTGATTTGAAATGTCGAAATGAGGCCTTAAGAATCATATTCATATGATTAATTTTTTGTTTTTGGGTAGTTACAACTTAATAGAATGTGATTGTTAATTTGTTATGGACTAAAAACCTGAAAGCGTATTTGGAACAACAATCTTTGATGAATACAATACATCTGAGGGGGTTCTTATCTAAGCTGAATATGCACTCAACTATTTGTGGAAGGTTGGAGTCTCCAAGTGTAAAGCTATTGGGGATCATCTTGGTAATTTCTGTTGGGATACTATTAACAGGTACGTTCTGTACTAGCTTGCATTTAGCGGTCTTTGTATTGTATTTGTATTATTTTTTCTCTTATATGAAGAAGTATTCACAATTTTCATCTTCACATCATCTATCATTTTTAAAATCAAATCCGTAACCTTCACTTATGCGCGTTTACTTTTTAGTACGGAATTTCTCATTTCATCCCACCCTTTGTCCGATACTTGCATTGGAGCCCGACTATTCCGGATTCATGCCGCGTAGAGCCCCATTTGGGGGGAAGCACTCCCTACCAAGGATTTTTCCATGTCTAGGGTTCGAACCTGAGAACTCTGGTTAAGGAGGATTATTCCCATTCATTGCACCACATCTCCCATGAACTATTAGTTGTTGCTAAATGATACTTAATTTGAGGCTTTTAGTAAATATCATTCACATTCTTGTCTTAAACTGTTGCTTTATCTTGAGAAGAGTATGCTGGGGCTTTTGAGACTCGTAAAACTATGTTTGCCTAGACTCGTTGATATAAAGAGACAATAACCATTCTCTCAACTTGATCACTGCCCCCAGTGCACATTCAGGCTTAGACATTTGGAGTGCGGACAATATAACATGGAGCACACGTTGGGTAAACCAAGAATAGAGATTAGTTCGCCTCTGATGGCATGTTAACAAAATGGACTTTGGGCTAAACTCAACCGAAAAAGTTAGCTTATAAGGCGAGAATTGACAAAAACTATATACAAGACATTGACGATTTGTATAGACTTAGGTAATCGTCTTAATGAGTGTTTTTGTAATCTTTACTGCCTTGCGGATAATTGTGTCTGTCTGTTAATTTACATCCGTTTGGTAGACAAATCTGACCTTTATTGTCTGATAATGCAGTTGCAAAGGAGACAGAATTTGAGTTCTGGGGATTTGTCTTTGTTATGCTTGCTGCAGTTATGTCGGGATTTCGCTGGACTATGACTCAGATTCTTCTGCAGGTTGGATTTTGTGAATTCGTTGCATTCTTATCATTGATTTCTTTTTCCGTTGTTCTGTCAATAGTATGTGTGCTTACTTTGTGTAATTTTGTGTTTGTTTTCCCATATCCAACTGGTGGTGCTGACATAAAACTGGCATAAAGGAAGAAGCCTATGGTAAGGACTCTGAACAACTTTGAAGTCGTTGATTCGTTTTTCGCGACATAGTTTGTGTGTATTGAAATGCATGCTTTGGTTATTGCAGGTTTAAAAAATCCACTCACCCTAATGAGCTATGTTACTCCAGTAATGGCTCTTTCAACTGCTGTGCTGTCTCTTATTTTTGATCCGTGGCTTGAATTCAGACACACCAATTACTTTGATACGTCGTGGCATATAGCTAGAAGTTGTTTGTTGATGCTCTTTGGTGGATCTTTGGCTTTCTTTATGGTATGTAAGTGTGCCTAAGCATTGGTATCCGTTCGATTTGTGGATTTCCCATCATGTACGTAGTTGTTGTTGTTTTCTCCCCGTTTCTTTTTCCGGGGAGAAAAATGAGCCTTTCTTTTTTCCTGTTTACCTACAAAAATACGTTTACTGCAGGTGTTGACGGAATATATTCTTGTGTCTATCACAAGTGCAGTAACAGTGACAATAGCGGGAGTTGTAAAGGAGGCGGTGACTATCTTGGTATGTAGTATAAACCTTGTGAGTTCAACCTTTAAAGTTCTTAGCGTTGAACCAAGTGTATTTTTAAAATTATGATTGACGGAAGTATTCTCATTGCAATCGACACAAGTACATAAATTGATGTCTTACCTTAACTGGCAATATCCCAACTTTGAAAATGCACATCTAGACACCTTAACTCGGTTTAAGTTGGCCCCACACCCCAAATTTGATAATGCACCCCCTCAAAGGTGTCGAGCTGTGCTTTTTCAAAGTGAAGGTGTTTACGATACACCCTTTATTAAGTTGAAGTGTCAAAATGGTCACAAGTGAAAATTGGGATGTTCAACTGTCAGCGGAGGGCTAGTTAGAGTGTCTATCTATGTATTATTTCGATGCAATTCCATGCACTTTGAGTTTTATTTTTGCTCGTAGACCTCATATACTGAAGCCTACTTACCTTAAGGAGATCGTACTATTCAAACACTGATAGACTGAGATAGAATGTGGATTGATTCAATCTTGAGTAGTTTTTGGTAGTTTGTTAAATTTCTATGGTTTCTGAAGTCCATGTTTTCTACAAATTGTGAAATAGCTGGTAATCGTGTTTGCTGACTGTTCAGGTTGCTGTATTTTATTTTCATGACGACTTTACCTGGATGAAAGGGCTTGGTCTCATGACGATAATGTTTGGTGTCAGTTTGTTTAACTGGTACAAGTAAGTGCCTGAATCCTTCATGTTTTAGCAACAAGTTATCTCGTAAAGTCTCGCCCTGCTCTGACATTAAAATTAGATTACCGAACACAATATGTGTATATTCTGATTTCATGATTCTGATATTGTTATGTCTTTTCCTATGTTACTCGGATTCTTCAAAAGTGTCGGTGGGTGTGTGTCAGATTCGCCAAAAATAGTGTATTTTCGAAGAATTCGACACAGGTGCAGCATTGAAAGTGAAGAGTTCGCGCAACGTAGATCTTTTCTTTGTTGAGATAGAGGCCCATGCTATATCACACTCTACATGTGTGCAAAAAGAAAGATAACAGACATGAAAAGTTGTAACTTATATATAACGAAAAGGCATAATACACAGATAGACACCTTAAATTGGCTTAAAATGAAAACTAAAAACTCCAACTTTGAGAATGCTCAGACCTCAACACGTCTCCACTGTCTCATGGACATCTGATGACGCTGATGTGACATAAATTTTGGAGATGTCTAATGTCTATGATGATCATTTTGTAAGTTGAATTGTTCAACTGACACAGTAAAGACGAGTTGAGGTGTCTAGGTGAGCATACTCAAAGTGGGAGTGTTTAATTATCAGTTGATGCCAAGTAAAGACTTCTTTCTCTTGTATACCTATCACATCTTCTTGATGCCATCAATAAAACTACTTACTTGACACGAAAAAATAAACTCCCCCAAAAAATAAAATCGTCATAGTAAGTAGTAACGGCTCCTTTTTTCCTAATAGCCTTCGATACATTTTAAACTGTTCTTAGCACTTTAGTCCTTAAACAAAAGGACTATATGTTTACTAAAGATGTAGGAGTTAAATCAAATTGTTGATATCGGACCATTTTTAGTCGCGAATGGAACTTTGGTAGTCATTAGAAGCATATAACGGAACTGTTGGGATGGTTTAATGGCATGTATTGAAGTTGTTTTTCTGGTTTTTTTACTCAGGTACAACAAATTACACAAAGGTAGCTTAAGTGAAGATGAAATTGGATCAACTTTAGGAAATGCAGCAGCTAAGTATGTTATTCTTGAACAAATGGAAGATCAAGACCCCGGTCCTTGACTTATGTGTGGCATTTACAAACGTAAGTGAGCTTCTAACAACTCTGCTCTGACGGCGCAACGGATTGAGAGGAACAAATGAATGTCATCGTATACATGAGGAAGATTTATTAATCTCGGAAGATGAAGAAATTGAGTTTTTTTCACCTAGTAGACTTTAAGACATGTTGCTTAAGGAAGATATTAAGAAATATATATTTCACTTTAAACTTTTCGTTTTACCCCTAATGAGATGTTTTATAGTTACACAAATACCTCTGACTTGTTTTATACCATAATCACGAGAGGATCGTTTTTGTTAAAACAGACACTTTCATCTATATTCATCTGATTTTTTTTCTGCATTTGTCAAGTCTTGGCATGATAATGAGTTTAAACTCTGTGTTGTCATGAATTATAAGCAACTAATTTATGAAATAAGAGTTTAATGAGTTAAGCTCTATGTTGTCATGATAATGAGTTTTAGCTCCAAGTGGTTAGGACAATTAGATGAAAAGAAGAAACCATTTCCAATGATGAATTGCGGGTCGTTTGGTAGACTATATTAAAATAAGTAATGTATACATTAATTTGAATATCAGTAGTATCTTGTTTGGTATACTTTTTCAACCCATGTATACTAATGCTGATATAGGTTATCCTCTCTATTGTGTATTGATGAGTGTATTTACTAATACCATCGTATTAAGTAATGCAAAGAATTTAGGGATCATTCAGTAGAATGTATATGAATACTGCTAAATAGAGTGTATTAACAATGCTTGGATTAATTATGCATAGAATAATTTTATGCATTTTCTAGTTTGATGCATTAAAAATAGCATATATTGCATTAAAAAAATTATTTTCAAAGACACCCTCCACAATTATGATGGAAAAGATGTAAAAAAAAATTTGAGGGGCAATTGGGTCTTTATCATGTTAGTGCATGCATTAAAACTATTGTATTGCACTAATTCGTAGAAATCCATGGTATTAGTAATGCACACCTTAATACACAATAGAGTGTATAATAGTGCAAGCATTAATTATACATAACATGAGAAATATGTAGTACCAAATAAAGTATTTTTAATACAAAGAGTTAATGCATGCATTATTTTTATTAATATATTTTATCAAACTCCTTAATGCATGCATTGCATAGTTAAGGACCCAATTGCTCTCTCAAAATTTTTTGGACATTTTTCTACCATATTTATGAAAGGTATTTTTATAAATAAATATTTTTTTTGAAAAATTATGCAATGCATATTTTTTTAATACATCAAATTAATTAATATGAAAAACATAACTAATACATTTTATTAATATTATTTTTATACACTATACCAAATGATACATTCTATGTATAGCTGATTAGCTATACATAGAATTTGCATCTTAGATATCAAAGTAAATTTTAAATTATGACTATTATTGTCAAAGTCGTCTTGAAACATAGAATTTGCATCTTAGATATCAATGTGAATTTTAAATTATGACTCTTATTGTCATATTCGTCTTGAAACTCAACTTTAGAAAATAAATAAATTTTTAAATGCAAATCAATTTATTTTATGATTATTTGCTTTCATACTCTAGTGCGTGTTATAAACGGTGTGTTTACACCTAACAAATATAATGTTGTTTTCTTAGGGGACTCCATAGTTTGCTTGGACCCTTAAAAAAAAATTAAAATAGAACGAAAATAGTTACACAGTAATACTTTTTCTATTTTATTTTATGTGATTTTTTTTTAATTCGTCTTGAAAAGAATATTAGCTTACTCTAATTGAAAATAATTTATTTTTAATTTTTTTTTACTCTTAATAAAATGATTCTCAGCTACATAAATATATAAGAATGATTATAAATCACAAATTTTAAAAAAAAAAATTCTTAAATAATGTGTCAAATCAAAATACAACATATAAAATAAGACCGAGGGAGTATTTATTTTAGAAGAGATATTAAAAAAATATAATAGTGAACTTTAGCACATGAAGGAATCTTTGTCAATTTAGGTGTGCTAAGTGAGACCCTAATATGTCCATTTGTCAGTTGCCAACGTGTATCACGTGAGTATGATAAACAAAAAAAAATAAATTAATAAATAATTAACCAGTCGAGATAAATCTTGATTAGTGAGTCCATAAGAGTAAATATTTAATGATTTAATTTGATTAAATTAGTTGGGAGTGTTCTCTCGTTTTCAAAAGAGGTAGGACTTGATGATAGTTCGGTGCATTACATTTTTTTCTTAGTTCATATCATAATAGTTAGCATTTTTTTTATTATTGTCTATTTTACGATCTTTGTTACTTTTCGTTATTGACTGTGCTTTGATTATCATATTATTTAATTTATCGTTATTGGTCTAATTCTCTAAATGCTATGTTATGTTTATTATACTTCTTCTATACCATTTAATGTGGCATAAATTTTTTTTTTTGGTCCGTCCCAAAAAAAAATGTTATTTTACTCTAATTGAAAATAATTTACCTTTAAAATTCTCTCTTTACCCTTAGTTGAATGATTTTCAGGCACATAAATATTTAAGAATGATTTTAGGTAACAAGTTTTAAAAGTTTTTCTTTTTCTCTTAAATGCGTGCCAAAAATCAAAAGGCATCACATAAAATGCAACAGAAGAAATATTATTTATTATATCCTTTTTGTTTTTACATATTCCTTTTACCTAATTTAATGTCGGTTACTCAAATAGATGGTCTTTCAAAAATAATCTTTATATCTCTGAGAAATAAAGGTAATGCGTACACTATGCTCTTCAAACTTTCGTTTTTATATATTTTAATAATATTTTATATTTAAACGTATTTGTTATTATATATTTAATTTAATTTGGTAGAGGAAAAATCAAATCCAACCTATTTAAATCCATAGATATTAAGCCATAGTTGAGGAAAAAAAATATTATAATTTGTTTGATGGGAAAGTACATTGAAACCTAGTATCTAACAAAATAAAAAACTTTGATACTTAGCAATATCTTAAAATTTTCACAGGTTGCTACACCTAACATTATAATGTTTTAACAATTATTATCGATAGTTGTATCATATTTAGCAATATTTTAATAGAAGATCTATGATAAATTTGTGCCATTCTAGATCCGTAAACATGCAATTGTTTACAGATTTTAAATTGTTTATTTTCTCTCCCTCAAACTTAAAATAAAATTAGATTGATTTAAAATTAAATTTTTATTTAGATATTTAAATTATATTTTTTTCTAACATAAGAACACCATATTTGTTATTAAAACAAATATTTATTTATTGCATGGTCTTATTTAATTATTTACACTCTCTCCAAGTAAATAAAAAATATCATCCATGACCCATCTTTTGACTTCATCCGCGTAAAAATAATATTCAAAATTTTGTTAATTATAAGACATCTTTTCATTAACCTGTTTTAAATCATGACCCCATAACTTATTAGGATCTAATACATAATTAAAGATTTAATTAAATTCACACTCACCTAGTCTGATTGATTCATCTTAAAATAATTATATTTTATTATAAAATTTTCTATGGATTATTCAATTATCTTGCTCCTTTTTTTAAAACTCTTCCTAACTAGAATAATAGAGACAAAACCATGAAATGAATTTACATGTTTATATAACTCTTTTAATTTATATTTTATTAATTTGTACCAATATCATGTAACTGGAAGGTATAAGAGAGAGAAAAAGGTTATTTTCATTTAATTTTGGATATACATAAAAAGATACTATATATATGGTTATGACTATCGTCATTTTATGTTGCATTAATTGTATCTATATACAATAACAATATTACCCCAATGCCTCAAAGACTTCCGCCCATTGCGGGGTAAGGGGGGGTCGGATGTACGCAGCCTGACCCCTATATTTTTAAAAACACAGGGCAACTGTTTCCAGATGACCCATGATGAGCATCGAAAGTTACATTGACTGACTGCTACTTCACAATTGAAAGAAGCGCAGACAGTTTAAAGAACCATTTTGCTTTATTCCATCATACCCCAAAGCCAAAAAATAGTGAATCTTTGGCTCCATCCAAGATTGATGGATAGATTAATTGTATCTATATGATTATTGTTATTATTTTTTACCTCTTCCATCATAAGTTTATTTTATTTTCTGCGCAAGATCCAAGAAGAAGAATAGAGGAAAAGTGGTTGTTTAGAGGGGGATGAGTTAGAGAGACTAAATTTTTTTTCAAAAAAAAATTATTATGAAACTCAAAATTAAATTAATCATATGAGGTTAGCTATTAAGTAAACTCAAATCAGTTTAATAAAGAAGAGAAATTTGGTACAATATGTTTGCGTTTTGTCTATCTTAGAGTGTGAGATTAGAAATAAGAGCATATTTGAGTAAAAAAAAAAGGGTCGAAAATATTTTTGTCTAAATTTTTTTTAAAAAAAGAATATTTTCTCAAATTTCATTGTTTAGGAGCATTATTAGGCCTTTTTTTCAAAAAAATAATAATAAATAAACCAGACCTATACAGCCCATAGATATTGGGCAAGTTGAGAAAGAATTTAGTTGGACAATTAATATTTTAATAAGGAAAACTTACCTAGATCTACTATAATAAAAACATATTTATCATTTATAGTACTAATAATAATTTTTTACTCAACACTTATAATATGTTTATATTAAAATTTTAATACATATTACAAAGAACTATATATAAAATAAGTTTATGAATGTATAATATATTTATCGCACACTTTAGTTCATATTGTGTCCATTTCTTACCAAATAATCATAATATATGTTTAACACTTATAATATATTTATATTACATACATAATTCACTTTAAATATAAGTACAGATTTATCACAATCTTGCTATGTATCACTATAAATTGTGATAAATAAAAAGTATCATTAAAGTCAATAATTATTTATTAAAAACTATTTGTTCAAGTAAGTTTTCTGGTTGGTATCTGGCAGTAGGAGTATTTCTTCTATTCCAATTCATATGACACACAGGTAACTCAAATTTCTATAGTTAATGATAATTAAATTTTAAAATGTTGATTTTATTCTTAATAATGAGAAGATTTATTTTTATTCACATATTTTTAAAATTTTTCTTTCTTTCTTGAGCTTCGTGCCCAGTCATATTAAAATCATATAAATTAGGAAAAAGGGTCTAAAATATCTTCGAACTATTTGAAATAGAGTAAAAATACCCCTCCATTACATTTAGGCTCAAAAATACCTGTCAATTATATTTTTGGCTAAAAAATGCCCCTCTCTAACACAAATAAAAAATAGTTTAAAATACCTCCGAACTATCAAAAATGGAACAAAGATACTCCTTTGTTAGATTATAGTTCAAAAATACACTTCCCTTAAAAATTTGCAAAAAAAGATACCCCTTTCCCCTAACAGAAATGAGACAATGCATGTTATGTGGACAAAAAAAGCCACGTGATCAATCCACGTGGAACCCTATTTAGGGATACGAGATTTTTTTTTCGAATATTAGGTCTAAGACTAGCCTTTTCATGTCAAAGAGAGTGTCATTTCAATTGCAAACGTCTCAAAAAGTAGATCTCTGAGTGGTAACATTGATTCAACTTTGTTATAATCGTTGCCCTTTCTTCAATCAGTTTCTTGAGTTCAATAAGATCCACTTCATCAAAATTTTTGAACCTACGAAGCTTGTATAGAAACTATTTTGCTCATGTTAGCAATATAACACGACAATATAAGTTATGATTTTTAAGAGATAATTCAGTTAAGACTATAAATAAAAGTTTTTTTTAATATAGTAACAATCTGGACGACTCAAAGTTTGATAAAAATTGATTTGAAGATGGGTTGGGGTTAAATTTTTAATGAAAGAGGGATATTTTAAATAATAACTTTAATTGTAACGAATGGATATTTTCTATCGAAAAGTAATAAAGGATATTTTTGCTCCATTTCTAATAGTTAAAGGGGTATTTTTGGTCCTTTTTCATTTCTGCTAAGACGAGGATTTTTTTTAGCCAAAAATTTAACGAACGGGTATTTTTTAGCCAAAAAATATAAGAAAAGGTCATTTTTGAGCTAAAATATAACGAAGGGGTACGTCTACTCCATTTCAAATATTTCATGAATATTTTTTACCATTTTCACTTTGTGGAAACAATATCTTAACAATTATTAATGGTTATCGCGTTTGTGCTATTCAAGACCGTAATTTCCTCCTTTCGCATCATGACAAACATAAATTTTTTTAAGAATTTCAATTAGTAATGTCTGTCCTCTCATTCAAATTTTTAATACTATATCTTAACGGATTGTTTTGTATTTAAAAGTAGTTGTGAAAGAATATCTTTAGAAAATCGGATTTGAACGAGTCAACTCCTCTGCATTTATCTTTTTCTCCGTTTTCCTTAATTCCTACTTAGATTACATTACTTGTTCATTTCATTCTTTTTACTCCAAAGTTTTCCACAACTAAGAGTACATCAAAGCATGAAAGATCCAATGCAAATTAAAGTCTTGTCTTGGAACTAATTATAATTAATTAATTATATTAGTTGTATAGTTTATTACTTGGATTATTTTTATTGGTTGGGAAATT
>JAPFFP010000012.1:4131109-4146626 GCA_026153255.1 Solanum medicagineum | reverse complement strand
TACTTTTCTTTTTGATTTATTTGAGAAAGAATATCTCTTTTCATTTTTGACAATTCTTTAATTCTAATTTTATTTAATCTAACAAAATTAAATTTTTTTTAATACAATATACATACTAAAAATTTAATATGTGTGGCTGTGAGCGGAAAGGTCCATTCTAAGTTGGGCTATTTTCTTCTTGTGCAACGTACGATGTTTGAGAAAATATGTGACACACATTTGGAGGAGTAGAGGGCAGTGGTCAGGCTTGGTATGTGGTAGGGTTGGAGTAAGAAAAAAACATTATAATTGTAGGTTGGAGGAGAGTTTCGAAAAAAGGTTTTTCTTAGTTTTTGGAATGAAGTCATTTGTCTTAAATTCACGAAAAATGAGTTTATTTGAAAAAAGTTTTTCAAAATATGTACGCCAACGAAATATGAGAAAATTGAAAACATTTACTGAAAAGTGTTTTCCTCCATACCAAACACACCCATATTTCTTTGAAAAAAAAACATATTTGTCACCATGAGTGATAGAATATCAATATAGCGGTAGATCGAGTATCACATAAGATTAAGTCGATTATATGTGATATCGATATGATATTTTATATTGGCGCAGATCATATTGAATATATATTTTACTAATTTGGAGGTTAATCGTTTCATATTTATGATTTAAAAAAAGAGAGAGCACAATCCTATATGATACCAGTAGGGTATCAATATACCAGTTGAGTATCACAAAGGACTAAGCTTAGCCCTGAATGATATCGATACAATATCAATATATGAGTGGAGTGTATCACAAAGAATATATATATTTCTTTTACTAATGTAAAGTTTAATAAATAAAATTAATGACTTTAATAATTTTCTCTTAATCGTTTCATATTTATTTCTTAAAAGAAGAATTCAATCCTATATGGTATCGATAGAGTATCACTATAGCGATAGAGCATCATTGATGATTAAGCTCAGTTAATCCTTTCAGGTACCGACATGATATCAATATATCAATGGAGTATCACAAATAATATATTTTCTACTAATTTAGAAATTAATAATTTTCTTTTAATTGTTCCCTATTTATTTCTTAAAGAAGAGTTCAATCCTATATGATATCAACATGGTATTAATATACTGACAGAGTATCACAAAGTACTAATTTCAGCTTTATATGATATCGATATGGTATCAATATACTAAAGGCATATCACAAAGAATTATTTCATAACAATTATGTTGATGTCGTGATTATGTCATGGGCAAAACAAAAAGAAAAAATGGGTAAAGAATATAAATAGTTTGAGTCATGAGTTCATTAAGTGTAAATAGTATGTCAAATTTGAGTAAATAATTTTATAATTGGGTCAATTTTATGTAGTTTCTATGAGTGATTTTACACACGAAATAAGATGTGATATTTTAAAATTAAATTTGATATATAATTTATTTTATAAATTAAAATAATAAAATTAGTTATCTCACATCGTATATAAATAACTTATCTTATTGGTATAGGAAATTTTTTTAAATGATTACTAGTCACCTTTACTTGTTTAATTGTTCATTTTGAACATTGCACGTCTCTTTAAGAAATAAAGCTTAATGTGATTATGTAATCAAAATATTCTTATTAATTAATATATAAAGGTTTTGAAAAATAATTTGAGGAATAAGTGATTAATATTAAGGGTAAAATAGAAAATAAAAATATGTTTTAATTGCATTTTGTCTTACCGTCTTTTTCTAGTTTACTTGAGAAACCATTCTTTTTTTTAAAAAAAAATAAAATATTGACTTAGTTCTACCTTTATTTAAGATCATAAAATTTAAGAACTTTTTTGAATACATGATGCATATTTTAGTTCAAGAGAACAAAATTTAAATATTCTTTTTTATATTTTTAAAATTTTACATTAAATTAAAATTGAATAAATTAATTAAAATGGACAGAGTAATAACTAAGGGAGGCATTTTTTGGCTGTGAGAGGAAAGGTCTATTCTTGTTTTTTTTTTTCAAAAAAAAAAAAATGAACCTCCAATGATAGGCAAACGTACAGTTTTGAATTTGGCTAATTTAAGAAATAATAAGAGTACAGGATTGTTCTACTATATACCACAAAAAAGACAATGTTCAAATAAACTAATAGGCCATATACAATTTAGACAGGGGGTGGGGTCGTAAATAATATTGACAAGTAGGAAACGTCTATTTTAAATTGAGATATCTCCTTCGCGTGTAACACAATGTTTTGAAAAAAATACATCTACATTTTCCTTGAAAAAGAAAATACGATTATCGTCATATTCTTTTATGAGTTGTTTGATATGCAGGATAAAATGTGATATTTTAAATAAATTTTATTTCATAAATAATGAAATTAATTATCTTACAACACATATAAAATACCTTATTTTATTATTTATAGAAAAATAAAAATTCACGACTAATTAATATTTATTTATTTATTTTACTTATCTATTTAGAACTTTGCACGTTTCTTCACAAGTAGAGATTAGGATGACTGTTTAATCAAAATATTCACATTATTTAATATATAATTTTAGTTATCAAAAAGTAATTTGCAGAATAAATAATTATTACTGAGGGTAAGTAAAAATCTTTTTTCTAATTTCTCATTTTGTATTAAATATCGATACTAAAGGCCGATTACGACACTTTAAACTTGTCATCTTCAATTACTAAGAAAGCACTTTAAAAAGGCTCATACTACAAAATAATCAATACAGTTTTATCACTTTTGTGTACTCAAAATGTCTGAAGAAGTGAGAAACAAACAGATAGTTCTAAAACACTATGTGGAGGGTTATCCTAAGGAATCTGACATGGGACTTAAGATTAGCAACATTAAATTGAATGTTCCAGAGGCTTCCAATGTTGTGCTTTTGAAGAATCTTTATTTGTCTTGTGATCCTTATATGCGTTTCTGCATGAAAAAAGTTGAGGGTAGTTATTTTGTTGAATCCTTCAGTCTTGGCTCTGTAAGTATTGCTTTAACTTTCTTCCATTTATCATCATCACCTGTCTAATTGGAAATTTTTTATTATTTTGTCTCGTTTTAATTCATGTGGCATTGATATATTTGAATTTTGAGAGTCAAGAAATGCACCTTGTGTATCCTACAAGCATGAGTCGTATGATTGTGAGTATGCAGTTTTATTTCTATCTTGTGGAAATAGAGACAACAGCATATTCAGAATTTTCATAAAGGGAATTTGAAAAATAAAAATATAGTATGTGTATTTTGAACTTGAAACTTCAGTATGAATTTTGAACTCATAAAATACTGACTCAATAAGTAGTCTTGTGTTTGGGGTATTCAAGATCTATCTATATATATATAGAATAAAAGAATTTTTTTTTTATATATAGTGTAATCTTTTATTGAAGGGGTTTGGATGAACATAGTGATAACTCCTATATCTGTCCCCCAGGTAGAGAGAGTGTTTTCGAAAAGGTTTCTGCTCAAATAATGTAGTTAAATCATGTTCGAATTTTGAGAGTCAAACTTCTTAATTTTGATATTAAATTCATACATTAAATCTTTAAATTTTTTTTTGGAAATGATAAACTTCCATGTCTGATAACTATGTAAAAATACCGTAGATCACAATAATTGAAATTTTGAGGATCATTTTCGGATTGATGTCCTCTTGAAATCATGAAAAAAAATCTATCAACACGTCTGTGGTTAGCCAGAACCAAATCCTGCTTTTCAAGTAGCTTCTCAGGTGAACGAAGTTGATTCATCAAATTAGATCCCACGAGTGGTCCACTATCCGTATCATCGGATATAAGAATTAGGAATTTGTCCAATAGTGACAAAGAAGAAAATTAAAGGAGAAATTTGTATTGATCCAATTAAGTACCTGTGCAAGGTGGACTCAACAGAAAATTGAAAAGTAAAGGCAACAAGTGACCAAATAAAATATTCAAAAGACATATGAAAAAAGTTATGATAAACTTTTTTTTTTCAGAAAAACGATGTCATATAAATTGATACTTAGAAGCAATTTGAATAGTTGCATTGTTATCAAAGTAAAATGGAATCCCTTTGCTCTTTTCCTGATGTTTGCTATTGTTATTAGCTCAACTTGTTGTAGCCAATATAATCCATTACACACCCTACAAATTTAACATTATTTGTGTGTTTAGTATATTTTTCAAAAAATAAGTGTATCTCTTGCTTATTTTCGATTATGTTTATATATATGTATAGCCTATCACAGGAAATGGAGTGGCTAAAGTCTTGGAGTCTGGGGATCCAAATTTTCAGAAAGGTGACTTAGTTTGGGGAAAGACTGGATGGGAAGAATATAGTATTGTAACAGCTAGTGAGAGTGCTTTTTTAAAAATTGATCATGACAAAGATGTACCTCTTTCCTACTATACGGGAATCCTTGGTGAGTTTTTCTCTTCTCAATAGTCATAAGATCTGGATACACTCTATTCTTTTCAGATCTCACTTGTGATACTATACGGGGTATATTATTGTTGTACATTTCATAATTTTTTTTTACACTTGTAACTACTATGTTAGGTTATGCTTCATAAAATTGATGAGCAAAGATATGTTAGGTATTTATAATTGTGCTTAAACTAATTGTATACTTTGTTATGGTAGTGTTTGATCAATTCCCCTTCACATAGTTCATATCCATCCTTTCCCCTTCTGAAAATATACACATTCTAAGTTATCAATTTTTTTCGTGAGTTTCATATCTGAATTATCCATTGTTCCATTTACTTGCCTAAACAATCACACTCTTTCTATGTTGAAACAACACCTTGACGTTGTGTTGGCTTATATACACGCACGTCATCAAGTGGGAATAATATTTGATCAATGGATAATTGAGGTGTGAAACTCATGAAAAAGTGAACAGAGCTCATCGATTTTTACTCGAATTATTTTTCAGGGATGCCTGGGTTGACAGCTTATGTTGGTTTTTATGAGATGTGCTCCCCAAAGAAGGAAGAAACAGTGTTTGTTTCAGCAGCTTCTGGAGCAGTTGGTCAACTTGTTGGACAATTTGCAAAGATGTTGGGTTGTTATGTTGTTGGTAGTGCTGGAACCAAACAAAAGGTTAATATGATTAATTAGTGGCTAGTTATCTTGCTTATCTTAATCAATGTTGTTGATTCTAGTTATGTCATTCTATTCATTATTATTAAAGGTTGATCTGTTGAAGAGCAAGTTTGGTTTTGACGAAGCTTTTAACTACAAAGAAGAACAAGATTTAGATGCAGCTTTGAAGAGGTTAGTAATTTACTTTCCACCACAGGTGGTAATTAGGCAGGTTGAGTCAAATATAATCTTTTTCTGTATTTGTTTATTTGTGTTAGGTACTTCCCTAATGGAATCGACATCTATTTTGAGAATGTTGGAGGGAAGATGCTTGATGCGGTTCTTATGAACATGAAATCCCATGGCCGTATTGTTGCGTGTGGGATGATCTCACAATACAATCTTAAGAAGACTGAAGGAGTGCATAACTTGTTTTGCCTCATCACAAAACAAATCCGCATGGAAGGATTTCTAGTTTATGATTACCGTCATCTCTATCCTAAATATTTGGAAATGATCATCCCAAAAATAAAAGATGGTACGATCGCGTATGTGGAAGACGTTGCTGAAGGTCTTGAAAGTGCTCCCAGTGCTCTAACTGGTCTCTACTCTGGTCGCAATGTTGGAAAGCAAGTTGTGATGATTTCGCGTGAATGAATGAATTCAACTTCTTAGAAGATATATGTCATGATGAACAAATAGTAATGGATGTATATGAATATTTTGTGATAGTTTATCTTTAAAATGAAAAACTGAGTTTTATAAAGCAATTATGATGACAACAACGTTATATTATTTCATGGAATTGAATGTTGGGCCTTTAAGGAAAATCATATTAATTAGAAGAATAATGTCGCGCATAGAAATAAAAATATGAATCAATGTCCTAAAACTTCCAATAAGTAATGTCCTATGTGAAATTCATCTTTTTGGAAAGAAGTTATCAATAGTGAAATTGAATCAATCTTGAATAATTATACTTGATAGTTGATTGATTTTCATCTGGAAAATAATTTTTTAGGATCAAAATGGATCTCTAAAAGAAAACTAAAGGCTGATAGTACTGCTTACAAGTAGAAGACAAGATTTGTAGTCAATGGCTTTAAACAAAAGGAAGACCTTGATTACTTTGATACATACTCATCAATGACAAGAATCATATCTATTTCGATGTTGGTTGCACTAGCAATAATATATGATCCTGAAATCCATCAAATGGTTGTAAAAAATAGCTTTGTTAAATGGAGAGTTAGATGAAAAAAATTACATGAAACAACTCGAGGTTTTTGTGGTTTCTGGTAAAAAAAGAAAAATGTGCAAACTTGTGAAGTCACTTTATGGACTGAAACAAACACTCAACTAGTGGCATGCAAACTTTGACCAAACAATATATTGGCAAGCAAATTTCATATTAATGAGTGTGACAAATGTGTTTACATTAAATACACTCCAAATCATAAGGTCATTGTTTGTTTGTATGTGGATGATATGTTGATCATTAGTAGAGGCTTAATTGACATAAATGCTACTAAGAAAATGCTTGTTAGTAGATCTGAAATAAAAGACCTTGGAGTAAGTGATGTTATATTGAGAATAGAAATTCTTCGAACTCTACAAGATTTGGTTTTGTTGCAATCTCATTATATTAAAAATGTACTTGATAGGTTCAGTATTTGAATTTCAATATTGTCAAGACTCCAAAAAAAATGAGTTTGCACTTCAAAAGAATAAAGGTGAAAGTGACTCGCAGTTGAACTATGGCGAAAATGTTGAAAAATTATGTATATCATGAACTGTACACAATCAGATATAGCATGTGTTATTAGTAAGTTAAGTTGGCACACGAGCAATTCCAATCAAACTCATTGGATAACAATGAAAAGAGTTTTAGGGTATTTAAAACATATTCAAAATTATGCTTTGCATTGTGACAAATATCCAACAGCTATTGAAGGATATAGTGATGCAACTTGGATCACCAGATCAAATGAAGTAAAATCCATAAGTGGATATGTATTTACTTTTAGTGAGAGAGACTTCTCTTGAAAATTATCCAAACAAACATGTATTGCCCTCTATATTATGGAATATGAATTTATCACTTTAGATAAAGTCGTAAAGAAGCTTAATGGCTTCAAAATTTCTTGAAAGATAGTCCTTATTGGTCTGAATCATTGACACCTATATACATAAATTATGATAGTCAAATTACAATAGGTAGGGCAGAGAGCATGATGTATTATGGTAAATCTCATCAGATAAGATGAATTCATAATGCCATTAAAGAACTACTCTCTAATCAAATTATCACAATTAACTATGTAAAATAAAAGAAAAATGTGTCAGATCCACTTCAAAAAGGCCTAACTAGAGAGGGAGTTCCAAGACCATCTAAAAGGATGAGTTTAAGGTGTAGGACAAGTCAAGCATGATGATAACTCTACCTAGCATTTTGGAGATGTCTGGTAGGATTTTATGGGCCAAGGAACAAGAAACAAACAATTTCGGCAGTTTTTTGTGGGTGTTACCCCACGAATTCTAGAGATTTAGGGGGCTCCGATGCAACTTTCCTGAAAAATCATACGACTGGGTCCACAACGAGCCCGACAAGAGGCCCAGGTGGCCCGGAGGCGGCAAGGGAAGCCTGGTAAGATTTTAGGGACTAAGGAACAGAAAACCGACGATTTCGATAGTTTTCTGTGGGTCTTAACCTAAGAATTTTGGCACTGTAGGGGGCTGCAGCGCAAGTTCCCTTAAAAATCATATGAGTGGGTCCACAACGAGCCCAGCAATAGGCCCAGGTGGCCTGTTGATGGTGGGGGACGCCTCGTAGGACTTTACGGGCCAAGAAACAGGAAACAAGCAATTTAGGCAGTTTTCGGTGGGTGTTAGCCCACAGGTTCTGGCGCTGCAAGGGGCTCCGGTACAACATTCTCAAAAATTCATATGAGTGGGTCCGCAACGAGTCCAGCAAGAGGCCCAGGTTACCCGCCGGCGACCCCGGATGCTTGCTAGGATTTTATGGGCCAAGAAACAGGAAACATGAGATTTCGGTAGTTTTCTGTAGGTTTTAGCCCATGAATTTTGGCGCTGCAGGGGGTTCCAGCGCAAGTTTCCAGAAAAATCATATGAGTGAATGCGCAACAAACCCGGCAAGAGGTCAAGGTGGCTCGTCGACGGCGAGGAACGCCTGGTAGGATTTTTTGGGCCAAGGAACAGGAAACAGGCGATTTCGACAGTTTTCGATGGGTGTTAGCCCACGGCATCTGGCACTGTAGGGGGCTTCGGCACAACTTTCCTGGAAACTCATATGAGTGAGTCTGCAACAAGCCTGGCAAGAGGCCTAGGTAACCCGACGGCAGTGGCGGACGCCTGGTAGGATTTTATGGGCCAAAGAACAGGAAACAAGAGATTTTGGCAGTTTTCTGTGGGTGTTAGCCCACGGATTCTGGCGCTGTAGAGGGCTCCCGTGCAACTTTCCTAAATAAATCATACGAGTGGGTTCGCAACAAGCCCGACAAGAGGCCATGTGGCTCGTTAGCGACGGAGGATGCATGGTAGGATTTTATGGGCCGAGGAATAGGAAATAGGCTACAAGGGGCTCCGACGTAACTTTTCCAAAAAAAATCATAGGAGTGGATACATAACGTGCCCGGAAAGAGGCCTAGGTAGCCCCACGGCAACGGGGGACTTCTGGTAGGATTTTATGGGCCAAGGAACAAGAAACAAGCGATTTCGGTAGTTTTCTGTGGGTATTAGCCCACGGATTCTTGCGCTGCAGGGGGCTCCGACGCAACTTTTCCAATATATCATAAGAGTGGGTCTGCAACAAGCCCGACAAGAGGCCTAAGTGGGTCGACGACAGCGGGGGACACCTAGTAGAATTTTATGGGCCAAGAAACAGGAAACAAATGATTTCAACAGTTTTGTGTTGGTGCTAGCCCACGGATTCTAGTGCTGTAGGGGTCTCCGGCCAACTTTATTGAAAAATCATACGAGTGGGTCCGCAATGAGCCTGGCAAAAGGCTCATATAGCCTAGCGGCAGCACGGGATGCCTGTTAGGATTTTATGGGCCGAGTAATAAGAAACAGGCGATCTCAGTGATTTTCCAGTGGGTGTTAGCCCATAAATTCTAACGCTGCAAGGGGCTCCAGCATTTTTTTTTCAAAAAGTCATACAAGTGGGTCCGCAGCGAGCCCGACAGAAGGCTCAGGTGGCTCGTTGGCAGTGGGGGAGGTATTGTAAGATTTTACGTGCCAAGGAACAGGAAACAAGCGATTTTGATAGTTTTTTGTAGGTGTTAGCCCACGGATTCTAGCGTTGCAGGGAGCTCCGGCGCAACTTTCCCAAAAAAACATACGAGTGGCTCTGTAATGAGCCCAACAAGAGGCCCAAGTGGCCCGGCGGTGGCGAGGGATGCCTGGTAGGATTTTATGGGCCAAGGAACAGGAAACGGGCAAGTTCGACAATTTTCTCTGGGAGTTAGCCCACATATTTTGTTGTTGCAGGGGGGATTCGGCGCAAACTTTCTCGAAAAATCATACGAGTAAGTCCGCAACGAGCCCAGCAAAAGGCTCAGGTGGCCCGGCGGTAGCGCGGGACGCCTGGTAGGAAACTTTGGGCCGAGGAACAGGAAACAAGCAATTTCAACAGTTTTCTACGGGTTTTAGCCTACGGATTATGGCACTACAGGGGGCTCCGGCATGACTTTCATGAAAAATCATACGAGTGGGTCTAAAATGAGCCTAACAAGAGGCCAAGGTGGCTCAGAGGCGGGGAGGACGCCTGGTAGGATTTTATGGGGCAAGGAACAAGAAACAGGCGATTTCGACAGTTTTCTGTGGGTGTTAGCCCACAAAGTTTGGCGCTGCAGGGGACTTCGGCGCAACTTTCCCAAAAAACTATACGAGTGTCTCTACAATAAGCCCAGCAAAAGGTCCAAGTGGCTCGGCGGTGACGGGGGACGTTTGGTAGGATTTTATGGGCCAAGAAGCTGGAGACAAGCGATTTTGACAAGGATATTTCAGAGTTTGTGGCTAAGTATTTGACTTGTCAGCAGGTTAAGTGTGAGCACCAGCGGTTGGGAGGTGAGTTTCAGAGGCTACCCATTCCTACGTGGAAGTGGGAGCGAACTTTTATGGATTTTGTGGTGTGTTTGCCTACTACTGTGGGCGGTTATAACTCTATCTGGGTAGTCGTAGATCGATTAACTAAGTCTGTCCATTTCATTCCTGTCAAGGTTAAGCATACAGCAGGGAAGTTAGATGAGCTCTATATAGTCAGATAGTTAGATTGCATGGTGTGCCTATTTCTATCATTTCTGATCGGGGTTCACTCTTTACTTCGCATGTTTAGAGGGCCCTGCAGCATGGTCTAGGTACTCCGCTAGATATGAATTCAGTCTTTCACCCTCAGACAGACGGACAGTCTGAACGGACTATTCAGGTATTGGAGGATATACTTCGAGCATGTGTGATTGATTTTGATTCTCATTGGGATCAACACTTACCTTTAGCAGAGTTCGCCTATAATAATAGTTATCAGTCCAGTATTCAAATGGCGCCATTCAATGCATTGTATGGTAGGCAGTGTAGATCTCCGATTGGTTGGTTTAATTCTGCTAAAACAGACTCATTAGATGCCGACTTTCTGAGAGATGCTGTAGAAAAGGTCCGCATGATTCAGGATAAACTGTTGGCTGCTCAGAGTCGATAAAAGAGTTATGCGGATAGGAGGGTCCGAGCCTTAGAGTTTATGGAGGGCGATCACGTTTGGCTCAGGGTATCACCCATGAAGGGTGTAATGCGATTTGGGAAGAAGGGAAAGCTTAGCCTTCGATTTATTGGCCCATTTGAGATTTTAGAGCTAATCAGAGAGGTGGCCTATAGACTGGCCTTGCCACCTAGCTTATCATCCGTACACCCTGTAATCCATGTCTCTATGCTTCGGAAGTATGTGCCCGACGAGTTTCATATACTCTCATTCGATTCAATAGCATTGAATCCAGACTTGTCGTTTGAGGAGGAGCCTGTTGCTATTTTGGATAGGCAGGTTCGCAAGCTTAGAAACAAAGAGATTGTTTATGTCAAGGTACAATGGAATAATTATCCAGTCAGAGAGGCAACGTGGGAGATAAAGTCAGAAATACGTGTTGTATGTCCTCATCTTTTCGAAACTTCAGGTACTTCACCTTACCTTGTGTTTGAGGACGAACATGATTCTTAGTGGTAGATAATGTAAGGATCCGTTAGACCATTTTGAGAATCGGCCCCATTATTTTCTTAAAATGTCCTTCGTTACTTCTTTATTATTATTATTATTATTATTATTATTATTATTATTATTATTAGATAACAGATCTTTTCAGACAAATGTTGATGGGAAACCAAAAGTAAAGCAGGCACTAGTAATTTCTTTTACAACTTATTTCTTTTGTGGAACATTAGGATAGGCACAATTGGTTAATGCTTGACAAAGCAGTTCCACTAGCATTTATTTAGTGCTTCTCTGTGCTGCAAGATGTGCATTTTGCCTCTTTAAATAGAGAGCAGTTCAAATAATTCAGGTTGCGCACAAAACAAGAGAAAGCATCATACGAGAGCATATATATACGAACATTGTTTTAGGGAGGTGCTTTATTGTGTAAGAGCTTCGACAAATTTTATTCTTGTAAGTTTTTCCTATTTTCTAAATCTTTTATAATAAAATATTTTATATAAATAAGTTTATTTTAGTGTACTTTTAAGAACTTTATTATAATATTATTTATAATGACGTGTGAGTCTGACTCAGAGAATATAAGGAATTGGCTACACATTATAATTTTTGTCGGGAGTGGGATTGGCATTAGAGTTAAGAGTATATAAAGGCTTAAGAGCGTGACGGTAGGTTACTGGAAGGACTTGTCCTTCCAGATTTGTGACAAATATATTTTTTTAGTCCTTATACATATAATATATGAATTAATTATTGTAGTATTAGGAATCTCTCCTTCTTTGTCCAGTGCTCCTTCACCTCACGCTTCTGCTTAGTGCTTTTGGTTCTTTGTTTATCTAACTTTGGGTGTATATATACACATATGTATAAGAATTGTACTAATATTTGAGAAATTGAAACTTAAACCTAGATTTGAAATTTTGGGAATTTACTATGAAATTGATTAGTTTTGAGTCTAAGCTAGACGTATAGTAATATGAGAATTGTTAGTTTCGAATTCTTATTGTGAATTATTAATTAATTAGATCGTGGTGCTTCGGATTCCATTCAAAAAGGAAAAGCCAAAGTGTTAAATTGACCGTGATTTGACTAAGGCAAGTAGACTTTCAAAACTTTGTAATTCTCGTAGAATTCTCAATTTTCCTTTTTCTCCTACGTGCGATACGTGAAATATTTTAATATTATTCACAATGAAATGATTAAAAATGTAAATGCGAGTTGACGTGTTATTATGGTACTGGAATTGATAAATATGGTCAAGTGCTGAGAATTTTATATTTATGATATATATATATTGTTGTGATTGGAAAAATATGTGTGGATGTGTTTGTGAAATTCATATCATATTCATTCATTCCATGACATACATATTTGCATTGATATGAGTAAGATGAAAATATTGAGACCGAGGTCTTTACCGGTCGAGATGCCGAGGTCTTTGCCAGCGAAGCTATAATGATATTAGGACCGAGACCTTTACCGGTCGAAATGTGATGCCGAGGTTTCTGCCGGCAAAAAAAATTTATATTGACGCCGAGGTCCTTGTCGGCGAACTTATTGTGATGCCGAGGTCTTTGCCGGCATGTTTATGATGATATTGTGATGTCGAGGTTTCTGTCGGCGATGATTGATGACATAATTACATAATGCATTGCATATCATCTTTGCATACTATTGCATAGCATGCTGTTGTCATTATGATTAATTATGCCCTTGACTTGTACTTTGGAAATTGTAATATGATGCAATACCATCTTGATTATGTATTATGTATTGCTGGGTCAGAATAACTTTTCGTGCAGGTTGAATATCGAATGGGATGAAAGGGGTTTGTGTATTATATTAGACTTCCTGGTTTTGTTAGTTGACTTGTTGGGTACCGCGTGGTATTTGGTACTCACCCTTGCTTCTACACTTGTGTAGGTGGTGAACTCGGGCAGTGAAAAGTAATTCCCTAATTCGCCAAGGATTCTCAGAAGACGAAGAGAGGTAGCTGTTGCCATCTGGCTGACTCTCTTGTTCGTATTTCTGTTGTACTTGTTCTATTTGAGAAGAAGGACAGTTTGGACTTGTATTTCTTTGATTTTTCTGTATTTCTAGTGGCTTGTACGCGTGATAACCAATCCTTGGGTGAGATTTAAGTTTATGGAAAATTTTCATATTTATTTATTTAATTTAGTTAAAATGCTTCAGCGCGTTATATTTATTATCCCTTTTGAGTTAAGGTTGACTTGTTCTGGTGGGATCGAACAAGTGTCATCACGCCCAATTTTTGGGTCGTGACAAGGGGCTCCAGCGCAACTTCTCCCAAAATCATACAGGTGGACCCGTAACGAGCCCGGCAAGAGGCCCAAGTGGCCTGGTGAGGGGGGGGGACGCCTGGTAGGATTTTACGGGCCAAGGAGCAGGAAACAAGCGATTTTGGCAATTTTTTGTGAGGGTGCTAGCCCACGGATTCTGGCGCTGCAGGGGGATCTGACGCAACTTTCTCAAAAAATCATACGAGTGGGTACGCAATAGCCCGGCAAGAGGTCAAGGTGGTCCGACGGCGACGGGGGATGTCTAGTAGGGTTTTATGGGCCAAAGAATAGGAACAAGTGATTTTGGTAGTTTTCTGTGGGTGACAACCCACAGATTCTAGTGTTGCAGGGGGTTTCCGCGCAACTTTCCCGAATAATCATACGAGTGGGTCTGCAATGAGCCCTACAAGAGGCTTAGGTGGCCCGGCGGCAAGGGGGGACGCCTGGTAGGATTTTATATGTGAAGGAACAGGAAACAGACGATTTTAACAGTTTTCTTTGGGTGTTAGCTGATCTAACTCATTTTCATAATTAAGGCAATGTTCAATGACCAAATAATTTCTCTATGGGAGTAAATATTTAGGGATCACTTATGTGGGAGTACAGTGAAAATCGCTTCAAGGAGAATGATAGTAAAGGCCGATTCTCTGAACTCTCAAGAAACTAGTGTTCACGGCTGAAACAAATGAAATTGTGAGAACCATAGATGTTTCTCTTGTTGATTATATGATTCTTATTTTAAGAGTTCATTTAACTTCACATTCTATATTTCATTGTTTATGTAAAATCTATTTAAAGTTATTTTGTTGAAAAAGAAAAACATATTTTAAACTACTCAAAATGTTAACAATTTGTTGTATCGTATAAGTTTATTCACTTGGAAGCAACAACGTAACCAGTCATAATGGAGACAATTAAAGAGAAGGTCCTGAAAGAAAAAGTTGAGGATGATATTTTACAGTAAGAAATAAAGTTTTTTCATCTTAAATTAATGAAAAATATACATCATAAAATATAATTTTTTATTGAACCAATTTACTGAAAAGATGCATGATGAATAATATATTTTAATTGAAAATTTGATTTTTAAAATTTTTTTCATATGAAAGTGCTACTATTTTTCTTTTTTTCACAATTCAATCAATGCATTTAGGAAAGTTTTTATCAAACATTTCTTAGTGAGAAATTTCAATGAAAAATAGTGATTTTTAATAGAGTTTTAGATATGAAAAAAATCATGTTAAAGAAGAGGTTTTCACAAATCTAAATTTATTGAGATTTCAACCAATATAAAAGAAATATTTATATTTTCTCTATTTTAATTTATTTATCTTACTTTCATTTTTAATTTATTTTAGAAAGAATACCTCTTTTTATATGATAATTTTTTATTTCTAACTTTATAAGATCACAAAATTAAATATTTTTTAATACATTATAAATTTTGTAGTTCGAGACCACAAAATCTAAATAACTATTTTTGCATCCTTAAAATTTTATACTAAATTAAAATTAAATAAATAAAGTAAAATAGAGAGAATAAAATAAATTAACGGAACATGAAATAAATTGTGTGTCGTTACGTCCAAGCATTGTGTGGCTGCTTTGAAAAATGTGTGACACGTATTCTTTGCAGGCATTGTGTGGATATTTTCTTCTTGTGCACCGTACAATGTTTTGGAAAAAAAACGCGTTTGAACTTTGGGACGTTCTTCAAGAAATAAAGATTAATATAATTATTTAATCAAAATATTTATATTTTTTTGTCTTGATTTATCTGATACTTTTTTAATTTTAAGATTCAAATCAATTTATTTTTAACTATAAAATCTTCATATATTTTTTTAAATATTTTGAGTTAAGAAATATATAAATTTTATTTTAAAAATTTCACGCATAACTTTTCAGTCAAACTTAAACTGTTTT
>JAPFFP010000012.1:4113526-4124101 GCA_026153255.1 Solanum medicagineum | reverse complement strand
TTGTAACTATGCACAACTAATTTGGGGGTTTACTGCAGGAAAAATGGATTTCACGTAGATTTTGAAAATCCTAAAATTTTAACGTAAAATTTAGTATTTTTGAGTTTCAGTCCAAAACTACTTTAGCGTGTCAATAGTCATTAACATTAAATTATTTTTGTATTATTTTATTATTATTCATATTGTATAAAACCTTTTTTTTAAACATATTATAAATTATATTAGTATACTTAATTATTTTTATGTAATATCTTTATAATTTTTGTATATATTATTTTGTCAATTCTTATGTTAATTTTACTATAAATTATAATTGTATAAGAACATATATTCATTAGAAAAATAAAAAGTGCAAATATAATACATTGTTAATAAATAACACAACGTATTTTGAATAACCGAAAATAATAAATATTCATCAATAATATATTATATTTCACCAATGATTTTACGTTTATCTCATTATCAATTATTATTCATAATGTATAACAATTGGTAGCAATGTATATTATTTAAAAGTTTATTGTATAACAATTGGTAGCAATGTATATGAAATGCAAATGAGAGTGCTTTCAGTTTTTGTTGGCCTTATTCTGAGTTTGTATATACATTGATATGGATTGTGATAAAATAGTGAAGATTTCTTCAATTTTAGCGTTATCATCAAATAAACCTTGCACAATTCAAATTTAATTCGCTTTGATGTAAATACTGAATATTGAAAATTGAAAAAATTATAATAAAAAGGCATATATACTTTAGCTAAACCGTTGAATTTGTTACTAAAGAGTACATGTGTGAAAAAGTCGTATTCAATAAGAGCAAGTCATAAGCCAATGGGTTCATTCGAATTTCTTTCATAAAATCACAATTTAAAATTATTTATTATGCGTATACAGTAAATGATAAATTTCTTCACGTGTTGATTATTTGTAAAATGTTATTTGAATCATTTTGACTAGTAAAAATTTTGATTTTGTCGCTAAAGACAGAATCAAAAAGTGACAATTTTAAGTGTTGATATATATATATATATATATATATATATATTTCAACACAAATATATCATTTGAGCAAAAAACTGCATGTCGAATTCGATAGAATTTGTATTTGAGCTGCTACCTCCATCTCTTTGCCCAGTATTTCTTGCATCTTGTTTGAATGATTGTCACCCGTTGTATTATTAGTTCAAATATAATGTTTGTTTTGCTTGTTACTTAAATTGTATTGTATTATTTAAATTCATCATTAAATAATATCGAAAAGACTCATTTTGTGTAATAATTGATTTGGTGTCATCGAATCGATACCTTAATATTTTCTTCTCGTCTTTATTTATCATCTAGTATCATATAATTATCATTTATCTTACTTTTTATAGTAACTTTACTCTGTATCTTACAATTTCTTATAGATTTATCATAATCATTATGTAGCGGTGAAAAATAATACAAACTAGTCAAATATTATATTCCTTAAAATAATATAATATAATACAATACATTATAGTACAACATAATATTTTACGAAACAATATATAACAACCAAACAAAGTGTTAAAAGTGATAGAGAAGATTGATTTGACTACACATTTGGAAAGTACATGAATTTGCCGGGAAAATACATATTAATTTCCTAATCACCATCCACATCAAATGATAATAAAAATGATAAAATTACATAAATATCCAAAAATCTATTGGTCCAATCCAATGTATTCATCTCTAATCTCATCTTAAAAATGATTATTTCAAGTCACTACCAACCATATTAACAAAAGTTTGTACTTATCAATAACTAAAGCAAAGAGGTTAAGGCTTCTTTGTCCAAAGATCCTGTTTTCAAATTTTGAAATAATAATTGGATGTCCCTTCAAATAAACGAACGTTTGGTCATAAATTGTGAAAAATTATTTTTGAATATTTATTTAATCAGAAAATATTTTCAAGTTCTCAAAATGTTATCCTAACCAGTTGTTGGAATTTTTTTTTTCTGACTGACTATCACCATTATACTCAACTAGGTTTAGTTAATACTTAAATAATAATAGTTCAAACTAACTGATAGTTAAAACGTGAAACTCGCCAACTTTACACCTTGGACTATTCAAGTTGGTATATGCTACATTATGCTAGCTTCTTTCCAAGACTGCACTACAGATCTTATAATAGTAAGCACCAAGATATTAATTAATGGTTCACATAATTTAGTTTAAGAAAATGAATATTAGCCCAATCAGACTCCATAATCTATCACTCAATCCCAAATATTGAGGCACCAATACGATGATGAGTTGGTCTATTCGCTCCTATTTTCAAGTGAAAATAATATTTGACTAACTCAATATTGACGTAAAAAAATAATGAATATTTAACGTATGAACTCATAAAAAAGTGATAGTTTAAATATATTTTTTCTATCATTAACTATTAAAAAAATGTTAGGCAATTGGAGTTGACTTGATTTTCCAACTAACACAACAATAATTGGAAGAGCAAATGGTGCTTAGCACAATTAAGAAAATCTTCGAGTCTTCTAGAAAATGTGGACCAATTTATTAATAAGATTCGAATAATATGTGATCATATTCCAATAACATCCTCAATATTCAATAAAAATATTATTTCTTTCGTCTCATTTTATATGACATTTATTTGATTTGACACGATATTTAAAAAAATAAAAATTTAAAATTTGTAATCTAAAATCATCCATAGATATTTGAATAGTTGAAAATCATTTCATCAATGATAAAAAGAAAATTGTTTCTCATTCTAATAAAAAATGACATAATTATTTAGACGGATTAAAAAAAAAAATCTATCAGGTAAAATGGGACAAACGGAGTACTTATATATACACACCATACCATATAACTTCCAAGACTTGCTTGAAGAAAAAAAAATCTGTTTCTTAGTGCACAATTATTACATGGCTGTTGGAGAAGTACTACTCCTCAAGCTCTTTGATACTTATTGGTTTGAACAAGAAATATTATTTACCAGCACACATAAATTCTCATATGATGTACAAAACAAAACAGTATTTCAAGAAAATCCTCATGGAATTCAAGAATCAACCAAGCTCTTAGGTCGATCACAAAGTGATTACCTAAGTAGCTTCGACTCTTCAAAAATATCATCAGATATAAGTTCGAGCAACAATATGAGTTTTAGTCAACTTGGGAATTCTCCAACTTCTGTGATTATCACAGATAACAGAGTTGCAGAAGCAGTGAAGGAAAAGGTTAGAAAGGGAGTTAAGGGGATTATTCGAATTCGGAGAAGCTTATCAGAGCTTGAACTTGAGGAATTAAAGGGGTTTATGGATTTGGGGTTCAATTTTAGTGAAGAAGATAAAAATTCAAACTTGGTTACTATTGTTCCTGGATTGCAGAAATGGGGAAACAGGGAAGTTGTTGATGAAAACGAAACAACAAATAGCAGTAAAAAGAGGCACCATATTGTTCATAAAAGGCCTTATCTTTCTGAAGCATGGGAGATTCTTGAAAAAAGAAAGATGAATAGGAAATTGTTGAAATGGAGGATTCCAGCTATGAATAATGATATGAACATGAAAGATAATCTTAGATTTTGGGCTCAAACTGTTGCATCAACTTTCAGATGAAAAATACAAACATTGATTGTGTTACTTTTGTTGATTCTCTGGTTTTTTTTAAATCATTTTCTTCTTTTTATTTCTTTGTAGTTTGCTTTACATTTTGTGGATTGATTGGGCTTGTTGCAACTGTAAATATAGCTTGATTCATTCATCCAATTTTCTGTCCAAAGATTCCATAAATTACTCATTTCTTGTGTTTTTTTTTTTTCCCCTCTTTTGGAGGTCGTGGTGTTTATGATCATCTTTCGTGCACTATTATTGAGGGGAAAGTATTAAAAGCACCCCTAAACTTGATACGAAGTATTAGTTTCATTCTCAAATTATTGATAATGTTAAAAACACCCTTCTAATTAATTAATTAAACTTAAATACACCCCTTACCGTGTTACAAGAGTGAAATGCACCCCTAAATTCTTGATATGATTTTTCGGGAACCTTGCGCCGAAGCCTCTTGGCCCATAAAATCCTACTAGGCCTCCGCCAACGCGGCCGAGCCACCTGGGCCCCTTGCCAAGCTCGTTGCCGACCCACCCGTATGATTTTTCGAGAATCTTGCGCCGGAGCCCCATGCAGCCCCAGAATCCGTGGGCTAACACCCATAGAAAACTGCCGAAATCATCTATTTCCTGTTCCTTGACCCATAAAATCCTACCACACCTCTGCCAACGCCGTCGGGCCACCTAGACATCTTGTCGAGCTCGTTGCGGACCCACTCGTATGTGTTTTCGGGAATGTTGCACCAGAGCCCCATGCAGCCCAGAATCCGTGGGCTAACACCCACAAAAAACTGTTGAAATTGCTTGTTTCTGTTCATTGGCCCATAAGATCCTACCAGTCATCCGCCAACGCCACCTGGGCCTCTTTTCGGGTTCGTTGCACACCTACCCATATGAATTTTAGGAATCTTACGCCGGAGCCCCATGCAGCCCCAGAATCCGTGGGCTAACATCCACAGAAAACTATCAAAATCGCTTGTTTCCTTTTCCTTGACCCATAAAATCCTACCAGGCCTCCGCCAATGTCGCCGGGCCACCTAGGCCTCTTGCCAGGCTCACTGTGGACCCATCCGTATGATTGTTTGGGAATCTTGCGCTAGAGTCTCATGCAGCCCCAAAATTCATGGGCTAACACCCAAAAAAACTGTCGAAATCGTCTGTTTTCTGTTCCTTGGCCTATAAAATCCTACTAGGCCTCCGCCAATACCGTCGGGGCACCTGGGCCTCTTGCCGAGCTCGTTCTAGACCCAACCGTATGATTGTTCGAGAATCTTGCGTCGGAGCCCAATGCAGCCCAGAATCTGTGGGCTAACACCTATAGAAAATTACCTAAATTGCCTGTTTCCTGTTCCTTCACCCATAAAATCCTACCAGGCCTCAACCAACGCTGTCGGGCCACCTGGGCCTCTTGCTGAGCTCGTTGCAAACCCACTCATATGATTTTTCAAGAATCTTGTGTCGAAGCCCAATGCAGCCCCAGAATCCGTGGGCTAACACCCATAGAAAACTGCCGAAATCATCTGTTTCCTGTTCCTTGGCCCATAAAATCCTATCAGGCCTCCGCCAACGCCGCCAGGCTCATTGCAGACCCACCCATATGATTTTTTGGTAGTCTTGCGTCGGAGCCCCATGCAGCCCAAAAATCTGTGGGCTAACACCCACAAAAAACTACCGAAATCGCCTATTTCCTATTCGTTGGCCCATGAAATCTTACCAGGCCTCTGCCAACGCCGTCAGGCCACCTGGGCCTCTTGTCGGGCTCGTTGCGGATCCACCCATATGATTTTTCAGGAATCTTGCGCCAGAGCCCCATGCAGCCCCAGAATCAGTGAGCTAACACCCACAGAAACATGCCGAAATCGCATGATTCCTGTTCCTTGGATCATAAAATCCTACCAGGCCTCCACCAACGCCGTCAGGCCACCTAGGCCTCTTGCTGAGCTCATTGCGGACCCACCCGTATGATTTTTCGGGAATCTTGCATCGGAGACCTATGCATCCCCAGAATTCGTGGGCTACAGAAAACTGCCGAAATCGCCTATTTCCTGTTCCTTGGCCCATAAAATCCTACCAAGCCTCCACCAACGCCGTCGGGCCACTTGCGCCAAGTTCAGGGATGGTTTTAATAGACTGCTTATTACTAATTTTACGGGATCCTTCACCTCCCAACAACGACAATTTGTCTTACAAGGCTAAGGCAGGTGGAAAGAAATCATCTAGTATTTTTGTCTTTTTTGGACTTTAAACATGAGGAATCATAAATTTCAGTTACATCATTGATCATTAGGCTACACCCTTAGGTGGTATCTTGATGATTACTTGTGAAAATTGCTCAAGTTCAAAGCTAAAAGGGGTGATTGTTGTTGTGTTAAATCAGCTCAAAGATGCTCTTAACCTGATGTCATCTAATATTATCTGTTTTTGACTCAAATCAGTATCTGCTTCTTCTTCTTTTTTTTTCTATTTTCCATGTGGATATTTGTCCATAGAAACCTAAAAATCTCTCTCTTGGACTAAGCTCTATATGGTTCATCATCATTCAGAGGCTAGTTTGAAGATTAACTGTGTGCCATCATATCAATTGAGTATCTATAACCACCAAAAATTCATTAGCTTCTTTTTTGTGCATGTGTCTTTAAAGTTACGGCCAAAAACAACAAGATGGTCCGTAGACCGCCAAAGGCACTAAGCCTATCGGGCTCCACATCATCACTCCATCGTCTTCATACTTATCTTGTCCAATCAATAGCTTCGATATGAGTTGTATGGTTAAAGTGACCTAATGATATTCTTAACATAATGTAATATTGTTCGCTTTGAACTAAAATTCTCGAAAAGTTCTCACATCTTTAAAGTTGTAAGTGATTTTTTCATTTGTATTTTCTATAGGAAACTTTATTCACACACTCAACCACGGTTGCATCTTCCCTCATGGAACATCCAAAAAAGGTGGCCCTTCCTGTTTCTGAATTTGAAAGTTGAAAGTGATGTATTATATTACGTTAGGGCATAAATGAATTATTCATATCTACAAATTTTTTTAAAGGAAGTGGGAAAAATCATCATTTGTCCACAATGACTTTAAGTTATATGCATGGATCATGGAGTATAACTTTTATATATATATATTATTAGTATAATTTAACTGATTATATCAAATCATTACTCTTCAAATATTGGAACTTTTGTAGATAGTCAACAAGGACTTTGCAAGATTTTTGTTTTCGCAAAATTGAACTCAACTCGCTTAATTTGTTGAAGTTTGAATGAATTATTTATTAGCTTAATCCATCTCAATTCTATCCGTTTCAACCAATTTAAATGGATTAATATGCAATTCAAATTAACTCGAGAGAACTCTTGTCATAATATTTTTAAAATACTTTTTTATTTCATATGTTTTATATAGCTAAAATAAAGAAAAATATAATTTAATTAAGTACTAAAATATTTTATAAAACAAAATAAGTAAAACTTAGTAAAAGTTGGGTCGGGTTGGGTTTTGACCCGCTATCTAACCCATTATTCCACCCGTTTTAACCCAATCCATTTTTATCTAAGCAAATTCAAATTGAATTGGGTTTTGACCTGTTTGTGATCTTGACCCATTATGACACGCTCAAATTTGACTCCAAACTCATATTATCATTTCTAAACGCACCCCAAAATACAAAAAGCAAAAGTGATAAACGAGCAACTTACAAGGAATACCACTAAGAAAAAGATTTGATGACGTTTAAGCCAATTAAATCACTATTTGAGTATATAAATATGTGAATTATTTGCTGCCTCAACAACCAGGGCAAGCTTATTAGCACTAGAAAATTAATTTCTTATTGGTTGATAGTCATAATATTGCAACAAGTCCAAGCACTCAGAGACAAATTTGATAATTAATTATATAAACTCCAATAACCTACTATACAAATCTCTAAGATTGAGAGGTAGGTAATCAATATACTTTGACTAAAGAAAATTTTTTTTTAGAGTCAATGTAGGACTATATACTATAAAAGAAATGGAAAAAATACAACTAGATTATTTTTGTTTGTTTGATTAGTTAGATGTGAGAAAAAAATGCGTAGATAATAGTAAAGAATAGGTAAACTAACCTTTTCTAGAAATAATTATCATTACTCTGTATTGTTCATAGAAGGACATGAGAACTTTTTTTTACGAAATTCATTATTTAAATCAATTCATCAAAAGAATATTTCTTCTCTTTCATTTTATGTGGCACCCTTTGACTTGACACGGTATTTAAGAAAAAAAGTAAGACTTTTGAAACTTGTGGTTTAAAATCATTTGAGAAATTTGTGTGGTTGAGATTCATTTCATTAAGGGTAAAAGAGAAATTTTAAAGTCAAATTGTTACCAATTAGAGTAAGGTGACATTCTTATTGGGACTGATCAAAAAGAAGTGTCACATAAAACAGGACAGAGGGAGTATGATTTTTTTAAATTTCATAAAATTAGTATTAATGTATTTCTTAGTAATATTTTAGGTTATATTTTATTTAATGACGTTAAGTTAAGAAATGTTATTGTGAATAACGTTTTTAGCATAATACGTTACTCATAGTAACATCTTAGAATACATTATTCTGAGACATGTTTTACAGCTAAAATATCACTAACAAAAACATTCCTTAAGAATTCAATCACGAATTGTGACACTTTAGCTATAAAACATTAATGACACCAACATTTTAACTTTAAGATTTTTTTACAGTAATTTTCAACTTAAAAGCATTACTAACATTAATGTTTGGTGAATCCACAATTGACCCTTACAACTGTAGCTGATCTTTATATATTGAGAGAAACATACAAATGCCACAATAACAATATTTTGTTCAGCTATCATACTTCTACTTTGACAAAAGCATGTCGTTTTTACTTTTCCCTTTTCTAGCATCAACATTAATATTGAAATGTGATTTATCACCAAATTCATCTTGTTTTTGCTGATTATCAATTTCCTTTGATATAAAGTCCTCATTTAATTAACTGAATTTTTTTAAATTTTACTTAGCCATTTTAAAGTTAAAACGATACTGTTAAAAATTCTTAAACGTATCATAGCTAAATTTGCAGAATTCAATTCTATACAAATAGAATTCTATGAACCTTGATTAGATTCTAAAGAAACATTGTTGTTAGTAACATTTTGGGTGTAAAATATGTCTCAAAGTAACGTATTATAAGACGCTACTATGAATAACATATTATGCTAAAAATATTACTCAAGCCAATCGCTCAGATGTTCCCCTCATCCAATCTTGGAACGGACCAAAGAGTATCACAACATGGGGAATCTCCACGTCTTATCACAAGATCCTTTTTTTTTGTTGTTGTTGGTTATAAGTCAGACAACTAGGGCTTCATATCGAGTTATTCAGTTTGGTTTTGAATATTATCGATTTTACTTATTGATTATTAATTTGTAAATATGCCAAACCATTAAGGAACCGTTAAGATATCAGTTTATCAGTTATTAGTTTATCGGTTTGATTATCGGGTAAACCATTAACAATTAAGAGTTTAAAACTTATAACTCAAATTTCCTCACTCATTAATGTACTACAACAATCCACAATTCTACATAAATGATAAACCAGTGCACATTTACTTCGGCACTTCAGCTGTTTATTGTTCAGCACATATTACTTCAGCAATTAGCACTTTGGCACTAAGCACTTCACCATACTTGTGCACTTTAGCACTAAGCACTTCAACAAACTTGTGCACTAAGCACTTCAGCAAATTACAACAATTCAGTGCTCCAACAGCACATATTACTTTGTGCAACTTGACATCAACTGGTCCTCAAAATTTCCAATTGAAAAGTTTCTATTACCTGTATATATACAAAGAAATATTGCAGTATCAAGTGACTATCAAGTTGTCGTGTTACCCGATTTATAAATTGTAAGCCCCGACCCGATAATCAATAGCCCATTAAAAAAAGGTTTTTAAACCATTAACCAATCCAATAAGCCAATAACCCGACCCAATCGTCTAATAACCTGAAAAATCGGCTCGTATTAATGGTTTGACCCGAATTTTGCTCAACCCTACAGGCAACTTTATTTGATCAAAGGTCAGAATAGGGAATGTGAGGAAGGATATGGTCTGGTAATTCAGGAAATAACTTATCAGAAGCAATATTGGAGGCCATGAACTTGTGCACAGAAGTATGGATTAATTTATCAGATGATGCTTAAAAAGTCAACTTTCTGAATTTAGTTTCCTTCAGAGAAAATGACTTTTTGAAATAGCAAGAGTGCATAGTAAATAACAAGTTCATAGAACAATTAAGTGAATCATTTCCTACCTGAAACAATCACCAAATATTATTCAAGTCTCATGGCCAGATGTTGAACGGCTAATGGTACCAATCCTTTGTAAACAAGATCTTTTCTGTGCACGCCACTGCTGCAGTTACTGCTTACAAGTTACAACCATTACTCTTCCAATAATATTCAATTAAGATTCCTACCGGATACACGCCAATGGGACTCAAAGCAGTTCGGGGAGAACAGCATTTCACCCTTAACCTCAACTCACTGAGATTGGGAAATCTTTCATGTAATAGGTCTGAAAGGCATCCTGTTTTCTGTTGGACCAAAGATTACAACATTTATACAGCACTAACATTACAATCTCTAGTAACAGACAAGAAGAGTCAATAAATTAGAAATTAGTAAGAGTAGAGGGTGTTCAATGGACAGATTGGGTTGATTTAGACGGATTAAAATGGAAGAGTGAGATATAACAGGCTTGCAACATCTCGAGATCATAACTCTAGCATACAAAATGCATAGATTAAAATTTCAGAAACACAAAAAGGTCTCCCATCGTATCTCCTAACGCACCAATACATAAAATACCATTAGCCATAACAATAGGCACGGATTCAAGATGTGAAAATAGTACATTCGCTAAAAGGGGGCGG
>JAPFFP010000012.1:4102596-4113426 GCA_026153255.1 Solanum medicagineum | reverse complement strand
CTATACTAAATATGTGGGATGTAAAAGTAGTCTTAATAGCAAATTAGAGATAGATTCAATATCCTTACTTGATTCCAAGATCGATGTGCTCCTGAATACCAAATCCAAAGCATCCAGTTTCACTAAAGTTCCTTCTCAACAACTCATACTCCTTGACCTTCAATCCACTCTCAAGGAGCTGCATAGCTTTTTCTCCTCTGACAGTGACGTAGCAGGCAATCTTTTCATTACGTCTGATTCCAAAGGAACGTACAGTATACCTAGCTGTCAATGGGAATAAAGAAAGCACGTGAAAACATGAAACAGTAACCATTGGCGAAATTTGATGATGTTTAGTCAGTTAAAAAGACGAAAAAATACCAAACCATAGATATCACGGATAATTGCATTAAACATGAGTATGGAGTACCCAATATCCATGTAATACAAATGAGGAACAATATGCATAGTTCGTGGCACCAAGTTAGCAAGTTCTGATTATTTCAAATTGCTAAAACTTGAACAACTAAGAGCACTACTAAGTGCCGGAAGTCCACATTGCTTAGAAACTCTCTTTATTCCTATTTGCTTAAACCCTTGAGCTCATTATTAAACCCTACAACCTTATATCAAACTTCAACAAATAACAAATTCAGCAACAACATTAAATAATCACCACAATAAAACAGCTCAACCACCAATAGTGATATTCCTTCGTATATACTAATACAAAATATTCATTCTTTGACACATCCAAAGTTCGATAAAATGCGCCTAAGTAATAAAAAACAGTCATAACATATAAAATCAGACAAAGGTGAACAAAACTGCAGAATGCAATTCGAAACCATACCTTTGGAGAAAACAGGGCTTTGGCCACTGAGTTGCTCCAAAACCTACAAATACAAAATGCATTTAATCAAATATCTACACCTCCATCCTAAAACTAATCCGAATCTTATTCGGCTCTATTCAGGTTCATTTCATTCTAATTACTGAAAAAAATAATTCCACTTTTACGGTAAATCAGGTATCACACCTTGGCGGCTCTGGTGAGACGATCTCCACTTTCACCGACAGAGATATTGAGGACGAGCTTCTGGACTTTGATATCCCTCATTGGATTGCTCAATTTCTTCTCTGAAGCCTAATCACACAACACACACAACAAAAAACAGATAGTACATTTAGATTACAAATACAGATAAGTGAAAAACAACCACATTCATCTACTATGAAGGCAGATAGATACCATGGGGGCAGAACTTTAGGGCGCACACAGAGAGGAAGAGGAGAAGAGTGAAACAACCCTAGTTCGATCCAAGTGTGTGTATATATGGGAGCTCCGCTTTTGCTTATTTCTGAACCTAAGGGTATTTTTGGAATGAGAACTAAATTTATTAGGTATAATATATAAAGGAAAATTTACCGAAATTCCTTATTACGTTAAATTATTTTTAAATATTCCCCGCTAGTTTTACAAATTTCAAAAATTTATGTTTTCTTATTTAGGCCTGATTCAAGCACAATAACTTTTACGTGTAATGGACTCTTTCTGCTCAAATTTGCCATTTTCAAAAAGTAAGCTTCAGTGATAAAAGAGAGAAAAAGAAGAGAAGTTTTAAGCTTCAGTGACAGTGATAGAAGAGAGAAGAAGAAAAAGAGAGAGCACTCTTTATCTAATTTATCCTTTTTCTCTTTTTCACCGTCGTTATGGACGGAGTCGTCGACATTCAAAAAAAAGAGTCAGTCAGAGTTCAGATCCAGCAGAGTAGGAGGCTATCGGATTTGTTGTAGTTATGGTGAGCCAGTCGCAGTTCAGATCTAGCATTTGCTGACTTTGTGTTTGATTCATGTAATGGCTGTGATTTTAATTGAAGTTTCACAAATGAATCCTGATGATATTCGTCAGTTATGGCTACATTTGAAGTATAATTTTGTTTCTGTAATTATTTGTTCGGTTGTTTTGGTTTTCAGATTTGTTAACCAAGAATCATGTAATAATGATGTATCATGTGTTAAGATACTCTGCATTGAATACAAACAAGTTTTCACAAAACTAAATCAAAATATACGATACACTCTTGATTCAATTCAGCAGACTACTTATATATGTTTGTATGATAATGGATGATACAATATGATTCATTGTTTCACAAAATGATTCATTTTTAAGATATAGGATGCATCACATGCTTGATTCAATTCACCAGACAACTTATATAAGTTTGTATAATAATGGATCATACAATATGATTCATTGCAATAAAATAGTTTAACATATGGTTGATTCACTACATCAGATATTGATTACAATGAATCATGTATGAGTGCCAGTGTCGCATAATGGTCAGTATATCCGTATAACTTATATAGTTTTATATAACAATGGATCATATAATATGATTCATTGCAATAAAATAGTTAACACATGTCTGATTCACTGCATCAAATATTGACTACAATGAGTGACTTATGAATCATATATGGAGCCAGTGTATCTAGAAAATGATAGTGTATCTGCATAATTGTCTTTTTATGGGATTTTGTAAATATGGAAAAGGTTGGATAAATTGAAATTTCTTTACTTCAATATGGGTTTTATTTAAGTTACCCATATATAAATGTATTTTTTAAAGTTGGTCTCCTCCAGCATAATTAAAGGTGTGCAAAAAATGAATCGATCGCTAAACCAAATCGAAAAAAATATTACTCTCTCCATTTCAGGGGTGTGTAAAATTTGAATCGATCCCTAAATTTAATTAAAAATGTTACTTTTATTTCAAAAAGAGTGACTTAATTTCACTTGGCACGAAGTTTAAAAAAAGACTTATTTAATTTTATGACACTAAATTAAAGTTATGTTAAATGTACCGAAATGTCTTTTAAAGTTTATGGCCTTAAACATGTGAAAAGTTAAAATAGGCCATTCTTTTTTAAACAGATCAATCTTTTTTAAATAGAGAAAATAATAATTTATTGTTACTTATTAGGTTAATGAATTTTTAATAATTTTACAAAGAAAAATATCGAGTTATTGATTCGATTTTAATTTTTAGTATTGGATTATTGGGTTAAATTAATAGTCCATTAACACTATAATAATTTTCTATAGCCCCTTCATAAATATTAAATATTACTAATTAAACTTTTGATTTTACGTTTTCCACATTTAAAATTAATAATTTAATATTACTTGTCATTAATCATATATTTGTTTGATTTCGAATGTATAAGTCTTCTATCAAAAGAGTACATTAGAATATAGCACTAAATATTACATATCACATATTATTAAACTTAGTGCTTAACACAAATTTTGTCCAATTCCGACTGACTTAATCGTCATATTACAATATTCATTTGGGTTGAGTTTTATGTATTCATAAAAGCCTATTTTATTAAATAAAGTGAGTGTCGTAAAATTAAACAAATAGATATGGATTGAGTTTTATGTATTCATAAAAGTCTATTTTATTTAATAAAGTAAAAGTCGTAAAATCAGACAATTAGATATTTTCATCATTTTTATGGTTCTTTATTTGTTTTACCCTAATTCTTAAAGCAACTGATTTTGCTTATTTTGCTATATTACATTATTTTATTATATTATATTATTAAGAAGTCACATATTTATTTTATAAATATTTTTATTGAATAAATTAAAAATCAAAAGAATCGATAAATTTATTAGAAAATTCATATATTTATCTTATAAATATTACCTAAGAATATACAACTCTTTCCAAATGAACATAAATGATGTGGTCCCCGGATGTTGTTATGAATATTTTTTATTAAATAAATCAAAAATCAAATTATTAAAAATTGATAAATTTGAACCAAATCATCCGACACACAAAACCTAAACATTATGCCTTCTTCAACCTTTAGAACGTAAATTGTCATGTAAACATATATCTACTCAACTCAAGTATATACGAATTTAAATATCTATTTATATACCCTTAAAATTATACAACATTTAAAATCAAGTTAAAAGGACATTTGTTGATTTTATGCCATATGCTCACTGGATTACATTTCATAACTTCTAGGATTTGTCAAAATGAATCAACCCAAAGTTAAATCAATTCGTCCCTTCAACTATAGACAACAATATTGATCTAAAAGATTATAAAATATGAAGCATTTTTTATCACAAATAATGTAAATAAATAACAAAAGAAAAAATAACAAGTTAGACCCAAAACATAATAGACTAATAGTAAAAAAATTATAACTAGTTGATTTAAATATTTTTAACACCACAATAATACAAATCAATCAAAAAATTTAACAAAATACTAAACAAAAGACGATATTAAAAATCTTATGAAACAATAAATTGTAAAAAAATATTTATAAATCTTTGATAAATAAAATATTATTTAAAAAATAACTAAAATATATTTATTTTATAAAATACTACTTAAAAAAATTCATTTGATTCAAGGATTAAATTTGACCATCCTCACGGGCCAAGCTCAAGCTCAAGCTCATATTTGACAGTTCTAAATAATGTACCCGTGCATAAATTGGATAGAAAACCATAACATAAAGACCGACTTCTCAAAAAGATAAAATTTATTAAATTACAAATGACCAAATTAACAGCAGACCCAACCAAAACAACCATTACAAATAGGAAAACCCAACAACAATTACACTACACACAAACACTTGATAAAAACAACAAAAAGAGACTCAAATTAAAATGGATCTTTCCACATCACTTGGCATCCAAATTAAGTTCTAACATCCGTCCTGGCACTTTCTTTCGTTTCCTGCGCTTTGCTCTGTATTGCTTGTCCAGTTTCCTTAGTCTTTTGTCCCACTGTAGCCGCAGCTTCCGCAGCCCGCTCCTGAATTCGCTTCTTCGTGTAATCCAACTGCTCCGTCATGCTCCGTCCTTGCTTGAAGTAATTCACAATCCAAGAAAGGGATGATAGACCCGTCAAGCCAAATGCACCTACCATACAGAATTTCAGTCGGAACATTGAAACTGCTTTTTGTTTTAAAAAAAAGATCATCTGCCGGCCCAGCCCGATAGTAAAAAAATTTGAGGAAAAAAATCAAATCTTGTCTTTTGAACTCTTAAAAGTCATCTTAGAAGCCTCGGAAATGCAAAACAAGGCTACGCACATCACTCTTGTGATCGGCCTCTGGACATATAATATACCCAACTTTTTTTAAAAAAAGTACACGTCATTTATGCCAAAATTCATTCAAAAAAAGTGACACGTCACTCTAAAAGGTTCAAAAAATCATCTTTTTTTCCCGACCCACCGTTCCAAGTCAAATAATACCCACACAGAATGAAATGAAAGTAGTACTGAGAAATATCATAATGAAAAATGAAGTTAATTGAATCTTGAAATTCTAAAAACAAGCCACTAAGCTACATAAATTGTAACTAAAATAAAATTCAAATATTTATAATTAAAAATGAAAAGATCACAGTAAATAAAAAGAAATTAATTTTCACTACACACCTGAAGTCAAGAATCCCGTGACAGCTAGTGCAACCGTAATCGCAGCCGGTACAAGCACGGGACTAAACAGTATAAAAACCGGAGTCGCAACAGCGAGCCCAATAACAGTCCCAAGAAGCGTCAGCCCGGCAAGTCCCAGAAGTATTCCGCCGACGGGAACAAGCGTAACAACAGCAAGAATTTGAGAAGTAGAAGGACCTTTTTGAGGAGCAAGAGTCCTCATCATACCACCTTCATAACGTGAAGCAGGGTGAACTTGAACTTGGTGGGGATATTGACGATCACTCATAGTTGATGACGATAAAAGGGAATTTTTGTGTGTGTATTAATTTAATGAAGTATAGTAAAAGGGGCTAGTAATGAGTGTTGTTTTTAAAGGGGTGGAGGAAAGGATACGTGTTACAATGTGAGAGTAATAGGCGTGCATGGACAACATGTTGCACTATAACAAAAGAAAAAAAGATAAAAAGTGTGCTAGCTGGCGACACTTTTAAGTTTGAAGATTTTAAAAGCTAATTTGCTACCTCATTTCTCTTTATTACTTGTTCTCTCGGTCTCAACCGTTTTTTTTAATTTTTAAATATTTTAAATTAGGATATATCTGATTTTTTGAATTCAGCAACATAATTTTTAATATTCTGTGTATATGTAATGCTACTTATTCAATATGATCAATTACTTCATAACTCATATATTCACTTTTACAAATTATTAATCATGATATTAAATTAATTTAGGACACATCGTATTGGGGCAGTGTGAATTAAATGGAGGCTTGTTTTTGGAGTTTTGTATGATAAGAAGATGTCACATAAACTTAAAGGTAAGTTTTACGGAACTGTGGTTAGACCATCTTTATTGCATGGGATAGAGTGTTGGCCAATCAAAAATTGATCACATATTTAGAAGATACCATCGCGAAGATGAGGATGTTGAGATGGATGTGTGGACATACCAAAAGTGACAAGGTTAGGAATGAGACTATTTGAGAGAAGTTAAAGGTTGTGACTGACAAGATGAGCAAAGGTTGACTGCATTGATTTGGACATGTGCAGAGAAGAAGTATCAATGCTCCTATTAGGAGGTGCGAAAGGCTGGAGTTACGGATTACTCGGAAGGGTAGAGGTAGACCGAAGAAGTATTTGGGGAGGTGATCAGACAAGATATGACGAAACTTCATCTCACTAAAGACATAACCTTAGACAGAAAAGTGAATGCATGTCGCGTATTATGGTAACAGGCTAATAGGTTAGTGAGGGTAGAATGATGTTTGGCCTAGTGATATAGTAGGTAGTAGATAGTAGGAGTACTCGGTTTTATCCTGTGTTGCCAGTATCCGTCTTATATTTGTTACTTTTTTGTTATTTTAATTTTTACTGTTATTTTTCAGTATTTACATACTATCTTTCACTTTTTATTATTAGTCATTCTTCCCTTTGTTGTTCTTTTATTTTATTTTTATATCTAATATTTTCTACTTATCGGGCTTGATTCTTGAGACGAGGATTTTTCGGAAACAATCTCTATATCTCATTGACGTGTACATTTTACCCTCTTTAGACTCCAGTTATGAAATCCCACTGTGTATGTTATTGTTTTTGTATATTTCAATGAACTAGGTACGCTTAAATATTTATATATCCAATAAATATTGTAGGTCTCATACGAATACTTGTCAAATAAAGAGAAACTTGTAACACAACTAGGACTTCTTTTATACTTCTTTTCAGCAATGAAGTAATAAAAATATATCATTGAAACAAAATATCTATAAAAACACAAATAATAATATGAAAATTAATAGACTTCCAACTGACCTCAAAATTTATAATGAAAACGAACTATCCGTAAGAAAGGAAGTATAGTAATATGAAAAATATTAAAGTTACATCTTCAATATATACATTAATTTGGTTTACATAGGAATAACTAGTGCTCTCTTCATATCGTTTTGTGCAACTATTTAGACAATATGTGAAATTTAAAAATAAATAAAATTTTTTGACACATTCAAGTTCAATAATGTGTAATATGTCAAATTAACCCTTTAATTCAACTATTAAATGATATAACTCGCAAAAGCTTCCACTCTTAAAAAAATCATGACCTCCTATATTCTTTCACCTTTTGTATTAGGGAGTGTGGATTTCACCATATAACATGTGAGTTAAAAGGAGAATCTAGCATAGCTTTTATCTAAGCTCTATATATTCATTTACAAAAAACATGTTACTTAGTATCAATAAATATTTGATTGTAACCATAACTATTATCATATATATTTTCAAAATTCGCAAGTTTCAAATTCAGATTCTCTTATATTTTATCAAGAAAACAAATGTGTACCTAGTCTATCTTACAATGCAATATGTGGACGAAAATAGAACAACTTTCTTCTTAAATCCTTACTTATTACATTATCCTCTTCTACACCCTCAAATTGAAAATTAAAAAAATAAAAAACTCTCTAAAATGGAAAAAGAACCAACATGGCATGAACTTTTAGGAAGCAACAATTGGGATGGCCTTCTTCAACCTCTAAATCTCACTCTCCGGCGACTAATTCTCCGATGTGGCGACTTTTGTCAAGCAACTTACGATGCTTTCAACAATGACCAGAATTCCAAGTATTGTGGCACAAGCCGTTACGGTAAAACTTCGTTTTTCAAAAACGTCATGTTAGAATCTCCTGCAGATTATAAAATATATTGCTTTCTCTATGCTACCGCGCAAATAGGCGCTCTTGAAGCCATTTTCCTACGCTCTCTGTCCCGTGACTCGTGGGACAGAGAGTCTAATTGGATTGGCTACATAGCCGTTACGACTGATGAAGTCAGTCGTAAACTAGGACGTAGGGAAGTCTACATTGTGTTCCGTGGCACAACGAGGAATTATGAATGGGTCAATGTTTTAGGTGCTCGTCCTGAATCCGCTGACTCTCTGCTTCATCCTAAGTCCTTCCAAAAAGGCTTGTCAAATGACGAGGATGAGGATGATGATGAGGTGAAAGTTATGGATGGGTGGCTTAAGATTTACGTCTCTAGTAATCCGGAATCGTCTTTCACCAAATTAAGTGCGAGAGAACAACTTCAAGAAAAACTTCAAGAACTGAGAAATGAGTATAAGGATGAGACTTTGAGTATGACTTTTACAGGGCATAGTCTTGGTGCTAGCCTAGCTGTTTTAGCAGCATTTGATGCGGTTGAAAATGGTGTCACAGTTGATATTCCAGTATGTGGAATTGTGTTTGGTAGTCCACAAGTTGGAAACAAGGCATTTAATGAAAGAATCAAGAAATTCTCAAACTTGAATATCTTACATGTTAAGAACAAGATTGATCTTATTCCACTGTATCCAAGTGCTCTGTTTGGGTATGTCAATTCAGGTATGGAAAGAAAATACTACTTCCTCCACGTGGCATTCTTTAATTTGACATGACATTTAAGAAAAAAAAGACTTTTAAAACTTGTAGCGTAAAACAATTCTTAGACAGTTGTGTAGTTGAGAATCATTTCATTAAGTGCAAAAAGAAAATTTTAAAGTTAAATTTTTTTCAATCAGAGTAAGACGATATTCTATTAGGGAAGGATGGAAAAGAAAAGGATGTCATATAAAATGGAACATAGGAAGTAACTTTTTTTCATAATCTTAAACTCCACTATTTCAATTTATGTCTCTTAATTCGCAGTTTCCACCGGGAATCAAGTAAAATTTGTGTTATAGAATATGACTCTCTTACTTGTTTTTACTGAACCAGCTTACTAAAAAACACACGACGAAAAATAAATTTTTATTGAGATAATGGGAAGCTACTTAATTTTTCAGTGTGAAAACACCTCTATTGTTTCATTTCAGAAGAATGTTTATTTCCTTTTTTACCACTCTTTTATTTTAACTTTCTACTGGCATGTTTAATACAAAGATTAAAGGTATTTTAGGATATTTTACAAATATTTAATTTAATATCACAAGATTCAAAAGAGAAGACAAGCCAAGCAAATTAAAATGATAGTAGTTTTATTGGGAATCTCATAAATCTCTTTACATGATCATTACAGTTCTCTACTACATATGTTTAATTAATTGGAAAATGTATTTCTGTATCATTTTGACTATAAACCCTATTTATACATGAACATATATCAAATCCCAAACAAATCAAATTTCCTACTAACTTTGAATTATTCTTAACAACAGGTATAGAGCTTGTTATCGATAGCAGAAAATCTCCGAGTTTAAAGAATTCGAAAGACACAGGCGATTGGCACAACTTGCAAGGGATGTTACATGTTGTGGCTGGCTGGAATGGGGAAGATGAAAATTTTGAGTTGAAAGTGAAGAGGAGTATAGCATTGGTGAACAAATCATCTTCTTTCTTGAAAGATGACTTCTTGATTCCAGGGTCATGGTGGGTTGAGAAGAATAAAGGGATGATTTTTGATGAAAATGGAGAGTGGATTTTGGCACCACCTTCAGATGAAGACCTTCCGGTTCCTGAATATTGAATCGTTTGTTGATATTATGGATTATGTTCTTCGTATGAAATTACATCAATACTTTTATGTATTAAGACGCTTCTATTTTTTTCATTGAAAGTTCTAGAATTTTCATTGCTTAGCTTTCAATTCACCTCAACGCGAATAATCCATCCTTCTAGGTATCCATTTGCTTTGATATAAATAGACATTATCTTTGGACTTGTCAAATGTGAATGCATCCAATGTTTATCTTGCAAAACATTGTACTATATGTTTTCACGAACATAGTACTTATATTGTACTAGTGTTGGAAGCGCTGCCAAATTGATTCTCATTAATTATGTGCATGTATGATTGTTTTATTAGTAATACGGTCTATTGTATATTAATAATAACATAAACTTTTAGGTATTAGTAATGTAAGGAGATTTAACACACGCATTAGCATGATTAAAGGCTCAATCAACCCTCAAAATCTTGTTTACATCTTCTCCATTATAACTGTGAATGGTATCTTTGTAAATAAATATTTTTATACAATTAATTGATACTTTTAATACACCAAATCAAACAATGCATAAAAAAATAGCATATCATAATTAACACAAGTATAACTAGTACAACCATAAATAATGCACTCTATCTAACATTATTTTTAAACACCCTACCAACCGATCCCTTAAGGTTCATTTAGTACAGTGTATAAGAATAATGTTAAATAGAGTGTATTAATATTGCTTGCATTAATAATACACGTATTAGTTATGTTTTATACATTGTTTGGTTTGATGTACTAAAAATAGCATGCATTGCATGTAAAAATTTATTTACAAAACTACTCTCCACATTTATGTTAGAAAAGATGTAAAAAGAAATTG
>JAPFFP010000012.1:4070565-4102411 GCA_026153255.1 Solanum medicagineum | reverse complement strand
AGCATGCATTGCATGTAAAAATTTATTTACAAAACTACTCTCCACATTTATGTTAGAAAAGATGTAAAAAGAAATTGAGGGGCAATTGAATCTTTAACCATGCTAGTGTATGCATTAAATCTCCTTGCATTATTAATACCTAAAAATCTACAATATTAGTAATACACAACATGAAAAAGCGTACCAACCGTGGATATCCATTTTTCAGTAAATAATATACATATTTAATCCATTTTTAAATGGTCACTCGTTTTCTTAAATCATTTTGCCAGCCTAAACAGAGGCATATCAAGAACAAAGTTTAGGCAATGCATCTTTTTGGCTTTGGCAAGCCTAACATTAGGCATGTATGTTGGAGTTTTAATTGCACAAATAATAAGGGTATAGTCCAGGTGTGTTTTGTGACCATTAAATGTTGAAATGCTCCACTATTTTTGATAAAACAATCAAAAGATTTATTCATCTGTGGCAATTCCTCTACCTCATGGAGGTAGGGGTAAGTAAGACTCTACATCAGTTGGAACTCCTGTATGGACGGCTACGAGTTTGGTCGTATGAACTGTTTTCGATGAGATATCAAGATTAGATATACCTGAATGGTAGATCAATTGCTGTAGATGTTGATACCAGATGTATCTGTAGACTCAATTCATTTGTTTTTCTCCTGCGTTCCGCCAGTCTTTTGTATGCAGACTGCTGGACTGAGCTGAATGAAAACAGTCGGGAGGGAGCTCTCACAGGACAGAAGACTGAACACTAAGCGCGCTGGGGCAAGGTCTTTCCTTATAGAAAAACATTCAGGAGAAGTTTTTATGATGTTCCGCTTAAGTTGTAACTGCAGTCTCATTTTCCAGGATTAGAAGCATAACACAAAAATGTGAATCAAAAGTAGAGCTCAGACATCCATATCACTCGAATAACTCCAGCAGTTGATCATATCTTTTGTTCAAAACGTGTAATTTAACTGATGAATAAAACTATACAGAGGATCTGGATAATAAATATGACAACATTACCATCCCAGGAATATAGTCTATGACTATTGAGCATAGGAAAGTTGCATAACAGTATCTGTTCCTTGCATCAACCAGGAATAAAACCAAGGGAAGTTAGATATTGGAAAATTGTACAATGTAAATCGGTTTCTTGCATCAATCAGAAATCTGCCGTCTGTTTAGGGCCGCTTCAAAGCGGCTCAAGGAGTCTGATCTCATTTCTGTACTCATGTCATTCTCTGGTGCCGGATAGTAATCTTCCCTCAGCTGTACATCTCGTAAGTTTGGGATTCTAAGCAGGAACATCATGAAATGTTCATGTGTTGTTCCATGGATGAACAGTTTTCTGAGTGTGATGCATCCTTGGAGCAGCCCAGCTGCTGGTAGGGATAGACTCCTTTGGTTAACATCCCTATCTTGTGGTGGCCAGTAATCAAGCTCCCTGAGATTCAAATTTCCGATCCCAAAGAGATAAAACCGTTCCCACAAGCTCAAATCCATCTGGCCTGACGGGGCAGTGTGTGCATAACCTATGATATCTCCACAATCTAAATGCATCTTCACAAGTTTATGGTACCGCGAAAGGGTGCTCAACCCAAACGCCCTCTCTGAAGGCTTTGACCATAGCCTGCAATCTCCTTCCACCCTAATCGTGACTTCCTCCAAGTTAGGACAATGTTCAAGACCTGCAGCTGCTAAAGGAGTTAAAAGATCACCGACACCAATCCAAAGTGAGAGATATTGCAGCCGGTCCCATGTTCGTCCAGTAAAACCATTCCCATGGCCATTATCTTCCATGCAAACACTATTAAGATCATAGTCATACTTGCATCTTTTATTCCTGTTAAACATGATATCATCATCCATGGTTTCAAACGTGTCCCCGAATCCATCAAGATGAGTTGATGCCTCACCTCCATTGGTCTTATTGAGATCAAACCCATATTCAACACCATTAAGATTTTCAATTTCTTCAACACTATCCCACACACAATCAATATGAAGCCTTTCGATACGTTCTTGTATTGGTTCCAATGCTTTCAGCGAAGAGGAGGCTCCAAGATTCTTGCAGCAAGATATCCTAACATCAACCAAACTTTTCCACAGCAAAGAAGCTAACGTCCTCATTCCTCTCATCGTGATCGTCTTACAACTTTGAATCTCAAACTTGGCTAATCTCGTACACCCTCTACCAATTGCTATCAAACCCATATCATCCAAATCACCTACATTTCTAATCGACAAAGACATAAGCCCCTCACAAAGCGCAACTCCCTCCAACTTAGACTCAATTGGCATCGAAACACCATGAAACTGCCCCAATTTCAACGATCTCAATTTGGGACATTTCGTGTTCAGTATTTCCAGAGCAGGACCACTATCTCTAACATTATTACAAACATCTAATACAAGCTCTTCAAGTAACGAAAGACCCGAAAATACCTCAATCAAAGTTGAAACACTAAATTTCGCATCATCTGTAGTAAACCCCTCATCATTTGGATCAGCCCTGCAATTAGACAAAGTAGACGTATCTGCTAAATGAAGCACAGTTAATTTTGGGCAATTTGTAGATATACAAAGCAAAGCTTCATCCCCAACAAACCCAATGTACCTAGGATCAAACATACAAGCCATTTTCAATTCTTTCAAATTAGGACAACATTTCGTAATCACTGTAATCTCATCCGTCTTAAAACCTTCCGAAAACGAAGCATTCATCAGATTGAACACTGTTAGATTACTCGCTACAAGACTGTTCGATTCAAGAGCTGGAGGAATATCATCAGTCCAACAGTAAAAAGTAGATAAATCAAGCGAACCCAACTGCGGGCATCCTTGAAATAGCAAATTAAACTCATCCCCACTTGCTAATTGAGGCCGCTGATGCCAACGAACAAGCTTGATATGGTTAAGCTGAGGCCACTGAACTGGCAAAAACTGGAGGGTATGTGGACTACGTGCGTATACAGTGAGGGAAGTAACAGAAGGAAACGCGTGACGGAGGATATGTGCGATGAGGGCGGAATCAGCATCCCCGTCGCCGTCGGCGGCGCGTGGAGAAAGCAGGGAATGTCCCCAAGGAGAAACAAGCGAGAGGTCGAGATGGGTAACAGATCGGAAGCAAGTGGGTAACATGAAAAGGTCACGGATGTTACCACGGAGTGTGAGGGAAGTTCTGGTCGAACGTTCAAGAACGAGCCATTTACGGCAGACAAGTGCGGCGGCGTTCCGGCTGCGAACGTCGGAGACGGCGGCGATTATGTTAGAAAGGATTACGTCAGGAAGATCATGAATGGTGGTGGGTCTAGCTGGAGTAGCCATTGAAGAGCAAAAACACAAACAAGCTTGTTGATGAGTGAATGAGAGAAGAAAGAGGATTTTGGGTTTTTCTCAGTGAGAGAAAAATTACAGAATTTCTAAGTGAGCTGAGCTGTTTAACACTCTGTTTGGATGATTGTAATATTATTTCATAAGTTTTAATCTTATAAATTGCGCTGTGTTTTATTTTATGTGAATTTTTTATTTTTTTATTTTTTTTAAAAAAATATTATCTTACTATAATTAAAAATATTTTAATTTAAAAATCCCTCTTTTATTTTTAATCAAATGATTTACAACTACAAATATTTAATAGAATTATTTTACATACAAATTTAATATCATGTCATATCAAAATTTGCATAAAATAAAAAGGAAAAAGCATATTTTTTATTAATATTTTCCCATATCACGTAATAATAATGATGAGCTAATATTTTCACCAAGAAATCAAAATATGAAAAAGTAAATATACAAAAAAATTTGAAGGAGGTTAATACTATTATATGTAATGTCCGAGTCAAAATATCTACCAAAGGTATTAAAATATAAAGAAGAAAATCACATAAAGTCAATAATTGTTAAGTGTAATTTACACTCCCTTTGTTTTATTTTATGTAACTTGATACAATATTTTTAAAAAAAATTTGAAGCTTGTGATAAAAAATAATTTTTATATATATTTGTGCGATTGAGACTCGTTTTATAAAGATAAAAAGAGAATTTTAAAATTAAATTATTTCTAATTCTAATGAGGTAACATTTTTCTTAAGACGGATAAAATAAAAAAGAAATATCACATAAAAGGAATATAAATTAAAAACTATTTTTATTTAGCTACACGATATATTTTTTAACAAATAGGCGTTGATTAACATCCATCAGGTATATATAGCTTCTCCAGTAACTGTATTAATATATTCATTTTTAGTTGTCAAATTTTGATTTGACACATTTATTGAGAAAATAACTATTAACATAGTAAATTTATCATTTTACTCATAATGATTGATAAGTTTTTGTTCGCGTTTACTTATTACTCCCTCTCCCTCTGTCCCATTTTATATGACCCCTTCTCCTTTTTTGTTCGTCCAAAAAGAATATTACCTTACTCTAATAGAAAATGAATTACCTTTAAAATTCTTTTTTTACCCTTAATAAAATAATTCTCAACTACACAAATATATAAGAATAATTTTAAATCAAAAGTTTTAAAAATCTTCCTTTTTTAAACATAATGCTAAATCAAAGGGTGCCACATAAAATGACGAGAGAGTATATTTTTCAAGAACATTAACTCAATAATAATAAATTAAACATATAATAAGAAAACAAAATTTCTCCTACCTTGATTTAATTTTTTACAATTAAAAATGAACAAAAAAATAAATTTTAATCAAATATTCAATAGCTTAATTTTTTATTAAAGAAGTACCGCGCGATTATATCTGACTCCATCCATGCACATCAACAATTTAAAATTATAAATCGAAGCAAAATGGGGAGAAGAAAAAATAAGCATGTAATCATATTAAATTAATCATTACACAAAATAATATTAAATAATAATATAATTTAATAAATTTTATTATTTTAATAATTTAAACAAAAATTATATTTAAATCAGCAACGAAATTCAAGACGACGATATGATCCAAACAAGCCTTAAGGTGTGGGTAGCAAAAGGTACAGAGTTGTAGGGGGAGTGGGGACGGTGTCTGATTAAAGAAGGATTCACGTGATTGTCACGTGCAATGAAATGACAAGGTGAGCATTAAATAAGTCAATATTCATGTTTAAAAATCATTTTAACTTTTTTTTAAAAGAAAAGATGGAGTAGTTTAATTTCTAATTTGTCGATGATTTTTATATTATTTGAATTAATTAAGATTGAAACAATTTAGAGATGTAAAACAAAAATATACATATATTTTAATAAGAAAGCGCAAGAAGTTAGTTAAAGAGGCACGAAGTTACATAAGCAGGAAGGGAGGTAGAAATTGATCTAAAAAATATTGGAGAATAAAAAAATAATTAGATAGATCATAACGTAAATTTAGATCATCAAAAATATTTTAGAGATGAGGGTATGAATATCGCATATTAAGATAACAAATATTTAAGAGTCCAAGCTTTGTAGTGTCTATTGTTATACTAGTCGTACTTTTAAGCATCGTTTGATAGAGTGTATAAGAATAATGTTAAATAGTGTATAATAATGATTGTATTAATAATATATGTATAAATTATACTCGCATTAATTATACATAGAGTATTTTTAAATATTGTTTGGTTTGATATATTAGAAATAACATACATTGCATTAAAAATTTTATTTACAAAAATATTCTCCGTATTTATGGTGGCAAAGATATTAAAAAAGGTTTCGAGGGGCTAATTGGATCTTTAATCATGCTAATGCATATATAAAAGCATTCCATTCTCAATACCTACAAATCTATAGTATTAGTAAATAAACTCCTTTAATATACAATAGAGTGTATAACTGATAGTATACCAAACAAGTTGTTACTAATGCAAATAGTTAATGCATGCATCATTTTCCCCAAATGCATTCTACCAAATGATTTCTTATAGTTCTAATTTTTAATATTTATTACTCACTTTATCTCATATTAACTGAATTTGTGAGGTAATACACATATATTAAGAAAAACATTCAAAGACAAATTTTACACCATACTTTTCACTATTGCCCTTTGTAAAATCATAAATATATAGTGTAATTTATTTCCTAGAAAATGTAAAAATTCAATAAATGAAAAGACAAATATGAAAAAAATTTCAAACGTTCATCTTAAACTTTGAAAAATTTAACTGTTTTGAACCTTGAAAAAAAATTCAAGATTTCAATTAATTTGAGACAGAGAAAGTATTTGTTTATTGTGTTTCAGCTATTATACCAGGCTTCATACTATTTATCTCGTTACTTGTTAAATTTTTGTCATCATTAAAATTGACGATTTTTTGAAAATAATCTTTTTACCTTCAATGAATACAAGATAGTGATAAAATTTATATATACTTATAAAATTTCTCTGTATATATTATTATAGTATTTAATTAAATATTTTTATTAAATTTATTTTTAAAATCTTCTATCAAAATACAATATTAAAACAAACTTTACGAAGGTGCATGAATGAGCATCAATTTGTATAGTCCAATCATTTTTAAGCACATCCATATTATAAATTTTATGATGACATCATATTGTTCAAAACCGACATTGCACGTGACCTTTTAAAAAATGAGTTAATTGTTTAAAATATTTTTATCAAATTATGTTAAACATTTATTTTCACCTCTAATTTTATAAACAAAACAAATAAACACAGAGAAATCTGAAAAGGATAAAATTTCAGATTAGTTGAAAATTTGAAACTTCGTTAAGAAAATATTTGTTTAAGTTAAAGTTATTCACTTTTATATACTTTCTCTGTTCGATATTAACTGAATTTATGAGGTAATGCATACATATGAAGAAAAGTATTCAAAGACAAAATTTATATTATACTTTTCATTATTATCCTATGTAAAATCATAAATATGTAATGTAATTTATCTTCTAGAAAATATAAAAGTTCAATAGATAAATATGGAAAAAGTTTCAAATATTCTTTTTAAACTTTGAACTGTTAAATACTGAAAACATCTCAAAAATTTAATTAATTTGAGACAAAGAGAATATTGAATAAATAAATCTAAAGAACATAAGTAGTCATTTAAGGAGTAGTTATTTATGAGTCTATTAGTATGAAATAACGAGAAAAACGTGTCATTAATGATTATCTGAATTTAAAAAATACATTTCTCACTTCATGCCGGTTAATAATATTAAAAATACACTCATACACCAATATTATATTTTAAAAATTAATATAATTGAAATAATTTTTTAATTATTAAAATTTTAAAATATATTAAATTAATACTTTTTGACCACCGCATGTGTTTGTTTTCCTCTCTTATGTGACTACTCAAAATCTTATCCACGACTTTGAAGTGGGTGGGAGTTATTTTCTTTGCATCGTCATTTATGTTTTGGAAAATTCTCGACAAAAATTGTTTTGTTTTTTTAAGAAAATAAGAATATCATTTATTTATTTTTATTCCTTGCAATTTAAATTTAAATTAACTAATTATAATCATTCTAAATCTCATTTATTCAACCGCATTATGTTGCATACAAATATAATATATCAATGATAATAATAATAATAGTAAAGCCAAAATAAAAATTAATTGTATGGCTACATATCGTTCAGTTAGGTTCGATTTTAAAATTTATCAATTATCAATTTGTAAATACGTTAAATCATTATTAAAGCATTAAGATATTGACTTATCAATCACTAAATGTTATAGGTTTAACCATTAAGATTTGATATAATTTTTTTATTAAAAACTACTTAGAAACAAGAGGACAAACTAAATGTATCATATAAATGAGTTGACAGATAGTTTTTTGCTAAAAATAAGCACTATCACGTTGTAGAATAATTGAAAGTTTAAAATAATCAAATATAAAAATATCCAAAACTTTATATGCTACGTGATATAAATATAATTATTTAACAATGACATCATCGATTAATCTATTAAAATAAAATCATAAAAAATTGATCAATTTATAATAATTTTTTTTTAAATCATTACAAAAATTATTAAACAATAATCAATTTCATTTAATTTTGAACCGCAATAATTCAGCGGGCGTGATTTCCAAAGGTTGAGTTGGTGGGAATTACGATGCCATGGCCGCGGACGGTCGACGGCCCTTTCAAGGAGCAACGATTCACGTGGCCACCTATGTAGAAAATGTTGGCATTATTATCCTTTTTTATAAGTTAAAATTTATATCGTTTGATTTTTAGAAAAGTTTACAATAGCTAAAAAGGAACAAAGAAAATAATAGGATATGTTTTTAAAATAAGAATAAATTATATTTCTTTTATTTTCACTTCAGTAAAATTATATCTTTTCATACTATATTCTCAACATTAATTATATATTCACGAATTATTTCTCGAGACTTAACACTAAATATCAGTTAACATAAATATTATAATAAACTACTGATATCCATCTTTATTTCTTAAAAGAACATGCAACTTTCAAAAGTGGATAAAAATCGAACCTAAAATTGCGCCAAATGGCAAATTAAAAAAAATTGACTAGTGATTTAGTTTGTCTTCATCCTATATTAAAAAAAAAAATTCAAACTATACTTGCATTAATTTTATTTTAACTTAAAAAAATCAATCCAAGATCAAACTAATTCCAAATAACTTTTTAATTTCTCATAATAATTTTAATCCAAGTTAATTATAATTATACCAATCATTTTTCAACACAAATAATTATTCCACAAACTTCTAATAGTTGGTTATTCACACAAAAAAGAAGCAAAGCAACATATAGAGTTGTACTTCATTAACACAATTATTTGTGCTTGGAATTCCTCCTTCAACACTACAAAAAGTAAAGCTCTAGATTGAAAAGGTGTAAAGAAAATATACCAAAAAAAGAAGGGGGAAAAAGTGTCATTTTAATGGATAAGTTGATAAGGCAAAATAATATTTTGAGATGTTGCCAATTATTCAATCTGCTTCTTTCTTTCTTTTAAAAAGCAACAAGAAAACCTTTTGGATTAATTATCTTTTATCTTGTGAGATCGTATGGTGTGATATATAAGAGAAATTAATTTTGAGATAATTTTTTTAGTATTTTTTAATTCATTATTTGACTATAAAAGTTGAAATAACTTATCTGAAACTTGACATCAGCTCACAACTAAACAAAGAATAGGGCACGTGAATGAACTCAATCCACGTCTTAGTTAGCTTTATATACTTCTGATGAAAATTAAACCCCTTAAGATGAAGAAGTAGCTTGATTCTCTGAATCGTAGCTTTCCCCTTTTTCCTTAGCCCTAATTCTAGAGTCTTTAGAGTATGAGTGAAAGGAAAAAAAAATACGCTTGAGAACCATTTGAGGTCGATTATATCCTTAAAAAGACGTGAAAAAAAAGATCAGAATGCCCTCATTAAAAACAAAAATCGAACGTGACGTGAAAATGTACCAAAACGATGAAACCATGCACATGGAGCTTGTTTTAAACCATAAATCACTTTGTTCAACCATCCGTGGTTGCCACTCTCTCTAATCATCTCCATTAACTAATTCTCCTCTTTCTGCTACTTCTTCTACCTCATTAACTCTGGCAATTGATACAGATCCATCTAGTAGCTCACGCTTTGTTACCATGTATAAAGAAATGGTCAAAGTCTCACAGAGACTACTGGTCAGCTCTATTCATATATATATATATATATATATATATATATATATAATGAGTACAAAGAGGATACTTGCAAGGGAAATAGGTAACCTAGTGTAACATAAACTCTAGAGTAAGAGTCCTACAAGTCAAAGACTATGAGTTTGTCAAGTACATGGACTAGGATTTCTAATACATAACATGTAAATTGCATTTCACTAAAAACGTTTTATGAATAAAGAGGCCATCAATTCATAAAACGCATGCATGAAGTGCATTTTATGAACAAATAGGTCATCTATACACAAAATGCATGCACAAAGTGCGTTTTATGAATAAATAAGTTATCAATACATAAAATGTATGCATTAGGTGCATTTTATGAGCAAATAGGTTATCAACACATAAAGCACATGCATTGCATGTGTTTTATGAATAAATAAGTCATTAACACATAAGACACATACACTGAGTACGATTTATGAACAAAGAGATAACATGGATTGAGTTGGGGCAGGTCTGCCGGTCTCGTACTCTTCTAGTTAAGCATTTTTGCCTTGAGAAATTATTTTTCAAACTGCTTGGTCAAAAATTTCAACGAAATCATTTTTATTCATGTTTTTGAACCCTTTTTGATATTCCAATTTTGTCTTGGCCAAAAAGGTTCTTAATGATACGTTATGCAAGCGATCTTTAGCTGAAAAATATGACATATTATTTTTAATACAATAAATTAAATAAAAACATAATATCAAAATAATGAAGATATTACTCCCTTTGTCCCACTTTGACTTGACATGATGTTTTAAGGTAAAAAGTAAGACTTTTGAAACTTGTGGTCTAAAATTATTATGAGAAATTTGTGTGGTTGAGATTCATTTCATTAAGGTAAAATGAGAATTTTAAAGTCAAATTATTTTCAATTAAAATAAGATGATATTTTCTAAAACAAATCAAAAAAAAAAAAGTACTATATAAAATAGACAGAAAGCATAATATCATTTAATCCCAACATAACTAGTCCTCGAATCCAACGACCCAAAGTGCTCCTTGAGTTTTTGTATTGTTTTCTTTTATTTCCTGATGATATAATAAGTGCACATAATCTACAATGTCGAGTTAGGACATTTCCAAATCTTATCCCAAAAGTATTCTTTGTGGATTAGATTTGTTGATATACTAGTTTTTGGGGCCCTTAAAATGTTGTCCTTCTTTGTCGAAAACAATGTTTTTATGATTGGATGGATATTGTGTTTCATCGTCTTTTTAATTGTTATATTTTTTATTTTTAAATCAAATTATTTAAATTTTAAATAATATTTTTGTATTTGACATAAAAAAGATGACAACAACTAATATTTTTTATAAACTTTAAATTTTTATTATAAAAATTAAAATTTTAATCAAATAAATATCTAAAAAATATAACATATAATTTCTACATGAGTTGTGTCCAGTTGGATGTGCCATTCTCGTACTACCACCTGTCTTTCTACAAATTAGAACCCAAAATGAGCCACCCTTATTTGACTTTACTTGGACTCATGCCAAATTAATAATTCCTTAAGTAACATTGTTGATTCCCAAATTTTTAATAAATGAATTATGAAAATTCATTTTATATAGGAAATACATGATATTGAGGGTAATTTAAGTAACGAATTATAATATTGCGTAGTTATCAATGATAATATCATGAGGATAACTTCTCATTCGAGCATCCTTATGAATGTACGTAGTTAGGCAACACTAACAACATATTTAGTATAATTTTATAAGTAGATTGTGAAAAAAAAAGTGTGATCGATAAAATTTGCATCTAGAAACAAAAATATTGCAATAATTCTAGTATTTTATTTCAATATGTGAGTATTACAATCTCTATGAATCATCTGATTTGTCATTCCAACTATAAATTCAAGTACTCTTAAGTTGTTCTTGAATTTATTTTTGAACTTAATCTTGAATTTTATATTTGTTCTTGAACTTAAATGTTTGAATTATTGAACTTGTAGAGAAATTTGTTTGAAATCTTAAACTTGTAAAGAAATTTGAAGCGTTTGATCCACGAGTTCTAGCTTTTTGTTAGAATTCTTCTTCTTTTTTTAAAAAAATTATGAGGATTCCTATATATAGTTATAACTTTTGGCGATCAAATTTACGTGACATAACATATTGAGCCTTGACGAAGTGAGTTTGTCATTTTGACACATGACATGATCTTATTGACTTATTTGTTTGACTTGACATGCCACATCATTTTCACGTGACACGAAATTTGACCTCTAGGATGAAGTGATATTGGACTTGTCAAATCTGTATTAATTGGACTTAATTAAATAATTAACCCACTTAGATTAATTCATAATATTTATTTGGACTAATATATTCATGAATTTAATATAATTCAAATTATTTTAAATGATTATAATAGGATACACATAGATCTTATCTCTAGCTTTATAGAGATAGAACGATCATATTTTGATATACCCCCCACCCCCCATATATATATATAACCTCTCTATAATAATATTGTTGTTTCGCTTTCTCAAATTGTCATTGCGAGATATTGATACAGCTAACATATCATAATAATATAACACAACATACATGAAAAATCAATTTCACAAAAATATATTTTGATAAATGATTACTGTTATAAAGAAGCATGATCTTAAAAATATTATTTCTTGAATAGTAGATAGAGATAGTGATACATGAGAGAAAGAAAATAGAAATTTAAACTTGGTAAAGACTTTTGTAGATCACAATATTTTGTGACTATTTATAGAGCTAGTCGAAAATCCCTTCAAAATCACAATGGTTGAAGATACATTTATTAACTGTATTACTCAGATGGTTGTATTGACATATTATCTTGTATCAATTTATATGTATTATAGAATATCGATATGTATTTCTCTATCTTGAATGAATACAAGTGATACACATGTATAAGTTTGTATGTATCAAATATAACTTGTATAAGAATGTATTTTTTGTATTGCACAACAAGAATGCAGGATTACTAGTGATACAATTTGAATCAACCTATATGTATCAATTACAATTTGTATTTATGTTCCACGAATGAACACAACTCAATCTCTTGACTCTTGATCCCGCGCCCGCTTCTTTTCGCTAGGCTATAAATGATAAATACTTAAACTATAGCTATAGAGTTCTAATTTATTTAGTCTAAAACTTGTTCATTTCTGGAAGGCCCAAAAAGATCTTTTACTCTCAAATTGGAGATTGGGCTTTATCGGCCCATTAATTCAAGCCCAAAAGAATGATCATATTCAAACACCCCCACGCCCCCGGACCCCCCACCCCCACGCAAACCGAAACATCGTCGGCACATTTTTGTCGATGTACCGTCGACCTAATCACACTGAATGCTTCTTACCCTCTTCCCTCTCTTCTGCTTCTAAACCTAAATCCGCCGCCGTCGTCGCCTCAACGTCTTCTCCGATGTCCGACGACGATCTCGTTGCCAGTCCTTCCTCGAATAACAATTCTCCGTCGCCGTCTCCATCACCTCCACCGTCTTCGGTAAAAAATGAACTTGTAACTCTTCCTCCACCACCGACGATCCCGCCTCCGTCGACTCGACCGGCTGCTTTTCCGGCACGCGAGGACTGCTGGTCGGAGGCGGCGACTCATACTCTGATCGAAGCGTGGGGATCCCACTATTTGGAGCTGAAGCGCGGTAATCTCCGGCAGAAGCACTGGCAGGAGGTTGCTAACGCCGTTAACGAACTTCATGGCCACACGAAGAAGCAATTTCGCACCGATATACAATGCAAAAACCGCATTGATACATTGAAGAAGAAGTATAAGATCGAGAAAGCTAGGGTTTCTCAATCCCATGGTCGGTATGTCCCCCAGTGGCCATTTTTCAACAGCCTCGATGTCCTGATCGGCGATAATTTCAAACCGTCGCCGTTGCCAGTGATGGCCGCTCCTCGACGGAAGACACCTCCGTCGCTTCCTCCTCCACCTTCCGCTGTTCCAGTTGGTCCCCGGTCCAAGAGGCCGGCGGCAGCCTTGGAGGACGCCGTTTCCCGGAGGAATTTCTCTGCCATGGCTGCAGCTGCAGCGGCTGCTGCCTCCGAGGACTCGGATGAAGAGGAGGAGTCAGAAACTTCAACTCCTGCCACACTTGCTGCCGGCGCTCTAAGTCGGAGGAAGGACAGTGGAGCATTAGCAGAGGGTTGTAGCAGGTTAGCTGAAGCAATAGGAAGGTTTGCTGAGATATACGAACGAGTTGAAGATGCTAAGCAGAGACAGATGGTGGAATTGGAGAAGCAAAGAATGCAGTTTGCAAAGGATTTGGAGAGTCAAAGAATGAAACTCATTATGGAGTCCCAAATTCAGCTTGAAAAGCTTAAACGTGCTAAGAGCAGTTCACAAGCTGGTAAGTGATTAAGTATTCCTAGTGGGAATTTGCTGTTCTTTTCATTATGTTTGGTTTCAGATAGCAATCCAACTGACATTCGTGTATGCATGTATGAAGCTACCTATTTATATATGTATCTTAAAAGAGGCTTTCAATTTGAATGTTAGATACAAAGATATATATGAAGATGTTTCTTATTCAAGTTGGTTTACATTTGATGTTTGGGAAGTTTCCGATTGACCATAATGATAGTATATCCTCGGATTTGTTTCTTAATTTGGGGTTCTTCCTGATGAAAGATAGATGGAGATTGGTGTTTTCAGTTGCTTTATCTTCACTTCTCCTTTCCTCTTGTTAACATGCACTAGTAAGATTCTTTTTACTAAGAGTGAAGAAATTAAACCCGAGAAGAGTTTCATAGCATTAGCTGCTCAGGGAAATTTAGGATATCTGATAAGTGGGAACTAGTGTTGTAATGGTCCTTTTCTTTGATCTGTACTTGTGCAAAGAAATCACTAGATGAAGTTGACAATCATAAAGAACATATTAATCACCAAGGATGGAGAGTGGGTGCTTCTAACTGGATGTGAAATTGCGGGTGCATTGCATCTTTGCTGAGTTATTAATAGAATCACATATAACGGATAGAGTTAATGTGAAACAAATTTCTCTTTGTTTTATCTGATTTAGTTATCAAGGAGGTTAACTAGATTGAAGATATATAAGGTAACATATGTTTGTTTTGTTTTCTTGAAAAGGCTGCAAGAACATATGTTATAAATTGATGGGAAAGTTCCCTTATACAAGAAATGTTCCAAGTAGAGAGATTAAAAATAAATTTGATTCTCCAGAAAGCACACTTAATCTTCTATGCAGACTGGAATATACTAGTAATAGTGTCTATTCCTCTTCAAAATCAGACTATGCACCATCATGAGCTATCTAACTTCTCTCCTTCCATTGAACCCACATAAGTACTAGTCTGGCGAAAATCCCTGCTCTATGCCTTCGTCTCCTGCTTTCATAGGCTCAGTTGTGCAACACTATCTTTATTGTTTGACTTTGACTTGCCAATCTCAAAGCTGGCAAACGAAATCTTTCTTGAATAGTTGGGAGATTCATGTGTCAGGAATCAGCTTCTGAGTGCTTGTACTAGTTCAGGCTGTAGGTCTTATTCTACATTGGTTAGTTATGTAGGTATTGTTTAGATGACAACCTCTTGGACTGAGTATGCATCTCTCACTTTTTAACCAAAATTAAATAGCTTATGTAAATTTCTTTATCTCATTAGCCAATAAAGAAGTAAAATGATCTATGAACCAGATTATTGTTTTAATTCTTTCCACTTGTGGGATTTCACCGGATATGTTGTTGTTTGTTTGTTTCATTCTAAGGTTTTGGTGATTGGTGCTTTTATGTTTTCATGAGGGCTTTGACCAAGTGTTGGCTCCTCCCAAAATTATCCTTCTTCTTGGCAATTGGCATAATATTGTGGTTTTCTTTTAAGTTTTTTTCCTTTCCCGTAACCCTTTCTACTTACTAGCTACATAATGCATCCTCCAAACAATCCCCCATGGTGTCTTAACTTGGATCGTAAGTTTGATTAAAATTGTATTTTTTACAGAAGTACTTTATACTTCAATTCAACTAGATTTAATTTGTTATATTCAATTCACATTGAAAAATGCATTTTTGTTACTCTCTTAGAATTTCCTTGGGAAAAAAATTGAGAATATTGTTTTGGAAACATTTCGTGTTCACATCGTTTGAACAGATTGAGTTTAAAATGAAAATAGGCACTTTCAAATATATTCCAGAACATAATTGCTATGGTCTTGAGACTATCTATTTACTCGATGAAATTGTTGATTTAATGACTGCAAGAAAATCATACGCTACCATGGGAGATCCGTGGTTGGTCTATATACTGAGAATACCACTTAGGGTCGTTTGGTTTGAATACAAGTTATACTGAGATAAGTTATACTGAGATTATTTCTTATTGATTGTTTATTTTGTTGTATTCAGAATAATATGCATTGCATAAATTTTAACAACTTCTTGTCTACTTACAAAAATGCCCTTCACTATATTTAGTTTTTTTAATAATTTCTTTGCAAGCTTTATTTATTCATTCTTAAAAAATAAAACTTCCATCTTATTAGCTTAAATATTTTTGTGATTGCACTCTCACGATGGTACCTTACAACAACAACATACCTAGTAAAATCCCATAAGTGGGGTCTAGGGAGGATAAAACGTACGCAGACCTCATAGAGATAGAGAGATTATTTCTGAAAGACCCTCGTTGCAAAAAATATCATCCCCAAAAGTAGAAAATACTAGATGTGAAAAGATCAGAGTGGATGACAAATGAAAAAAATTATAAAGACAATAAATGCAAAATAAATGACTGACAATAGCAACACAATATATAACGACACAAACTACCTCCACAACCCTACTATATCCTATCCCTATAAGCCTTCTATCCTTCTACCCTAATACGCGACCTCCACTCTTTTCTATTTAAGGTCATGTCCGCGGTAATATGAAGCAGCGCCATATCCTGTCTAATCATCTCCCCCAAATATTTTTTTGGTCTATTTCTACCCCACGTAACCCCTACATCCATCATCTCGCACCTTCTGGCAGAAGCATCAACACTTCTTCTTTGCACATGTCCGAACCATCGCAGTCTCGCTTCTCTCATGGTACCTTGTGTATTTAAAAATAAAACTTTCATTTTATTATCATAAAAATAAATAGTGAAGATTGTGAATATTATTATACATGGTATGAAAAATAATGTGAATGTATATGAATGTGAAAGTGAGGTATAAAAAAGATTTAAAATGATATATTTGTCATGTTACCTATTTTATCCTGGCAGTGGCGGATCTAGGATTTTAAAGTCGTGGGTGCTGACCTTCCTTTAATGTAAAATTTTCATAATAACAACATACTCAGGATAATTCCACAAAGTAGGAATTAACATAAAATTGCTATCGATCATAAAGTATAAGAGCAAAATTATTTGAACACGAATAATTTTTAAAAAATAAACAAAACAATTTAAAAATAAGTTAAAAACTAACCCCTTGTTTGGATGGTTGTTACCCGTTGTATTGTATTATACAATGTTTGTTTTGATTGTTACTTAAATTCCATTGTACTGTACTGTTTACATCCATTGTTAGGTAACAACGAAAAGACCCATTTTATATAATAACCGATTTGGTGTGGTTGCATCGTTACTTTAATAATATCTTCTCATTTTTTACTCTATTTTATTATTTATTCTATCTTTTCATGGTATCTACTATATACGCTACAATTTCTTGCAGGTTTATCATTCAAATTATGAATGTATGACATTACGTAACAACAAAGAACAATACAATCTATTCAAACATTGTATTCATTGAAATAATACAGTACAATACAATACAATACAATACAATGCATTGCAACAGAATACAATACATTATAAAACAAGGCATAACAACCATCCGGACAAAGTGTTAAATAAAAAATGTGAACAAAGAAAGTAAAAAAAATAAATAAATAAGAAGAATAAGGAAAGTATAATTGAAAGGAAAAAAGAACAACACTAAGCTTTATGGAAGGACAAAAAAGGACAGGTCAAGTAAGAAAACGAGAATAGGAGTTCATAAAAATATTCTATTTGGGAATAGAACCATGAATATAGGCCATCAAAGGCTCCTTACTTCTGGTTCTAAACCAAAGCACCCACCCCAAGTTTTGACTAATGGGTGCTCTCAGCTATTATATACAAATTTAAAGAAATTTCTATCTAAGAATATATATTTTTCGTCGGGGTCAATGGTGCTCGAGCACCTAGAACGTGACATGTAGGTCCGCCCTGATTCAGGGATTACTGTACCACCCAAGGGGAGTGATAACTTATCCCAGTACTAACTATTAATTTTGGGATAAGTTATCCCAAATTTGCCAACCAAATAGTAAACTGAGTGACACTAATTTTATCCCATGGCTTTTTGATGTTATCTTCATACTAAATGATCTCTTAATTTAAGCTTCACAAGATGGCTAATAAGAGAAGTAAAGATGCAATGCTTGTGGCTATGTGTGGGAACAGAGGCAATCAAGAAAGCCGTGTAAGTTGAATATATAACCTATACTGAATTAACCGTGGTGCACTTGCGGGAAACTCCTTCCGAGGGCCTGTGCACCCCCGGGATTAGTCGGGGCTCTAAGAGACTCGGATGCCCGGTGCAAATAAAAATAAAATACAATATAACCTATAGAAAAGTGAGCTAATCCTACAAATCTTGCTTGTACAATAGAAAGGGTCACTGGTTTATCTCTTTGGCGAATCAAATTGGCCAAAGGAGTGCGTTTGTGAGCCATGCTAAAGTTAGAATTCTAGCCCTTCCAAAGTGGTATCTCACTGATGGCTGCCCACCCCCCCAACCCCACCCCCCTCCCCGGGAGGAAGCCTAGGCGCTGTGCGTATCGACTTGTGTTTTTTTGTTGCATTAAACAAATGTTATCTACTCATAGTTATAAATGTGCATCTTCGCCCTAGAAGCTTCAGTCTGTAGTTTGTTTTCTCATCATTCTAGTAATTGTAATTGCTTATTTCTCCTGCTTAAGTTCATTGTGGTGGCTGTGTAAGGAATTTTATGATTGTTGAGCTCTAATTATGGAATTAGCAATCGATAGGGTTATTGAGAAACTTTACTGGTGCACTCTAGCTCCTAAATACTTGAAAATGCTCAAAAAGAAGATAATCCTTTCATTTTGTTGTCTTCTCCTTTGTTCTAAATATTAGGTAAAGACAGTAATGTGCCATTATTATTTACTAATTACTATTTTTCGGATGTTAGCTTGAAATTATTTTGAACAAATGAGAAGTTAATGAGTTGCTATTTTTATGAACAGATGGTTACTTGTAGAAGGAATGTTGACTAGAAGAATGCATTTTTCCACGAATCTTCCGGAGGTGATACATATATTTTGGTTAAACCTCGCCAAGAGTTTACACGTCTGCTTTAGTGAAGATGAACGGTAGATATTAGTTTTAGGCTTGATTTACTGTACTTTTCCTTTGAGACTTAAAGAGCTTGTAACTTATTCCTATGTAAAGTGTTTGCCTGAGCCCAGACCCTTATTGCGGTCCTGGTTACATTCTGACTCTAAACTTTCTTCTTCTTCTTTTTTCTTTGTGCACATGTGAATTGAATCATGAAGTTCTTGTTTCGACTTTCTTGGTTAATATATACATTTCCACGAATTACTTTTTCATTTCTCATCCAGTGATTCGATTCTTCATTTCTGTTTCTAGCTTTGTTGGAGGAGAATTGGAATGATATTGCTGTTCCTGTGTTGGACTGCATTTTCTCAATTTTCTGCATTATTTGTGAAACAATTGCCTGCACATCATATTCATCTGTCACTCTGAATTTGAAATTGTCCATTTCACTACTTCGTTTTGTTCTGTAATACAGGCTAATTACATTGATGGCGTAGAGGATTCATTTCTGATTTTACTAGTATGATTGTATATAACTTAAATTTGTCTAACAAACTTGCATTTCGTCCTGAGTATCACTATTTGCATCCACAGAGATGTAAAGCCTCCGCGTGAGTACATATGGAATAGTATTCACATGAAAAGTAGCAGTCGAGGTATGACAATTGAACCTTTTGTGTCTCAATTTAAGTTCATGATGTCCAACTGTGTTTATCTGCTTAAATTGCAGAAATTACAATATGTAAAACCTCAACCAAGTTTTTGCGCAGATATTGATGCTTGTAGTTAGCATATGTTTTGCAAATATGAATTATGTTACTAACTCTTTTTTGTCGTCCAACATTAAATGTAGTGGAAGATTTATACTCCTCCTGTTCATTTATACTTGCCATATTTGGAGATGGCATACCAATAAAAAATTAATGGTTAATATAGTTACTTCATCACACTACTCCTGTTAATTGCTATTTAAGGAGTATTAAGTTTTTGAAAATAAGTACTCCCTCCATTCCAATTTGGTTGTCAGGATTACGAAAAATAATTGTCCCAAGTTAGCTGTCAGTTTAAAAAATCAAGAAATAATTAACCATATTGCTCTTAAATGCGAAAACTTTATTTGCGTGTATACAATTTTGAAAAAGTATAATATTTAATATGGTTATTTTAATCAAATTATATAGTTATATAGAGTGAAAAGAGAAAGAATTGACCATAGAGCAAACCCAAAGATGGGACAAGAAGTATTTTCTTTTGCTCCTTGATGAGTTAAGTATCCCAAAGGAGACGAATATAACATGAAAATTCATTGTTGCTTGAACTATACACAATGCATTGTAAACATGTATACCTTAGTAAGTAAATATTGAGACAAAAAATAATCATTTTCTTCATGGTACTTTGGAACTATACCTATTGTGATTATGTTTCTGTCTTCTTCCCTACGACTGTCACTGTCACGGCCTCCTCGATTGCTTGAGCAAATGTTGCAATCTTGTAAGTGAAGAACCCCACTAGCATGGGTATCAACTCAAGGTGCATGAGTCCATACTCCGCCGAAAGGGTACTGAAATCCATATATTTGTAAGCAAAACTCCACAACTTAAAGCCAGTTTATCCAATGTAAAAGCATCACTGCGTGCACCACAACAGTCAACGAATAGATCCCTAAATGATTCTTACGTCCATTTATCCGCTAATGAATTCAAACTACTGTAGAATGGTTGATAGTACCCTTTCTGGTGGTGTATCGACTTTTTGCCAGACGAGTCTAAGTTTCTATTTTGTTCTTTGACAGATAAGTGGTTAACTTGTAAATTTGGTAAAGCAAAGTCTAACTAAATCTTGAAAGTAAAAGGTGAAAAGGAGAAACTGAAGCTCCTTTTAACAAGCTCCAATTTCTTTATCCGTTCAGAAACGTTATAAGAGAAGTTTCCTTGCAACAATTATTCTATCCGCACGTGTTTTAATGCTATACGATAGTGGAAGATTCTTACCCATTCCACCGGTTATAGATCATGACCAGCACAACAGGAACCAGTAGCCTTGGCTGCCCAGCTGCTCCCCTGCGAGTAAAGCTTTCTCGTAAGTTAATTAATCAGAGATCAAGCTAGTCCTTTATGACATACGATTACTGTTCCTTAGGCAGTTAGGGATACAAGAACGATGCAAGTCTTAGATTTCTATTGATCCCATTGTTTAATAGCTTAAAATCCTGGTATTAAGAAATTGTCCACCGTGAAACAACCACAGTATAGCAGAGACTCAGTGCTGTTAAATTAACAACTTCAACCTGTAGAGACTCATATTGCACTGTGGACCCTAAATCACTGGAGTCCATATGGTCTAGTAGCTTCATAAAAGAGATACTCTCTCTGTCCCATTTTATGTGACACCCTTTCCTTTTTGTCTGTCCCAAAAAGAATATCACCTTACTCTAATTGGAAACAATTTACTTTTAAAATTCTCTTTTTACCCTTACTGAAATGATTCTCAACTGTACAAATATCTAAGAATGATTTTAGATCAGAAATTTTAAAAGTCTTCAATTTTTTCTCAAATACCGTGCCAAGTCGAAGGGTGCCACATAAAATGGGACGAAGGGAGTAATAATTATAGTACTTCCCAAGCGTAGCGCATGCACACCATTTAGAACATGCAAAAATGATATAAAGCTAGGCTAAATTCACTTTTCCTCTTAAATAAAACTTACCCGTAGACATAACCTTTTAACCCCCTCCCCCTCCCTGGGGTTTCAGAGAAGGAGAAAGGGTAGAAAGGGAAAGATAGGAAACAGAAGCTTATCAGACAAACAGATGTATTGATACTAAGATAAGGGTCTACTCTCTTTTTGTTTGTTTGTAAGGAAGCAGAACAACTTTTTGCCCGCAGAAAATAATAAGATTGCAATATGGAAAGGAAAGTATTACGGAACTGCATTTTGCCTATGATTAAGAGGGGCAGTAAAAGACCATCAAGATATTGGAGATAAACATGCACAGAAGGAGCCATCAGCTAAAGATTGCATCACGAAAATCATACTTGATAAGCGCTTTGGGTCCATCTGTCCTTAAAGAATCCACGCTGTTCCCCAACATACGCATGTACATCAATGAACCAAGTAGCCCAGCACCATAACTGGAAAGATGGAGAACAAAACATTTTATTAACACCAAACATATGCATGTACATGAAAGCACCGAGTTACCCAACATGGTAACAGGTCATAGAAACACACAATATGTTGTCAACATACACAAAGTATACTAGAAGATTTGGTCATTTCATTGTATGAAATGGCTATTTGTTCAGTAACAATTTCACCTTTTGAAGAAAAAAGGAAGCAAGTGAAGAGTTACTTCAACAACAACATACTACCCAGTAAAATCCCACAAGTGAGGTCCAGAGAGGGTAGAGAGTACGCGGACCTTACCACTACCTCATGGAGGTAGAGAGATTGTTTCCGAAAGACCCTCGCTCACAAATATTATTAACATTAGAAACCACAATGGACCAATATACTAATCAAAGGAGAGCCAGCTTAATGGATAAGGGGTTACGTTGAACTGCAACATCACTTGATCAGACCATATTGATACTGAAGAGCTTGAAAAGAACGAGAACTTCTAGAAAGACAACTAGTTTACCTTGCTGCAATTTCAGGAGAATAAGAGACATAGGCTGAAACTATGCCAACACCACCAATCCCAAGAGTGAGGAACTGTAATTTGTCCTTCAGCTGCAGAGGAAAGAAACACAAATATTTTAGAAGTGTGAACTTGTACAAAGTCAACAGATCTCAATCACGAGTATGATTCATGTGGAGAAAATAATAAACATGTACCTTAAGATACTGCTCCTTTGACCGAGCTGCCAAAATATTTGGGTCCTCTTTTGAACGTCTTGTTTCTCGGAGTAACACTTCCTGAGGGACAGACAACTCAGCATCATATTTCCATGTCTCAGGAGGGAGACATTTTGAGCAAAAAATAGGTTTCAAATTTCAAGAAACAAAAATTGTTTAGGCAGTTCTATTGACATACACTGCCCCCAGTTGCAGCCTTTGCAGCCCTATCCCACTTCTCCTGCTCGTGTCGTGTTGGTGCTGGTCTCCATTTTTGAGATGCACTAACACTAACCTGAAACTAATTTCAGCTTGAAAAATATCTGTAAAAAGAAAATAAATGCCGAATAGCTAAAGCTAAGTGTCTTAAAATTGGCATACTTTACTTTCCTCAACTTCAGTGTCTAGCAAAGGTTTTGAAGGGGCTATTAGCTTCTTGGTTAAGTCTATTTCCATACTGCATCCTCCAAATGCGATCACATTAGAGGAAGAAAGTGACTGATATATCTCTATTCATAGGAAAGGCAGGGAAAGTGTCTCACCTGTCAAGACTCATGACTCTGTTTAAGCTAAGAAATCCAGACGACTCTTCCTGTTAAGATCACGATGACATAGTCACAAACAATTAAGCCCCCATTTTAACATAAATGGTGTTAAACAAAAATGCTGAATTTTACCCTCTATAGTAGTATAGAACTTCTTCAGACTAACGCACAACAAGACAATCACAGTTTCATGCAATTCAATTCAAAAACACAAACGAAAGAAAAGAAAGGTAATAAATCACTCAATGACAAATATTGGTCTATTCCCTGTCATTCAGAAAGCTAGGGACTGTCAAGGAAAGATTCCTCAAAAGACATAACAATTGACTGCAGCCAGCACAACATAGTATATCCCTAATGAAGTCCAGATAAAAATCCCCTTCTACTCCAAACTACGCGTAGTCAATTGTTTGCGTTTTCAGTAGTCATTACATTCTATTCAGGCCTATTTCATTCCGAAACTAAATAATTCATCCTTCAAGACCAATCAGGGGTACCATACAACAGCAGGTCATCCAAATTGCACACTTGCCTTGAAATCAATTCTAACCAAAGTAAACATTACTCCTAACGAAAACAAGACTCAACTAATTGTATACAACAACTAAGTTGTTAGGCTGCTCAATTGCCCCAAAAAACTTAAAGCTCAATAAACCAAAAGCTCATTGCTCAAAAAGCTATTGGAGAACTTTGTGCGAGTACATCTCATAATTAGCATGGAAGGATGTGATCCAGTGGTCAATAAGTGGGTCGAGAACCACAATACCACACATTCAACTCCTAGCTAAGCCCCAAAAAACTTAAAGCTCAATAAACCAAAAGCTCATTGCTTAAAAAGCTATTGGAGACTTTGTGTGAGTACATCTCATATTAGCACCGAAGGATGTGATCCAGTGGTCAATAAAGTGGGTCAAGAACAACAATACCACACGTTCAACTCCTAGCTAAAGCAAAACCACTAGGTGATTTCTTTTCCTTTATCCAAGCCTTACTCAATAGAGAAACATTTTATATTATGAAAACACCATGGAACATGACAAAATTCAGATAGCACAAAGCAGCATTGAACAAGAATAGCTAAAAAGACAAATATTAATACATAAAGATTGTACCTTTGCAGGAGAAAAGCGAGAGACAGGGCCCTTTTCTTGAGGATCCTGAACAAACTTTTTCATTCGACCCATAAATTCTTTGTTCCAAATAAAATCATCAGAGGTAAGAGGATCTTCATCCTGACCCCAATACTTCCTTAGCTTAGTTGTAGTTGGAGGGCCTCCATAGTCACCTGGTGCATCCCCTGTAGACCATTTCATAGGCTTTTTCTTGGGAAGAATTACTTTGGTTTGTCTTGGATTTGGGGTTGCTGGATTTAGCGTTGGAGATGAATTGCTTGCAGATTCTTGAGATTTTGGTGTGGCTGTAGAAGTCACTGAGAGGTAGTAGCAATTTAGAACAACCATTTCTTTTGTTGTCTCTTTTTCCTTTGGCTTTTTGGGAATGGAGCAAAAAATCTGTGCTAAATGATTGAAATTTGTGTGTGTTTTTGGTTGGAAAAAAAAAATTAAGTGGAAGGGAAAATCTGCTTACATGGACTGTTTAGGAACAGCAATTTCACACGCGTGGATATAAATCATAAAAAGAAATATTTAGTAGGTGTTTGATCACTAAAAATAAAAGTTAATTTATTTAAAAAATTGAAGTTAAAGATATATTTGATTATATCGTTTGCAATAGATATTTTTATATATAATGTATATTTTTTGAAAAAAAAATGAAATAAGATTTAAATGAGGTTATCTTATATAAAAAAATTAAGGGTAATTTGATTGTAACACCCCACATCTTACAATACTAGTACTATGCAAATGAAACATGATATGATTTGGTCAAATTAGTGTCCATTTTTAAAAGTGCTTGACGCGATATGTACGTCTAACGCTTAAGAGGGTCGAGTGTATACAAGTTTTAAGTCAAATTGAGGAGATCACAACCTTAAATGAAGTGAGAGAAGTGAGGCGCTTGTAGGACTTAGGAAGCTAGGAAGTGAGTCACCTACTTGCTTAGCTTAAATTTGCTAGCTAAATTGAGACGAGGCCCGACGTCGAATTTGTCCAAGTCTGATTATGAATAAAGTTCGTGTTAAGGGTGTAACTTTAACCCATATTTTAGTATCATAAATGGACTATATTTTCAGCCCAAGAATAATAGAGAAAGGACCCAAGTACAACATAATTGGGCCAAAACTAAGTAAGGAGAAAAGGGAAAAGTGCGCAGCCAAGGCCCAACCAATTTGAACCCAATAAAGCCAAAGTGAAAGGGGCAAAAAGCTGCATCACCAGCTTAGTAAAGTAAGGCTAAATATGTCTTAGTAGGTCGGCCAAAGTCCCCCTTTAAAAAGGGTTTAAAACAACTCCCATAAGCCATTTTAACTTGAACAAAAAAAATCAGATTGTCTTGCAAGTTCTCTCTCAACTCTTTCTTGACTTTACAAGCAGCCGCAAGAGACTTTTAGGGTTCTTGGAGAAGCCCTACACCTTGAGGGTAAAGGTAAGTAAGAATACTTATGTGTTTAGTATGGTTTTCTTATGTAAAATAAGAGGCTAAGCTGATTATATCTTTTGCTGAAATTGTTAGTCAACATGTGTTCCAAAAATTGTTGTACATTTTTCTTGTTTATTTGGAAGCTTCTCTTTTTGGTTAGATTGATTATGAAGGGAGGCTACTATTCTTAATGAGTATTGGTTCTATAATGATGTATAAAGGTTGCTGCACCATTTTTACAGTCTGCGAAAGTGAGTTCTTGTGTAATATCATAATTGTGCTCGTAATAGGAACTTGTGGCTGATTGATTAAGGACTATGGTCTCACGTCCTCTACCTATTTTGAGGACTATTTTTGAATTGTTTTAGGACTGATTTTATGTGTATATATGGTGGAGACTGTTTGGTTAAAGTTGGAACAGGTTTGGAATTGTCGAAGTCAAAATATAGCGAAGGGATGTAACGTTATGCCGCCTATTTGTATGTTGTGTAGAATTGTTATGTGTTGTTCTTTGTGGGTTGTTGTAAGACTGTCATGACACTAAAACAGGCTGCACATGATATGTATATGAGAATGTGTATTAGAAAATACGATTAGGGGCCGAAAAAGGTTGAAAGACTACGCTTGGGTTTATAATTATCCGCTTGCTGCCCGTATGTTGTTTTTTTTATGAGATTGGGCTGCTAAGATGTATCTATTGACTGTTAATGCTAATTTTATCACCTACTATGTTGTAGATAAATATTTGGAGGAAGGGGAGGTTATCTCGAGGTGATAGCGAGGTCGTACAGCGAGGTATGCAAGGCTACTTGATTTCGTATTATTTGGCATAAAACATAGATCCCTCCTTGGCACATAAAGACACTTACCAACTCCGACACAACTATTAACCGTGTCTCAACTCTTTCACATGTTCATATGCTCCCATACATAGTCACTTTCAAATTTGCATACATACTTGGATACCAAGATACACGAGTTCGTTCTACTAAAAAAGTTCATCTATTGTTCTACCTCCTATGCATTTCATTATTTGTGTAACCTACTCCTTTCATTGTGGTGTTGTCTTTTGTAATTATTTACATGTCATATGTTATATCTATAGTCCTACAGCTCCAATATTACGACCACCAAAAGAATCATCTCAAAAGTAATTAAAAGATAAAGTATATTACCTATTGATGGGTGGTAACCCAAAGGGGTGGAAGAATCACCTAGCCAGGGTTGATCCTATCACAAGGGGTAGCCCAAGGGGTGAAAAGAAAAGCCTAGTCAGGGCCAATCCCGATATAGATTTACCACTGATCAGCTGGTCATTTGTATACATGTTGTGCCAGATCATACAGTAAAGATAAAGTAATAAAAAGAACATAAAGTACATGATCCCCCAGTATAACTAAAGGTGGTCTCTTATCCTACACCAGTGCATAGTTTCATTTTGAGCTGTTACTTTATATACAATATTTCCAGCCTTACATATTCAGTACATTATCTCGTACTGACGCCCTTTATGGGGGACCTGCATTTCATGCTATATGTACAGGTGTTAGTAGCGCTCCCCAGTAGGAGTACAGGATATCCAGCTGCTGTTACCAAGCTCTAGGTTTCTTCGGAGCTTTGTGTGTCTAGAACCTAAAATTTTGTATTGTATAGTTAGTCGAGGCAGGGCTTGTCCCGACCCTTATCAGATATTTTTCCTTATCTAGAGACTTTGTAAACTATGTAAATTAAAGTGTGGTCATGTCTTATACTTTAGACAACGTGGCCCTAACGACCTAGCCATATGCATTTCCTTTTGCCTTGTTATTACTGCTTACTTTCTTAAAGACATGTTGAATGTAGAAATTCCTTTTATAATATGTATACAAAGCACATGGATATAGGTTGGTTCTCCCGAGCCTTATCGGCAACGGGTGTCAGTCCACCTTAATGGGACTTTGGGCGTGACATTGATAAAAAAATAGTGAAACAAGTTTTTTGTGTTATGTGCAGTTATATTTAAACAATTTTATAAGCAAACATTGATTTTCAAATAAAGTGAATATAATTAAAAAAGTAAAAACTTTTCGTGATCAAATGAGTCTAGTTATTTTGATTTTTATATAGTAAAAACAAATTAAATAACATAAATACAATTATACAAATAGCAGTACATATTTGTATTCGTTTGTTTCAATTTGTTTATCTTATTGATTTTTGGGAAAAAGACCTGATATACCTCTCAACCTTGTGATTCAAAGTTGAATATATAACTTATCATTATAAAAGCGATTCATATATATCTTTTTCATATCATATAAGAAAAATCAACAAATAACTTTCTTAAAAAACCATATAAATGTGGATATAATCTTTCTACCCAAGTTTATGAGTATATTTAATATTTTTCACTTTTTTATTTAATATCTATATGCTCAATGTAATATCATAAGTAAAATAAAAAAATAGTGGTGTGTATGCAATTTTACACTAAGCACAAAATGATGTGTATAACTTTATTTCTATTTTGTGAAGATAGCTAGATTTTTTTTAAAAAATTACTAGAAAATAAATACGAACTAAATAATTTTGAAAGAAAAAAAAACTATTGTGGTCACAATTGTCGAAAGTAAAGAGTTAAGATAGGCAAAGTGCATTTTACTCTATCCACAAGCCCCTCCCTTTTGATATATTTTTCTTCACTCTTTCTGTCTGTCTGCTGAAAAATCGTTGTCGAGTAAAAAGAACATTTTGTTGGTGCAACGGAACAAAAAGAAAAAAAAAAAAGATAGAATTTTCCCTTTTTCTTTTTTTTTTTCAAATCAGAACAGAAAAAGAAAGTGGTCAGAGAGAAGATCGGAAAATGGGTTCCTCGAAAGAACGTGAAAACTTCGTCTACATCGCCAGGCTTGCTGAGCAAGCTGAACGCTATGATGGTTAGGGTTTTTGCTCTTCCTCATGTAAATCAAATATTTCTTTTTAAAATTTACTTGAAGTAGAGTAAATTTGACTAAGAAAAATTGATTAGATTATCGAATGTCGAACTTCAGTGCTTTGAAATTTTGGAGTTATAGTGTTGAAAGTGGAACTTGGTATAACTGGTAAAGTTTTTGGAGCTGTAGATACATTGATGCTCTGTGGATAGCGGGAGCCATAGTGCACTGGGCTGCCCTTTTTAAAGCTGTTGTTATTGGAAAATTGGAGTATAGGAAGAATTTTTATTATTTTTTTGGAGAGAAATGCTTTTTTTGTTCTTTGGAGAAAAAGGTTTTAGCATCAGGGAAAAAATGTGTTTGGATAATTGTGGTTTTGAGAAGTTTTGTGAGTGGAGGAAGATTTCCTTTTTCGAGAAGTGCTTCAAGAATCATGATAGTTCTTCAACTAAAAAGTTTATTTTTTTCTGTTTGAAAACCTTTATCGAATTCAAAATGCTCTTCTTTTTTTTTTGTTTTGCTTTTTGCTCACTGAGGAAATGCCCGTGATAGGAGGCGTGGAGGTCGACAGTGGCAGAGCCGGATAGTACTCAGGGGTTCATCCGAACTCCCTTTGATGAGAAATTATACTATTATTATTGGTAAAAAATAATTTTTTATGGATATATAATATATGTCAAACCCCACTTCGATTAGTTTGTGTGTATTTCTTAAAGTTTTGAACCCCCTTAAAGAAAATCTTGGATCCACCACTGAAGGTCGATAATTAAGGTAAAAGGTTAGTAGATAGTCGGGCTTATTGCTTTCCCATTTCTGGGGTATTAGTTTTATTCTTTTTTTTCTCGTATTCTTAGATTGTTGTTACTACTTGTTGTTTCTTTAGCCTTGATTATTCTACTATCTTCTAGTTGTTTCTGCTTTCTTTTATATCTTTCCTTGAGCCAAGGATCTATTAGAAATAACCGCTCTACCTTCTTAAGATAAGGGTAAGGTCTACGTTCATTCTATCCTCCCAGACTCCACTTGTGGGATTCCACTAGGTTTGTTATTTTTCTTTCTATGTTTTTCTCCTTCTCTTTTCGTTCAGTATCAGCGATAACGATAGAATTAGGATTTCTTTTTCTAGGTAATTGGTTGATATGTAATATTTAGAGAGTATGTTACAGAGATGGTCGATGCAATGAGGAGTGTTGCAAATCTGGATGTTGAACTGACTGTGGAGGAGAGGAATTTGTTATCTGTTGGTTATAAGAATGTGGTAGGATCTAGGAGAGCATCGTGGAGGATCTTGTCTTCCATCGAGCAGAAGGAAGAGTCTAGAGGAAATGAGCAGAATGTGAAGCGGATCCAGGGGTACCGCCAAAAAGTAGAGTCAGAGCTCACCGACATTTGCAATAATATCATGACTCTGATTGATGAGCATCTGATTCCTTCATGTACTTCTGGTGAATCAACTGTGTTTTACTACAAAATGTGAGGCTTGGTATATTGTTTGTTTTGAGTCGAGAACACTGTATTTGGTTTTTTGAAAGTTCAGAACTTCATATGTTCATTTTTGTCAATGTGCTTTATCTTTGGGTGCAGGAAAGGGGATTATTATCGATATCTTGCAGAGTTTAAAACGGGTGATGACAAGAAAGAAGTTTCTGATCTGTCTTTAAAAGCATATCAGGTATGCAGTTGCTATAAACCTGTAAGAAGACAATAATCATCTTTTTTTTTTAACTAAACAAGAAAAGACTGCTACATATTGTCTATCGTCTGTGATGTTTCTTAAGTGAGTACTAGCATATGTTCTGCTTGATTGCTCAATGTCTAATTACTTAGATTGAGGTTATTCACTTTCTACATATTGTTATTATTTTTGAACTCCCGAGATTTCAAGTGGGGAAGTATATTGTGTTGAACTGCAGGACGCATGAGAATTATCCCATATTTGTACTTCTTTGTTTCAAGAATTTAGCTTCATAAATCTATAAATTTGATGCAGAGCCTCTCTGCTTGTCCTTTTCTTCCGTTCCTCTCTCTTCATATTTTATGTATAGTGTTTGTATATGTTTTCTTAACGTGGCTTTTATATGTATCTACTCTTCCACTTATTGGTCATTCTAAACCTCGTGGTGTACAGACAGCTACAACTACTGCAGAAGCTGAATTACCAATTACCCATCCCATTCGGTTGGGTTTGGCTTTAAATTTCTCTGTTTTCTACTATGAGATAATGAACTCTCCTGAAAGGTTTGTTTGATTTTGGGTTTATCGTAGTTTATCCACAACATGTTACACATCTCAGTTTATTATAATCTGTTTTCTTCAGGGCATGCCATTTGGCTAAGCAGGTTTTTGATGAAGCAATATCAGAGTTGGATTCTCTCAATGAGGATAACTACAAAGATGGCACCTTAATTCTGCAGCTTCTGAGGGACAATCTCACCTTGTGGACATCCGACATTCCAGAGGATGCAGGTGTGTATCAGTCTTGTTCTCAAGGCTGCTTTGGTGCCTACATAATCCTCGTAGCCGGTTCATTAAAATTTCTACATGCTCTTTTCTGCTTATAGTTGCTAGAGTTAACTTGAGTGTTCATGGGTGCTAAATTTGCCTATTACAGATGAGAAAAATCTTCAGAAAGAATTAGTTCATTTCTGCAACCTTTTAGATGACATTTTCCCCAGACCCCACTTGTGGGATTCCACTTGGTATGTTATTGTTTGTTTAGATGACATTTAGTGTGGAATGCACTGTGCTGTTAGCCCATTATTTTTGAGAATTAAAACACTAGGCAGCTAAAATAAAAGTTTTAGAGATCCTTCCTTGTTTGACAATAGAAGAGAGGAATCTCAGGCTAGGGGATATTAATAGTTGGAGGATTCTTTTCTTGATCCTACATGCTCTTTTCTGCTTATAGTTGCTAGAGTTAACTTGAGTGTTCATGGGTGCTAAATTTGCCTATTACAGATG